>CM077079.1:93321997-93921997 GCA_039513925.1 Platanthera zijinensis
CTAACCAAATCGCAAAGGAGTTCTCAGGCTTCGTGCAAGATAATTCATACAGCGAATTGTTTCTGAAATTTTCAAATATAAGCTCTTTATTATGATATTGAAAACGATCTAACTTCGGAATGATTTGTGGACTTACCTGCGACCGAAGGAAAAAGGGTTTCTTACAAGGTCAATAATGCTTTGCGAATTGATATGAACCGCCAACAAAAAATGATTTGGCAAAACCAGATTCAAAGTACCCGTTCTATCCGGTTATCGACGGTGAAAGAGTCTAGGAGGAAAAAGTCAAATGCCACTTCTCTCTCTGTCTCTTGGAGCAACATCTGGGAGAGGCCTGCTCACATGTTACATATATGGCAAGGTGGGACACATGGCCCGAGACTGTTGGAGTGGCCCTCCAAAGACAGAGAAAACGATTGGTGTGACTTATGCTGAAAAGGGAAAAGCAGTGGTGGAGTCAACTACATCTCAAGCGCAACCCCGAGTCTATAATCTTGGCCAGTAAGAGGACATGAAATAAAGTGACGTCGTAACAGGTATGAGTTAAGATATAGTTTTTATTGCTTTTTATACTTACCTTGTGTGTTGCTTATATATGATTTGTTTTGAATTATGTTTTGTCCTTATTCAGGACTATCCAGCGAGAGCACTGTTTGATACAGGAGCTTCTCATTCCTTTCTATCTGAGGACTCCGTGGGGCATATCGGAGTGCCTTTATTTATACTGATAGATCAAGTGAAGGTGTTTCTACCTAACAGATTTTTGATGCACGTGGATCGAGCCTGTTGTGTTGAGGTGCGGATAGGAAGTTAGTATTTAGGATTGGAAGCATCGGTGCTCCCGATATCTGAGTTTGTTGTAATCTTTGGCATGGACTAGCTCTCGAAGCAGTGTGCTTATATAGATTGCAACTCTAAGGAAGTCACACTAGAATAGAACACTGAATGAGAGACTAAGTTCGCTTGTATGTGAGGATCGAGCAAGATATTGATGTCTGCTCTCTAGGTAGTCAAGGCTGTTTGGAAGGGCGTGGAGGTGTTCTACATGCAATTGGAGGTTGTTGAGCCGAATTCCAATTTGAGTGACATTCATATTGTATATAGTACGTAGATGTGTTTCCCAAAGATCTCTCAGGGCTTCCGCCCTAGTTGGAGATTGACTTCGCTATAGAGTTGGTGCTAGGTGCGAAACCTGTGGCTCGCGAGTCGTACCGTGTTGCGCCAAAGGAGATGGGAGAACTAAAGGTTCAGTTACAAGAATTGCTAGAGCAAGGCTATATACGTCCAAGTATATCACTTTGGAGTGCACCGATCCTCTTTGTGAAGAAGAAGGATGGAAGCTTGCGGCTATACATTGACTATCGAGATTTAAACAAGCTGACGGAGAAGTGAAATATGGTCTCAGATGCCTTGAGGCAGCGGACTCCAACAAGGGCAAGTTGGTTGCAGATGCATGATGAGCGTCTGATCCAGGAGTTGGACGCCTAAGATATTTCTTGTGTTGACAAGAATTATACTGCAAATGTGTGCCTGAATTGGATGGAGGTACAGTATGACCTTGCGGATAGGGTTCGGCGAGCAACAGAACTCGATGAGAGTGTGAAACGCTATGCAGCAGATGGGTAAAATCCCAATTCTCTTTAGATGATGGTCTTTTGATAAAAGACGGTCATTTGTGCGTCCTGAATGTGGGAAAATAATGGGAGGAGATGATGTATGAAGCACACTTAACGAAGTACTCAATTCACATAAGGACATGAAAAAGATGTTCTGGTGGCAGGGTTTGAAGAAGGATATAGCTCTTTACGTGGCGAAGTGCCAAACATGTGTCATGGTGAAAGCAGAATGTCAGAAGCCCTACAGTTTCCTGAAGTCGTTACCAATTTTGGTGTGGAAGTTTGATGATATCTCTATGGATTTTGTGCACGGGCTGCCGAGATCACAGAGCGGGAACAATGTCGTGTGGGTGATCGTTGACCAATTAACAAAGGTATCGCACTTCATACCAAATAAGAAGGACGATTCAGTGGAAAAGTTGGCTAGGTTGTACGTGGACAACATAGTACGATTGCACGGTGTGCCCTAATCATTAGTGGCGAAGATGGGCGCTTTACTTCGAATGATTGGAGGCTAATCCACTAGTTGTGTACAAAACTGCAGTTCAGTGCGGCCTTTACATCCACCAAGTTGTTATGTCAGACCGAGAGGTCTAACAGAATAATGGAGGATATGCTTCGGATGTGCGCCTTGGATTTCGGGAAGAGGTGGGAGGACCATATCTATATGATCGAGTTCTCCTATAATAATTGCTATCAAGCTAGCATTCAGATGGCACCCTTTGAAGCTTTATATGGTAGGAAGTGACATACTCCCTTAGCTTGGGAGAAAATAGGTGAAACAAAGTTGTATAAGCGTAAGGAGGTTGAAGATTCAAATTCGACTATACGCTTGATACGTGAGCGACTATTGGTAACCCAGGATAGGCAGGCAAAATACTACAACGCCAAGCACCGAAATGTGGAGTTTGCGGTGGGTGATTGGGTATATCTGAAGATAAATCCATTCAAAGGCATGTCCATGATAAGGCGCTTTAAAAAGTTGAGTCTGAGGTATCTTGGTTTGTTTGAAGTGGTTGAGCGGATTGGAGAAGATGCCTATTGATTAGCTCTTTCAATAGAGTTAAGTGGTTTGCATGATGTGTTTCACATATCAGTGTTGTTAAAAGATTTGAAAGAGCCGATGCAATTAGTGGTTGATGATGAAGTACCGGTCGATGGTGGGTTGACGAAGGTCAGGCCCATTCAGATCGAGAATACGGAGGTCAAGCAGATATGAAACAAGACAATCGAGATGGTAAAAGTCCGTTGGGACAATTGTGGTCGTGAATAATTGACATGGGAGCGTGATCAAACCAAACAAGAGGAATTTCCCGAGTTATTTTTGTAAAATCATGTAATAAACTTGTGTTCTATTTTCCTTTATAAATATATCAAATTTCGGGATGAAATTTCTGTAAGGAGGGGAGGTTTGTAACGCCCCAAAAATCCTAAAAAGGGAAGAATTGGAAATTAACGCGCGGCAGTAGAGTTAACGTCGGCGTTAGCTCTTTTATTAAATCGACTGTCGGCTTGGGTATCTACCGCATGGCAGTAGTAAAGTTAGCTCGTGGTGTTACCACTCAATGCTTTCAACGAAGCGTTGAGAGGCCTATTGCTTCGTGGTAGTTTGCTAACGCATGGCGCTATCACTCAACGCTTTCGACGCAGCATTGAGCGCTTACCGCGTGGCGATAGGAGCAAAAGTACGGCGATAGCTTGGGTTAAAGTACTGCTTGGCGGTAGTAACCTGATGCACGGCTGTAGCTTGCCACGTGGCAGTAAGGTGGAGGCTGTTTTGGAGCGACAACACGATGAAGATTGGCCCAAGAGGCAACCGCCTATGATACCACGTTGTGGTAGTAGATACCGCGTGGCGGTAGCTTGCCATGTGGCAGTAAGGTGGAGGCTATTTTGGAGCAACAGAGCGATGTTGATTGGCTCAAGCAGCAACCTCCTATGATACCGTGTGGCAGTAGTAGATACCGCATGGCGGTACCCTCTAAATAAAAGCTGGGCATGAGATTGAACTCTCACTTTTCTCTCTATCTTGGTACTTCAAGTTCTTGAGGGAAAAAGTCTAAGGCTCAGTGTTGCAAGCTTCGTGAAGAAGATCCTATGATCGGAATTAAGAGCCAAAGTAAGATCTTTGATGAGGAAAGTGAGGCGCTCCTTTCTATCCGGATAGAAGACTTATTCATGGCTCCAAAAAGATCTATAAGGGTAACGACTTTGTCCTTGTACAAGTGAAGTCCTAAACTTGCATACATGCATGGAACCCCTCACCAAAAAGTGAAGAAAATTTTCCAGCGGGTAGATCGTTGTGATCCCCGATAAAACTTGCATATAAATCCGGAATCAAAGTATGGAATAGGCATGCTTTATGAAGCCCATATAGACAGGTTGGTCTTGATTGGTGATGAATTGATTTACGTGCCGGAGAAGACTCCGTGGATAAAATGTGTGGTTCAACGTGTAGAATTCGGGGTCTGGGGGTGTGTAGGATACTGCAGGGATAGTACTGGAAGTGATCTCAAGGAAAACACCCAAAATTGAGGAAGAAGTGAATTCTGTCCATACCGCACTGTAGTAGTGCTACCACCGGCGATAGCTTCAAGTGATCTATGCTTGTGAGGCCTATCTTTGGGAGACCTGGTGCCTTTTGTGCGTAGGAACTTAAATTGTTTTGTGAAATGATGTGAGTGGGAACTTAAATTGTTCCACTATTCGTGAGTAGGAACTTAAATTGTTCTACTTGGGAAAGGGGGACGCTGAACTACGCATCATGTCACGACCATGAAGGTTTCGGCTTTCAGTACATGATTGTTTGAGCAACGAGATTCTATTAACCTGTACCCACTTTATGACGGTCGACATGGAGTGAGTCACTAGATTGGAACTGAAAGTAGAACTCCTTTGACTTTGTCAACGCATAGGAAGAAAAGATAAATACTCAAGTTTGACCATCAAGTCTGGGACTGTGGATGGTGGTGGCTCCTGGGAGATCCGGTACACCGTTAATATGCCTGAGTGCATGGGGAGTGTGGCCGATCGAGCCTGCGTCTTTGGCGAATAGTGCTTAAATTGTGTGTTCCTATTGCCAAAAATATTTAGAAGTTTTTGCTTGCAGGGAAGGAGAATTGCCGCCGTCAGTGAGGGGTGGGTTCATTATAAATTGGTCAGCTAATGCTGACTGTTGCTTTGTTTGCCACATTTTAGTGGGTCATGTTATGCAGGTGCTGGAGAGCCAAGTGGAAAGTAGTGGGTTGAAGTCGCTTATGCTGAAATTGGCTTGCCCTTGAAGGCCCAAAGGCAAACATTTATTTTTTCATATGTGGCCGGCCTGCGTGCCGATGTATGAAAATACTTGTTGTAAAGGAAACAGTTGTAAGGCCTTAAGGCCGTATCATTTTATGTATTTTGTAAACGTTCCTGAGATATATATGTATGTATTGTGGACATTCACATATATTGAGTTCAATTTAACCCTTAAAGCTTCCGCTAGAATGCTCTAAGTTAGGATTCAATTAGTAGTCTTTTTATATTAATGCGTAACTCTGCTGACTGTCTGTGGAATATAGCATAGGGCCCAGACCGGACCCTCTGTTATATTTCATATGATGGATGGAGGTGCTACACCTTGCCCTTATCCTGGAATCTCCACTCCATCTTAGACTGGTGGAGCATGTTCCTTGATGGTTAGCTTGTCCATCCTCAGCTCTATACCTGTAAGGCTAGAAGAGGAGCATGGCAGCTCACTATAAATCATAGTGGACTCATCAAATACTACATTAACAGACTCTTCTACAACTTGACTTGTCAAGTTGTAGATCCTATAGGCCTTACTATGATTAATGTACCCAACAAAAATCCCTTCATAGGACTTGGCATAAAACTTAGTCACACGGGACTTCCCATTATTCAGCACATAGAAATTACTACCAAAGATCTTAAGATAACCCAGGTTTGGTTTTTTGCCCTTCAAGATCTCATAGGGAGTCTTCATGTGGCTCTTGGTGTTAGAGGCTCTGTTAACGAAATAACATGAAGTATTCATTACCTCAGCCCATAAATATTCTGGGAGAGATGTGTCACTAAACAAGGTCCTTCCAGCCTTTATGAGAGTTATAAGACCCCCCCCCCCCCCCCTTTACCAAGGAGGTTACCCGGACTTATGCCCAAAACTGTTGCCTTACGGTGATACAAACATACAGGTTAGTCGACACAGCAAGACACATATCTTGTCGGCTAGTACGATCATTCAACCTGTTTGTCCAATCGAGAGAAGAAGAATAACAAGTAGTAAATTAACTAACAAGTCAACAAGTAACAGCAAAATCATAATATATATGAAAATAAAAAGCACAATAGTCCACAATGAGTACAAAAGTGAGAAGGGCTTATGCCTAATACATGCCAAATCAAAGCTCTCTCTCACAACAACACTATACGGAAGCGGTAACAGAAACACTCGTCATCACCTGACACTGAGCTATGGTAGTAGTACGTGGTATCTGCTCTTCATGTCCTGCCACCTCGTCTTGCTGGTCGTGTTGGTGCTCCAGCTCCTCAATCTTCTATGGTCACAACCGATCGTTAGTCATAAAGACTAAGCCATTTTGTCCTCGCCTCACTCCTGCGACTCCTATGTACCGAGCGGGAGGACGAAGTGGAGGACAACAAGGGGTATAAAAAGGAAAGCAGGTGATAGTGGATCTATTCCATCATGGATATATATTAACAGTTATATCTCTACTTAAGCAGTTCTGAAAGGAGGGTGTTAGGTTAGATTACTCTAGAGGGGGGGTCAATAGAGTATTAAAACTTTGGTTCTTTTTCTAGATTATATCATAGTAAATATAGTGATACCATATATTAGTTAAGGAATAAGAAAAACTAAGCTAAACAATTCAGCAATCACAAGCACAGCAAAAATAAATGAAAAGGAGCAACCAGACGACACAAGAAGTTTATAGTGGTTCCCCTAAACCTGGGTACATCCACTCTTCTACCACCCTTGGTAGGAATCCACTAGAAGGTTTTGATCAGGTGACTGTCACAACAAGATTTGGTTCAGGTAGATCAGGAAACCCTTCAGGCTTTTGATCAGGTGCCGAAAAACCAACTTCAAGTCTTTTGGAGGGAGACTTGTCAACCAAACTAACTTTTGAAGGGAGTTATAACCCTGTTTAATGGGATGGAAAATGTTGATGGAAGTCTTCTCTTTTCTGAAATACAACTGAGAAGACTGTGTGGATTCTTGTGATGTCAAAGCTCCTTATGAGAAGTAGAATGTTTCTGAAAGAACAGATCTTTGATAAAGGGTGAGTAGGTCTTCAGCTTAATCTGCCAAGATATAGTAAATCTAGTAACAGATGTTGAATAGAATGTCTCTGAGGATTTCTGGAACAGAGGTTGAAGAAGACTCTTGATCTTTATGATTTGTTCTTCTTAAAACTACAGTGATGGCAGAGAATGAAAAAGCGTTGAGAGCGTCGAGTGCTTGTTCAGAATTTCCTGTGCAGTGCTTCTCGATTTCTCTTCCTTTTTCTGTAACTGTCTTTCTTGTCTATTGTTTTTCTCGAAGAATAGAGAATTACTTTTATTCCACTGCTGAAAAATTCACTTTGAATTTTTAAATTCTTTCCATAAATGCTGGCTGCTAGGGGGAATAGAAAACGGTTGGAATAATAGCATTGATGAGTTTCCCAACTGTTCTTGATAGAATAAGCAAATATTTATTCTAAAGAATACCACATTTAATGCAACCAAATAACGGCTATATTCAGAAAAATATTTGCATTAAATGCTCTGAATAATACTGCTAATAAGGAACAGAAGAGGGAAGGACTCATTCTAGAACTACACAGAAAACTTTGAACGCAAAATAGAATTCATCGACCTGAGATCAAAGATCATCGACCAGGGAATTCAAGTTCGTTGACCTGAGCTCTGCGATCTGTTAACTGGGAATAACTTTCCAAATCTGCACTCTGAGTTCGTCGAGCTGAGAAACTGATTGGAGAAAACTAAGCATCGACCTGAGCTATAAGAACGTCGAGCTAAGCTCAGAGAATTAACTCTAAGTTCGTCGATCTGAGATCGACGATCATCGAGCTGAGTTCGAAGAATTTCGAACTGATCACTGTCTTCTGAAAGCTGCTAAAACTGATTCTCTGAAGTCCACTTCTTGCTTGTCCAAGGAGGTAGCACTAATCAAGACTTAGCCTAAACTCTAGGACTACTACTCATGACCCTAGCTATACAATGTTTGGTCACACTCTTCCTAAGTTAGTGAACCTAGCCCAAATCCAACTAGGGATCCAACAATCTCCCCCTATTTGGGTGAGGTCACTAACACAAAAAAAACACAATCATAAAGCAGAAGAAAATATATCTAACAAAAGCAAAAATATTCAGCAGATATTTACAGAGTTGTACTTCATGATAAACTAAGAGAATAAAGTTCAAAAGACAACTATAAAATAAAAGAAAGGAAACTCAATTCTTCTTATAGGCTTTGTCTTTGTCTGAATCTTCAGAAGGTTGTCTGAATTTTATTACTCTGTTAGGGTTGGCAGCTTCTTTCTTTGACATATACATGTCAGATGCTCCAATTATAGTTTGAGAAGAGGTTCTGGGAACAACAGCCTCTGGGTGCAGCTTCATATAATCATCAACATTGAAAAATTTATTAGCCTTAGCATACCTGAACAATTCTTATTTTTTGTAGGAAGACATAGTTGAGAATTGAGAGATATCTTTGCCTTCAGCTTTTGCTTTGCTAATCTTAGAAAGTCCTATAAGCTCATGGAATCTAGCCATCCTGGCAGAAGTCTCCTGTTCTGGATCAACAAAAGGAATTGGAGGAGACTCTGGCCTTTTTGGACAAGAATCCTGCATTGGTTCTTCAGTAGGAACTTTCTTTGAAGAATCTGAAGGTTGATTGCTTGAAGAGGACTGTTGATAGCTTTGTCTGGGTTGTCTCTGATAAGTCTTTGTCATGGAAGCAGGCTTCTGAGATACATTACCTGAGGAACCTGAAGAGGGAGGAGGAGGAGGAGAAGGACCTCTCCTGAACTTTTGAGGAGGAGGAGAGTACCTTCTTCTCTTCTTCCTTGCCTTTTGCTCATTCTTAGACAACCACATCCACTAGGGCATACCAGGGTAGGGAGTAATCTTTTGCAAAATATATTATGGAGTATCATTACTTGGATTTGGCTTTGGAATAGCCTTGGAAGGGGCTTTCCTTTTCTTAGACATTTTCTTTCTACTGTCATCAGAATCTAATTCATCAGATTGATCATCATCAGAAGATCCTTGAGGATTATCATACAAATCATCAATCTCAGCAATGACTTGATTTGGAACTAGCTTTCCAGCTGGAGGAGAGACAACTGGAGGAGGAACTGCTGGAGGTGGAATGATTTAAGCAGGGACTTCTATAGTTTCCAGATCCATATCTTTAGTAAAAATCTCATCCATGTCAGGCAATGGAGAGGTAGAGAAGACAAAGGTGGGAGGAGAAAAGGCCTTGGGCTTAGAAGATTCATCCTCAGCCACCTGAATAAGCTCAGCCTCTGGAACTAAGATGAGTTCAGGATCAGGAGCTTCAAACCTTTTTTGTATCTGCTGTAAATTCTCTGAACTGATGGGAGCTGAGTAGAAAACAATATCTATACACCCATGAAAGGATACAAAAAGAAGACAATTATTGTACAAAAGATCAAAGGATCTTAGAACTGAATCTAGGTCAAAATCTGGAGCAATGAGGCAATCTCCATAAAGAATTTCCAAAGGATTGCTCTCAAATTCAGTTTCCAAAAACTCAATAAGATCTGCATTAATAAATTCAGTATCAATAAATTCAGCTTCTGCTACAAATTCTGTATCTGCTTTTGTATCTGCTACTATTACTTCTACTATATCTGCTATTGCTATTATATCTGCTATTGCTGCTTGAGCAACCTCTTGACTGAGTATCTCCCCCTGCCTGGTTTCAGTGGCTACTGGAGCCAGGCTCTTGACAAAAGAGGATGGGACAGAGAAGGTAGAAAGCTGAGCAGCAAGGGTAGAGATAGACATAGCAAGAGGTGAAATAGCCTCTGCTATCAGCTGTTTGAGAACGGGTGTGAGGGATGCTAAGATGAGAGAGATGGAGGGAGAAGATGAATCTAAGAATTCTTGAGGGGTTTGGGTAGAGATAGATGGATTGATGATGGAAGAGGATGAGGGATGACAATCTAACATTGGTTCATCTGAAGAATTTCTTGGAGATGAAAGAAGGTTGAAAGAGGGTAAAGAAGTGAGATTTTGAAGATTAGATGGAAGGGGGGATAGAGGTGGAGTTGTAGAATCTGGAGATTGAGATTGATCTAGAAGTTATTATTGTTGATGCACTGGGGATGAAATGATATGGGACTGAGGAGGTGTAGGTTGATGAACTGGAGAAGCAGGGTGGATGGGGGAAGCAGGAGGTATAGGTAGAGATGTTGGAGCTGAGGAAATTTGTTGGAGGGATGATGAAAGGGTTTGGTCAAGAGGGGGAATGGAACTTTCTTATGCAGGGTAGGGAGTGGCTGGTACTGCCCTAGTACTCTCAAAGATTTCATAGGAGGAAGCCCCGGACGGCTTTGAGATAGTCCTCTCCCACCTGCCAAACAAGGCGCAGGTCAGCCTCTTGGAGGCATTGATGAATATGGTCTGGGCGACCAGTGATTCAGCAGCCTTGGCATTAAGGAAGATTCCAAGAATCCTTCCAAAGCAAACTTCTTTCTTATTATTCTTCTTCTTAATCAGATTGAACAAAATTTTGGCCTAATTAGCAGCCTTCTTATTTACCACAGCACTCATCACTAAGAACTGCTGCCTGGTAATGTGATCATGGGTTGTATGCTTGACCAGCAACACTTTACCGACTACATCTGCAAGAAATTTATATTCAGCAGATAGATGCTTCTTCAGCAATTTATTTGGGTTGTCTCCACAGTAACCCATCAAAGTCAACATTTCCTTATATTCAGAAGATTCAAGTTAAATATCTTCTTCATCGTTAACTAGTCCAAAGATTTCAGAAAGAGTATCTGGGGTTAAGGAAACAGCGTTACCCGATATAGATCCAACCATCGTGTCAGCATCTGGGGTAGATGAAGTATAAACCCACTCTCTTATTTCAGAACCAACAATCTTCATTCTGGTAGACATTATGGTCTTCAAACTGAGTTCCTCGAATAACTACAGAATATCTTTGAAGATCTGATCTGATTGCTGAAAAGAATCAAAATCGATGTCGAAACCCATATCGAACTTCATGCCGGAAAGAGCTCCTGCTGGAATCGCCATTAGTGTCCTGCAACACAAAAGCAAAAAGATCAAGTGTCGGGGAACAGAAAGCATGGGATGGAGGTCGAAGAAAACCTAGTTATAAGGTTTTTCAGAATATGAACCGACAAACTCCGTCCTGCGAAATAAAAGAAATCTTCGATCTGAGGTCGACGAAATGTTTTATAGTCAAAAGAATTCATCGATCTCAGTCAGAAGAGGGTAAAACTTTTCATCATACTCAGGTCGATGAAAACTTTTCTGAAGCTAGATCGTCGATCTCAGGTCGACGACAAATGACTTCCACAGAGAGTTCGTCGATCTCAGGTCGACGAAATATCTCAAGAACTTCCCTTAGTTCGTTGATCTCAGGTCAACGAATTTTGGCAATTTCTTCGACCACAGACACAGAATAACATTAAAGTATAACCATTCATCATGCCTAGCTGATTCATAAAGGATAGATTTTTCTTCTCATCTAAGGATTTGGTGAAGATGTCTGCCCTTTGCAAATCAGTGGGAATGAAAGTAATATTAATTTTCTTCTTGTCCACACATTCTCTAATGAAATGATGTCTAACATCAATATGCTTGGTTCTAGAATGATGCACTGGATTTTGTGATATAGATATAGCACTGGTACTGTCATAAAATAGAGTTGAATTATTTAAGTTGTAACCATAATCCATGAGTTGATTTTGTATCCATAGCATCTGTGAGCAGCAACTGACAACTACTATATATTCAGCTTTTGCAGTTGATGTAGACACAGATGTCTTATTTTTACAAAACAAGGAGACAAGTCTAGCACTAAGAAACTGGCATGTGCTTGAAGTGCTTTTCTTGTCCATTCTACATCCAGCAAAGTCAGCATCTGAGTATCCAGTTAACTCAAATTCTGATTCAGTTGGATACCAGAGTCCTAGATCTGGGCAACTCTTTATATATCTTAAAATCCTTTTTAATAAAATTAGGTGAGATTATTTAGGGTTCACCAGGAACCTAGCACAAAGACATGTAGCAAACATTATATCAAGCCTACTTGTTGTGAGATATAGAAGGGACCCAACAATGGCCCTATACAATTTATGATAAATAGATTTCCCTTGTTCATCAGAATCAACCACAGCATTTGTAGCCATAGGTGTTTTCTTAGTTGAGGCATCAGCCATCCCAAACCTTTTAATCAGCTCTTTAGCATATTTAGATTGAGATAAGAAAATGCCATCAGGAGTCAGCTTCACTTGGAGGCCAAGGAAGTAGGAGAGCTCACCCATGATACTCATCTCAAACTTGGGATGCTTAAGGTTAGAAAACCTTATACATAGTTTGGGATCTGTAGAGCCAAATATTATGTCATCCACATATATTTGTACCAAAAGTATTTTATCATTATGATGCTTGAAAAACAAAGTCCTATCTACCATGCCTCTAGAAAACTTATGCTCTAAAAGAAAGCTAGCTAAGGTTTTATACCAAGCTCTTGGAGCTTGCTTTAGACCATAGAGAGCTTTATGCAATCTAAAAACATAAGAGGGATGAGATGAAGAGATAAAACCTGGAGGTTATTTAACATAAACCTCTTCGTTTAATTCTCCATTCAGAAATGCACTTTTTACATCCATCTGGTAGACTTTGAATTTCTTGAAAGCAGCATAAGCAAGGAAAATTCTTATTGCCTATAGCCTAGTAACAGGTGCAAAGGTTTGATCATAATCAATCCCTTCCTCTTGCCTATAGCCTTGAGCAACAAGCCTAGCCTTATTCCTTACAATCACACCTTAGGCATCAAGCTTGTTCCTGAAAACCCACTTGGTCCCAATTACTGGATAGCCTTTAGGCCTTGGAACCAAGTCCCAAACTCTACATCTCTCAAACTAATTGAGCTCCTCTTGCATTGCAATAATCTAGTGGGGATCTTGCTCTGTATCAGTTATGGATTGAGGCTCAACTTGAGAGAAAAAACAGGCATGCATCACATCATGGTTGAGTTGATGCCTTGTCTATACACCTACTAACATGTCTCCAATCACTTGAGATCTAGGGTGATCCCTTAGTGTGATAAGATCAGATGGCGGAGTTGGTTCAGCAATAGCATTTGAAATGAATTCCTCTTGTGGAATTATATCTGCTGTTGGAGGAAATTCAACTGCTTCCACAATTTCTTCTTCACTTTCTTCATCGCATTGTGGAGGAGGATGTGATATAAACTTTGGTGTAAGGTTTAGCTCATCCATTTTCTCACACAAGTGAGGTTCCTGCAATAACTCTTTGGTAGAAATTTCTTTCTCCTTGCAATACATATTAGCTTCATCAAAAGTTACATGCACAGATTCCTCAATTTTTAAAGATGATTTATTGAACATCCTATAAGCTTTGCTGACTTGGGAATATCCTAAAAAAATTCCCATTGCAGCCTTTGCTTCAAATTTTCCAATATATTTCTTGTCATTGTTATGAATATAGCATATACAACCAAACACTTTAAAATAGGTGACTTTAGGTTTCTTTCCTTTCAGTAACTTATAAGGATTCTTATTCTTAAGCTTGTGTATAAGACTTCTATTCAGCACATAATTTGTTGTGCTTACAGCCTCTGCCCAAAAGGATAGGGGAAAATAAGCATCTGCAAGTAATGTGCCTTCAGATTCAATTAGTGTTCTATTCTTCCTTTCAGCAACCACATTTTGTTGAGGTGTTCTAGGAGCTGAGAAGCAATGTCTGATACCTTCTTTCCTACAGAACTCTTGCATAAGAAGAGACTCAAACTCAGTACCATAATCACTTCTGATCAATGTAACTAGAGTATAGTACTCAATCTTTATGTTCTTGAGAAAATCTGTAAGAACCTTGATAGTATCTAACTTAGATCTCAGAAAGAATACCCAACTGAATCCAGAAAAGTCATCTACAATCACAAAAGTATAAGATTTCCCTCCTAGGCTTTGTACAGCTATAGGGCCAAAAAGGTCCGTATGTAGTAAGTACAATATCCTAGGTGAGTCACTTTTGTTTAATGATTTAAAACTAGATTTAGTTTGTTTGCCTAACTGACAAGCCCTGCAGAGACTTTCCTTCTTATAGGGGTAAGAAAGCAATCCTCTAACAAGGTTGTCTTTAGAAAGCCTAGCTATGTTTCTCAAATTTACATGACCTAATCTTTTATGCCACAAATCATTTTGATTGCTAACAAGATTAAATAAACAGATTTGTGAACTGGTAGATTTAAAGTTTACTAAGTATATGTTACCTTGTCTAATTCCAGTTAAAATAGTTTGATTGTTTGCAGAAATAATACATTGAGATTTAGAAAAGCAAACCTGATAACCTGAATCACAAAACTGACTTATGGATATGAGGTTATACTTGAGACCATTAACATATGCCACCTTTTTGAAAGTGACATCTCCACTTTTGAAGTATCCATAGCCTTCAGTCTGTTAAAAACCGGAATCTCCAAATATGACTCTTGGACCAAGTTTAGCCTTGAAGTTGATGAGGCTGTCCTTACATCCAGTCATGTGCTTAGAGCACCCACTATCCAGATACCACTTATTTTGAGTGATAGGATAGGTATTTACCTACAATGAAACAAATTAAAAGTTCTTGACCCAGGTAACCTTGGGTCCTTGTTTCTTCTCAAATGAAAAACTGGAAATAAATGGACATTCAGGTTGGTTCTTATAACCTAAGGGGTGAAATCTTCTAGGAGGAATTATCCATTGGGTGAATGGGTTTATATTCTCCCTATGCTGGTTAGGTTTAATGTTACAGTTTATGTTGGAATTTAAGTTTCTGTATTTATGATCTGGGATCGACGAATTTTGGTGAGTTCGTCGACCTAAACTCGACGAATTGGAATGAGATCTACGATCTATGCTCGAAGAAGGAAAGTATTCATTCTCAGGGCACCAATATCGTCGATCTCTGGTCGATGAACCATACTGGTTTCGTCAATCGTAGATCGAAGAATTCTTATTATTATGGTTTGTGTTCAGAATTCGTCGTTCTGAGGTTGACAAACTGTTAACATTTCGTCGATCTGAGTTCGACAAAAACTGTTGAACATTATTATATCTATTGTTTTTTTTGTTCTTAGATTTTTGTTTTAATTCCATTTGTTTTAGAACTTCATTAACCTTGTTAACCTATTCAGTGTTCTTCTTGCCTTTATCAGAAATGAAATTTACAGGTTTTGATAGATTGTTCTTCTGGTTTAGAAGTTGTTCACTAGATGAGGCACCTAGTCCTAGTTTACAGTTATTAGTCCTTGCATTTAAGGTAATGGTTATATCTAGTAATTTCATGCTCCTGCCATTTAGAGATTCTTCTAGTTTTTTGGCCTTACATAGTTCAATTTTTAGAAAAACTATTTGTTCATTAGCTGAATTTTGTTCAAGTGACAATTTTGCATTTTCAGCAAGATATTTATCTTGATCAGTTAATTTCTCTCTAAAAAGTTTGATTTCCTTCTAAGAGCCTATTAAGTCTAAGCAAAGATTTTTAAAATTAAGATTTAAATTCTTCTGATTCAAAATCATAGGAAGCAATTACCTGATCTTCAGCAGACATTGATTCTTCATTATCTGAATCTTCAGCATCTGATTTGCTGTTGCAGGCATCAATTGCCATTAGGCAAACTTCCTTTGCCTTTTGCTCTTCTTCATCATCACTGGAGCTGGAAGAGGACGACTCTTCTTCTGTATCACTCCAGGTCTCAACAACAAAACCCTTTTCCTTCCTCTTGTGCTTGCTTTAGGAGGGTTTGCTATGATGAGTTCTTCTTGACTCTTTTTCTCTTCTCCTATCTTTCTTCTGAGCTTCTGGACACTCAGAGATGTAGTTTCCTAGCTTCCTGCAACCAAAACATACAACTTCTTTAGAAGGTGTTTTATCATACCTTGGTTTTTCATCTTGTCTAGATGACTTCCTTCTGAAGTCCTTCTCTGCCATTTTGAAAAATCTTTTGGCAAATAGACTCATGAGTTCTTCATTGACTGGAGTCCTTTAAGAGTCCTTAGCAGCCTTGAAAGCAATATTATGCACCTTCCTGGTAGGTGTTGGAGTCTTTATTTCAGCTGCTGCTTCTCTAGTCTTCATAAGGTTCTCATATGATTTGAGCTTTCCAAGGAGAGACTCAGTTGATATCTCAGTCATGCTTCTGGCTTCTTTGATAGGCCAAATCCTTGAATCTCATGTGTTGGGGAAGCACATAAGAATCTTGTCATTCACTTCAGTCAGGGTAATTTCCTTGTCTAAGTTCCTTAGCTCACTGATGATTGAGCTTAGCCTATTATACATATCACTGACTGACTCAACTTCTTCCTTCTTGAAGTTCTCATACTGGGAGATGAGATTGGATCTTCTGTCCTTTCTCTCATCAGCAGATCCAGCCACCATCTGGTTTATTGAATCCCATATGGCTTTGGCTGAAGTGCACTAAGCCACTTTCTGAAAAATGTCATCAGACATAGTCTGAGCTAAAATGTTCATGGCTCTTACATCTGCAATCTTGGCTTTCTTCTAGGCATCTATCCACTCAGGTGGTGGAACATCATAAGTGCTTGAAGTAGAAGTTGAATTAGTTGCTGCAGTAGGTGGTCTTGTCAAGATAGAGTTAAATATATCCTCATCAATAGAATTCAAGTACCACTTAATTCTTGCCTTCCAAATGGCAAACTTATTTAGGTTGCATACTGGAGGTCTGGTGCTTGCATAATCCTTATTTTGTGCCATTATGATAGAGAATAGTGTGGAAGAGGAAAATCTTATCTAACTGGATCTTGGTTCAAGTGTTAACTTGTACAACCAAACAAACACAACCTCTGATACCAATTGAAAGGAGGGTGTTAGGTCAGAATACTCTAAAGGGGGGTGAATAGAGTATTAAAAATTTGGCACTTTTTCTAGATTATATCAGAGTAAATATAGTGATACCATATATTAGTTAAGGAATAAGAAAAACTAAGCTAAACAATTCAGCAATCACAAGCATAGTAAAAACAAATGAAAAGGAGCAACCAGACGACACAAGAAGTTTATAGTGGTTCCCCTAAAAATGGGTACATCCACTCTTCTACCACCATTGGTAGGAATCCACTAGCAGATTTTGATCAGGTGACTGCCACCACAAGATCTGGTTCAGGTAGATCAGGAAATCCTTCAGGCTTTTGATCAGGTGCCCAAAAACCAACTTCAAGTCTTTTGGAGGGAGACTTGTCAACCAAACTAACTTTTGAAGGGAGCTATAACCCTATACAATGGGATGGAAAATGTTGATGGAAGTCTTCTCTTTTCTCAAATAATACTGAGAAGACTGTGTGGATTCTTGTGATGTCAAAGCTCCTTCTGAGAAGTAGAATGTTTCTAAACGAACAAAGCTTTGTTAAAGGGTGAGTAGGTCTTCAGCTTGATCTGCCAAGATCCAGGAAATCCAGTAACAGATGTTGAATAGAATATCTCTGAGGATTTCTAGAACAGAGGTTGAAGAAGAATCTTGATCTTTATGATTTGTTCTTCTTCAAACTACAGTGATGGAAGAGAATGAAAAAGTGTTGAGAGCGTCGAGTGCTTCTTAAGAATTTCATGTGCAGTTCTTCTCGATTTCTCTTCCTGTTTCTGTAACTGTCTTTCTTGTCTATTGTTTTTCTCGAAGAATAGAGAATTACTTTTATTCCACTGCCGAAAAATTCACTTTGAATTTTTGAATTCTTTCCATAAATGCTGGCTGCTAGGGGGAATAGAAAACGGCTTGAATAATAGCATTGATGAGTTTCCTAACTATTCTTGATAGAATAAGCAAATATTTATTCTGAAGAATACCACATTTAATGTAGCAAAATAACGGATATATTCAGAAGAATATTTGCATTAAATGCTCAGAATAATACTGCTAATAAGGAACAGAAGAGGGAAGGACTCATTCTGGAACTACATAGAAAACTTCGAACGCAAAACAGAATACGTCGACCAGAGATCAAAGATCATCGATCAGGGAATTCAAGTTCGTTTACCAGAGCTCTGCGATCTATAAACTGGCAATAACTTTCCAAATCTGAACTCTGAGTTCGTCGAGCTGAGAAACCTATAGAATAAAACTAAGCGTCGCCTTGAGCTCTGAGAACGTCGAGCTCAGCTTAGAGAATTAACTCTGAGTTCGTCGATCTGAGATCGACGATCGTCAAGCTGAGTTCGAAGAATTTCGAATTGATCACTGTCTTTGGAAAGCTGCTAAAACTGATTCTCTGAAGTCCACTTCTGGCTTGTCCAAGGAGGTAGCACTAATCAAGACTTAGCCTAAACTCTAGGACTACTACTCATGACCCTAGCTATACAATGTTGGGTCACACTCATCCTAAGTTAGTGAACCTAGCCCAAATCAAACTAGGGATCCAACAAGTTCTATATAGTACAAGTAAAGTATATAAAACAGTACTGAAAAGAAGTGTTGCAAATAAAGTAAAGGAATGGAGCAGAAAGTAAACTAGCTACCACTATGTTATCATCACAGAAGTGCCTTAACTTATAAGAATGCTCATACAAACTTATAAGTTAAGATTTCATGAATATAACTTATCATATAAAAGAGCCCATACTAATTTATATGACAAGGATCTATGGTGAGACCACCTTGGTCTACAAATATTGAACCTAGGCATGAACCCTTGGAAGCCCAAGAAGATCAAGTGAACCTAGGCATGAAGGTGAGACCACCTTGGTCTGCAAATAGTAGAATTCCAATTACTAGCTTAGGGATGATCATAGGGCTTCACAATGACTCCATAGCCCCACCACAACATCACTAACCTATTAGAGGGTCCAGTATAACCATAAGGGCCCACTAGGGTCAACTAAAAAGGCTAGGTTGACCCAAGTCAACCCAAGCCCTGATTAGGTCAAACTAAGCTCACCCATGCCCAATTGACATCCCCTTTGTTGGGTACATTGGAAAATGTGTACCTGATTTGTAGAAGCCTCACTTAGCTCAATGATATACATCAAGGTGTATTTGATGTTATTTTGAGTTTATATGTGCAGGTTAAGAATGTGCTAGAATGCAGGAAAAATATTCTAAGTCCATATGTCGACACCTGAGGAAGCTGTGTCGACACTTCAGTAAGATTGTGTCGACACTTGGAAATGGCTGTGTCGACATTTCAGTGAGTTTGTGTCGACACCGGGAGGCATTGTCGACACACTGAAGATTATAGTCGACATCGACTGTGTCGACACCGGGAGGCAGTGTCGGCATAGAGAGGCAGAGTCGACAACAACTGTGTCGACACCTGGAGGCAGTGTCGACACACGCTATGTTCTGAGTCTACATCAACTATGTCGACACATAGGACTTGTGTCGACACACAGCTGAGTCTATACCAAGTTGATTGCTGATAAATGGTGAAGTATTTGTGTCGACACAAATAATCAGTGTCGACACATTCTCAAGAAGCAGTGTCAAGAAGCTGTGTCGACATCAAGGCAGCTATGTCGACACCACCAAAGTCTTTGTCGACACTTAAGTCACTTATGTCGACACATATTGACAGATGGTCTCGACATTTTATGACAGACAGACTCGACGCTTTGCTGACAAAGACAAAGGATCAAGATCTGTTTGAAGACTTGACAGCTGTGAGTTACAACAGGTTTTCTGAAGCTATCAGACTTATCAGAAGTTAGTTATAAACCGGATCAGCCGGTTACCATGGATGAAGTCTATATATAGATGGATTCAAAAGAAGGAAGACTGTTAATGAATGATTCATTATTGACACAAAAAATACAACTATTGTGACAAAGATCTCTGATCAAGAAAGTGCAAGGCACAAAAGAAGATCTTCGTGTGAAGATTTAAGAAGACATTCTGAAGTGATCATTCACTCAGTTTCAGTCTAAGTTGAATTCAATCAAGAATTTAGAAGTATCTTCAATAGGTTTGGATAGAGAGAGATCCATCTATTTGAAGTCAAGCAGGAGACATTCACATGTCTCTCAAGAAGCAGATACTGAACTAATCTGTCAAGAAGATTCAGATCTATTTCTGAAATCTAAGAAGGAAGCTGCCAGTCAGTTATATTCAAAGGAAATCAACCCAACTAAGTTCAGATTCAAGAAGCTTTGAAGAAAGCTAAGATCAAGTTGATTTCATCCATCAGCCTCTTCAAGAAGCTGATCAAGAAAGTTCTTATTCCTTCTCTCTCAATAGGGGTAAGAGATTACAAAATTCCTTATCAATTTCTATAGGATCTATTCATAGATCTGAGTTGTAAGCCTATTTTATAAAGGCTGAGTGTAGGAGATTTATTCTCTGAGTGGTAGGGTTGTTTATGCCTGAGTTGTAGGAGAAGGTATTCTCTGAGCTGTAGGCCTTGTGGCAAGGCTGATGTAGGGTTGTTTATGCCTGAGTTGTAGGAGAAGGTATTCTCTGAGTTGTAGGCCTTGTGGCAAGGCTGAGGTAGGGCTTGTTATCCTGAGTTGTAGGAATCCTTCATGATTCTGAGCTGTAGGATCTGAGGATCTGAGTTAAAGAAAGAAGTTAGGCCGACTCTAGCATACTGCTAGATAGGTGAAGGGGGAAAGTTGATGTACCCAGACCTTAGGGAACCACTATAAATCTGTGTGCAATCTGTGATGTGTGTATGATTGTGATTGATGTGCTGTGTTAGCTATAGAAATATCTGATTTATTCAAAAAACTGTAGTTATATTCTGCCTTAAGTTAAATCAAGGAAAAGTACCTATTCACCCTCCCCCTCTAGGTGTTTAGGTAGTCTTGAAAGTAAAACTATCAAGTGGTATCAGAGGGAGGTTACTCAATGAAGGACTAAACAGTCTGAGTTAGATCCCTAAGGCAGAATCAAGAATCAAGAAAATGGGTTCTGGAGAGAATCACAAGGAACTAGGGTCAATGAAATTGCCCATCTGTAGGAAAGAGATTTTTGGAATCCTGAAAGAAAGGGTTAGATTGTTTATGGAGGCCTCTGACTCAAGGATATATATTATAGTAAAAGAAGGTCCATATATCCCAATGAATGTGTCTGTTCTAGATGCAAATCAAAGAACTCCTAAAGATTTTTCTGAAATGACCAAGGATGAGATTATATTGGCAACTATGGATAAAAGAGCTCAAAATATCATAGTGAGTGTCATAGGTTATTCTACTTTCCAAAATTTGATTCACTGCAAAACCTCCAAGGAAATGTGGGACACTTTGATTGTCTACATGGAGGGTTCTGAAGAAGTTAGACAAGACAGAAAGTCTATGCTCAATCAAGAATATGAGAGTTTCAGACAAGGGAAGTCTGATAGCATATCTGAATGCTACAAGAAATTCTACAGGATAGTGAATGAACTGATGTCCTATGGAAGGGTCTTCAGTACTTATGAGCTGAATGACAAATTCCTAAGATCCATGACAAAGGATTGGGATACTAAGATTTGTGCCATTAGAGAAGTGGCCAAACTAGCAGACATTTCTCCTCCAACCTTATTTGGAAAGTTTCTATCGTATGAAATGCAACTAATGGCTAGGAAGGAGGAAGAAAGAAATACAAAAGGAGAGCATAGATAAAAGTCAGTGGCCTTCAAGATTGAATCCACTAGAAAGAGCATGAGGATGTCTCATCACCTCCTAAGGAATTTGCTGAAGTTATATCAGAGATTTCAGACCATCAGAACTCAGATAGCAGTGATTCAGATGCAGATTTTGCTGCCTTTATAAGGCAATTTCAGAGGTTCTTGAAGAACAAGCAGTGGAAGTCAAGGCCCTCCACATCACAGCCAGTTGATGACTACTATCAAAATAGAAAATCATCAAGAAAGGAAAGGAGCAGGTCTAAGCCCAGCAAAGCAACAACGTCAAAAATTGTTTTCTATTGCTGCAATAGGCCTGGGCATGTGGTGGCTGAGTGTCCAGAAAAGAGGAAGGAGTCAGCAGACAAAAAGAAGACTCAACAAAAGGGCAAGAAGGAGAAATCCTTTGTTGCTAAGAAGGAGAAGAGTCTTACAGATCAATCCTCCTCAGAGTCAGAATCTGAAGCAGAAGCATACATTGGACTGTATGCAGCTAGTGAAGAAGATGAGTTTATGCAATTGCTGAACTCCATCTATGAACAAGAAGACCATCAGTGCATGGGACTGATAGCTGAATCAGAAGACAACAAGTGCAAGGATCAGCCTGGTCCCAGTAAGGTACAAAGTAATTCTAGAATTTCTGATTACAGTACTAGTTCAGAGTCAGATTCATCATCATCAAGTGATGAGGATGGATCAGAATCTGAAGAAGATATTCACCAGTTGATAGATGAATATGGGGACTTATTGCAGGCACTTAAGAAAAGCAAAAACCAGGCAAAAAATCAGGCTAAGGAAATTGCAGATCTTAAGATGACTGCATCTAGTTTAAAGAAAGAAATGGATCAACAAATGAATGAGGTTGCCAAGCTGAAAACTATTACGGTTATTCAGATGGGTACAATCACATATAAAAATGATCTAATTAAAGGTCTGGAAGTCAGACTTCAAGTAGAGAAAGATTTGGTGGCTAGTTACTCTAAGCCAAAATCAGTCTTACCCTTAATAGATGAGTTTGTGGCTCAAAAGGGTAAGGCAGGAATAGACTTTAAAGGTAACACCAGGGCTACCCATTTCAAGAGAAAAGGCAAAGCACCAGTTCAGCCATTGAATTTTAAAGTCCCTGTAGTTTTAGAAAGGTGCATGAGCCTTCTAACAAGTATGATCTTGAAAACATTCATGGTCATAATAAGACTGATGTTCTGAATAACAAGGGTGTTAATGCCAATAAGTCAGCCCATGTTCATAAACCTCATGGTTATAAGAAATCAGTGGGTGTAGCTGCAGCAGCACCAGCACAGAACAGAAATTTTTCTGCCAAAAATGTATCTAGACCTAAATACAACAAGTATGAATGCTGGTGCTGTGGCAAGATACGCCATTTTGCCTTAGACTACTGGCATAACATAAGTGTCAGGAAGAACAACAGTCTACCAGTTAGAAAGGCTGCTAGTAGTTTTGATATGAATGGTGCTAACTTGAACCAAGGACCCAAGACTTACTTGGGTTCTAAGGGAAAGTAATTTTGTATTGCAGGAAAGTCCAAGTTGCCATGCCCCTATATTGTACTTGGATAATGGATGTTCCAGGCACATGACAGGAACAAAGGGGATACTGAAGGAGTATACACCTATCAAGGATGGGCCTAAAGTAATTTTTGGTGGATCTGAAAGAGGAATCATCAAAGGATTTGGTAACATCTCTTCCAACCAAATTACCATCACTCAAGTGGCTTATATAAAAGGTTTGAAACACAACCTGATAAGCATAAGTTAGCTAAGTGATCAAGGGTATGACATTTCATTTGTTAAGAATGGATGTCATATCAAAAGTTCAAGTGATCAAAAGATCATTTTGATAGGATATAGAAAGAGAAATGTTTATTGTCTTGATTTTGGGTGTGAGAACAAAGGTTCTCCTATTTGTCTTGTAGATAATGAGAAAGCATCTCATTGTGTGAAATGGCACAAGAGGCTTGCCTATCTTAACTACAAGACAATTGGCCAACTCTTTAGCAAAGAGTTAGTAAGGAATGGTCCTCAAGTTAAGTGTATAAAGGAAGGGATATCTTCAGCTTGTCAAAAGGGCAAGCAGACAAAATCCTCCTTTCATAGCCTTGAAAACAAGGATTCAGTGAGGTGTCTATACCTCTTACATATGGATCTTTTTGGTCCTATGCCAGTTCATAGTCTAGGTAGGAAGGTCTACACTTTTGTGGTTGTAGATGACTATTCTAGATATTCCTGGGTATTCTAACTAAGATAGAAATCTGAACCCCAAGTGTTTTATACAGTTTTGTCAGACAAATTCAGAATGAACTGGACAGTACAGTGGTCAAAATCAGAAGTGACCATGGCACTGAATTTCAATCTAAAAGTATGACAAGATTGTGTGAAGAGTTTGGGATTTTTCAAGAATTCTCCTCACCTAGAACACCTCAGCAAAATGGTATTGTTGAAAGAAAGAATAGGATATTTATTGAAGCTAGTAGAACTCTATTGAGTGACACTTCTCTCCCAGAATATTTCTGGTCTGAGGCAGTAAACACTACATATCATGTGCTTAACAGGGCTTCTATCACCAAGTACCACAAAAAGACTCCCTATGAGATTATGAAAGGTAGAAAACCAAATTTATAACATTTTAGGATCTTTGGTTGCAAGTGTTATATCCTTAACAATGGCAAGTCTTATTTAACTAAGTTTGCTGCCAAATCCCAAGATGGGATATTTGTTGGGTACAAAAACAATAGTAAGGCTTATAGAGTCTACAACTTGATTACTCAGGTTGTAGAAGAATCTGTACATGTTGTATTTGATGAAACAAGATTAATCAACAGTGAGTTGCCTTGTAGTTCATGCAGTCCAACAGTTATAAGCAATAGAATGGAAAAGCTTTCCATTGCAGAAGGCTCAACTGCAGATGAAGTATTGGAAAATTATGGCTACTGTCCAGGGGGAGTACAAGACTCTCTAGAAGCTGATGACAACCAAGAGGTGCAGCATAATGAAAAAACTGAAGGTGTTCAGCCAGAAGAAGTCTACCTCCAACTATAAGACATCTAAAGGATCATCTAGCAAATCAGATAATTGGTGATCCAAGACATGGAGTGCAAACCAGAAGTAGAAATCTTAATACAGTCCTGCACTCAAGTTTTCTATCTCAACTGGAGCCAAAGAAATTTGAAGAAGCTATCAGAGACCAACACTGGATTAATGCTATGCAAGAGAAGCTTAATCAGTTTAGAAGATGCAAGGTCTGGGAGTTGGTTCCTAAACCAAAAGACCACAACATCATTGGTACAAAGTGGATTTTTAGGAACAAGTTGGATGAGAATGGAGTTATTGTGAAGAATAAAGCAAGATTGGTTGCAAAAGGATACAGGCAGGAAGAGGTAATAGACTTTGATCGAACATTTGCCCCATTAGCAAGACTGGAAGCCATCAGAACGTTCGTTGCCTATGCAGCATATCAAGGCTTCAAAGTATATCAAATGGATTTGAAATCAGCATTCCTGAATGGTGATCTAAAAGAAGAAGTCAATGTAGAGCAGCCATCAGGTTTTGTAGATTGTCTTAAACCTAGTTATTTCTATAGACTTAAGAAAGCATTGTATGGGTTAAAGCAAGCCCCAAGGGCTGGTATAAAACTCTGTCTACTTTCCTTATTGACAACAAATTCTCAAGAGGTAAAATAGACAAAACTCTATTCCTAAGGGAATCTAAAGGGAAGATAATCTTAGTTCAGATCTATATAGATGATATAATTTTTGGGTCTACAGAGAACAACCTTTGCAATAAGTTTGCCAAACTTATGCAAGGGAAGTTTTAAATGAGCAGTATGGGGGAACTTAAGTTCTTCTTGGGACTCCAAGTAAGACAGACTGATGATGGATTGTCCATATCCCAGTCTAAGTTCACCAAGGAGTTAATTAAGAAGTATGGTATGGAATCATCCTCCACCATGAGAACTCCTATGGGAACAAGTATGTCTATATGCAAATATGATGCAGGTAAACCTGTTGATGAGTCTTTGTATAGAGGAATAATTGGCTCTCTATTATATCTCACTACTATCAGACAAGACATTATGTATGCACCATGTGTCTGTGCTAGGTACCAAGCATGCCCTAAAGAATCACATTATACTGCAGTCAAGAGGATTTTGAGATATCTAAAGGGCACACCTAATATAGGCCTTTGGTACCCTAGAAATGAAGATTTCCTACTAATAGGTTATTCAGATGCAGATTTTGCAGGCTGTAGAGAAGATAGAAAAAGTACTACAGGTACATGCCAATTCCTGGAAGGAAGATTGATATCTTGGAGCAGTAAGAAGCAGACTAGTGTGGCAATATCCACAGCTGAGTCTGAATATATGGCAGCAGGAAGTTGCTGTGCACAGCTGTTGTGGATTCAACATCAGCTAAGGGACTATGGTATTCAGGTAAGTAGAACACCTTTATTGTGTGATTCTAAAAGTGCCATTTCTATTGCAAACAATCCTGTTTCACATAGTAGGACTAAGCATATAGAAATAAAATACCATTTTCTTAGAGAACATGTAGAAAAGAAGACATCTCATTAGAATTTGTTAAAACTAATTTTGAAATTGCAGATGTATTTACTAAGCCTCTTGATGAAACTAAATTCAATAGATTTAAAATTGAATTAGGAATGCTGACCATAGGTTCGTTTACCAAAAATTGGCTAAGTAAAATGGTGTCGACACATTAAGTGATAAGGTGTCGACACAGAGAAGTCATGTCGACAATTCAAGAAAATTGTGTCGACACAGAGTAAATGTGTCGACACCTAAGGGACAAAGAGTCGACACATCCAGAAATATAGTGTCGACACAACCAGAGTAATGGTGTCGATACTTACAGATTTTGTGTCGACACTTATAATAAGAGTCGACACAGAATTTCTGATGAACTACTAAGTATATCCTGTGTCGACATATCATCAATTGGTGTCGACACATAGTAGTCAGCGTCGTGGTCGAGACAATAGAAGTTTGTGTTGACACATTCCAACAGTGTCGACACTTTTAGACAGTTTTTGCCCGCCTTTTGATCTTCTTTGATTAGAAGGGTATAAATAGGTCAAGAACTTATTCTGTCGACACGCTCACCAGGGTTTTGAGATAAAAACCTTGTGTCGACAATCTCTCTCCTCTCACATCAAGCTTTCTCTTCATTCCAATGGCACCCAAGGTTGAAGACAACGTCAATGAAGGATATCAGTTGGTTAGGCATGCATTCGACGATGCCGAATCAGAGATCAAATAGGTCATTTCTCTTCTTGTAGACAACAGATTAGAATATCTTGTCTCTGAACCTAGTAAGATATGGAAGAAGGAAGTATTCGAGTTCTACACGGCTGCATCGATGGACTCAACAGGATTGAAGATCAAATCCTCTATACATGGAGAAAGAGTCAAGCTGTCTCAAAAGAGGTTGAGCAAGATTCTCCATCTTCCTAGAATACAAGATGAGGAAGAGGTGCCAGCCTCAAGGACCAGGGAGGCGCTTCAATGGTGTTGATTGGATCCAACCATAAAGATAGGATCTGCAATCAATAGAAAGGGCATGAATCATAAGGGGAAATTCCTGTCTGAAATTGTAGGAAAAGTGATCTTATGCAAACCAGGTGGCCATGATAGGATATCAGTCGATATGTTCAGCCTGATGACTAGGGTGATCTTTAAGATTCAAACAAATTGGTCTGCAGTACTGTTTGATAAGATTAAATAAGGAATCAAGAAGCCAAACTTGGCTAGGATCATGAGTCTGTACCTGGCTGGACTAATTCCAGAGGTAATGCAACAGATTCCTAGATCAAAGATAAATCATATGAGGAGAATGGACATGAGGTTATTCTCAAGATGGGATAGAGTTCTTTCTAAAGAAATGCCTGATGTGGACAGGCAAGAGCATGGTACTGAAGATGCACAAGTCCAGGAAGATACTATATCTGCACAAGTGCAGGGGGAGCCAGTTATTGCACAAGTGCAGGGGGAGCTGGAAAGTATACAAGTCCAGGACAATGCTGAGAATGCACATTTGCAGGGGGAGCCAGAGTCTGAATAGGTACAAGAGGAAGAAAGAATCAATTTATCAGAGGACATTATTCCTCAAACTGATCTTGATATTTCTGGTATTGCTGTTACTGCTGCTGCTGCTGCTGACAAAGTACAATCTCCTGCTCTCACACAACAAGAATTTACTCTTGAAAAGCTGTTTCCTGATATTGGAGGATAAACAGATAAAATGGAGACCCTAAGATTTGAGGGGGAGCAAGTAAGGGTTGAGGGGGAGCGGGTTGATATAGAGGAAGAGCAACATGGAGCTGAAAAAGAATTTTCTTCCACTCCTCAAGAGAGAGTTACTATTGAAAGTTCTTCAAAATCTGAGCATGAAGAAGTAAGGGAGGCAAAGAAGAGAAAATTAATGGTCTTTAATAGAAGAAGTCAAAGCTATAAGCAGGCTTTACAAGCTACTTCTTCCCAACCAGCACCTGTAATTGATTACAACAAACTTTTGGTGGATTTACAAGTCAAAATGGATGAGCAGAGATTGGCTCTAGAAAAATATGTGGATGAAAGCCAAAAGGCTCTTCAATTTGATCTGGCATAAGATATAAAATCTATAAGATTTGAAGTTAATTAGAATAAATGAGAGATGACAGATTTCTTCCACAAGGGAGGCAATGTTGTGGTCTTTCTTGCCAAGCAACAAGAAGAAATAAAGAAGCAAGTGGATGAGATGGCTGTCAAACAAGGCTATGTCCTTGAAAATCAAATAAGAATGAATGACAATCTGATAGAATCTCATAATGTCATAGTAACTGAGTTTACAAATACTGTTATTGCCATGACTGCTACAAGGGCTAAAGAAATAGAAGAATTTGATAAGAAGCTACAGGCTGCCCTAGAATCAGTTAAAACTGCTATCACTTCATCTGAGAAGTTAATTAGTGACAAGCTTCAAAAGTTAAAGACATTCTTTAAAGATGGAATAAATTACCTAGATGGGCAAATAAGATTTCAGAAAGAGGACTTAAGAGATCATATGACCAGAGAAGTCATAAAGGGGGAGAGAGTGTTAGTCTATGCTGGATCTGATCATGCCAAATGGGTAACAAACAGCATAAGAGCCACTCTGGGATATCCACTCTTGTGTGATGATGATCATATGGATGAGTCAGGGGTGCAACCAATTCCACTTGAAGGTGATCAACCTGAGGTTGCCCAAGTCATTTACCCTCCTCCAGATATTGAAATGGTACATCAACAAGTTGAGTCAATGTACAGCCCTCCACAACCAATTACAAATGTGATTATTAAAAAGGTTGATATGCCAGATACTGTTATCAAAGCTCAGCAAGATGCTCAGTTATCAAAGAAGAGATTCAGAGTGCAGGCTGAACTAAGACCTGACTTTGAGCAGTGGAGCCCCACTTCAAGGAATATCATTTTAACTACATGGAAGGCTGTAAAAGATAAAGTACATGAAGGGGTAAATAGTACAATGAGCAAGAATGGCAAAAGTATGAGGCTAGGCAAGAAGCCATACTTCAACACAGGAGAAAGGCTAAGAGTGGGAAGCTACCTCCTGATGCTCAGGAGCCTAGCAAGTATTTCCCCAAGCCTTTTCATTATTTTGAAAGGCAAAGGATCAAGGCTGGAACACAGAAGAATGTTTATTTGAAAGGCAAGAAGCCATTCAAGAAGCCCATGAAAGATACAGAACCTCCTACTCAGGCTCAGATAATATCTGGAAAAGGGATAGTCATCAAGGATCCTGCCCAGCCTTAGTCTTAGCTTTACTAGTTTTTGTTCAAGAACTATGTAATTATTTGTTTGTTAGAGAAATCAATGTAAACATTTTGTAACAAACATTTTTGATTTAATATACAAAATATTGTTCTGTGATCATTTACTTTTAGATCTTTATTCTGTGATGTAAATATGATATGTGTTTTGTTTATATATTACCCTGTCATATAATGCTTATGTACATCATCTTGTTTATTTTCTAAGTGGTGTATATCATTGGCTAAAGGGTTATAACTTCTCCAAATAGTTGGAGATTGTTGGGTACATTGGAAAATGTGTACCTGATTTGTAGAATCCTCACTTAGCTCAATGATATACATCAAGGTGTATTTGATGTTATTTTGAGTTTATATGTGCTGGTTAAGAATGTGCTAGAATGCAGGAAAAATATTCTAAGTCCATATGTAGACACCTAAGGAAGCTGTGTCGACACTTCAGTAAGATTGTGTCGACACTTAGAAATGACTGTGTCGACACTTCAGTGAGTTTGTGTCGACACCGGGAGGCAGTGTCGACACACAGAAGATTATAGTCGACATCGACTGTGTCGACACCGGGAGGCAGTGTCGACACACAGAGGCAGAGTCGATAACAACTGTGTCGACACCTAGAGGTAGTGTCGACACACGCTATGTTCTGAGTCTACATCAACTATGTCGACACACAAGACTTGTATCGACACACAGCTGAGTCTAGGCCAAGTTGATTGCTGATAAATGGTGAAGTGTTTGTGTCGACACAAATAATCAGTGTCGACACATTCTCAAGAAGCAATGTTAAGAAGTTGTGTCAACATCAAGGCAGCTATGTCGACACCACCAAAGTCTATGTCGACACTTAAGTCACTTGTGTCGACACATATTGACAGATGGTCTCGACATTTTATGACAGACAGACTTGACGCTTTGCTGACAAAGACAAAGGCTCAAGATCTGTTTGAAGACTTGACAGCAGTGAGTTACAACAGATTTTCTGAAGCTGCCAGACTTGTCAAAAGTAGTTATAAACCGGATCAGCCGGTTACCATGGATGAAGTCTATATATAGATGGATTCAGAAGAAGGAAGACAGTTAATGAATGATTCATTATTGACACAAAAAACACAACTATTGTGACAAAGATCTCTAATCAAGAAAGTGCAAGGCACAGAAGAAGATCTTTATGTGAAGATTTAAGAAGACATTCTGAAGTGATCATTCACTCAATTTTAGTCTAAGTTGAATTCAATAAAGAATTCAGAAGTATCTTCAAGAGGTTTGGATAGAGAGAGATCCAGCTATTTGAAGTCAAGCAGGAGACATTCACAAGTCTCTCAAGAAGCAGATACTGAACTAATCTGTCAAGAAGATTCAGATCTATTTCTGAAGTCAAAAAAGGAAGCTACCAGTCAGTTATATTCAAAGGAAATCAACCCAACTAAGTTCAGATTCAAGAAGCTTTGAAGAAAGCTAAGATCAAGTTGATTTCAGCCATCAGCCTCTTCAAGAAGCTGATCAAGAAAGTTCTTATTCCTTCTCTCTCAACAGGGGTAAGAGATTACAAAATTCTTTATCAATTTCTATAGGATTTATTCATAGATCTGAGTTGTAAGCCTATTTTATAAAGGCTGAGTGTAGGAGATTTATTCTCTGAATGGTAGGGCTGTTTATGCCTGAGTTATAGGAGAAGGTATTCTCTGAGCTGTAGGCCTTATGGCAAGGCTGAGGTAGGGTTGTTTATGTCTGAATTATAGGAGAAGGTATTCTCTAAGTTGTAGGCCTTATGGCAAGGCTGAGGTAGGGCTTGTTAGACTGAGTTGTAGGAATCCTTCTAGATTCTGAGCTGTAGGATCTGAGGATCTGAGTTAAAGGAAGAAGTTAGGCCGACTCTAGCATACTGCTAGATAGGTGAAGGGGGAAAGTGAATGTACCCAGACCTTGGGGAACCACTATAAATCTGTGTGCAATCTGTGATGTGTGTATGATTGTGATTGTTGTGTTGTTTTAGCTATAGAAATATCTTATTTATTCAAAGAACTGTAGTTATATTCTGCCTTAAGTTAAATCAAGGAAAAGTACCTATTCACCACCCCCCCTCTAGGTGTTTAGGTAGTCTTGAAAGTAAAACTATCACCCTTGGCCAATGGGACACACCTAGACCTTCCCAAGCCCTAAGAGAGGTCAATGGGTCACCAAGGGCCCATTGGGGTCAACCAAAGAGGCTAAGTTGACCCAAGTCAACCCTAGCCTTAAAAAGGTCAAAGTGTCCTAAGGGTCAAGTGACCTTCAAGGTGCCAACCAACCCTACTCAACCCTTCCTAGAACTTAAAGGAGGCCAATGGGTCACCAAGGACCCACTGGGGTCAACCCAAATGGTCATGTTGACCAAAGTCAACTCTACCCTAAGATTAGGTCAAACTAGCTCAAATGGGCTAACCCAAGCTCAAACCCATTTCCCCCACTTAGGCTAACCTCATTTCTATTAATATTATGAGCTAATGGGATGCCATTAGGCTGGATTAGTCATCAAATTCAGCCTTGATGACTAGGAGAGAGAAAAGCATTATTTCCCTTTAATGGAGGAGAGAGAGAAAGAGGGAGAAAATGGCCATTCATGGTGATTGAATGCCATTGACTCCTCTTTTCCTCTCCCAATTGATGGATATTCACTCCCTGTATCAGTTATGGGAGGTTTTCTGATGGATTCATGCCTAGGGAAGGAGATCCACCATGGCCGGAAAATTGATCTTTCATGGCCATTAATGGCCATTGCATGTTAGGCCCTTCCCCTTCCCCATATGATCAATTTAAAATCATCCATGGACTCAAGGCTATCTTTTCCACACTTTACCTGAAGGAGCCGTCCACTTTGACAGTGTTGTTGTAGAACACCCGCAAGCTCAAGATCCGGCCATGGCTTTCCGACGATCGGCCCGCCTCCAGCCCTCCACTAAGGTCCTCCTCTACTCCTCTCTTCGTGGGCTAGCATCTTAGATCTTTTAGGAGAGAAATCGGGCTCAATTGATCCCTATCGGGTGAGAGGAATTCCAGAATTTTCATGGTTTTTCTACCATATGGGTTCGTCGGAAATCGCCCCTCCGGCGGCCGTACTGCCGCCCGGCGATAGCCCCCACTGCAATGAAGGTGGTGGCGATGGTGGCCGGCCAGGGAGGTGGCTGGATTGCCGGCAAATAGCTTTGAAAACTGCTCCAGGTCGGGTGAATCACGGCTCTTGGCTGGAGGAGGAAGAGATAATCAGAGTCGTCGATCTCTTGTCATAATAATTAATATGTATAATTTAGTTTATTTACTCCTTCACTATACATATTTTTAAATAAGAAAAATAAGGCCCATAGGGGCTGAACCTTTAAAAGTGGCAAACATGAAAATTATAGCCCTTGAAGTCTACATTAATTTAAAATTAATTTAAACCCATTTGGGTAAGTGGCATGACCAGAGACTAAATTGAGTGCCTCCATCATCCAGCCATCCAAATGACTTGAAATTTTGGTTGGGGGTCACTCTTACCTATACCTAAAACATGTCCAAAAATGGGAATTTTTGGAAAACATTTTCCTAAAGTTTTTATAGGAATTTTATAAACCATGTAAGAATTATTTAAGGGGTCTAATGACCTCCAAACCCACCAAAATTTTGGTGACTGTCTTTTATGGTCATATTATGTCTCTGCTAAAACTTTCAGCCCATTTGGGGTTGATTTGAATAGGTATTGGTGTGACCCAAATTTGGTCCCTTAAGGGTAATTTAGGGCAAAGAGTGTTTGGGGCATAGAGGGGCCAATTCGCACCCAAAGGGGTTGGGACTTGGGCCAGAGCTCCATGGTCAGTTAAAAACACCCTTTAATGGAGGTTTAGGTGGTTTGGGGTGGATTTTCCTTAGGACCCTAGTTTAAACCCTAGGGTTGAACTTTGGGGGTTTGTGAAGGACATGGGGTGATATGTCCTTGTATGGACTTGGTGTTTAGTCCATGTGATCTTAGGGTGGTGAAATGCCCTAGGAAGGAATTTGGTGACATTTATACTTAGGCACGGAACATAAACCAATTAGGGATAGTTTAGGCCTATACCTTTTATGAAAATATTGAAGGGTCATATGACCATGGATCCTTATGAAATTTTGGTAGGAGTAATTTTATAGTATTATTAACCTCTGAAATTTATTATAGGATGTTTAGAAAATAGTAGCCTATACTTGTAGTTATAACCTTCATCTTGCCCCATGTGATGATTTTGTAGTAACCATGCTTAGATTAATTTAGAATGATGTGAAACTTTGGCAAAGTTAATTAAATATCATTTAGAGGCACTAGTAAATTATTTGGATTATTTGGGCATTTTCTCTTAGTACCTCTTGTGTTAAGTGAACTACTGCACCATATTTTGATAAATAGAAAATAAATGTTATATATTGCTGTAAAATTGTGTTACTTGGCCAGATAACTTTTTAGGGCAAAATAAAGTCTAGCAAATTATTACATGTCATTTGGATGACTTTAAGAGAATGTTCCTTCACAAGTGCACTTTAATGGAATTATTTGAAGTATTTTTATACATGACTCAATGACCTTTGAATTGCATGAAACTTAGTCAGTAGTGTTTTATGATCATTATAAGGCTCTGATAATGTTTATATAATTTTTGGACTATTATTTATTATACTCCCTTCTTTAACTCCAATTATTTGAATTACCTTGAATTAATTATTTAGAAGTTATTACATTTATGAAAGTCTGTGAAATTTTGTATTCACTGATATTTCGCTATCATACACTGCTCATAATATTTTGGTGGCCACAACTTAAGGAAATCTAGTACTTCATGTTCAAATTTACCCGTGGCCAAACTTTTGGGAAACTTTAATAAACACTAAATTAGTAAGGAAAATTACAAGTTTCTGGATTTAGGTTAAACATGTCATGATAGACTCACAATAATTATCTTAGGGCATTTGGAAGAAAATTTAGAGTACCTACTATCATGTACATCATATAGCTTAGGTTGGTCTGCATTTAGTAAAACTGCAAAAATTGTGATAACATGTGGAATGGACATAGGGAGATGGGGATTATTAGTTTACTGATCTTAGTAAAGTGAAAAAGAAAAAGAGAGCTTCATTAGGAGTTATGATGAGGAGAGTGTTGGGTTGGCTAGAGTTAAGAGATGCTCGAGATCGACGAAAGATCGTCTTTCCTGTAGAAAGAGAGAGAGTCAAAACACACTAGGGTTAGATCCAGAATAATATTAAAAGGGATCGGGAATGGGTTAATAACCAATAATTGTAAGACCCCCCCCCTCCCGGAACACAACACACGGCACGAGGGGAGTCTTATGCCCGAAATAGCCGCCTTGCGGTAGCACTAACACACGGGTTAGCCTTTACCACAAGACGCCTATTCCGCCGGCTACAATCCATATCACAACAATTATGCCAACCCAACCATAACAGAAAAGTAAAGCTACAAGCAGTTCAGTTCACAGCTAAGTTAAAGTCCAAAAATAGCGGAAGATAATAAGCACAACAGGCTTGTACAAAAGAAACAAGAGTCTAGAAATGTTTTGCCAAACGGCTACATGAAAACACTCACTACTGTCACTGACGGTGTCGATGGCACCACCACCTCAGGTCCTATCATCCGGGCCTGGCTGTCCTGCTGCATAGTCCGTTGCCGCTCTACCTGCGGGGTTTCCTCCTAAAAAGGAAGACGTAGCAACCGTTAGTCATAAGACTAAGTGGCTTCACATCCGCTCCCCCGGCGACTCCTCGGCACCGGGCGGAGAAAGGAACACAGGTACAATATATATACATAAGCGAGTAAACAAGCAGGTGACAGTAAGTATGGTGAAGTATAAACTACGCTACACAACTAGCAGTTCTACGAATATCAATAATATATAAATGACAGCAGGTATAATTAATCAGAATAGTAACTCAACTTATAAGAGTGCCCATACAAACTTATAAGTTAAGGATCGGCTTAACAGTAAAGTAACTCATCGTATAAGAGTGCCCATACAAACTTATACGATGAGGATCTTGTGTATGCAATGAATGACATGATATGAATGTTATGCAATGACCGAATCATACGCACGCACATGCAAGTTGCTATGTCGACACAGACTAGAAGTTCCCACTTTTCGAGCAGGTAGCTAACCTCTCAGGCGTCGTCCGTCGTGGCCAGACGGCGACAGTGGAGCGGGCGTCTCCACAACTAGGTAGTATCACACTACCTATCCTAGGCCCCCGTACGCCTCAACGCTAAGAACACAACAGCGGAGCTCACATGCGTACTACGGCTCAGAAGGGGTCTTGGGTAAATGTGCACCAAGAACACAGCCCAACCTGGCCTTTGATTTCGAACCGGATGGAACCTCGGAAACGCACGAGGTGCAAGCCCAACCGTTCTCATGGCGCGGAGGAGATCTCGGGTTATGGACACCAAGTATCTAACCCTACCTCCCAAGGTCTACCCATTGGCTCCCATCGGTGTGACGACTGGCGAACCCGTAGACCTGCCGCAATCATTATCTCAACATCGCGACACGATGAATCGTCGCACATCACATGCCCCAAAACAACTCACTCGATGCTACCCGTAGGGAGACTTCAACTCTAAGCATCGGTTGTTAATAAACCCCTTGGCTCGGATTACAGTTACAAAATACTCTTCACATAGTGTGCATCATGTTCACGCCCACCTATTCAATGAATTCACCTCAACACTACGCATAATAGATATGTTCAACACCAAATTGTATAAATATATCCTTTACCAATATCAACTCCTAATATCTAGCCTTCCCATCCAATCCAATTCTCTACCATTGCATGGTTATCCCTTATTACACAACCAAATGAGTAACCATACTAAGTTATAGTAACAACGACATTATAGATATATGGGAGCAAGATATCACATGAGCAAATCACAATCATTGCAAGAGTGCTAACATTATAAATTAACAAGTGCATTAACATAGGATAGTCCAATACTAAAACTAGGATTCCCGGAGCTACAGGAATCCGATCACAATGCACAACCCCTCGTTGGAAAGATATTCGCGAGGGCTACGACTTTCGTGTTGAGTCGATCGCCCAGATCTGGTCGCAACATACCAGAAATTCAACTCGAATACGTACAGGAAACCGTTTCCTGTACAGGAATTTTCCCGAACGCAGCGGACTCGAACCAGCTTTCCCGTGGCTACAGGTATCGCATGGAAACGAGAAACCACTCGTTGGAAAGGTAATTTCAAGGGCTACGACTTCCGTGTTGAGTCGATCACCCAGATTTGGCCAGAACACCTCCGAAATTGGCCACGAAGGTCGCCGCGTGCAGAAATCAGATTTCTGCACGCATCTTAAGGCGAGATGAACGGCATCCGTTCATCTTCCTCCTTGCAACGTCCTCGCATAAACTTCTCCAGAAATCACACCCAACCTTATTTCTCCTTTCAAAGCCAAACCCCCAACGAAAACCCCTCTCATCTCCACTTTGAATGATGAGAAGGTTGAGGGAGACTAAGCCTAAAACCTAGGCATGGCTTATCCTAAGAACTCTCCTCCTCACCATCAAGACTCTATGGAGTCGATGTCTCTCCTAAAATAACTATAGATCTAGCACCAAGGGAGAGGGGAGGAAGCTCACCTCAAGTCCAGCGGTACCACCATGGCCAGCCATGAGCCTCGCACTCCTTCGCGGCGGCATTGTTTTTCCCTTGACGGTGGCGGCGTTTTGATTCCTCCAAATATGGCTCCGGCAAGCTCTTCCTCCTCCTCCAGCCAAGAACTCTCTCAGGAATTTCGGGGCAGAAGAAAGGGGAGTGAATGCTAGGGTTTCCAACTTTTTCCTTTTTATACATCGCAGACACGGGTAGGCACACGGCCGTGTTCCTACCCGTGTTCAGGTGACACGGCCGTGTGGCCTGCCGTGTCTAGGGTCGTGTTCATCCCAGCACCACTTTCTGCCGGGTCAGGGTTGCGGCACACGGGTAGAGACACGGCCGTGTCCCGACCCGTGTCCTAGGCACACGGCTAGGGACACGCCCGTGTCCCAATACCCGTGTACCTCTCTGACTGGAAGCCTATTTTTTATGAGGCACACGGGTATGGACACGGCCGTGTCCATACCCGTGTCAGCCAAAAATGCCGTTTTGCCTTGTTTTCCTCATTTCACGCACGTCCGCACCTGTTCACCCACATCCCCCACTGGGCTCTCCACAGCCCCCTTGACTCAAATACGTAATCAAGGGGCCTAGCGCGAATTGGGACGTTACAAATCCTATAAACAAAATAAAAGATTTCGTCCCCGAAATCAGGGTAAGGCTATGGGAGTGAAACACATAAAAAGGGAACTATGCTTTCAAATAAAATTTTTACCTGGAGTAAATAATTCCGGGTAGCGCTCTTGCATCAAATCCCTTGGCTCCCATGTGCACTCTTCCTTCCCATGATTAGACCATAGCACTTTCACCAAGGGAACACTTTTGCGGCGCAAGGTTCTTGTCTCGTTATCAACGATCCGCACCGGCTCCAGTCGCACAGACCTATCAGACGCCACGGCACCATCCGCCGTGGGGATATACTGTTCAGGTCGCAACAAAGCCTTCCGAAGCGACGATACATGGAACACGTCGTGAAGGTTCTCCAGCTCCGGTGGTAACTCCAATCGATAGGCCAGAGGGCCAATCCTTTCCACTACGACATAGGGCCCAACATACCTTGGGCTGAGCTTCTTGACTCCACGTACCCGTGACACTCCGTGCATCGGTCGAATCTTCAGGAACACCTTATCACCCACTTGAAACTCTACCATACGGTGCCTTGCGTTATAATATTTCGCCTGTCGGCTTTGAGCCTCTAGCATTCGGTCCCGGATCAACCTAACCACCGCGTCCGTGTCATCAATATACTCATTTCCCAATGTCTCCGGATCTTCGTCTTGCACCCAGGACAAGGGTGTTCTACACCTCCTTCCATACAAAGCTTCATGAGGTGCCATTCCAATACTGGCTTAATGACTGTTATTATAAGAGAACTCCACGAGAGGTAAGAGTCTCTCCCATGGTTCTCCTTTATCTAGCACACACAACCTCAGAAGGTCCTCCAATGTTCGGATGGTTCGTTCAGACTGCCCGTCCGTTTGTGGGTGAAAGGCTGTGCTAAAGGCGAGGCGCGAGCCCAAATAAGCCTGTACAGCCCTCCATTCTCTTGAAGTAAACCTACCATCCCGGTCGGAGACGATCGTCTTTGGCACACCATGGTACCGCACAAATTGTTCCACAAAGAGACGCACTAAGATGCCCACTTGCGCCTCCTTCTTCATTGGGATAAATCGGGCTACCTTGGTCAACCGGTCAACTATCACCCACACAGAATCATTCCCCGAGCGTGAGCGAGGTAACCCGTGGACGAAGTCCATGGAGATGTCCTCAAATTTCCATTCGGGGATGGGCAACGACTGTAGCATTCCACCGGGGCTTCTACATTCCGCCTTCACCATTTGACATGCCACACAATGAGTAACAAAGTACTTGACATCTCTCTTCATGCCCGGCCAACACATCGTCTTTCTCAAATCGGTGTACATCTTCGCGATCCCCGGGTGCACCGAGTACTTGGAGCAATGGGCCTCCTTTAGAATATCCTCCCGAATGTTGTCACCTTCGGGGATGTAAAGCCGGCCACGAAAATGGACGAGGCCGTCTTTTAGGGAGTATTCTTCCGTAGTCCCATCCTCCATTGACTTGAAAGCCGGGGTTAAAGCCGCATCCTTCTTTTGTTCCGTACGGATCCGGTCTCGTATGTTGCAAACTATACTCATCGCGGCCAAATATTCTGTATACTCTTCCGGTTGATTCTTAAAGACCAAAGTGATTTCCATCTCTTGCAGTGTCCGGATTAACTCCATCCTCATCAAGCGGGATTCCGTGCTCGCTTCCGGCGCTTTTCGGCTCAAGGCATCAGCTACGGAATTAACCTTCCCGGGGTGGTAGTTCAAGGTGAATTCATAGTCGCACAAGAACTCCAACCACCGCCGCTGTCTCAAGTTTAACTCCTTTTGGGTGTGAACGTACTTCAGATTTTTGTGATCCGAGTAGATCTCGCAATGGACGCCATATAAATAATGCCTCCACATCTTCAAGGCGAATACCACCGCTCCCAACTCTAGATCATGCACCGGGTAGCTGGCTTCATGCTTCTTCAACTGTCTTGAAGCATAAGCGATCACATGCCCATTCTGCATCAACACAGCTCCCATCCCTTGATACGACGCATCCGTGTAAACTTGAAAGCCCTCCTTCCCAGATGGAAGAGCTAGGATGGGTGCAGTCGTCAATCTGTCCTTCAACTCTTGGAATGCAGCTTCGCACTGGGGTGTCCATTCAAACGGCACACCCTTCTTGGTCAGCGTAGTAAGGGGAAGGGCGATCTTCGAGAAGCCTTTCACGAACTTGCGATAGTACCCGGCAAGTCCAAGAAAGCTTCGTATGTCGGCCGCTGACTTCAATGGCGACCACTCCTTCACGGCCCGCACCTTGGCCGGATCTACTGCTAGCCCCGCCCCACTAATCACATGGCCCAAGAACGCGACCTCTCGAAGCCAAAACTCACATTTGCTGAACTTGGCAAACAAAGTGTGCTCCTTTAGTTTCCTCAGCACTAAAGTTAGATGTTCGGCGTGTTCTGCTTCAGTCTTGGAGTAGACTAGGATATCATCGATGAACACGATGACAAAGATGTCCAAATAAGGGCTGAACACCTTGTTCATCAAGCTCATAAAGGCGGAAGGGGCGTTTGTGAGCCCAAACGGCATCACGGTGAATTCATACAAACCATATCTCGAACTGAACGCCGTCTTCTGAATGTCATCTTCTTGTATCCTCAGCTGATAATATCCCGAACGCAGATCTAACTTGGAGAACCAATACGATCCCACCAATTGATCGAATAATTCATCAATGCGCGGTAGGGGATAGGTGTTCCGCACCGTTAACCGGTTCAACTCTCGATAATCAATACATAACCGCAAGGTGCCATCCTTCTTTTTGACGAACAAAACGGGCGCTCCCCAAGGCGACGAGCTTGGGCGAACGAACCCTGCTTCCACCAATTCCTGAAGCTGGACTCTAAACTCTGCAAGTTCCTTCGGAGCCATTCGGTATGGAGCTCGCGAGACGGGCTTGGCACCCGGAATTAGCTTGATTTGGAAGTCCACTTCCCTATGCGGGGGTAGTCCCGGCAATTTCTCGGGAAATACCTCGGGAAATTCTCGCACCACCCGCACATCCTTGACCTCTAATGTCAATTTCTTCAACTCGAAGCAAATTACATAGACCTCGTCCCCTTCCATATGAGATTTCATAACTTGGATCGAAGACAATAATTTACGGGGTGCGAATTTAATACCTTGGAAGATGACTTCCGAGTCTCCATGCCTCAACATAACCCTCTTCTCCGCACAATTGATCCTGGCGTGGTGCCAGTCCAACCACCTCATGCCCAGGATGAGATCGAACTCCGGGATTCTTAACACTGTCGCCGGAGTTTCAAAGAACTTTCCTCCAATAAGGGTGTCGAAGTCGCAACTTGCTGACGACGTCATCTCAGAGCCGTCCGGAAGGCGCACCCTTTGAGTAGTGCCCGTGAAGTGTTGCACTCCCTCCAAGTCCTTCACGAAGTCCTCCGAGATGAACGAGTGAGACGCACCCGTGTCAAATAACGTATAGGCGGGTCTCCCGCTAACCATGACAGTGCCTAAGTTCCAAAAAGGTAATCACTATTCAAAATTGCGCTTATCATTTGTATCGTAAATCCAACAAGTCATATAATATTAATAAATTTTGCATGTACCGGTGATGACTTCCTGCGGATTTCTCTCCTGAGTCATATCCAATGCGAATACATGCTCCCGTGCATGTCCTTGATTTCTCCCTGGTGGTCCTCTTCCTCGGCCACGCATGTGCCCTCGCCCCCGTGGAGCTACTGGAGGGGGAGCAATAGGAGCATCCCCGACCAATCGCGGGCAAACTCGCCGGACATGCCCCGGTTGGTTGCACTCGAAACATATCACCTCACGTCGGCCCCCAGGTTGTTGATAATATTGCTGCTGCGGTGGTGGTGGTAAAGGTAGTGGTTGCGGAATTGGGTACTCCACCCGATAGTTCCGGTTGACCCACCGACCGCCTCTGTGGTTTCCCCTTCCTCTGCCATGATCATTCTGCCTTCTATTACTAAGGCCGACTTCAATTACTCCTTCCGCAGGTCTCTTGCCACATCCCATGTGGTCCGCCTCCAGTCTCTTTGCCATGTCAATGATTTCTGCCAGGCTTCCATCGGCTATAAACAAAAGGGCCTGCCTCAGGGGGTCCCTTAACCCTTTGTAGAAGCGCTTCGCATAGCCTCTATCGTCCAAATCATAGGAATCAGCAAATCTAGCGAGGTGTTGGAACTCCCTCTGGTACTCCGTTACCGATTTCGATCCCTGCTTCAGCTGCAGAAATCTTTCTTCAAGTTCATCCCGAGCAGAAGAAGGAATGAAGTGATCCAGAAAAGCCTCGGTGAACTCGTTCCAACTGATGTCCGTGTACAACCGCCCTTGGAAGGTGGAGCCCATGAGGGACTTCCACCACCTTTTGGCGTGTAGCTCTAGCAGCGTCACTACCAATGTCACCGCCATGTTGTTCGGACATCTTATGCCAGCCATCAATTCCTGCACGGTATCAAGCCATTCCTCGGTGCGCACCGGCGATTCTGTCCCAAGATAGGCAGGAGGGGATAGGGCACGGAAGGTGCTCACCCAGTTGGAGCCTGGCGCCTGTTGTTGCACCGGAGCTTGCTGGGATTTAAATGCATCCAATATGGCTGACAGCGTTTGTCCCAGTTCCGACTGCTGGAATTGTGAAGGGACGGAAGGGGTAGGAGTGCCCCCAACCGGCTCCACCTGCACTGGGACCTATACGCAAGGTACAAACTAGGGTCAGGTTGGCTAAAACTAATGTCAAAGTTGGACAACTTAGTGTGAATTACATATGGGCACACCACTGCTTCCGCTAAGTCGGTTTGTCCCCAAACCGACTAATCGAACGGGAGTGGCCCATTGTTACCTGACTGCTGTAGGTGAAGATCGGCTAAGTCTGATACCATTTGTAAGACCCCCCCCCCTCCCGGAACACAACACACGGCACGAGGGGAGTCTTATGCCCGAAATAGCCGCCTTGCGGTAGCACTAACACACGGGTTAGCCTTTACCACAAGACGCCTATTCCGCCGGCTACAATCCATATCACAACAATTATGCCAACCCAACCATAACAGAAAAGTAAAGCTACAAGCAGTTCAGTTCATAGCTAAGTTAAAGTCCAAAAATATCGGAAGATAACAAGCACAACAGGCTTGTACAAAAGAAACAAGAGTCTAGAAATGTTTTGCCAAACGGCTACATGAAAACGCTCACTACTGTCACTGACGGTGCCGATGGCACCACCACCTCAGGTCCTATCATCCGGGCCTGGCTGTCCTGCTGCATAGTCCGTTGCCGCTCTACCTGCGGGGTTTCCTCCTAAAAAGGAAGACGTAGCAACCGTTAGTCATAAGACTAAGTGGCTTCACATCCGCTCCCCCGGCGACTCCTCGGCACCGGGCGGAGAAAGGAACACAGGTACAATATATATACATAAGCGAGTAAACAAGCAGGTGACAGTAAGTATGGTGAAGTATAAACTACGCTACACAACTAGCAGTTCTACGAATATCAATAATATATAAATGACATCAGGTATAATTAATCAGAATAGTAACTCAACTTATAAGAGTGCCCATACAAACTTATAAGTTAAGGATCGGCTTAACAGTAAAGTAACTCATCGTATAAGAGTGCCCATACAAACTTATACGATGAGGATCTTGTGTATGCAATGAATTACATGATATGAATGTTATGCAATGACCGAATCATACGCACGCACATGCAAGTTGCTATATCGACACAGACTAGAAGTTCCCACTTTTCGAGCAGGTAGCTAACCTCTCAGGCGTCGTCCGTCGTGGCCAGACGGCGACAGTGGAGCGGGCGTCTCCACTACTAGGTGGTATCACACTACCTATCCTTGGCCCCCGTACGCCTCAACGCTAAGAACACAACAGCGGAGCTCACATGCGTACTACGGCTCAGAAGGGGTCTTGGGTAAATGTGCACTAAGAACACAGCCCAACCTAGCCTTTGATTTCGAACCGGATGGAACCTCGGAAACGCACGAGGTGCAAGCCCAACCGTTCTCATGGCGCGGAGGAGATCTCGGGTTATGGACACCAAGTATCTAACCCTACCGCCCAAGGTCTACCCATTGGCTCCCATCGGTGTGACGACTGGCGAACCCTTAGACCTGCCACAATCATTATCTCAACATCGCGACACGATGAATCGTCGCACATCACATGCCCCAAAACAACTCACTCGATGCTACCCGTAGGGAGACTTCAACTCTAAGCATCGGTTGTTAATAAACCCCTTGGCTCGGATTACAGTTACAAAATACTCTTCACATAGTGTGCATCATGTTCACGCCCACCTATTCAATGAATTCACCTCAACACTACGCATAATAGATATGTTCAACACCAAATTGTATAAATATATCCTTTACCAATATCAACTCCTAATATCTAGCCTTCCCATCCAATCCAATTCTCTACCATTGCATGGTTTTCCCTTATTACACAACCAAATGAGTAACCATACTAAGTTATAGTAACAACGACATTATAGATATATGGGAGCAAGATATCACATGAGCAAATCACAATCATTGCAAGAGTGCTAACATTATAAATTAACAAGTGCATTAACATAGGATAGTCCAATACTAAAACTGGGATTCCCGGAGCTACAGGAATCCGATCACAATGCACAACCCCTCGTTGGAAAGATATTCGCGAGGGCTACGACTTTCGTGTTGAGTTGATCGCCCAGATCTGGTCGCAACATACCAGAAATTCAACTCGAATACGTACAGGAAACCGTTTCCTGTACAGGAATTTTCCCGAACGCAGCGGACTCGAACCAGCTTTCCTGTGGCTACAGGTATCGCATGGAAACGAGCAACCACTCGTTGGAAAGGTAATTTCAAGGGCTACGACTTCCGTGTTGAGTCGATCACCCAGATTTGGCCAGAACACCTCCGAAATTGGCCACGAAGGTCGCCGCGTGCAGAAATCAGATTTCTGCACGCATCTTAAGGCGAGATGAACGGCATCCGTTCATCTTCCTCCTTGCAACGTCCTCGCATAAACTTCTCCAGAAATCACACCCAACCTTATTTCTCCTTTCAAAGCCAAACCCCCAACGAAAACCCCTCTCATCTCCACTTTGAATGATGAGAAGGTTGAGGGAGACTAAGCCTAAAACCTAGGCATGGCTTATCCTAAGAACTCTCCTCCTCACCATCAAGACTCTATGGAGTCGATGTCTCTCCTAAAATAACTATAGATCTAGCACCAAGGGAGAGGGGAGGAAGCTCACCTCAAGTCCAGCGGTACCACCATGGCCGGCCATGAGCCTCGCACTCCTTCGCGGCGGCATTGTTTTTCCCTTGACGGTGGCGGCGTTTTGATTCCTCCAAAGATGGCTCCGGCAAGCTCTTCCTCCTCCTCCAGCCAAGAACTCTCTCAGGAATTTCGGGGCAGAAGAAAGGGGAGTGAATGCTAGGGTTTCCAACTTTTTCCTTTTTATACATCGCAGACACGGGTAGGCACACGGCCGTGTTCCTACCCGTGTTCAGGTGACACGGCCGTGTGGCCTGCCGTGTCTAGGGCCGTGTTCATCCCAGAACCACTTTCTGCCGGGTCAGGGTGGCGGCGCACGGGTAGAGACACGGCCGTGTCCCGACCCGTGTCCTAGGCACACGGCTAGGGACACGCCCGTGTCCCAATACCCGTGTACCTCTCTGACTGGAAGCCTATTTTTTATGAGGCACACGGGTATGGACACGGCCGTGTCCATACCCGTGTCAGCCAAAAATGCCGTTTTGCCTTATTTTCCTCATTTCCCGCACGTCCGCACCTGTTCACCCACATCCCCCACTGGGCTAACCACAGCCCCCTTGACTCAAATACGTAATCAAGGGGCCTAGCGTGAATTGGGACGTTACAATAATAGTAAGTGCTTTGCGAAAGGAAGATTTGGGATTCAGCCCATCATAGCTTCTAGTGCCCCTGAGAGCCCTTCACAGGGAATACCCTGGGCAGTCCAAGGTTAACGTAATCCGTAAGACTAAATAGATTACAAGAGTAATTATACTTATTATAGGATTGCACTTACACTCACACTCCTTGGTGTTATGTGATTTAGGTTGGGTCACTCGAGCATTAGGTTCAGTTGTTTTGGTGATGGGTAGGTTAGTCCGGCGAGCTGATGGCTCGGTAGATAATAGTGATGGACGGGTTAGTCCGGGGAGCTTTGGCTCGATAGATAATTATGACGGATGGGTTAGTCCGGGGAGCTTTGGCTCGATTAAAAATATAGTAATATTGCATATGCATAAGATAAAAGGTGGTGGGTCTTCGGTATTGGAGAGTCGTGATAAGTAAAGTTTGTTTTAAAGAAGATAGATTTGGTTTTATATAATCTTTTACGTATATAAGTCTATCTCTTTGTTTACTTACTTATATCCTGTGGATTAAGGCAAGAGTACCTATCGCATAGGAGTATAGTATTTTGTAGAAAATATCAAGGTCGTATTTTTCCTGGGATCGGTGTTAATTATTCTACTTTTTAGAACTGACTATTATTTTATCGAAAGAACGGAGTTGGGTTTATGTTTAAAAACTAAAGATAGAAAAATATATATACGTGATTTTATTAAGAGAGGGACTTAGAGTTTAGTCCTTGATTTCAGAATTACTTTGAGCGGATATTAATTCAGCTATTAAAGAACAACTTTATTTCTTAATTATCTAACTTCACGAGAGGGTTCCTATGGTAGCATCACTGACTCGAAAGTACGACCGGGAAGGCTTGCATTTAAACGGGTTAACGTAAACGTAGTGTCTCGTCACCTGGTATATGATCAATTAAGAAAACCCTAGTTAGAATAACTAGAAAGTAGAGTTGAAATAGCTGAAAATAGTATCCAGCCCAGAGCTCATCTTGACCAAGTGCTAAGGGTTCTTAGCCTCTTCTCAGGATGGGGGCGGTATAAAGTACAGAAAATAATATCTACCTATCTATCTCAATCCAGGATTTAAGCTTTCGCTTCACCTTTGTTGTTGAGATAGGGTAGTAAAATTTTGCAGCGCTTCCGCACTATCTTAATCCAGGACTTAGGCTTTTGCCTCGCCTTTCATTCGGGATAGTATGAAAGAATAGGGTTTTGAAAATAGATTTGAAAGCAGTTTTACACTATCTTAATCCAGGACATAAGCAGAGCTTCGCCTTTCATTCGGGATAGTATAAAGAAAATAAAGTAAAAGAAAGCAGTAAAGTACTCAGAATTGAAATTGAAAGAGTCTATTTTATAAAGTCCGAAAATATTATAACTTTCTAAAAAGCTGAAAATAAAGCTGAAAAATTACAACTTACAGAACTTTAGAATACTTGAAAGCTACTACCAGTTCCTTGTCAGAGAGCTGGGGAGTCCTAACAGTTCATAAGGAATCTGCTGGAGTTCAATTGAATTTACAAATCCCTGCCGGCCTATTTATAGAAAAAAAATTCAGGTGACACGCCCCCTGACACGGGCGTGTCGGGTAGGGCGTGACAGGGTCACGGGCGTGACATACAGGCTGTCGGGACAGGTGGCAAGCCAGCTGGAGATTTGGATAAACTTGAACTGGTCACGGGCGTGTCGAAACGGGTCACGGGCGTGTCATGCATGTAATTCAACAGGCGGCACGGGGCGTGGCGACAGCGCGGCAGCTTGCTGGACTTCTGGATAGAACTTGGTTAGGTCACGGGCGTGTCGCCTTTGGCACGGGCGTGTTCAGCAGGCGTGACCATCAATTTCCTGAGTTTGAGCTGTCCAGTAAAATAGCAGAAAACGGAATTAAAAAGAGCTGTCACGCCCTAGGTCACGGGCGTGACCTAGGGGCGTGACCTAAGAAAAAAAATACAAAATTTCAGAAAAAACTTAGAATTTAATTTTAAAACAGAAAAATATAATATAATAAAAATAGTTAGTTTTATATAATAAAAACTAAGGTTTTTATTTATAAATATGTATATTTAATAAGAAATAAAATTGTATATTTTTATACTCATCAAATACCCCCATACTTAGATTTTGCTATTCCAGAGCAATAATAGAGTTGAGTATTTTTACAAGGTTAATAAATTTTCTATTTACTATCAATTTAATTCTTCAAGATAAAACAGGTATAAACATCCGGTGAATAAAGATTTTAAATGTTATCGTACATATCATTGATACCAGAGTTAGAATTTATAGCCATAAAAGTTTTTGAAAACAAATAGTAAGCATATATTAAAATCAGATATAACAAAGAGAGATTGGCTTTATGATTACTATATCTTTATACGAGATATATTGGAAATATGTATTCTATTATTTATGCTCTCTCAAAATTTTAAACAAAAATAGAATATCAACTTTGGAAGGGTGGAATTTTACCTATACAATAGGTTTTTGTAGAAGTGATAGATTTTTGTATTCTATCATCTTTTTATCTAAGTTATGCGTTGTTATAACTACTAAGGAATGTAATTCCAAAGTGGCAAAAAATTACAAAGCATACTTGAGTTTTTAATTGAATCCAATGTATATTTAGAGGAGCACATACTCCTTTCCATATAATCTTTTCATATTTATTGGATGCCTATGTGTACGGAATGAAATCTTATTCCCATTGACATAAGATCTTTTCTTTTACTAGGAGCACATACTCTTAGATACTTGCTTGCGTAAGAAAACATGCCAAGTAAAAAATAAATAAATATTCAAGCGTTGGATAAAAAATTTTTGAGAGCAACTATAATAGTTTGTATTTCTTATATTTCGTTAAGAATGGAGTAAGGATAATTACAGTCTACAATTGTTTGGTGAACATAATATGTTTGCTTCTATTATATATATATGTATTTCTTTTGATATTGAAAGCAGGCTTGCTAAAATAATAACTCTGATTGTAATGAAATTTACAAGATAAGATTTTACAAATTTATTCCGGATATTTATATCTATCTAGTTATGAGAAGGAGTAGTAAATTTGAAAATTGAATAATTTGCATTTTTGATCAACTCAGATTTTTGGAATATATTTACATAGTATGGTTTTGAAAATTTTGAATTGTTTTGGTGAGTACTAAAATAAACAATACTTTTATTGAAAACATATAAGAAATATCATAAAAGTGAAAATAACTTGCAGCTAAAAAGCACCCCCATACTTATGTTAGGCATATGTATGAAGTGAAAAATATGTACAGAATATACAAAAGCATAAAAGATGGAAATATACAAAGGAATTTATATTTCGAGGTTATGGAGTAGTGTTAGGGTTTCAGGTTCTTTTTGAAAAGGGTCCCCAGTAAAATATAGTTTTAAACGGTGCCCGTTTACTTTGAAAGTTCCTAGTTCAGGGTGAGAAATAAGAACGGTCCCATATGGCCAGGTTTGTTTAACAGTATAGGGTCCGGTCCATCGGGATTTTAATTTTCCTGGAAATAATTTAAGGCGTGAGTTATATAGTAGGACAAGATCACCTGGTGAAAAAGATTTTGGAAATTTGATTTTCCTATCATGATAAAACTTAGATCGCTCTTTATAAAATTTATTATTTTCATAGGCGTTTGCACGCCATTCCTCAAGTTCATTGAGTTGAAATTTACGTTGTTCGGCGGCTAAGTTTGTATCTAAGTTAAGAAATTTGAGCGCCCAGTATGCGCGATGTTCTAATTCTACTGGTAGGTGACATGCCTTTCCATATACTAAACGATAAGGTGTACAACCGATCGCAGTTTTGAATGCTGTACGGTAGGCCCAAAGTGCATCATCTAATTTGAGGGACCAATCTTTTCGATTGGTATCTACAGTTTTTTCTAATATGCGCTTTAGTTCTCTATTGACTACCTCCACTTGGCCGCTTGTTTGGGGGTGATAAGCGGTAGCGAGTTTATGAGTAACTCCATATTTGGCTAATACTTTAGCCATCTGGGTGTTACAAAAATGAGTACCTCGGTCGCTAACTATTGCCCTAGGCGTGCCAAAACGTGAAAATAAGGTTTTCAGAAATTTAACGACGACTCTCGAGTCAGCGGTGGGTAAAGCTTGCGCTTCAGCCCATCGTGAAACGTAATCGACCGCTACTAAGATATAACGATTTTTAAAAGAAGGAGGTAAAGGGCCTACAAAATCTATGCCCCACAGATCAAAAATTTCACATTCTAAGTAAAAGTTTTGGGGCATTTCGTCCCGACGGGAAATGTTACCTGACCGTTGGCAGCGGTTGCAAACGCTTACCAAATTTTGAGCGTCCTTGAATAAAGTAGGCCAAAAGAAACCTGCTTCAAGGGCTTTACGTGCAGTCCGGTTGGATTGATAATGTCCGCCGGTTGGTCCTTCGTGGCAGTGCCGTAGTATTTTTAGTCCTTCCTCGTTCGAAATACATCTTCGAATTACTTGGTCGGCACAGACTCGGAATAAATACGGGTCTTCCCAAAAGTAGTTTTTCAAGTCAGAAAAGAATTTCTTCTTTTCTTGAAATGAAAAAGCTTTTGGAAGGACTCGGGCTACTAAATAGTTAGCCAAGTCTGCGAACCAAGGAGTAGAAGAGTTTGTTACCTTTTCGAGGGCGAGGAGACTTTCTTCAGGGAATTTATCTTCGATGTCGGCTTCTACGAGTGTATCTGTTGCAGCATTCTCTAGTCGCGAAAGATGATCGGCTGCCAAATTCTCTGCGCCTTTCTTATCCCGGATCTCTAAATCAAATTCTTGTAATAAGAGAATCCAACGTAATAAACGGGGTTTGGCATCTGCCTTTGTTAGTAAATATTTCAAAGCAGAATGATCCGTAAAAACTATAACTTTTGATAGTGTAATATAAGATCTAAACTTATCAAATGCAAATACAATCGCCAGTAGCTCCTTTTCCGTGGTCGTGTAATTGGTTTGTGTAGATGTGAGAGTTTTACTTGCATAATAGATAGGATGAAAATATTTGTCTACTCGTTGTCCTAAGACAGCTCCTACCGCATAATCACTTGCATCACACATGATCTCAAAAGGAAAGGACCAGTCTGGGGCTACTAAAATAGGAGAGTTGATAAGTTTGTCTTTAATAATATTGAATGCTACTAAGCATTCACTATCGAATATAAATGGGGCTTCTTTTTCTAATAAATGAGTTAACGGTTTTGTTATTTTAGAGAAATTTTGAATGAACCGTCTATAGAAACCTGCATGGCCTAAGAAACTTCGAATAGATTTTACATTTGTTGGAGGAGGAAGTTTTTCAATTATTTCTATTTTGGCCTTATCTACCTCGATTCCCTGGGAAGAAATTTTATGACCGAGAACTAAACCTTCGCGGACAATAAAATGGCATTTCTCCCAGTTCAACACTAAATTCGTGTCTTCACAGCGTTGAAGAACACGAGCGAGGTTATCTAAACACGTATGGAATGAGTCTCCAAATACGGAGAAGTCATCCATAAATACTTCCATAACGTCCTCTACTAACTTGCCAAAAATAGCTAGCATACATCTTTGAAATGTAGCTGGCGCATTACAAAGTCCAAACGGCATTCGCCTATAGGCGAAAGTACCAAAGGGGCAAGTGAACGTAGTTTTCTCTTGGTCTTCAGGGGCTATAGGAATTTGTAAATACCCTGAATAACCATCAAGAAAACAATAATATGAGTGACCCGAGAGTCGCTCTAATATTTGATCTATAAACGGTAGTGGAAAGTGATCTTTACGGGTGGCATCATTTAATTTTCGATAATCGATGCACATCCTCCAACCCGTAACAGTACGTGTTGGAATTAGTTCATTATTAGCGTTTGGCACTACCGTTATACCGCCCTTCTTAGGGACGACTTGTACGGGACTAACCCATGTGCTATCTGAGATTGGATAGATAATTCCTGCGTCTAATAATTTCATTACTTCAGCTTTTACGACATCCTTCATATTAGGATTTAAACGTCGTTGGGGCTGGATAGATTTACGAGGGTTATCTTCCAAAAATATTTTATGCGTACAAAAAGATGGGTTGAGTCCTTGGATATCAGAAATTTGCCATGCTAATGCACGGCGATGTTGTTTTAACACTTCTATTAATTCTGACGTTTTCTTATCATTTAATTCGGCAGAAATGATAACAGGGAGTTTAGATTCGGCTTCAAGGAAAACGTATTTTAAATGTGCAGGAAGTGTTTTCAGCTCGAGGGTTGGTGGTTTTTCATATGAAGTTGGAGTTTTTAAAGTTGTAGAAGTTAAAGATATAAAAGGTTCTAAAGGGTCATCGGTAGGCATTTCTTGTGAAAGGGGTAAGTCTGCCAAATCCGATTCTTCTACAGTTATTGAAAATAAATCAGAATAGGGAAAACCATTTTCCTCAAAAGAGGCTTCCGCAAGATAGCAGGAATCGTCATTTATTAAAGAGTTTTTCATAGAGGGATCTATATCGATAGTAACTTCGTCATCTCCTACTCGTAAGAGAAGTTTACCGTTACTTACGTCTATTATCGCGCGAGAGGTTGCGAGGAAAGGACGACCGAGAATTATGGGAACATCAGCGTCTTCCTCTATGTCAAGTATAACAAAGTCTACCGGGAAGATAAACTTGTCTATTTTGACCAGAACATCCTCTACTATCCCTACTGGATATTTAATAGAACGATCTGCTAATTGGATGCTTATTTTAGTTGGGCTGGGGTTACCTAATCCTAGTTTTTGAAAGAGCGAGTAGGGCATTAAATTTATGCTAGCACCTAAATCTGCTAACGCATCTTTTATTAATAGATTACCGAAAAGACACGGGATAGAAAATCGTCCCGGATCGTTTAATTTTGGGGGTAATTTATGTAATAAAACGGCTGAACATTCGGCGTTAAGAAAAACTCTCGAAATATCTTCGAGTTTCTTTTTATTTGAGAATAACGCTTTTAAATATTTTGCGTATTTAGGCATTTGTACAATTGCCTCGCAGAAAGGTATATTGATTTGAATTTGTTTTAGCATTTTTAGAAAATTTTTATATTGTTCATCTTCTCGCTCATCTTTTAATTTAGATGGATAAGGTAAAACAACATGTGTGGAAGAAATTCGCGGGGGTTGAGGAGGCAGAGTCGTAACGGGAAGTGGTGTAGGAAGGCTAACCTTAGCTTCTTTTTCTACCCTAACGGGTGGTGGTAGCTCCCTGCCACTTCGTAGTTGAACGGCTTGTCAACTTGGGTTACTGGAATGGCCAGTATCCCGCGGATTTGGTTCCGTATTTCCTGGCAAATTACCAGGTTGGCGTTCCGATAGCATTTTTGATATTTGTCCAATTTGTGTTTCTAAGTTTTTAATTGATCCGGTCAGGTTCCGGATATTGGACTCATTAATACTGACATATTTCGTGAATATGTCTTCTATCGGGGTTGGCCTAAATTGGTTTGGTGGTGGTGGTGTTGTTTGTGGTTGTGGGGGTTGCGGTGCAAATCCAATTGGATTTGCAGTCGGAGGGCGTTGAGCATTATTGGGGTTGCTCCACGAAAAATTAGGATGGTTCCTATATCCTGGATTATAAGAATTATTATTTAAGTTCATATTAGGATTATAGGAAGGTCTATAAGAGTTCCCCATATAATCGATTTCTTCAATTATATTATTATTCGAATTCCAAGTAGTGGCGGAGGAAGCAAATATTCCAGCCAATTGTTTAGTTAAATTTTCTACTTGGAGTGCTAAAGTAGAAGAAGTGTCGAGCTCATATATCCCAGCTTGTTTAGGGTGTGACCTTGGCACGTTCCACTGGTACGCGTTCATGGCCATTTCCTCAAAGAGGGTTTGAGCGGCCTCGGGGGTTTTGTTATTGAGCATGCCCCCAGCGGCAGCATCAATGGCTTGTCTGGTTTGAATATTCAAACCATTATAAAATATTTGTACCTGGAGCCAAGTTGGCAGTGCGTGATGTGGACACCGACGTAGATATTCCTTAAAACGTTCCCAAGTCTCATAAAGAGACTCGGATTCGCCTTGCACAAAGGAAGAAATATCCGCACGCAGACGTGCGGTTTTTGCAGGTGGAAAATACTTTGTTAGGAATTTTTCGGTCATTTCAGCCCAAGTGGTGATAGATCCTCTGGGGAGAGAACCTAGCCACTGTTTGGCTTTCGTTCGTAGCGAAAAAGGAAATAAGCGAAGACGGATGGCATCATCAGTGACGTCATTTATCTTAAATGTGTCGCAAATTTCTAAGAAATTGCATAAGTGTGTATTTGGATCTTCATCGGGCAATCCATCGAATTGAACGGAATTTTGAATCATTTGGATTATACTCGATTTAATCTCGAAGTTATTATTAGCAATTGGTGGACGAACGATACTAGACCCGGTGTCATCTAAATTAGGTCGTGCATAATAAGACATGGTCCTTTGGGGGACCACCTCTGGCATTTGTTGTTGCTCTGCTGCCATTTCTTGAACGTGTGCGGTGCCTACAGACTCTTCCAGATTTAACACGAGCTCTTGATTCAGAGATCGGAGGCGCCTGCGAAAGGTGCGTTCGATTTCAGGATCAAGTCCAAGAGTTAAATCAGATGGAGTTCCGCGGGTCATACACTAAAAAAAACTTTTTTATAAAATAAAAATATAAAACAAAAAAAAACTAAGTAAAAAAAAAACTAAGTAAAAAAAAACAAATACAAACACACAAAAAGACTTAAAACGGAAATAACTAAAAACAGGTTATTTTTATTTTATATAAAACAAGTTTTTTTATAAAAGAAGTTTTATAATAAAAGCAGGTTTTTTATTATAAACTACTTTTTATTTTTTCAAGTTTTATATAAACTACGTTAAATAGTAGGTTAGGTTTTTCTGTTAGAATTTGTTAGTGGTTAATAAACTTGTTAATAAAAAAATTAGGTTTTATAAAAACAAAGTTTTAAATTCAGGGAATTTTATTTTTGTTTTATTTTTATAAAAACTAAGGTTTTTAAATAACAAGAAAAAGAAAAGATAAAATTAATAGCGTTCTTTTATTTTCAAATATTAACACAAATAAACTAATCCCCGGCAACGGCGCCAAAAAGCTTGATAAGTAAAGTTTGTTTTAAAGAAGATAGATTTGGTTTTATATAATCTTTTACGTATATAAGTCTATCTCTTTGTTTACTTACTTATATCCTGTGGATTAAGGCAAGAGTACCTATCGCATAGGAGTATAGTATTTTGTAGAAAATATCAAGGTCGTATTTTTCCTGGGATCGGTGTTAATTATTCTACTTTTTAGAACTGACTATTATTTTATCGAAAGAACGGAGTTGGGTTTATGTTTAAAAACTAAAGATAGAAAAATATATATACGTGATTTTATTAAGAGAGGGACTTAGAGTTTAGTCCTTGATTTCAGAATTACTTTGAGCGGATATTAATTCAGCTATTAAAGAACAACTTTATTTCTTAATTATCTAACTTCACGAGAGGGTTCCTATGGTAGCATCACTGACTCGAAAGTACGACCGGGAAGGCTTGCATTTAAACGGGTTAACGTAAACGTAGTGTCTCGTCACCTGGTATATGATCAATTAAGAAAACCCTAGTTAGAATAACTAGAAAGTAGAGTTGAAATAGCTGAAAATAGTATCCAGCCCAGAGCTCATCTTGACCAAGTGCTAAGGGTTCTTAGCCTCTTCTCAGGATGGGGGCGGTATAAAGTACAGAAAATAATATCTACCTATCTATCTCAATCCAGGATTTAAGCTTTCGCTTCACCTTTGTTGTTGAGATAGGGTAGTAAAATTTTGCAGCGCTTCCGCACTATCTTAATCCAGGACTTAGGCTTTCGCCTCGCCTTTCATTCGGGATAGTATGAAAGAATAGGGTTTTGAAAATAGATTTGAAAGCAATTTTACACTATCTTAATCCAGGACATAAGCAGAGCTTCGCCTTTCATTCGGGATAGTATAAAGAAAATAAAGTAAAAGAAAGCAGTAAAGTACTCAGAATTGAAATTGAAAGAGTCTATTTTATAAAGTCCGAAAATATTACAACTTTCTAAAAAGCTGAAAATAAAGCTGAAAAATTACAACTTACAGAACTTTAGAATACTTGAAAGCTACTACCAGTTCCTTGTCAGAGAGCTGGGGAGTCCTAACAGTTCATAAGGAATCTGCTGGAGTTCAATTGAATTTACAAATCCCTGCCGGCCTATTTATAGAAAAAAAATTCAGGTGACACGCCCCCTGACACGGGCGTGTCGGGTAGGGCGTGACAGGGTCACGGGCGTGACATACAGGCTGTCGGGACAGGTGGCAAGCCAGCTGGAGATTTGGATAAACTTGAACTGGTCACGGGCGTGTCGAAACGGGTCACGGGCGTGTCATGCATGTAATTCAACAGGCGGCACGGGGCGTGGCGACAGCGCGGCAGCTTGCTGGACTTCTGGATAGAACATGGTTAGGTCACGGGCGTGTCGCCTTTGGCACGGGCGTGTTCAGCAGGCGTGACCATCAATTTCCTGAGTTTGAGCTGTCCAGTAAAATAGCAGAAAACGGAATTAAAAAGAGCTGTCACGCCCTAGGTCACGGGCGTGACCTAGGGGCGTGACCTAAGAAAAAAAATACAAAATTTCAGAAAAAACTTAGAATTTAATTTTAAAACAGAAAAATATAATATAATAAAAATAGTTAGTTTTATATAATAAAAACTAAGGTTTTTATTTATAAATATGTATATTTAATAAGAAATAAAATTGTATATTTTTATACTCATCAAGTCGCACTGACACCAGTACGTGGACTCGGCAAGTGTGGTTTAGCACTTGGCCAAATAAAGTTTGGTGCACAGCCGGCAAGAGTACGTAGGAGCTCCTCTTAGTGCACCAATGTTGAGGCATAAGATAGGTCTGACTGGTAGTGTGATACCGGTTTAGAGGTGGGTGAGGCCCAACCCACCGCTTCCGTTTGCCACTACAGAGGTATCCTGGGAGGTTAGGCTCCAGAAAAGGGGGAACTAAAGGTCTGTGTACACAGAGTCGAGTGTGTGTGTTGCACTTTCATGTTCAAATCATAGCATACTTGCATGACATAGCATCATCATTACATATAATCCTTGACACTTATTGTATAAATTGGTATGGGACACTTTATACAATAGGCCTTGCAAAACGACCCCTTGGTCTATAGGTTTGTATGGGCATTCCTATAGGTCATGGTTACTTACTTTGTTTACTTTCTCATACTGTACTTGTTCTTTCGCTCTTGTGTATACTTATACTATTTACCAACCATTGCTTACAATTATTTGCTCTGTTTATGAACACATGATAGACTAGTTCTGCCGCCATCTGCTTACCTTAGTTACTCTCCACCTTCATTACCTTCCCTTTCCTTCTCCCCACTCGGTGCCTAGGAGCCATTGGGGGAGGAGTGGGGGATGATAGGACTTAGTATATTAGACTAACGGTCATTGACCAATTCATTTTAGGGGATCGTGGAGCCGAACCAGGAGATTCATCCCCAGAGGTCGGTGCGCTTGGAGATGGGACAGTATAGCACTGGAGTTCAGGTAGCACGGACAGTGAGCCCCGATCTTTAGTAGATATTATAGATTTGCTTCCGCGATCGAGTGATTTGTAGTGAGTATTTTGTTGTATCGGGCTGGAGCCCTCTTTAGTACTTTACTTTATCTTTTTTGTGCACTCTCCCTTCGTGGAGAATTATTATTATATATGTGATTCTTGTGGACCAGTATTAGAGTTCTATTTTCGTGTACACTTATATTCATTTTACTCTTCTGCGATCGGTATGGCCAGCAGGATCGGTGTTTTGTATTGATGAACTTCGCGGGTGTGTTGGTGTCACCTCAAAGCAGTGGTTTTGGGCATAAGACCCCAGTGGTTTAAAAGAAAAAAAATGGGGTCTTACAAACTAGTATCATAGGGAAACCTCGATCAAAAAAGTAGAAGTCCACTAACCCTGGGTCACCCCCGCTCGAGTTTAGTTTGGAGACAAACTAAGCAGCGAAAGCTGTGGTGTGCCAATATGGGGGATCACATGTAATTGTCCACTTTTAACTGGGTTTGGGTCAAATTTCTTACAATTGACCTTTGTTATGCAGCCCCCGACACATCTTACACCACAGGGCGGAGCTCAGCAAACTCTGAATGTTACACCACAACCCCCGGCTCCCACTCCATTTCTACAGTCAGAGATGGGGCAGACTCTGACAGTCATTTTGGAGGCTTTTAGGGCCCAGCAGGCTCCGGCTCTACAGCCGAACCCGGGGGCCAATTGGTTAAGTATCTTCTGAGGACTCTCTCCCCCATCTTAGGTGGGGACGGAGTCGGAAGTACGGATAGAAGAGTGGTTGGACATCATGTTCGAGATGCTGACGGGGATACGGTGCCCATGAGAGGAAAAGGTACCTATGGTGGTCTCCTGCTTGGAGTCTCATGCCAAGAGGTGGTGGAAGACACTTCTAGATACGGTGCTTGCAGATCGGGAAGTTGTTGACATTACTTGGGAGGATTTAAGGGACGCACTATTGGAGCACTTCATCCCACAGTCGGCAAGAGACGAGCTGGAAGACAGGTTCCTGCAGCTGAGGTAGGGCAACAGGACGGTGGTGGAGTACCACTGGGAGTTCAACCACTTAGCCCGGTTTGCGGACTCCGACTAGCTGGATGAAGCGGGGTATACAAAGAGGTTCTATAAGGGCCTTCGAGAGGTTCTGTGACATTCTCTTCTATTTGTATCTGACAGGCCTATACCTCGGATTCTGGAGATGGCAAAGAGGATGGAGGCTGAGTGGCACACGACTCGAGGCCAGAAGAGGCCAACTGAGGATTAGGTTCGGGGAGACAAGAATGATCAGTGGAGGGGCCGCTTTGCTGAGGAGAGAAGGGAAGAGTACCAACCCCGCCAAGAGGTGAGACAGAAGCTGAGGGAGCCAGTGGTATTGGCCCCTCAACCTCTTCAGATGCAGGAGATACAGAGGCCCAGAGGTGTGACACTTCCCCCTCCCGAGTGCTACAATTGTCATCAGGTAGGGAACATCCGGAGGAATTGTCCCATGAGAGGGGCACCTCTACTGGCACCACAGGCTGTCCCACCCACTCAATAATTTGTAGGTCGAGGCTGTGGAAGAGAACGTGGTTTCCAGGGCAAATATCGGAGGCAAGAGGGAGAGCAGGTGTATTCTCTGGACTTGGCTCCACCTCGGGACTCGAGCAGGGTGATTGCTAGTATGTTAGTATTTTTTGTTGTTATTTACTTTTGGAAATTTTGAAATAACAAACAACAGTAGCATACTAGGAAAGAAAATCGCAGGCTTAGTTAGCTAAACATACTTTAATAAACAAGAATAGTTATGGTGTGCGGCAAACCTGCCCATACCTTGGTGGATCTAAGGGCATCGCACAACTTCGTCTACGAGGAGTTCGTAAAGGGACAGGAGGGAGTCAGACATTTTCAGGAGTGGCCAGGAGAGTGCGTCTCCCCAACGGGACGGAGGTCTTAGCTACTAATAAGTGCCTCCTAAGGGTTACTATTGATTGACTGACACTCTAGGCCCTGGCTATAGTCTTGCGGATGTCGGACTTCGATATGGTTCTGGGCCTTACATGGCTTACTTGGAACCACGCCTAGATAGATTGTCCAGCAAAGAAGGTTGTACTGAGTTACGACGGCACCTTCGCGACTTTCAAAGGTATTACTCCCGTCTCCCGTAGGATGTTATCTTCTATACAGGCCGTCAAGGCCCACATGTATGGAGATGAGGTTTACCAGGTATTCTTCGAGATGGTCGAGGCCAAGACGACGATTGTCGATATATCTATGGTGCAGGACTTTGCGTATGTGTTTCCAAAGAAGCTACCAGGATTGCCATTGAATCGGGAGAAGGATTTTAAGATCCAGTTGGTGCCTGGAGCTAAGCCGGTGTCTAAGGCTCCCTACCGGATGGCTCCAAAGGAGCTGGTGGAGTTCAGGAGTCAGCTGAAGGAGCTGGTGGAGGCTGGATTCGTTAGGCCAAGTTTCTTGCCTTGGGGAGCTCCGGTCTTATTTGTGAAAAAGGATGGGACCCTCGGGTTGTTCCTCGATTATCGTGCACTAAACCTATTGACAGTCCGGAACACCTATCCACTGTCAAGGATCGATGAATTATTCGATCAAATAGTGGGGGCACATTGGTTCTCGAAATTAGATCTGAGTTCGGGATACTATCAGTTACAGATTCAGGAAGAAGACATCCCGAAGACAGCGTTTAGCAGCAGATATGGCATGTACGAGTTTATCGTGAAGCTCTTTAGGCTCATGAATGGGCCATCAGCTTTCATGAGCTTAATGAACCGGGTGTTCGAGCCATACCTCGACAGGTTTATCATTGTATTCATAGATGACATCCTGATTTATTCAAGGATGAAGGAGGAGCACGCACAGCATCTTGCCTTGACCCTAGAGAAACTCAGGGAGCATCAGTTGTATGCCAAGTTCAGCAAATACAGGTTTTGGCTTACGGAGGTGTCCTTTTTAGGCCACATCATCAGTGGAGCAGGATTGGCGATGGATCCCGTAAAGATTCAGGCAGTGCTAGACTGGCCTCATTTGACGACGGCCACGGATGTCTGAAGTTTTCTGGGATTGGCTGGGTACTACCGGAAGTTTGTGCAGGGATTCTCTCAGATAGCCCTCCCACTCACTTCTTTAATGAAGAAGGACACTCCGTTCATTTGAACGTCATAGTGTGAGGTGGCCTTCCACGAGTTAAAGGGTCGGCTTATGTCGGCCCCTATACTCGCTCTCCCGTCTGGGAAGGAGGGCTTTCAGGTGTACACTGATGGAAATAACTATATGTACAATAACTATATGTGGAAATATTGAAGGGCCATATGACCTTGGATCCTTATGAAATTTTGCAGCAGTAATTTTATAGTATTATAAACCTCTGGAATTTATTATAGGATGTTTAGAAAACAGTAGCCTATACTTGTAGTTATAACCTTCATCTTGCCCCATGTGATGATTTTGAAGTAACCATGATTAGATTAATTTAGAATGATGTGAAACTTATAAAGGTTAATTAAATCTCATTTATAGGCACTATCCATTTCAGGCAGCAGGGACAGTGAGTCCCGATCTTTAGTAGATATTATAGATTTTCTTCCGTGATCGAGTGATTTTAGTGAGGATTTTGATGTATCGGGCAGGATCCCTCTTTAGTACTTTACTTTATCTTTTTTGTGGACTCTCCCTTTATGGAGAATTTTTATTATATATGTGATTCTTGTGGACAAGTATTATAGTTTTATTTTTATGGTTACTTCAACGGGAAACGCTTGCCGGAAGAGCCGCCTCCGGTGTCATTTCAGGGGATGGGCGTTGTACTGATGCAGCATGGACATTTGAGTGCATACGCCTCCTGCTAGCTAAAGAAGCACCAGCAGAACTACCCTGTGCCTAACCTTGAGATGGGAACAGTTGTGTTCGCTCTAAAGATTTTGCGGCATTACCTCTATGGGGTGTACTGCGACATATTTTTCAGACCATAAGAATCTGAAATATGTTGATATGCAGAAGGAGTTGAATGTCCTTCAGAGGCGATGGGTGGAATTTCTATCTGATTACGAGTATACAATACACTATCACCCGGGAAAGACGAATGTGGTTGCAGACGCACTTAGCCAGAGGGCTACCACTTCAGGATCAGAGTCCCAGTTGATGGACATGGAGCTGGTAGGATGATGGAGGATATGCAGATTACCTTGGTTTCCTTGGATGACTCAGAGATTTATGAGGAGTATCTGTCCGCGATGAGCACTACCAATGATATTCGAGATCGCATCAGGGCTGATCAGAGAAGGGATGATAAGATGGAGCCAGTATTCAGGGCCTTGGAGTCAGGCACGGCCGGGGAGTATATAGAGAGAGATGGGTTGATATGCTTTAGAGGACGGGTGTACATTCTGGCTGGGGGCAGGATTCGGGAGGACATTATGACCGAGGCTCACAGCAACAGGTACTCGGTGCACCCAGACATCACCAAGATGATAGCCGATTTGAAGAGGACGATTTACTGGCCGGGCATGAAGAGGTACATCACATACTTCGTGACCCATTGCGAGGCCTGTCAGTTAGTAAAGGCCGAGTGTAAGAGTCTGGTCGGGTTATTGCAGCCACTTCCGGTGCTGGAGTGGAAGTCTTATGATATCGCTATGGATTTCATACATGGTCTTACTCGATCACATCCGGGGAACGACTCGATATGGTTGATCGTCGACCGACTAACAAAGTTGGCTAGATTTCTACGATCAGGAAGGACACTTCAGTGGGTGAATTGGTGCGGAGGTTTGTCGAGCAGTTCGTCTGATACAATGGAGTGCCGAGGATGATAGTGTCTGATCGTGATGGACGATTTACGTATAAGGAGTGGAGGTCGGTCCAGGCTTATTTGGGGACCCGATTGACATTTAGTACTGTCTTCCACCCTCAGATGGATGGACAGACAAAGTGCACTAATCGGACACTGGAGGATTTGTTGTGTCTTTGCATACTAGACCGTGGAGAGCAATGGGAGAGGCAGCTACCATTGATCGAGTTCTCGTACAATAATAGCCACCAGTCCAGCATCGGCATGGCCCCTTATGAGTCTTTATACTGGCGGATATACAGGACTCCTTTGTCTTGGATCCAGGATGAGGATCTGAAGGCACTTGGCTCGATGTTTGTTGAGGATATGGATGCTCAGGTGCGGTTGATTCGAGACAGGATGTTGGAGGCCCAGAGTAGGCTGAATAAGTATTACAATGCTCGGCATCATCAGGTAGAGTTCCAAGTAGGAGACTGGGTGTTTTTTAAGATATGACCGATGCATTGATTCTCTCAGGTGTGTGGTCGGAAGAAGCTCAGTCCGAGATATATGGGGCCTTATATGATCCTGGAGCGGATCGGTCCCTTGGCGTACAGACTGGATCTGCCGCCAGAGCTAGCGGGTTTGCACGACGTCTTCCACGTCTCCTCGCTCAGGATATCTCTACTTCGGCTGGAGCAACAGATTACGATGACAGATGGGCCTATAGCTTCTGATCGATCGGTGCACCTGGAGCCGATTCGGATAGACGATACTGGGATGCGGGTCTTGCGGCTCAAGAATGTTCTGCTGGTCAAGGTCTTGTGTAGAATCATGGACAAGAGTAGCACACGTGGGAGCCATAAGAATTGATACAGTAAAGGTACCCAGAAATTTTCACATCAGGTATTCCCTTTAACCTCCCGGGATGTTATATTTTACATCTCACACTTGAAACCCCGTAGGCCTAACTTGAATTTCGATGACGAAATTTTTATTTTTATGTATTGGGATTTGTAACATCCCTCAGACAACTAGACCCGTAGGAGTGGTTTTTTCATGACTAGGTCATGACAAAACCCTAGGAAGCCCAAGAAGATCAAGTGAACCTAGGCATGAAGGTGAGACCACCTTAGTCTACAAATAATAGAATTCCAATTACTAGCTTAGGGATGATCAAATGGCTTCACCATGACTCCATGACCCCACCAAAACATCACTAACCTATTAGAGGGTCTAGTAGAACCATAAGGACCCACTAGGGTCAATTAAAAAGGCTAGGTTGACTAAGGTCAACCCAAGCCCTAATAAGGTCAAACTAAGCTCATCCATGCCCAATTGACATCCCCTTGGCCAAAGGGACCACCTAGACCTTCCTTAGCCCTAAGGGAGGTCAATGGGTCACCAAGGGCCCATTGGGGTCAACCAAAGAGGCTAAGTCGAACCAAGTCAACCCTAGCCCTAAAAAGGTCAAAGTGCCCTAACTAAGGGTCAAGTGACCTTCAAGGTGCCCAACCAACCCTACTCAACCCTTCCTAGACCTTAGGGGAGTCCAATGGGTCACCAAGGACCCACTGGGGTCAACCCAAATGGTCATGTTGACCAAGGTCAACTCTACCCTAAGAATAGGTCAAACTAGCTCAAATGGGCTAACCCAAGCTTAAACCCATTTCCCCCACTTAGGCTAACCTCATTTCCATTAATATTATGAGCTAATGGGCTGCCATTAGGCTGGATTAGTCATCAAATTCAGCCTTGATGACTAGGAGAGAGAAAAGCATTCTTCCCCTTTAATGGAGGAGAGAGAGAGAGAGAGAAAGAGGGAGAAAATGGCCATTCATGGTCATTGAATGCCATTGACTCCTCTTTTCCTCTCCCAATTGATGGAGATTCACTCCCTCTATCAATTATGGGAGGTTTTCTGATGGATTCATGCCTAGGGAAGGAGATCCACCATGGACGAAAAATTGAGCTTTTATGGCAATTAATGGTCATTGCATGCTAGGCCCTTCCCCTTCCCCATATGATCAATTTAAAATCATCCCTGGACTCGGGGCTATCTTTTCCACACTTTACCTGAAGGATCCGTGCACTTTGACAGTGCTATTGTAGAACACCCACAAGCTCAAGATCTGGCCATGGCTTTCCAACAATCGGCCCGCCTCCATCCCTCCACTAAGCTCCTCCTCTACTCCTCTCTTCGTGGGCTAGCATCTTAGATCTTTTATGAGAGAAATCAGGCTCAATTGAGCCCAATCGGGTGAGAGGAATTCCAGAATTTTCATGGTTTTTCTACCATGCGGGTTCGTCGGAAACCGCCCCTCCGGTGGTCGTGCAGCCGCCCGGCAATAGCTCCCACCTCAATGAAGGTGGTGGCGGTGGTGGCCGGCCAAGGAGTGGTTGGATCGCCGGCAAATAACTCTGAAAAACTGCTCAAGTTCGGGTGAATCACGGCTCATGGCTGGAGGAGGAAGAGATAATCAGAGCCGTCGATCTCTTGTCATAATAATTAATATGTATAATTTTGTTTATTTACCCCTTCACTGTACACATTTTTAAATCAGAACAATAAGGCCCTTAGGGGCTGAACCTTGAAAAGTGGCCAACATAAAAATTGTATCCCTTGAAGTCTACTTTAATTTAAAATTAATTTCAACCCATTTGGGTAAGTGATTTGACCACAGTACTCAAAATGGTGTAGTCTATACATTGGCTTAACCAGAGACTAAATTGAGTGCCCCCATCAATCCAGCCATCCAAATGACTTGAAATTTTGGCTGGGGGTCACTCTTACCTATTCCTAAGACCTGTCCAAAAATGGAAATTTTTGGAAAACAGTTTCCTAAAGTTTTTGTAGGAATTTAATAAACCATGTAAGAATTATTTAAGGGGACTAATGACCTCTAAACCCACCAAAATTTTGGTGGCTGTCTTTTAGGGTCATATTATGTCTCTGCTAAAATTTCAGCACATGTTGGATTGATTTGAATAGGTATTGGTGTGACCAAAGTTTTGTCCCTTAAGGGTAATTTAGGGCAAAGAATGTTTGGGGCATATAGGGGCCAATTCTCACCCAAAGGGGTTGGGACTTGGGCTAGAGCTACATGGTTAGTTAAAACACCCTCTAATGGAGTTGGAGGTGGTTTGGGGTGGATTTTCCCTAGGTCCCTAGTTCAAACCCTAGGGTTGAACTTTGGGGGTTTGTGAAGGATATGGGGTGATATGTCCTTGTATGGACTTGGTGTTTAGTCCATGTGATCTTATGGTGGTGAAATGCCCTAAGAAGGAATTTGGTGACATTTAGACTTAGGCACACAACATAAACCAATTAGGGATAGTTTAGGCCTATACCTTTTATGAAAATATTGAAGGGCCATATGACCTTGGATCCTTATGAAATTTTGCAGCAGTAATTTTATAGTATTATAAACCTCTGGAATTTATTATAGGATGTTTAGAAAACAGTAGCCTATACTTGTAGTTATAACCTTCATCTTGCCCCATGTGATGATTTTGAAGTAACCATGATTAGATTAATTTAGAATGATGTGAAACTTATAAAGGTTAATTAAATCTCATTTATAGGCACTAGTTAATTTTTTGGATTATTTGGGCATTTTCTCTTAGTACCTCTTGTGTTAAGTGAACTAGTGCACCACAATTTGATAAATAGAAAATAAATGTTGTATCTTGCTGTAAAATTGTGTTACTTGGCCAAAATACTTTTTAGGGCATAATAAAGACAATAAAATTATTACATGTTGTTTGGATGACCTTAAGAGAATGTTCCTTCACAAGTGCACTTTAATGGAATTATTTTAAGTACTTTTTATACATAGCTCACTCACCTTGTAATTGCATGAAACTTAGTAAGTAGTGTTTTATAATCGTTATAAGGCTCGAATAATTTTTATATAATATTTGGACTATGATTTATGGAACTCCCTTCTTTAACCCCAATTATTTGAATTACCTTGAATTAATTATTTAGAGGTTATTACATTTATGAAATTCTTTGAAATTTGTTATTCACTAAAAGTTTACTATCATACACTGTTCATAATTTTTGGGTGGCCACAACTTAAGGAAATCTAGTACTTCATGTTCAAATTTACCCGTGGCCAAACATTTGGGAAAATTTAATAAATACTATATTAGTTAGGAAAATTACAAGTTTTTGGATTTAGGCTAAACATGTCATGATAGACCCACAATAATTATCGTAGGGCATTTGGAAGAAAATTTGGAGTACATCATATAGCTTAGGTTGGTATGCATTTAGTAAAACTGCGAAAATTGTGATAACATGTGGAATGGACATAGGGAGATGGGGATTATTTGTTTACTGATCTTAGTAAAGTGAAAAAGAAAAAGAGAGCTTCATTAGGAGTCATGATGAGGAGAGTGTTGGGTTTGCTAGAGTTAAGGGTGCTCGGGATCGACGAAAGATCGTGTTTCTTGTAGAAAGAGAGAGAGTCAAAACACACTAGGGTTAGATCCAGAATAATATTAAAGGGATCGGGAATGGGAAAATAACCAATAATAGTATGTGCCTTACGAAAGGGAGCTTTGAGATTCAGCCCATCATTGTTACTAGTGTCCCCGAGAGCCCTTCACAGGGAATGCCCTAGGCAGTCCATGGTTAACGTAAATCGTAAGACTAAATGGATTATAAGAGTAATTAGACTTATTCTTGGATTACACTTACAATCACACTCCTCAGTGTTGTAGGAGTTAGGTTGGGTCACTCGAGCGGTAGGCTCGGTGGTTTTGGTGATGGGCAGGTTAGCCCGATGAGTCGATGGCTCGGTAGATAATCGTGACAGATGGGTTAGTCTGGGGAGCTTTGGCTTGGTAGATAATTGTGATGGAAGGGTTAGTCCGGGGAGCTTCGGCTCAGTTAAAAATATAGTAATATTGCATGTGCATAAGATAAAAGGTGGTGGGTCTTCGGTATTGGAGAGTCATCACACCGACACCAGTACGTGGACTCGGCAAGTGTGGTTAGAACTTGGCCAAATAAAGTCCGGTGCGCAGCCATTAAGAGTATGCAGGAGCTCCTCTTAGTGCACCAGCGTTGAGGCGTACGATAGATCTGACTAGTAGTGTGATACCGGTTTAGAGGTGGGCGAGGCCCAACCCACCGCTTCCGTTTGCCACTACGGAGGTATCTTGGGAGGTTAGGCTCCAGAAAGGGGGAACTAAAGGTCTATGTGCACAGAGTCGAGTGTGTGTGTTGCACTTGCATGTTCGCATCATAGCATACTTGCATGACATAGCATCATCATTACATATAACCCTTGACACCTATTGTATAAATTGGTATGGGATACTTTATACAATAGGTCTTGCAAAACGACCCCTTGGTCTATAGGTTTGTATGGGCATTCCTATAGGTCATGGTTACTTAGTTTATTTCTCATATTGTACTTGTTCTCTCGCTCTTGTGTATACTTATATTATTTACCTACCACTGCTTACATTTATTTGCTCTATTTATGAACTCATGATAGACTAGTTCTGCCTCCATCTGCTTACCTTTGTCATTCTCCACCTTCATTACCTTCCCTTTCCTTCTCCCCGCTCAGTGCCTAGGAGCCATTGGGGGAGGGGTGGGGAATGATATGTCTTATTCTTTTATACTAACGGTCGTTGACCAAATCATTTAAGGGGATCGTGGAGCCGAATCAGGAGATGCAGCCCCAAAGGTCGGTGCGCTTGGAGACGGGATAGTCTAGTACTGGAGTTCAGGCAGCAGGGACAGTGAGTCCCGATCTTTAGTAGATATTATAGATTTTCTTCCGTGATCGAGTGATTTTAGTGAGGATTTTGATGTATCGGGCAGGATCCCTCTTTAGTACTTTACATAATCTTTTCTGTGGACTCTCCCTTTATGGAGAATTATTATTATATATGTGATTCTTATGGACAAGTATTAGAGTTTTATTTTTGTGTACTCTTATATTCATTCTACTCTTCTGTGATCGATATGGCCGACAGGATCGGCGTTCTGTAGTGACGACCTTCCCGGGTGTGTTGGTGTCACCGTAAAGCGGCGGCTTTGGGCATAAGACCCTGGTGGTTTAAAAGAAAAAAAATGGGGTCTTACAGTAACATACTTGAGAAAACAAGCAGGGTTTTAACTCCCTAATACAACTCTCAATCCAACCATCTATCATTTTCCTGTGGGTCCTAATGTTACACGTCACTTTTGCTAAGCGCAGCCCATGACCTAATTCTAACCCAAATGAGATGACTTCCAATTCCTTAGGCCCAAGGCCCCTAAATATTTATCATGGGTTTTTCATGTGTATTAAGTTGACCATTTAGAATTTCATCATTTTTCTAATTATTTAGGACCATAAATTAAATCATTTAATTAGGTGATGTAGGTCACTTTGTACATGAACTACTATATCCAATGGTCCATTATGTCTAGATAATTTACCTGGAGTTCATCTAGGTTAAAAATTGTTGTTCACCAAAGATAATAATTTTTTAACTTGATTTACCATTCATTTTTCCATTTATGATTATAATCACAATTATGCCATTTTCCAACTGAAGTACCTAAAATATTCAACACAAAATTCATAAAAAATTATTGGAGATTAACATTATCATAAAAACACTCAAACAAAAATTCATACCCCTAACCAGTGATTTGACCTAAAATAATTACAGGTGAACATTACTACAAAAATTCCACTACCATGGTTTTCAGCATACTCAATCATCCAAAATTCTTAAACAAACTCACAGAGGTTTATACCACAAAAACAAGACTGTGTACATTTTTCCATAATTGTCCAAATAGTATTACCCTTGTATTTAATTTAAAACCCAAATGGGTAAAATTATAAATCTACTAAATACATAAGATATAATCCTCAAACAGACTCATAACTTTCTTCCAGACATGTAAAATGTCTTATTAGGTCTTGTTTCAAAATTTTAGGATTTTACAAGGTCAGTAGACCTATATCTCATTTTTATTTCTAAAAGAGCCTATTTTTCAATAATTCAAAATAATCGGATTTTAGATCCCAAATATCCCAATCTTTCTATGGGTAGTGTAATTCATCCTTATAAGCCTCTGTCCAAAATTCCATTAACATGCATTGGGCCAAATGGGCTAACTTCCCACTTTCCCATTTTTACTATTGGCACACGATTTTCAATCTACCTCGACCACGCATGTTGGATTTCCCTAATACGCAGAGGTCCAAATGGTCTGAAACTTTTACCATGGTCATATAATGACCCAATAGCCATGCCAACCAAATTTGGGGACATTTAGATAAGGGGATCTCCCTATATTCTTTTTATTTAATAAATGAATTTGTATAAAAACTATAGAAAAATACCCTCTAAAAATTTTGATTTTTGGGCAGGGCCTAAGTCTAGCATAAGCATATGCATGACTTAAATTTCATGGCATGTGGACTTAGGGTTTGACCTAGGCATCTATTTGAAATTCTGCGCTAGTATAGGAGAAGTCCTAGGAAAATGACTCTACAAGGAGCTACATAGCTCTAAAGTGCATGTTTAGGGTGTCCTATTAAAGGTTAGACATTGCTCTACAATTTTTGTGTTGGTGACCAGTTATAGATTTGCTTTAAAAAGTCCTAGATTTAGCATTCAATTGGTAATATAAAATATGATAGAAAATTGCACATATAGTTATTTCCTATAGTTTATTTCATATAAATCGAGGGCATCGGGTTGTCTTCTCGAATAAGACAATTGCTAATATTTAACCCGCATGTAGCAACTCGATCTCCTAATTCCAGACACTTGGGCCACTGCCACCGCCGGCGATTATCTCCACCACCTCTGTTGAGGCGGCAAGCGTTTCCCGTTGACATGGCTGCCGGAGGCGGCTCTTCCGGCGAACCAGAGCAAGAAGAAAAGCTCAGTTTTTCTTCCTCTTTATCACATGGCATCAGGCTCAGTTGATCTCGATATCTCTCCTAGTGGATCTAGAAGACTAACACCAAGGGAGGGGAGGAGAAACGGACATGTAGCTGCATTTGGCGGCGAGTACGGTGGCGGTGAGCCATTGCCGACAACTTCTCCGGCTATCTCCTTTCTCCATCTATTGATTTATACTCCACTGGACTCAATGAAGATGATTGTGGCCTTGGTTTTTGGATGGGAGTGGATGGTTTAAGTACTTTAAATAAGGGGAGTGGCTGGGAATGGTGGTGCATGGCGGGTCATGGTTGGTCGTTCATGAGCATGGTTCCACCTTACCGCCAAGTGTCATTATAATATTAGATCATCCAATTATAACTTTATTTAGGTCTTGATTGAAATAACCGGGCCCAATAGGTCAATTGGTGCTCATTCCGAAAATCTGGTTCAACCCGTATATATGAACTAGTAAACACCGTTTTTAGACCGAAAAATACTCTGTCCAAAAGCATTGAGTGGTGTTGAGACCACTCAACGCCGTTTTGAGTGGTGTCGAGACCACTCAACGCCATGTTGATTCCCGGGTTTTCTAAGTCAAAAGTGTTGAGTGGCATTGAGACCATTCAATACCGCGTTGAGTCCACTCAACGCCATAACATCCAGAATGTTTCTAAGTCAAAAGCATTGAGTGGCGTTGAGACAACTCAACGCTGCGTTATGCCCTCTCAATGCCTCAACATCCAGAAAGTTTCTAAGTCAAAGGAGTTGAGTCCACTCAACGCCGTGTTGAGTGGTGTTGATACCACTCAACGTTGCGTTGAGTGGCATTGAGACCACTCAACGCCACGTTGGGACCACTCAATGCCGCTGTTGGAACACCCTATTACTATTTGGACCAGGATGACTATATCTCTATAGGGATTGTGTGCTGTGACCTCCATGTTGTTATAAAGGTCACATAGGCTAGTTAGAGTAGTCTTCAGCTCGACGCATAGTCGACTTCAGCTCGACGCAGAGTCGATCTCAGCTCGACGCAGAGTCGACCTCTGCTCGACGCAGAGTCGACCTCAGCCCGACGCAGAGTCGACCTCAGCTCGACGTGGAGTCGACCTCAGCTCGACGTTCCGTCGAACCCAGTTCTACTTACTGAAAACACTCTCTGGCCGACGTGTGTCGTGCTCAGATCGACGTTTTATTGTGAGCTCGACGCTTTTCAGACCGCCGTCAGTTTTGGATAGGAATTCAAATTCCTTCTGACAGACATTTAATGCTGAAGATTTATTGGCCGTTACAGCATATCTGGTGCATGGCTCAAGGAATTTTCTAAGGAATGTCTGCCTGTCATTTCCTTTGAGGCATGGACAGTTAAGGAAAGCAATTAATGCTGTCCTCCAACGGCTATCAAAGTGAAGGAAGAAGAAGACTCAAGTATATAATTCTTTTTCTTTCAATTCTAAAGAGAGACACAGAGAATATACAGAACAGAAAGGAGAATAACAATACAAGACTTCAGATCTCTTTTCTCTCTGTGACATTGTGTTGAAAAGCTAACTCACAGAAAATCTGATTGCTTCAGACACCTCCATCCAACTCTATTGGATCATCCTTTGCTGGAGCAAATCAGATCTTTGAAGACCTGTCACCCTTGTGCAGAGCTCTCCTTCCTGAACCTCATCTTGATCTCAGGGGGAGCTTTGACAACAACTTCAGATCCACTTCTGCTTCTCTTTGCTTGTTGAATAGAGAAGATAACATCATCTCTTTTTCTTTTTCTTTCTGTACAGGGTTTTAACTCCCTTCAAAAGTTACTTTTGGTTTTGCTGAAACCTGGTCAAAATCAGCACTGTTGGTTTGTGAGAACCTGATCAAAAACTCTCTGGTGCTCAAGACACCTGATCAACTCATCTTGAAGTGGATTCCTATCAAGGGTGATAGAAGAGTGGATGTACCCAGATTTGGGGAACCACTATAGCTCCTTGTGTCGTCTGGATTGCTTGTCTTTTTGTGTTTTGCTTTGTGCTGTGAATTTCCTTTTACTCTGATTATTTGCTATAGCACTATACACTAAGTAAATACAAATTTTCTCTACACACAAGTTCTTATTTGAAAAATTATTTTAAATAACTCTATTCACCCCCCTCTAGAGTTAGGAGTGATCTTATCCTGCACTTTCAATTGGTATCAGAGGGAGGTTGATCATTTATACAGGCTAACCCCTGGATCAAAAGATCCCTGATAAGATCATTTCTCTCAAAGGATTATTTTCCTTAGTTTTACTTCTCTTTAAAATTCATGGCACAAAACAAGGACCTTGCTAGCACCAGACCTCCTATGTGCAATCTATCTAAGTTTGCACTATGGAAGGCAAGGATTAGGCTTTACATGAACTCTTTTGATGAAGACATTTTTAACTCTGTGTTGACAGATTGTCCAAGACCTCCCACAGGAACAAGCACATCAGCTGTTCCTCCTCCTTCAGGAACTGATGCTGACATAAAGAAGTGGAAGGCAGCAGATGCTAAAGCCATGAACATCTTGGCTCAAACCATGTCAGATGACATTTTCCAGAAGGTAGTTGAATGCACTACTGCCAAAGCAATCTGGGAAAAGCTGTCAGAAATTGTATCAGGTTCTGCAGATGAAAGAAAGGATAGGAGATCCTACCTAATCACCCAGTATGAGAATTTCAAGAAGGCAGAGTCTGAGTCAGTTGCTGACATGTACAACAGACTGAGTCTGATCATAAGTGAGCTTAGATCACTAGAGAAGGACATATCTCTCACTGAGATAAATGACAAAATACTGACTTGTTTCCCTAGCTCTTGGGACTCAAGAATATGGTCAATTAAAGATGGAAGAAATGTCTGTGAGTTATCCACAGAAGCTCTTCTAGGGAAGCTCAAGAGTTATGAGCAATTCATTAAGAAGAGAGAAGAAGAGCAGAAGACATCCACACCAACAGAAAAGGTTGAGAAAATCATTGCCTTCAAAGCACAGGAAGAAGAACCTAAAGAAAAGGTGTTGGGAAATGAAGAGCTTATGAGCCTACTGGTCAAAAGGTTCAATAAGCTAAATAAAAGGAACTTTAGAAGATGGTCATCCAAAGACAAAGACAAGCCAAGGTATGACAGATCTAATAATAAAGATATTATCTGCTTTGGCTGCAGGAAACCAGGACACATCTTCCCAAACTGTCCAGAAAATCAAGACAAGGACAGAAGGGACAAAAAGGAAAGAAAGGATAAAAGGAAGGATAAGGAGTCAAGGAAATACCATGACAAGCCTTCCTCCAGCAACAGCAAGCACACCAGAAAAGGATTTGTGGCTGAATCCTGGAGTGACTCAGATGAGTCTGATTCATCATCCAGCTCTAGTGATGATGAGGATGATGCAGAAGAAAAAGGATTCTGCATGATGGCCATCAGTGCATCTCAAAAGAACACTGATTCAGAGCCTGATGCTGACTACCCATCTGATCAGGAACTTACTGAGGATCAGGTAATAGATTCATTTGACTTTACTTCTGATGATTTCAAATCTGAGTTTAAATCTATGTGCATTGACTTGATTGAGTCTCAAAAGCTGATTAAAACTCTAAATGAACAATTAATTGAATGCAAATCCATTAACTCGGATAATCTTAGACTCTTAGAAGAGTTGAAGCAGTGTGGGGAGGAGTTAGCTTCACTGAAAAGTGAGCTATCTAAGGCCAAACAATTTGAAGAAACCCTTAATGGGAGAAGTATCAAATTGATGGACATCACAAGTACAGTGAACTCAAGATTGAATGGTTCACTGGGCTTGGGTGCTTCATCCAGCCAACCCATAGTGCTAACAACTCCAATCAAATTTACCAGTGAGAAAGGTAAAGGAGTCTTGATAGTGGCTAGGAAGAATGCTGACTTAACCCAGGAAATTGGACAAAAAGCGTCGAACGAAGCTCGACGGACGTCGACCAGAGCTCGACGTAATCGCAAGAAAACGTCGAACTCAGGTCGACGCCTTCTACCCTCTGAAAAATGCAAGCCTTCGCCGTCGAACGGAGCTCGACGCACTCACCAGAGTCCGTCGACCGAAGCTCGACGTGCGTCGAGCCAAGCTCAGAGCAAAACCCAGTTCTCAAGGGTTAATTCAAATTTCAATTCTAGCTCCACATCTCATTACTTTAACCCTTATGCTGAATGGATCATACCTCCTAGGAGATATCATCCTGCAGGCTATAAGAGTCAACCTGAGATGTCCTTCATTTCAGAATTTAAGGGATATCAACCTAGGCCCAAGGTTAACTGGGTCAAAAACAAATAAGCTGTTTTTGTGCAGGTGAAGACCTATCCAGCATCAAACCATCAATGGTATCTGGATAGTGGGTGCTCAAAGCACATGACAGGGGACAAGGACAACTTCACTTCCTTCAAAGCCAAGCTTGGACCCAAAGTAATTTTTGGAGACTCAAGCTTTGGAACTACAAAAGGATATGGTGCAGTCAAAATTGGCCCAGTCACATTCAAGAAGGTGGCATATGTTGAAGGACTCAAGCACAACTTGATAAGTATCAGTCAATTGTGTGATGAAGGATATCAAGTAACCTTTAACAAAGCCATATGCAAAGTCTAGTCAGTGGACAACACAACTGTGTTGACAGGTAACAGAAGAGGTAACATTTACTTAGTGGATTTTCATTCACCTGCAGTAGATATTTGCCTGTTTAACTCCATTTCAAAACCAAACATCTTGTGGCATAAAAGATTAGGACATGTGAACCTTAGAACCATTGCTAAGTTATCCCAAGACAACCTTGTTAGAGGACTACCTTCTGGTCCCTACAAGAAGGAAGCACTTTGCAAGGCCTGTCAATTAGGCAAGCAAACTAAAAACAGTTTCAAGTCACTTAATAAGAGTGACTCACCTAGAATTTTGTACTTACTGCACATGGACCTTTTGGACCAATTAATGTACAAAGCCTAGGAGGGAAATCTTATGCTTTAGTAATTGTAGATGACTTCTCAAGATTCACTTGGGTGTTCTTTCTGAGGAAGAAGTCTGATAACTTCAAGATTTTGACAGATTTTCTCAAAGGCATACAGATTGAGTTCAATACTCACATTGCCCTGATCAGAAGTGATCATGGGACAGAGTTTGATTCTCTTCTTATGCTAGAGTTCTGCCAGAATGAAGGTATCAGGCATACTTTCTCAGCTCCCAGAACTCCTCAACAAAATGGGGTAGTTGAAAGGAAAAACAGAACCCTTATTGAATCTGCCACAACATTGTTGACAGATGCTCACCTTCCTCTAACCTTTTGGGCAGAGGCTGTGAACACCTCCAACTATATTCTGAATAGAAGCCTGATACATAAGCTAAAGGGTAAGACTCCCTATGAGTTACTCAAAGGGAAGAAACCTAAAGTAAACTACTTCAAAATTTTTGGTTGCATTTGTTTCATTCACAATAATGACAAGAAATACCTAGCTAAATTTGAAGCCAAAGCTGATGAAGGAGTGTTTCTGGGGTACTCCTTGACTAGCAAGGCTTATAGGGTTTTTAACAAGTGCACAAATAAAATTGAAGAATCCATGCATGTTACATTTGATGAAACTAACATGTTTTATAAGGAGAAGGAGACTTCTACCATAAGCAATTTGCAGGAACATTCAATTTCAGAAAATCTGAAGCAGCTTACCATCACAGACAAAGGGTCATCACCTTCACCAATTCAACAAGTCACTGAACTTAGTGACAATGAAGAGGAATTTCAAGTTCTGGAAAGTTCAAAGGGCCAACAGAGTGAAGAACCAGTTGTTGTTCCACAAGAGGAAACAACAACACAGGTTGATGCATCATCAACACCCCTTGTTGATCTAGCAACAACAAGAGATCACCCAATCTCACAAGTAATTGGAGATATCTCAGTGGGTGTGCAAACAAGGAATCAAGTCAATCAAAATATTATGCACACCTGCTTTCTTTCTCAAATTGAGCCTCAAACCATACAAGATGCAGAGCAAGATCCAAACTGGATCATTGCAATGCAAGAAGAGTTGAATCAATTTGAGAGGAATAAAGTTTGGGAATTAGTACCAAGACCAAGGAACCAGCAAATTGTTGGAACAAAATGGGTATTCAGGAACAAATTGGATGATCAAGGAATAATTGTGAGAAACAAGGCAAGACTTGTTGCACAAGGATATTGCCAAGAAGAAGGAATTGATTATGACCAAACCTTTGCACCAGTTGCAAGGTTGGAGGCCATAAGAATCTTCCTTGCATATGCAGCTCACAAGAGATTCAAAGTATATCAGATGGATGTCAAGAGTGCATTCCTCAATGGAGACATCAAGGAAGAAGTCTATGTAAAGCAACCTCCAGGTTTTATCTCTCCAACTTTTCCTGATCATGTATTCAAACTGCATAAAGCTTTATATGGTCTCAAGCAAGCTCCTAGAGCATGGTATGAGACCTTAGCTTGTTTTCTGTTGGAAAATGATTTTAAAAGGGGTAGAGTAGACCAAACTCTTTTTGTTAGAACCCATAGGTCCCACACCCTACTAGTACAAGTTTATGTAGACGACATCATATTTGGGTCTACTGATTCAAACTTATGCAAAAAGTTCTCACAACTTATGCACTCAAAGTTTGAAATGAGTAGCATGGGTGAGCTTGCTTTCTTTCTTGGATTGCAAGTTAAACAACATGTGGATGGCATTTTCATCTCTCAAACCAAGTATGCAAGAGAACTGGTTAAGAAATTTGGAATGTCTGAAGCATCTTCCATGAAAACACCTATGCCTACAAATGCTGTTTTAGATGCTGATGAATCTGGAAAACCAGTTGATCAGACAAACTATAGAGCAATCATTGGCTCATTACTTTATCTAACAGCTACTAGACCAGATATAATGTTTGCTACATGCATTTGTGCTAGATTCCAAGTAAGCCCTAGAGAGTCCCACCTCACATTAGTTAAGAGGATTCTTAGGTATGTAAAAAGTTGTCCTAATCTAGGTCTCTGGTATCCACATGACTCAGGATTTAATCTAACTGGATTTTCAGATTCTGATTATGCTGGATGTAGAGTAGACAGGAAAAGCACCAGTGGAACTTGTCAATTCCTTGGTGATAGACTTGTCTCCTGGTTCTGTAAGAAACAAACCTCTGTGTCCACATCAACTGCTGAAGCTGAGTATATGGCTGCAGGCAGTTGTTGCTCACAGATTTTGTGGATTCAAAACCAGCTCCTAGACTATGGCTACAACTTAGAGATGTCTAAAATCTTTTGTGATAATACCAGTGCAATATCAATTGCACAAAATCCAGTTCTCCATAGTAGGACTAAGCACATAGAAATCAGACATCACTTCTTAAGAGATAATGTAGAAAAGAAGAAAATTGCACTAGAATACATTTCCACTGAATTACAGAGAGGAGATATTTTCACCAAACCCTTGGATGAAAAGAAGCACTTCTTTTTCCTCAATCAGTTGGGAATGCTAGATGGAGACAGCTTAAAATAAAACTCCAAGATTTTGAAACCCATAATTAACAGGAATAGGAAAAATTTCATTTTAAAATTTCCTGTCTGAGTGGTTGTTCTGAGCTCTGAACTAAGCTCGACGCTGCGTCGAATGGAGATCGACGGTCCGTCGCCCTCAAAAGCGTCGAACGTCGAACTCAGCTTCTAGCGTCGAACTGAGTTCACAGCTCCCTGGCTTCTTGAGTTTCTCTCTCCCCGGTCGACGTCTTCGTTCAACGTCGACCTGAGCTCGACGTTAGCTTCAGCCAAAGCGTCGAACGTCGACCTAAGCTGGACGCTGTTGAGTCGTTTCAGTTCTCCTAGAGCCCTTGAGCGTCGAACTGAGCTCGACGTTCTTTCCTTTTCTGCGTCGAACCCTAAGTATAAAATCATTTTTTCTCCGTCGTTCGCAGTTGCGCATTCATATTTCTCTGCTCAAGCTTTCTCCCTCCAAATACTATACTTTTGATCTTGGAAGGTATTCTTTCTTTTGTAGGACAATGGCAATCACAGCAGGAGCTCTGGCGGCCATGAAGTTCGACTCTGGTTTCGACATTGACTTCGATTCGTTTGATGGATCTCCACAACACTTTCTGGATATACTGAATCTTTTCAAGGAGCAGCAACTAGTCCACTTTATGTCTACCAGGATACCCCTTCCAGAATCAGAAATTAAAGAATGGTGTCTTACAGCAATCGTTTCAGATAACAACTCTTTGACTGGGAAGATTTCAGGAAATGAGGTAGCCATCTCACCTCAAGTCATTGCAGAAGCTTTCAACTTTGCTGCTGGAGATGATGACATAGAACTATCAGTGGAAGAATATACCTTGATGCTGGACAGGATGGGGCATGCTGCTGGTAACCCCTCTAAACTTCTTAAAATTAACCTAGCAATTGAGTATAGGTTATTGGCAGATATAACTGGAAAAGTGATCTGTGCAAAGAGAACTGCACATGATGCAATAACAAGGCATCAGTTTTGCCTTATGGCTGCACTAATGGATAAGAAACATCCCAACTGGGGATTAATTGTGTTTGAAATGCTTAAGAAAAAGTTGGATAAAAACTCTGTCCATTTTGGAAGAGTTCTTGGGTTGATCCTCAACCACTGCTGCCCCCAACTGCTTGTGTCCTCAAAGAAGCACATCAATGCTTCCAAGAGGCTCACATGTGCTCTAATTGGCAAATGGGACAGGAGAATTGTGAATCCCAGGGCTGCTGCAGCAATGAAATCTTCTGCAGACACCAGGACTGTAGAGGTCTCTCACCCTCAGTCCACTGGTCCAGAAGTAGGGACCATGCCAGCCCCCTCTCTCACCCTTCCATCCACCTTCATCCCCTCAACCACAATTATCTCATCCTCTCAAACTCTCCCCTCCTCCATATCTATCATTGCCTCTTCTCTTCCACCTCTCACTACTTTCCTCCCCATAAACTTGGATTCCACCCCTCATGAGGATCTCTTTTCTTTTGACATGCATGAAGACTCCTTCATGGATGCCTCTACCTCCTCTCCTCATGACTTCCTCCATCCCTCTACTTTTTCAGACTTACTATTCTCCTCCATTCAGGAACCAGTTACACCTCCACTGTCTACACCACCCTCTTCCTCCTCTACATTCTCAGTTTCTGCTACCCCATCTACCTCTACTCAAGTTCCCCTTGAGCAAGTAGCTCTCCTCCCCCTAGCCAATCGAATTTTTGACCTTCTGTCTCCAAGGCTCTCCTCCCTCCTGGATGCCAAGTTGGCTCCTCTCATTCTTTCCCTGAGCACTCTTTCTGCCTCTGTATCCTCCCTCTCCTCTCAGTTGGCATGCCCTTCTTCTGGGGGCCTAGAGTCAGCTGCCACTGATTCTAGGCAGGGGGAGATGTCAGCAGAAGAAGAGCTGCCTCCTTCTTCAGTTCAGCTTGCTCAGACTTATTCAGAGACAGTATCAGTTGCTTGTTCAGAGACAGTGTCTGTTGCAGAAGATCAAATAGTATCTGAGGCACCTCCTCCAGCTTCTGTTCAGAGCTCCTCCCCTCCAGCCCAGCTACAAGAAGATCTGTCCAGGGCTATTGTCCCTTTTTAGAAGGCCTTGACTTCTGATATAGCAGTGGTAGCAGTGGCTCCTGCTAGTGTTGAAATTGATTTGCTAGCTCCTGTTGAGACTTCAGGTGAAGTGATTGAGACACCTGATGCTGCAGAGGCCCATATCTCCCAAGCCCTTCAGGAACCAGCCTCTTCAGCCTCTATGGCTCCTGAGGCTGTGCCTTCTCCTGCAGTGGTTGCTTCCTCCTCCCCACTGACAGCAGAGCTTCCTTCAGTCTCCTCCTCAGCAGCTCCAGCCTCCATCAGCTTTCCCATCTCCAAAAGAAAGTATATAGATCCATATGAAGAATCACAAAGTTCTGAAGATGAGTTTGCTACAGATTCTGATGACTCCTCTGCAACTATTGCAAGGAAGAGGAAAGCCAGATCAAAAGCCATGAAAAGAGTACCTCCTGCCAGAGCTACAGATCATGACATTCCCTATTACATCAAATATAATTGTGAAATCACAGAGCCATGGATGCAGTACTCTCAGAATCAGAGAAAAGCTATGAAACAGAAGAGAAAATTCAATGAGGGACCATCTAAACCAGTCCATCAGCCTCCACCTCCACCTCCTCCAGATGCAGGTGCAGGTACTGGTCTATCTTCCTCTTCAGCACCTTCAGCTCTACATGGAAAGACTTATCAAGCTAGAAGACATCAAGGAGATAGCCAGGAAAGGGGAGGTCAACAAAGAGGAAATTATAGAGGCAGGCAGTCCAGAGGAAGATCAGGCTCTCAACCTTATCAAAGGGGAGGAGCCATTGATCCAACCTCTGGGCCCTATCCTTACAGGCCTAGAGTTGACCTCACCCCAAGAACTTCTCAAGAAACATCCTCTAACAAATTTGAACCTGCAGTACCCTTTGAAGATCCTACCAAAACTCCTGCTTACTGGAAAGCTAGGATGACAGAAATGGCTGCTCTAAATGAAATTAACAAAGCCAGAGAAAGAGGACTGGACACCTCTCATATCAGTACTATGTCAGAACAAAGAAGAGAGGAATTGGAAAAGTATAGCTCAAAGAAATTTTTTGATTCAGACAGATACATGGAACTCCACCCTGCAGCTGTACCACCCAGTGCTAGAGATCAAAAGTCTTTAGGTGCAGCTGATGACTACAGATCCAAAAAGGAAGCTTCCAATCCAAACAGAGAAATCATCTTCAAAAAGAGTGATCAAGACAAAGCATCAAAGGACAAGTAAAGTAAGGTATTCTAACACTTTCTATATACTGGACTCAGGACATTTGAACAATTCTGCTGCTATATAGTGTTTTATATATGCTGCTTATTATTCTGTCATGTCTGGCTGTATTATATTGTGTTGTATCTGCTTTATTTCTTTTTCTTTGAATCCCTAAAATTCATGTAAATAGTAATCCTAATCCAAATAGGGGGAGATTGTTGGAACACCCTATTACTATTTGGACCAGGATGACTATATCTCTATAGGGATTGTGTGTTGTGACCTCCATGTTGTTATAAAGGTCACATAGGCTAGTTAGAGTAGTCTTCAGCTCGACGCATAGTCGACTTCAGCTCGACGCAGAGTCGATCTCAGCTCGACGCAGAGTCGACCTCTGCTCGACGCAGAGTCGACCTCAGCCCGACGCAGAGTCGACCTCAGCTCGACGTGGAGTCGACCTCAGCTCGACGTTCCGTCGAACCCAGTTCTACTTACTGAAAACACTCTCTGGCCGACGTGTGTCGTGCTCAGATCGACGTTTTATTGTGAGCTCGACGCTTTTCAGATCGCCGTCAGTTTTGGATAGGAATTCAAATTCTTTCTGACATACATTTAATGCTGAAGATTTATTGGCCGTTACAGCATATCTGGTGCATGGCTCAAGGAATTTTCTAAGGAATGTCTGCCTGTCATTTCCTTTGAGGCATGGACAGTTAAGGAAAGCAATTAATACTGTCCTCCAACGGCTATCAAAGTGAAGGAAGAAGAAGACTCAAGTATATAATTCTTTTTCTTTCAATTCTAAAGAGAGACACAGAGAATATACAGAACAGAAAGGAGAATAACAATACAAGACTTCAGATCTCTTTTCTCTCTGTGACATTGTGTTGAAAAGCTAACTCACAGAAAATCTGATTGCTTCAGACACCTCCATCCAACTCTATTGGATCATCCTTTGCTGGAGCAAATCAGATCTTTGAAGACCTGTCACCCTTGTGCAGAGCTCTCCTTCCTGAACCTCATCTTGATCTCAGGGGGAGCTTTGACAACAACTTCAGATCCACTTCTGCTTCTCTTTGCTTGTTGAATAGAGAAGACAACATCATCTCTTTTTCTTTTTCTTTCTGTACAGGGTTTTAACTCCCTTCAAAAGTTACTTTTGGTTTTGCTGAAACCTGGTCAAAATCAGCACTGTTGGTTTGTGAGAACCTGATCAAAAACTCTCTGGTGCTCAAGACACCTGATCAACTCATCTTGAAGTGGATTCCTATCAAGGGTGATAGAAGAGTGGATGTACCCAGATTTGGGGAACCACTATAGCTCCTTGTGTCGTCTGGATTGCTTGTCTTTTTGTGTTTTGCTTTGTGCTGTGAATTTCCTTTTACTCTGATTATTTGCTATAGCACTATACACTAAGTAAATACAAATTTTCTCTACACACAAGTTCTTATTTGAAAAATTATTTTAAATAACTCTATTCACCCCCCTCTAGAGTTAGGAGTGATCTTATCCTGCACTTTCAGCCGCATTGAGTGGCATTGAGACCACTCAACGCTGGGTTGAGTGGCGTTGAGACCACTCAACGCCTCGTTGAGTGGCGTTGAGACCACTCAATGCCGCGTTAAGTGTCATTGATACCACTCAACGCCACGTTGAGTGGAATTGAGAACACTCAACGTCGTGTTAAGGGGCGTTGAGACCACTCAACGCCAACAGATTCCAGAATATTTCCTAAGTTAAATTCATCGATTGGTGTTGGGACCACTCAATTCACTTGACGCTTCGTTGAATGGCGTCGAGTTCACTCGACGCTTCCCGAGTCTGAGTCAATTCTCTTTACTCAAAACATGTGTGAGGGGCATAGCGTGAAATGGGATGTTACAAATCCCAATAAACAAAAAGATTTCATCTCCGAAATTCAAGTTCGGGTCTACGGGGTTTCTATGCACCAAAATTTTATGAACTTTCAAACATAATTAAAATATACCTGAGGCAAAGGGTCCTGGATATCGTTCACACATCAGATCGATCGGCTCCCAGGTGTGCTCCTCCCATCCATGGTTGGACCACAACACCTTGACCAAGGGAACCTTCTGTAAGACCCCTTTTTCTTTTTTAAAACCCCAGGGTCTTATGCCCAGAATCATCATTTTGCGGTGACACCGACACTCGGGAAGGTCTCCACTACAAAATGTTGATCATGCCGGCCTTTACGATCACCAAAGAGAAAGAAGCTTAAACTAGTTCTGATAAAACTAAGTCCACAATCACATATAATATAAAATATGACAAAACATATTAAGTCCACATAATAATTGAAGTAATGAGGTAAAACAGTACAAAGAAATATAAATGGGCTCAAGCCCGGTACATCAATCCTCACTACAAACACTCGAAAAAGCTAAGTAAACTAATCACTCATGGAACCAGTAGTCAGTGCTCCTATGCTACACTGGCCCACCTCCATGAGCACCGTACTCCGCTGGTGTTGTATCCCCTACTGCTGCTCCCTATCTCCCATCCGGAGCCCCAAGAATTTTGTGGTCTGAAAACCAATAGTCAAAAGACTAAGTCCTATCATACCCTACCCTTCCCCCATGGCTCCTAGGCACCGAGCGGGGAGGTGGAAAGGGAAGCTATGAAAGTTGAGATCAAATAAAGCAGGTGATGTTGGAACTATTCTAGTAGTTATTTATAATTTATTTACAACTAAGGAAGGAAGGTACAAGCTAGCAGTTCTATAATAGCAAGCAGTAAGGTAAACAAGTAGTGTAATGCAACATATATAAGAAATACATACTAAGAAGTAAGAAACATTAACTTATATGAATGCACATACAAACCTATAAGTTAAGGGGTCTTCTGCAAGACTCCCATCGTATAAAAAGTCCCATACTGATTTATACGTTGAGGTGTAGGTTGTGTGTAAGTATGATTGTAGTGATATGTTATGCCATGATTCATGCAAGTGCAACTCACGCACTCGACTCTATGTGCACAGACCTTTAGTTCCCCCCTTTTGGGCAGTTAGCTTAACTTCCAGGAACCTTCGTAGTGGCAAACAGAGACAGTGGGTCGCCCCCCCCCCCCCCACTCCTAGGCGAGTATCCACACTACCTGGCCTAGCCCTTACGTACGCCTCTAAAAGGACACAACCAAGAGTCACCACATACTAATGCTTGCCATATCCACCAGACTTCCTTTGGCTAAGTGTAAACCACACCCGCCGAGTCACCATATCGACGTCAGTGTGAACGTCATTTAATACCGAAGACCCACCACCTTTTGCTCATGTATTCAAGAATTCCCGAGCCATCGGCTCCCCGGACTAACCCGTCCGTTATAACTACCACCGAGCCTACCGCTCGGATAACCGTAATAAACTAACCTACCGAGTCACTGGGGTGTGTGAAGGTGAATCACTAATTACTCTTAACATTGATTATTCTTATGGTTTACGTTAACCTTGGACTGCCCTAGGTATTCCCGGTTAAGGGCTCTCACCGGGCACTAGGAACTATGATGGTAGTTGAAGCCAATCGTTCCCTTTCGCAAGGCACTTACTATTATTGGTTAATACCCAATCTCGGATCCCTTTTAATGTTATTTTGGATCTAACCCTAGTGTATTTGACCCTTCCTCTCTAAAGGGAAGACGATGTTTCGTCGAACCCGGGTACCACCTACATTAGTCTTCCCATCATTACTCCTTACCATGACTCTAATTGATGAGCACATTTCTATTTCACCATAACAGTAAAATTGATACCCCAACTCCCAATGTTCATTTTACATTCTATTAGAATTTCTTTCATTTTACTATATGCAGACCAATCTAAGCTATATAATGTATATGATATGAGGTACTCCAAATTTTCATCCAAAAGCCCTAAAGTATTTATTGGGGCCTATCATGATATATTTAGCCAAAATCCAGAAACTTGGGATTTTCCTAAATAAATTAGCATTTAATTAATTTTCCCAAAAATTGGTCCATAGGTGATTTGAACAAGATGTGCTAGATTTACTTAAGATATGACCATACAAAAATTATGAATACTATAGGATAGCAAGATATCAGTGAATACAAAATTTCATAAATTTTTCATAAAATAATTATCCTCCAAATAAATAATCCAAGGTAATTCAACTAAATAGGGGTAATGAAGGGAGTACCATAAATACTTGTTCAAAAATTATACAAAAATTAACATAGGTTTATTATGATCATAAAACCTTACTGACTAAATTTCATGCAATTCCAGGTTCAGTAAACTATATATAAAAATATCTCAACCAAATCTATCAAGGGGCACTTTGTGAAGAAACATCCTTGCACTCAAAATGGTCTCTGGTCTAGCCTAGGTATAGGCCTCACCAAACTGCGTGCTTTGGTCAAACAATTTACCCAAATGGGTTGAAACCAATTTTAAATTAGAGTAGTCTCATAGAGCTACAATTTTTATGTTGACTATTTTCTCTGATTAAGCCTCTAAATATTTTTAAATTAATTTCTAAGATGACGGATTTTTAAGGGCAGAAAATACATTAAATTTAATATAATAACTTGATCTTGCACGGATCTTGATGCAAATCCAACGATTGCTGGTCTTCTTCTTCCTCCAGCCGACGGGTGAGATTTAACCAACCTAGAGCAACTACCAACCCTATTTCCAGGCCACCCGGCCACCTCCCTTGCCGGCCACCACTGCCACCACCTTCGTTGAGGTGAGGGCTATCGCCGGGCGGCGACACGGCCGCTGGAGGGGCCATTTCTGGTGAACCCAACATTTCATTTTTCATGGAAAAACCAGGAGAAATCTCCACCCGATCGGGCTCAATTGAGCCCGATTCTTATCCCTATTGATTCCTAAGATCTACCCATAGAAGGAGTAGGGGAGGACCTTATTGGAGGGCTGGAGGCGGGTCGATCGTAGTATTGTCATGGTGGTGGTGGCGTCGCTCGGGTTTCTGTAACAGTATAGTCAACTTGCCCGGCTCCTTCAGGTAAGGTGTGGAAATGACTCCTATGAGTCTAGTTATGCTTTTAAAGTCACTAAATGGGGAAGAGAAGGGGCCAAGCACCAATGGCCATCAATGGCATTTTCGGCCATGGGTGGATTCACTGTTCCGGCCATGAACAGCCACCAAAATGTCCCCTGACCTTCCCTAAATTGAATGGGGAGTTGAATCAGCCCCCTTGGAGGTGGAGGGAGGGGCTCTTGGTCTCCCTTGGCCATGAATGGTCTTCCTCCCATTTCTCTCTCCTCCATTAAAGGGCAAGTTGAGCTTTTCTCTCTCCTAGTCACCTTGGCCAAAATTAAAGGGGTAATTCAGTCAAGCTACACCCCAAAAACTCATCTAAATGATTATTATAAGGCTAGCCCAAATGAATTTGTGTTTGAGCTTAAGTTAGCCCATTTGGGTTAACTTGACCCAAAGGTGTGTTTGCTCAACCCTAGGCCACATTGGGTGACCTAGCTAACCTAGGAGGTGATTAGTGACCCATTGGCCCCTCCTAAGGTCTAGGCAGAGCATGGTGGGGTGGGTTTGGCACCTTGGGGGTCACTTGACCCTTAGGAAGGGTACTTTGACCAAATTAGGGTTAGGGTTGACTTTGGTAAGCTTAGCCTCTTGGGTTGACCCTAATGAGTCCTTGGTGACCCATTGACCTCACTTTAGGGTTTGGAGGGCATGTGTGAGGTTCACATAGCTAAGGGAACGTCAATTGACCCTAAGTAAGCCAGTTTGACTCATTTAGGGTTAGGGTGGACTTAGGTCAACTTGACCACTTTGATTGCTCCTAATGGGTCCCTAGTGACCATATAGACCACCCAAGAGTTAAGGGTGTTGTGGTGGTGTCATGGAGTCAAGTTGAATCCCTAAGGTCAAACCCTAAGTCTGGTTGTGAGGCTGTGCTACAGGCAGACCAAGGTGATTTTCACCTTGGCCCTTGTTCACTTTGTACTTTGAGCTAGCTTCTTATGGTTTTGTCATGACCCAGTCATGACAAAACCACTCCTAGGGGTCTAGTTGTTTGAGGGATGTTACAAATCCCAATATATAAAAATAAAAATTCTATCCCCGAAATTAAGGTTAAGCCTACGGAGTTTCTACTTTAGTAAAAAGTGTGTAACATCCCTAGGAGTTGAAGGTATACCAGTCTCGAAGAGGTCCGGGTACTTTTGCTGCATTAAGTCCTGTGGCTCCCAAGTGTGCTCCTCCTTCCCATGGTTTCTCCACAGAACCTTGACTAGCGGAACCATCTTGCGCCGCAAGACCCGCATCGTCGTATCATCGATCCTGATCGGCTCCATACTAACTGATCGATCTGAGTCCACCAGGCCGTCTGTGATGGAAATCAGCTGCTCAGGGCGTAGTAGAGCCCTCTGAAGTGAAGAGACATGGAAGACGTTGTGCAACCCTGCTAATTCCGGCAGTAGCTTCAGTCTATAAGCCAAGGGGCAGATCCGCTCCAGGATCCTGTAAGGCCCCATTTATCTCAGACTGAGCTTCTTCCGCCCGCGAACCTGCGAGACTCTATGCATCGGCCGTATCTTCAAGAAAACTTGGTCTCCCACCTTGAACTCTACCTAATGATGTCACGCCTCGTATTATTTGGCCTGCCTTCTCTGGGCTTCACACATCCTATCCCGGATCAATCTCACCTGAGCATCTGTGTCCTCCACAAACTCCGAGCCGAGTGTCTTCGGATCCTCATCCTGGATCCAAGATAGTGGGATCCTACACCTCCGTCCATATAATGCCTGGTAAGGGTCCATGCCTATGCTAGACTGATGGCTATTATTGTATGAGAACTCGATCAGTGGTAGCAGTCTCTCCAAGGGCTTGCCACGGTCCAAAATGCATAGGCATAAAAGATCCTCCAGTGTCCAGTTAGTGTGTTTCGTCTGCCCATCTATCTGAGGGTGGAAATCTGTGTTAAATGTCAACTGAGAAACCAGATAAGTCTGAACCGACCAATACTCCTTGGACGTAAACCGTCCATCCCGATCTAACACGATCGTCCTGGGCACTCCATGATAACGAACAAATTGCTCAACGAACCTCCGCACTAGAACACTGACCGGAGCATCCTTCGCAACTTGAATAAATCTAGCCACTTTCATCAGTCTATCAACGATCACCCAAATCGAATCATTCCCCACATGAGATCGTGGTAGCCCGTGTATAAAATCCATGGCTATGTCCTCAAACTTCCATTCTGGCACTGGAAGTGGCTGTAGTAATCCGGCCGGGCTCTTGCACTCTGCCTTTATGAGCTGACAAGCCTCGCAATGGGTCACGAAGTATGTAATATCCTTCTTCATTCCCAGCCAATACATCATCCTCTTCAAGTATGCTGTCATCTTTGTGATCCCTGGGTGCACTGAATATCTGCTACCATGTGCCTCTGCCATAATATCCTCCCAAATTCGGCCTCCTATCGGTATATAAACCATGCATATAAAGCATAGCAGTCCATCTCTCAGAGAGTAATCCCTCGTCATGCCTTCCTCTAAGGCCCTAAATATCGGCTCTGTCCTCGCATCCAGCCTCTACCCATCCCTGATGAGATCCTGAATGTCGTCGGTGGCAATCATCGATGATAGGTACTCTACATATAGCTCTGGGTCATCCTTAGACACCAGAGTTATCTGTATCTCCTCCAACATCTGCACTAACTCCATATCCATCAGCTGAGGCCCTGCTCAAGATATTGTTACTCTTCGGCTCAAAGCGTTTGCTACCACGTTTGCCTTCCTGGGATGATAGTGCATGGTATACTTATAGTCCGATAAAAACTCTACCCAGTGTCTCTATCTGATGTTTAGCTCCTTCTTTGTGTCCATGTACTTCAGGTTCTTGTGGTCTGAGAATATATCGCAGTGGACCCCGTAAAGGTAGTGCCGCCAGATCTTCAGGGCAAAGATAACTGCTCCCATCTTCAAGTCATGCACCATGTAATTTTGCTCGTGTTTCTTTAACTGACGGGAGGCGTAAGATATCACGTGCCCGTTCTACATCAGAACGGTACCCATCCCCTGATATGATGCGTCTGTATAGACCTGAAATCCTTCCTTCCCAAATGAAAGATCAAGGATAGGGGCCGAGGTAAGCCGACCCTTCAACTCCAGAAAGGCAGCCTCACACCATGGCGTCCAAACAAATGGAGTCTCCTTCTTCATCAGAGATGTGAGAGGGAGAGCAATCCGAGAGAATCCCTCCACAAACTTCCGGTAGTATCCGGCATGCCCTAGGAAACTCCTCACATTAGTGGCTGTCTTCAGCGGTGGCCAATCTCGTACTGCTTGAACCTTCGCCGGATCTATTGCCAATCCTACACCACTGATAATATGGCCCAAAAAGGCTACTTCCTTCAGCCAAAACTTGCACTTGCTGAACTTAGCATATAACTAGTTCTCTCGAAGCTTCTTCAGGGTCAGAGCCAAGTAACGCGCATGCTTCTACTCAGTCCTCGAATAGATGAGGATGTCGTCAATAAACACGATGACGAAGACATCCATATATGGTTCGAATACCCAATTCATCAAACTCATGAATGCGGATGGTGCATTCGTGAGTCCAAAAGGCATCACGGTAAACTCATACAGCCCGTATCTACTACTGAAAGCTGTCTTCGGGATATCCTCCTCCTGAATGCACAGATGGTAGTAACCTGACCTCAAATCTAGCTTTAAGAACCAATGATCTCCCGCCAACTTGTCAAACAGCTCATCAATCCTCGGTAGATGATATGTGTTCCGGGCCGTCAGCCTGTTCAAAGCCCTGTAGTCAATGCATAATAGGAGTGTCCCATCCTTCTTCTTGACAAACAGCACCGGAGCTCCCCAAGGTGAAGAGCTTAGCCGGACAAATCCGGCTTCTACTAGCTCTTGCAGCTGGCTTCGAAACTCCACCAACTCCATCGGGGCCATCCGATAAGGAGCTTTGGATTCTGGCTTAGCCCCCCTGGACAAGCTGTATCTGGAAATCCTTCTCCCGGTGCGGGGGTAGCCCTGGCAACTTCTCCAGGAATATGTTAGCAAAATCTCGTACCACCGGGATATTAGGAATGGAATCCTTGGCCTCGGCCATCTCGAATAGCACTTGGTAGACCTCGTTTCCCTGAATATGGGCTTGTACGAATGATAGTAAGAGGTGGGAGGTAGGTCTAATACCTTTGATGACAATATAGGTGTCCCCGTGCCTCAAGGTTATCCTCCTCGATAGGAAATCGATCTAGGCGTGGTTCCAATGCAACCATTTCATGCCCAGGATCAGGTCGAAGCCTAGCATCCTTAGGATCGTCACTGGTGCTTCAAATGTCTTTTCGTTGATTTTTGCCTCCATGTTGCAATGGGCAGAGGTTAATAGCTCTGATCCGTTGGGTAGACGCACCCTCATCATCAATCCTGTGAATCGTTACATGTCTTCTAGTCCTTTCACGAAGGCTTCTGACACAAACGAATGTGAAGCCCCCATATCGAACAGTGTATGAGCGGGCTTGCCGCTGACGAAGATTATGTCTGCTATCACAAGCTCCGGGTTTCGCGGCTGAGCCAGGTCCAAGGCATACACTTGCCCTCTATCCTATCTGCGGTCTCCGCCCTGAAATCCACGTCCTCGGTCGCATCCTCGACCACCAAACCGCCATGCAGGTGGGGAATCCTGAAGTTCTGGTAGGGGTACTTCCCTCATAGGGCAGTTCCTCTTGAAGTTCCCCGGCTGGTTGCACCGGAAACATACTTGTGCCCTTTCCCCTGTCCTTGGCATCTCCCGTATCTATAAAGGTTGAGGATCCAATACCACCGTGTCCCTCTATTCCTGCTTGTCCTCCCGGTAGGGTTGATCCCCATTCCTCCTTTCTCCGGTGACATGCCCTCTTAGCTGATCCCTCTTGCCACCAATCACTGTGTCGTTAGCCGGTCTCTTCCGGCCCCAGACTATAAGATGATCTGCCTCTCGCTTCATGGCCATCTCTAAAATCCTGGTCAGGCTCCCATTAGAGACGAAGTGGAAGGCCTATCTCATGTCATCATGTAGGCCTTTGTAGAACCTCTTGGCATAGCCCGCGTCATCCATCTGATATTAGTCTGCATAGCGGGCTAGATGTGTGAACTCTCGGCAGTACTCTAACACTATCCTGTTGCCCTACCTCAATTACAGGAACCTGTCTTCCAACTCATCCCTCACTGACTGAGGTACAAAATGCTCCAACAGAGCTGCTTTGAACTCCTCCCAGGAGATGTCCGCGCAATCCACACCAACAAAGGTGGTTTCTAGCTGTGACTTCCACCATCTCTTCCCATGTGACTCTAACCAGGAAACTGCCAAGGCAACCGCCTCCTCCATCGGGCTTCGAATTCTAGCCTGCATCTCGTAGACGATGTCCAACCACTCCTCCGTACGTACTACTGACTCCGTCTCGAGGTAGGATGGAGGAGAAAGCCCCCGAAAGGCACTCATCAAGTTGGCCCCGAGATTTGGCTGTGGAGCCAGGGCCTGCTGAGTCCTGAAGGCCTCAAAAATGGCTGCCAGTGTCTGCCCCATCTTTGTCTGCTGGAACGGAGTCAGAGCCGGCAGGGGTGGAACCACATTCTGTGCCTGAGGTGTACCATGCTGCGGAGTAGTGTTCGTCGCAGGCTACAAAGGAAAAATTCCAATTGTTAGATAATGTACAAGTGGAACTAAAGAACAAAGTGGACTTTAACTTGTGATTCCCCTTATTGGCACACCATTGCTTCTGCTGCTAGTTTGTCTGCAAACTAAGCTCGCGCGGGGTGGCCTAGGGTTTTTGTGGACTACTTCTCTTTGGATCAACATTTGCTCTGATATCACTTTGTAAGATCCCGTTTTTTTTTTTAAAACCTCGGGGTCATATGCCCAGAATTGCCGTTTTGCGGTGACACCGACACTCGGGAAGGTCGCCACTACAAATGTCGATCCTGCCGGCCTTTACGATCACCAAAGAGAAAGAAGCTTAAACCAGTTCTGATAAAACTAAGTCCACAATCACATATAATATAAAATATGAGAAATCACATTAAGTCCACATGATAATAGAAGTACTGAGGTAAAACTGTACAAAGAAATATAAACGGGCTCATGCCCGGTATATCAATCCTCACTACAAACACTCGCAGATGCTAAGTAAACTAATCACTCACGGAACCAGTAGTCGGTGCTCCTGTTCTAGACTGGCCCACCTCCTTGAGCACCATACTTCGCTGGTGTTGTAACCCCTGCTACTGCTCCCAATCTCCCATCTGGAGCCCTTGGAATGTTGTGGTCCAAAAACCGTTAGTCAAAATACTAAGTCCTATCATCCCCTATCCCTCCGCAATGGCTCCTAGGCACCGAGCAGGGAGGAGGAAAGGGAATCTATGAAGGTGGAGAATAAACAAAGCATGTGAGGGCGGAACTATTCTAGAAGTTATTTATAATGTATTTACAGCTAAGGAAGGAAGGTATAAGCTAGCAGTTCTATAATAGCAAGCAGTAAGGTAAACAAGTAGAGTAAAGCAATATATGTAAGAAAGACATACTAAGAAGTAAGTAAGCTTAACTTATATGAATGCCCATATAAACTTATAAGTTAAGGGTTCTTCTACAAGGCTCCCATTGATGGAGCCGACTTCCCACGATATGTCGCCAAGGAGCGTCCTCCCTCTGATGATGATGGTGACCCGATTGATGGAGACGACGGCCCGCAACATTTTAAAGACGGCGATGGCGTGCTTACGGATGTTCATGTGGAGCATCGCCATAATACCCGTCCTAAACACAAGCCAACATATTAATAATAATTAATAATTATTATTAATAAATTATTATTAATTATTAATTAATTTTTATGCTTTGTTTTATTTTTGCAATGTTATTTAATTTCATGTTTTAATTTCCATTTCATGTGTAATGATGGGTGCGTATAACCATCATATAGTATTTTAATTATTTCATTTCATGAACTATGATGGGTGCATATAACCATCATATGTTCAATTTGAATTTTGAATTTTGAGGTTTGTTTGGAGGGAGATTGAGTGGTGTAGCCTATATATAGGCATGTATCCTTCATGTTTTAATTAGTGAAAGAATGAAATTGAAAAAACCAACCTTAATCCTCCTCTTGAAGAATTCTCTCCTCCTTCTTCCTCTTTGGCCGAAATCCCTCTTCCCCCATCCTCTTCCTCTTGTGTTGGCCGACGGCCATCTCTTCTCCCTTCCCTTTCTCCCTTGCCTCCCTTGCTACGCGACCACCACCACCATTTTCCCATCGTAAAACCGGCCATCTCCCACTCCCTTAGCAAAATCGAGTCACAACTTCCATAACCTAGTCGAGCCACTCTTCTCCACCATCACAAGCCGGCCACCACCTTTCCTTTCAGCAACCCGACCACCACAACACCCCACCAAACCAAGCCTTCCACCACCCCTCTCAAAAATCGGCCACCCTAACACCAAAAAAACGCCACCTTTCATCTCTCCTTTTCCCCCACACCAAAACCGACCCCCCTCCCACATCTCCTTCCTAAACACCAAGATATTATACCATCTTTAATCTCTACTACCAAATCTCATTCCTAAACCAAAATATTCTCTACCATATTCCCCTCTTATTCTCTATAATCTAAATATACCTCCTACCATAATTTCTCTACCTACCATAATTGAAAAATATCTTTCCTAAAATATTCCGATATCCTGCAACCTTTTCTCTCTCCTGCCTTATTTGGAATTATTCTTTCCATATTCAGAAGATTTCGTCGGGACTTTCCAAATACAGCGTGACACGAAGAAGGCGACGAATTTCTCTCCCTCCAGCGTATCTCTGGTGGTGCCGTTGAGTAACGATTCTAGTTGAGCATAACCGGATTCATCCAATCCGGTTGGGTAACGAAAATCTCTACTTAACTTGTTTCTCTTCCTTAGATAAATCTTGTGGCTTTGACAAATTGCGCATTTTGTGTAACGCTTGATTTTTTGTGGTTTATTTTATTTTAGTTATTGTCTTGTTTATCGTATTTTCGATTAAGTTCGTGAGGCGTGGCGGCCCTCGTTTGTATTTTGTTGGGAGAGAACCACCATTGCCCGAATCTTTTGTTTTCGGTGGTTTCTCTTTTGGTACAACACGCTCGATCGAACCGTGTGGGTTCTTTTCGCTTGAGAGGACCTTGGCCTATCGCCTTGGTGCTATCTTAAAGGGCTTTGCGAACCCTCCGTAATTGTTGTTTAGTAATAATATTAATTAAACCGCTGTGACGTAAAATGCTAGAGTGTAACGTGAAAATTATTCGAGAGCGTCGCGTTAATCTGTCGGCCACTAAAACGCTCGAAAGAGCGGGCCTACATCAATTTGGTATCAGAGGGAGGTTCACGTCAATTTCTTAATTGGCACCCCTCCCCCATCTTGTAGCACGTTAACACGCACTCACACGTCGCAATATCATTCATGAAAAATCAAATTTTTAACTATTGGTCTATAAATAGCGACCTTAAGAAAATTTTAATTTTCTTAAAATTTAAAATTTAAAATTTCTAGAATTTATCCATCTAATTATTAGTAAGAAAATCAAAAAAAATAAAAAATTTATTTTTCATTAAGTATTTATTTTTATTAATAAATTTGAAATTTAGTATTTGGTGTGCCAATAGCAGCCTAGATTTTTTATTTTTCCAGTAAAAAAAAATCCAATTTTTTTTTAATAACCCTCATAATTGTCTAGAAAGAACCCTATTTTATTATCTTTATAACCTTAGTGGATAAGCGGGAACAATTCCAACTCTCATAAATAATTTGTCCCAGAAACGTTTATTTGCACATGCACTAATTCCGGGTTGAGTTTTTCTCTCCGGTTCTCGCTAAATGGCATATGATGTATATGCTACCCAGTTAGACTATTCCTATGCTAAGGATATGGCTAAACACACCCATAGGGCACACCACATTTATCCTACTTATGACGGTTTAGAGTATCCCCACAATTTTAGAGACTGGCTTAAGGGATTAGAACAATATTTTAATTGTCTCTTATGGGAAGACTACGAAAAGGTTAGCTTTGCCCGAGAGCAATTAGTAGGTCGAGCCCATTTATTTTGGTTAAACGAAGAGCGTCGTGTTGGTAGTTATCATTATGCTTGGTCGCACATGCGTAGCCTCCTCTCGGATCAATTTGATCCTGCCTACTTGCGCACTAATAGCACCACACCCGTTAGTAAGAATAGTTACGGAACTGGACCCGTATTTGCTTATAGGAGTGACCCTACACCTCAGGATAGATCCTATCCCCAGAGAGGTAGTAATACCCAAATTGTGCCTAGTCCAACCTATAGGGAACATAAGCCATTTAGACCCCAAAATTTGAACTCGAAAGAGGTTACTATTAGGGTGCTTGCTTCTTTAGCCTCGACATCTAAGCCCTCTGATATAGTGACTGATACCTCTTATTTAGACCCCAAAATTTGAACATAAGCCATTTAGACCCCAAAATTTGAACTCGTATTTTCGTTTAAGTTCGTGAGGCATGGCGGCCCTCATTTGTATTTTGTTGGGAGAGAACCACCCTTGCCTGAATCTTTTGTTTTCGGTGGTTTCTCTTTTGGTACAACACGCTCGATCGAACTGTGTGGGTTCTTTTTGCTTGAGAGGACCTTGGCCTATCGCCTTGGTGCTATCTTGAAGGGCTTTGTGAACCCTCCGTAATTGTTGTTTAGTAATAATATTAATTAAACCACTGCGACGTTTAATGCTAGAGTGTAACGTGAGAATTATTCGAGAGCGTCGCGTTAATCTGTCGGCCACCAAAATGCTCGAAAGAGCGGGCCTACATCACCCATCGTATAAAAAGTCCCATACCGATTTATACGTTGGGGTGTAGGTTATATGTAAGTATGAGTGTAGTGAAATGTTATGTCATGATTCATGCAAGTGCAACTCACGCACTCGACTCTATGTGCACAGACCTTTAGTTCCCCCCATTTGGGCAGCTAGATTCACTCCCAGGAACCTCCGTAGTGGCAAACGGAGATAGTGGGTCGGTCCCCCCACTCCTAGGCGGGTATCCATACTACCAGGCCTTGCCCTTAAGTACGCCTCTGGAAGGACACAACCCAGAGTCACAACGTACTAATGCTGGCCATATCCACCAGACTTCCTTTGGCTAAGTGTAAACTACACCCGCCAAGTCAACGTATCGACGTCGGTGTGAACGACATTCAATACCGAAGATCCACCACCATTTTCTAATGTATTCAAGAACTCCCAAGCCATTGGCTCCCCGGACTAACCCGTCCACTATAACTACCACTGAGCCTTCCGCTCGGATAATCGTAACAAACTAACCTCCCGAGTCATCGGGGTGTATGAAGGTGAATCACTAGTTACTCTTAACATTGATTATTCTTACGGTTTACGTTAATCTTGGACTGCCCTAGGTATTCCCGGTGAAGGGCTCTCACAGGGAACTAGGAACTATGATGGTAGCTGAAGACAATCGTTCCCTTTCGTAAGGTGCTTACTATTATTAGTTAATACCCAATCTTTGATCCTTTTTAATGTTATATTGGATCTAAGCCTAGTGTATTTGACCCTTCCTCTCCACAGGGAAGACGATGTTTCGTCGAACCCGGGTACCACCTACACTAGTCTTCCCATCATTACTCCTCACCATGACTCTCATTGATGAGCACATTTCTATTTCACCATAATAGTAAAACTGATACCCCAACTCCCTATGTTCATTTTATATTATATTACAATTTCTGCCATTTTACTATATGCAGACCAATCTAAGATATATGATGTATACGATAGGAGGTACTCAAAATTTTCATCCAAAAGCCCAAAAGTATTTATTGGGGGCCTATCAGGGTATATTTAGCCTAAATCCAAAAACTTGAAATTTTTCTAATTAAATTGGCATTTAATTAATTTTCCTAAAAATTTGTCCATGGGTGATTTGAACATGAAGTACCAGATTTACTTCAGATATGACCATACAAAAATTATGAACACTATAGGATAGCAAGATATAAGTGAATACCAAATTTAATAAATTTTTCATAAAGGAATTATCCTCCAAATAAATAATTCAAGGTAATTCAGCTAAATAGGGGTAATGAAGGGAGTACCATAAATACTTGCCCAAAAATTATAAAAAACTTAACAGAGCTTTATTATGATCATAAAACCTTACTAAATAAATTTCATGCAATTCCAGAGTCATTAAATTATATATAAAAATATCTCAACCAAATCCATCAAGGGGCACTTTGTGAAGAAACATCCTTGTAATCTTAACTAAACAACATGTAAATATTTTTCCAAGCTTCTTTATGCCCTAAAAAGTTGTAACGTCCCAATTCGCGCTAGGCCCCTTGATTTCGTATTTATGTCTAGGGGGCTGTGGTGAGCCCAATGGGGGTGTGGGTGAACAGGTGCGAACGTATGGGAAATGAGGAAAACAAGGCAAAACGGTGATTTTGGCCGACACGGGTATGGACACGGCCGTGTCCATACCCGTGTGCCTCATGCCAAGCTTATACCAGTCAGAGAGGTACACGGGTATTGGGACACGGGCGTGTCCCTACCCGTGTGCTGAGGACACGGGTCAAGACACGGCCGTGTCTCTACCCGTGTGCCGCAACCCCGACATGGCAGAAAGATGTTCTGGGATGAACACGGCCCTAAACACGGCAGGCGACACGGCCGTGTCACCTGAACACGGGTAGGAACACAGTCGTGTGCCTACCCGTGTCTGCGGTGTATAAAAAGGAAAAAGTTGTGAAACCCTAGCATTTCATCCCTTTCTTCAGCCCCGAAATTTCTGAGGGAGTTCTCTTGGCTGGAGGAGGAAGAGGCTTGCCGGAGCCATCCTTGGAGGAAGATTGCCGGGCCATCCTTGGCGGAAACGAGATGCCGCTACGAAGGAGTGCGAGGCTCATGGCCGGCCATGGTGGTACCGCTGGACTTGAGGTGAGCTTCCTCCCCTCTCCCTTGGTGCTAGATCTATAGTTATTTTAGGAGAGACATCGACTCCATAGAGTCTTGATGGAGAGGAGGAGAGTCCTTAGGATAAGCCTTGCCTAGGTTTTCTAGGCTTAGTCTCCCTCAACCTTCTCATCATTCAAAGTGGAGATGAGAGGAGTTTTCGTTGAGGGTTTGGCTTTGAAAGGAGAAATAAGGTTGGGTGTGAATTCTGGAGGAGTTTATGCGAGGTCGTTGCAAGGAAGAAGATGAACGGATGTCGTTCATCTCGCCTTAAGATGCGTGCAGAAATCTGATTTCTGCACGCGGCGACCTTCGTGGCCAATTTCAGAGGTGTTCTGGCCAAATCTGGGTGATCGACTCAACATGAAAGTCGTAGCCCTTGAAATTACCTTTCCAACGAGTGGTTGCACGTTTCCATGCGATACCCGTAGCCACGGGAAAGCTGGTTCGAGTCCGCTGCGTTCGGGAAAATTCCTGTACAGGAAACTGTTTCCTGTACGTATTCGAGTTGAATTTCTGGTATGTTGCTACCAGATCTGGGCGATCGACTCAACACAAAAGTCGTAGCCCTCGCGAATACCTTTCCAACGAGGGGTTGTGCATTGTGATCGGATTCCTGTAGCTCCGGGAATCCCAGTTTTAGTATTGGGCTATCCTATGTTAATGCACTTGTTAATTTATAATGTTAGCACTCTTGCAATGGTTGTGATTTGCTCATTTGTTATCTTGCTCCCATATATCTATAATGTTGTTGTTACTATAATTTAGCATGGTTACTCATTTGGTTGTGTATTAGGGAATAACCATGTAATGGTAGAGAAATGGATTGGATGGGAAGGCTAGATATTAGGAGTTGAGATTGGTAAAGAATATATTTATACAGTTTGGTGTTGAACATATCTATTATGCGTAGTGTTGAGGTGAATTCATTGAATAGGTGGGCGTGAATATGATGAACAATATGTGAAGAGTATTTTGTAACCGTAATCCGAGCCCAAGGGGTTTATTAACAACCGATGCTTAGAGTTGAAGCCTCCCAACGGGTAGCATCGTGTGAGTTGTTTTGGGGCATGCGGTGTGCGACGATTCATCGTGTCGCGATATTGAGATAATGACTGTGGCAGGTCTACGGGCTCGCCAGTCGTCACACCGATGGGAGCCAATGGGTAGACCTTAGGCGGTAGGGTTAGATACTTGGTGTCCATAACCCGAGATCTCCTCCGCGCCATGAGAACGGTTGGGCTTGCACCTCGTGCGTTTCCGAGGTTCCATCCGGTTCGAAATCAAAGGCCAGGTTGGGTTGTGTTCTTGGTGCACATTTACCCAAGACCCCTTCTGAGCCGTAGTACGCATGTGAGCTCCGCTGTTGTGTTTTTAGCGTTGAGGCGTACGGGGGCCTAGGATAGGTAGTGTGATACCACCTAGTAGTGGAGACGCCCGCTCCACTGTCGCCGTCTGGCCACGACGGACGACACCTGAGAGGTTAGCTACCTGCTCGAAAAGTGGGAACTTCAAGTCTGTGTCGACATAGCAACTTGCATGTGCGTGCGCATGATTCGGTCATAGCATAACATTCATATCATGTCATTCATTGCATACACAAGATCCTCATCGTATAAGTTTGTATGGGCACTCCTATACGATGAGTTACTTTACTGTTAAGCCGACCCTTAACTTATAAGTTTGTATGGGCACTCTTATAAGTTAAGTTACTATTTTGATTACTTATACCTGCTGTCATGTATATAGATATTTGTAGAACTGCTAGTTGTGTAGCGTAGTTTGTACTCCACCATATTTACAGTCACCTGCTTGTTTACTTGCTTATATATATACATATTGTACCTTTGTTCCTTTCTCCGCCCGGTGCCGAGGAGTCGCCGGGGGAGCGGATGTGAAGCCACTTAGTCTTATGACTAACGGTTGCTACGTCTTCCTTTTTAGGAGGAAACCCCGCAGGTAGAGCAGCAACGGACTATGCAGCAGGACAGCCAGGCCCGGACGATAGGACCTGAGGTGGTGGTGCCATCGGCACCGTCAGTGACAGTCGTGAGTGTTTTCATGTAGCCGTTTGGCAAAACATTTCTAGACTCTTGTTCTTTTGTACAAGCCTGTTGCGTTTGTTATTTTTCGCTCTTTTGGACTTAAACTTAGCTGTGAATTGAACTGTTTTACTTTCCTGTTATGGTTGGGTTGGCATAATTGTTATGATATGGATTGTAGCCGGCGAAATAGGCGTCTTATGGTAAAGGCTAACCCGTGTGTTAGTGCTACCGCAAGGCGGCTATTTCGGGCATAAGACTCCCCTCGTGCCGTGTGTTGTGTTCCGGGAGGGGGGTCTTACAAATGGTATCAGACTTAGCCGATCTTCAACTAGAGCAGTCAGGTAACAATGGGCCACTCCCGTTCGATTAGTCGGTTTGGGGACAAACCGACTTAGCGGAAGCAGTGGTGTGCCCATATGTAATTTACACTAAGTTGTCCAACTTTGGCATTAGTTTTAGCCAACCTGACCCTAGTTTGTACCTTGCGTATAGGTCCCAGCGCAGGTGGAGCCGGTTGGGGGCACTCCTACCCCTTCCGTCCCTTCACAATTCCAGCAGTCGGAACTGGGACAAACGCTGTCAGCCATATTGGATGCATTTAAAGCCCAGCAAGCTCCGGTGCAACAACAAGCGCCAGGCTCCAACTGGTTGAGCACCTTCCGTGCCCTGTCCCCTCCTGCCTATCTTGGGACAGAATCGCCGGTGCGCACCGAGGAATGGCTTGATACCGTGCAGGAATTGATGGCTGGCATAAGATGTCCGAACAGCATGGCGGTGACATTGGTAGTGACGCTGCTAGAGCAGCACGCCAAAAGGTGGTGGAAGTCCCTCATGGGCTCCACCTTCCAAGGGCGGTTGTACACGAACATCAGTTGGAACGAGTTCACCGAGGCTTTTCTGGATCACTTCATCCCTTCTTCTGCTCGGGATGAACTTGAAGAAAGATTTCTGCAGCTGAAGCAGGGATCGAAATCGGTAACGGAGTACCAGAGGGAGTTCCAACACCTCGCTAGGTTTGCCGATTCCTATGATTTGGACGACAGAGGCTACGCGAAGCGCTTCTACAAAGGGTTGAGGGACCCCCTGAGGCAGGCCCTTTTGTTTATAGCCGATGCAAGCCTGGCAGAAATCATTGACATGGCAAAGAGACTGGAGGCGGACCACATGGGATGTGGCAAGAGACCTGCGGAAGGAGTAATTGAAATCGGCCCTAGTAATAGAAGGCGGAATGATCATGGCAGAGGAAGGGGAAACCACAGAGGCGGTCGGTGGGTCAACCGGAACTATCGGGTGGAGTACCCAATTCCGCAATTACCTCCACCACCGCAGCAGCAACATTATCAACAACCTGGGGGCCGACGTGAGGTGATATGTTTTGAGTGCAACCAACCGGGGCATGTCCGGCGAGTTTGCCCGCGACTAATCGGGGGTGCTCCTATTGCTCCCCCTCCAGTAGCTCCACGGGGGCGAGGGCACATGTGTGGCCGAGGAAGAGGACCACCAGGGAGAAATCAAGGACATGCACGGGAGCATGTATTCGTATTGGATATGACTCAGGAGAGAAATCCGCAGGAAGTCATCACCGGTACGTGCAAAATTTATTAATATTATATGACTTATTAGATTTACGATACAAATGATACGCGCAATTCTGGATAGTGATTACCTTTTTGGAACCTAGGCACTGTCATGGTTAGCGGGAGACCCGCCTATACGTTATTTGACACGGGTGCGTCTCACTCGTTCATTTCGGCGGACTTCGTGAAGGACTTGGAGGGAGTGCAACACTTCACGAGCACTACTCAAAGGGTGCGCCTTCCGGACGGCTCTGAGATGACGTCGTCAGCAAGTTGCGACTTCGACACCCTTATTGGAGGAAAGTTCTTTGAAACTCCGGCTACAGTGTTAAGAATCCCGGAGTTCGATCTCATCCTGGGCATGGAGTGGTTGAACTGGCACCACGCCAGGATCAATTGTGCGGAGAAGCAAGTTATGTTGAGGCATGGAGACTCGGAAGTCATCTTCCAAGGTATTAAATTCGCACCCCGTAAATTATTATCTTCAATCCAAGTTATGAAATCTCATATGGAAGGGGACGAGGTCTATGTAATTTGCTTTGAGTTGAAGAAATTGACATTAGAGGTCAAGGATGTGCGGGTGGTGCGAGAATTTCCCGAGGTATTTCCTGAGAAATTGTCGGGACTACCCCAGCATAGGGAAGTGGACTTCCAAATCAAGCTAATTCCGGGTGCCAAGCCCGTCTCGCGAGCTCCATATCGAATGGCTCCGAAGGAACTTGCAGAGTTTAGAGTCCAGCTTCAGGAATTGGTGGAAGCAGGGTTCGTTCGCCCAAGCTCGTCGCCTTGGGGAGCGCCCGTTTTGTTCGTCAAAAAGAAGGATGGCACCCTGCGGTTATGTATTGATTATCGAGAGTTGAACCGGTTAACGGTGCGGAACACCTATCCCCTACCGCGCATTGATGAATTATTTGATCAATTGGTGGGATCGTATTGGTTCTCCAAGTTAGATCTGCGTTCGGGATATTATCAGCTGAGGATACAAGAAGATGACATTCAGAAGACGGCGTTCAGTTCGAGATATGGTTTGTATGAATTCACCGTGATGCCGTTTGGGCTCACAAACGCCCCTTCCGCCTTTATGAGCTTGATGAACAAGGTGTTCAGCCCTTATTTGGACATCTTTGTCATCGTGTTCATCGATGATATCCTAGTCTACTCCAAGACTGAAGCAGAACACGCCGAACATCTAACTTTAGTGCTGAGGAAGCTAAAGGAGCACACTTTGTTTGCCAAGTTCAGCAAATGCGAGTTTTGGCTTCAAGAGGTCGCGTTCTTGGGCCATGTGATTAGTGGGGCGGGGCTAGCAGTAGATCCGGCCAAGGTGCGGGCCGTGAAGGAGTGGTCGCCATTGAAGTCAGCGGCCGACATACGGAGCTTTCTTGGACTTGACGGGTACTATCGCAAGTTCGTGAAAGGCTTCTCGAAGATCGCCCTTCCCCTTACTACGCTGACCAAGAAGGGTGTGCCGTTTGAATGGACACCCCAGTGCGAAGCTGCATTCTAAGAGTTGAAGGACAGATTGACGACTGCACCCATCCTAGCTCTTCCATCTGGGAAGGAGGGCTTTCAAGTTTATACGGATGCGTCGTACCAAGGGATGGGAGCTGTGTTGATGCAGAATGGGCATGTGATCGCTTATGCTTCAAGACAGTTGAAGAAGCATGAAGCCAGCTACCCGGTGCATGATCTAGAGTTGGGAGCGGTGGTATTCGCCTTGAAGATTTGGAGGCATTATTTATATGGCGTCCACTGCGAGATCTACTCGGATCACAAAAATCTGAAGTACGTTCACACCCAAAAGGAGTTAAACTTGAGACAGCGGCGGTGGTTGGAGTTCTTGTGCGACTACGAATTCACCTTGAACTACCACCCCGGGAAGGTTAATTCCGTAGCTGATGCCTTGAGCCGAAAGGCACCGGGAACGAGCACGGAATCCCGCTTGATGAGGATGGAGTTAATCCAGACACTGCAAGAGATGGAAGTCACTTTGGTCTTTAAGAATCAATCGGAGGAGTATACCGAGTATTTGGCCGCAATGAGTATAGTTTGCAACATACGAGACCGGATCCGGATGGAACAAAAGAAGGATGCGGCTTTAACCCCGGCTTTCAAGTCAATGGAGGATGGGACTACGGAAGAATACTCCCTAAAAGACGGCCTCGTCCATTTTCGTGGCCGGCTTTACATCCCCGAAGGTGACAACATTCGGGAGGATATTCTAAAGGAGGCCTATTGCTCCAAGTACTCGGTGCACCCGGGGATCGCGAAGATGTACACCGATTTGAGAAAGACAATGTGTTGGCCGGGCATGAAGAGGGATGTCAAGTACTTTGTTACTCATTGTGTGGCCTGCCAAATGGTGAAGGCGGAGTGCAGAAGCCCCGGTGGAATGCTACAGTCGTTGCCCATCCCCGAATGGAAATTTGAGGACATCTCCATGGACTTTGTCCACGGGTTACCTCGCTCGCGCTCGGGGAATGATTCTGTGTGGGTGATAGTTGACCGGTTGACCAAGGTAGCCCGATTTATCCCAATGAAAAAGGAGGCACAGGTGGGCGTCCTAGTGCGTCTCTTTGTGGAGCAATTTGTGCGGTACCATGGTGTGCCGAAGACGATCGTCTCCGATCGGGATGGTCGGTTTACTTCAAGAGAATGGAGGGCTGTACAGGCTTATTTGGGCTCGCGCCTCGCCTTTAGCACAGCCTTTCACCCACAAACGGACGGGCAATCTGAACGAACCATCCGAACATTGGAGGACCTTCTGAGGTTGTGTGTGCTAGATAAAGGAGAACCATGGGAGAGACTCTTACCTCTCGTGGAGTTCTCTTATAATAACAGTCATCAAGCCAGTATTGGAATGGCACCTCATGAAGCTTTGTATGAAAGGAGGTGTAGAACACCCTTGTCCTGGGTGCAGGACGAAGATCCGAAGACATTGGGAAATGAGTATATTGATGACACGGACTGAAAGTGAAGGGATAGATATAACTCTAGAGGGGGGGTGAATAGAGTTATCAAATTTTGCACTAGACAAAACTTAATGGTCTACCCAACTCCCTTGGAGTGAGGTGCGGAATGAAAAGATTATAGATATTGATTTAACCTTAAAGCCTAACACAAGTGATGTGTACAAACTCAAGCTAACTGTAATTACAGTTAAGGCTTGGAAAACCTAATCAGCAACTAGCAATCCTAGTTATATCTATTCACAGCCACAATGCAGGAATTAAACAAGTGAATCCAGACGACGCAAGGAAATTTATAGTGGTTCCCCAAACAACTTGGGTACGTCCACTTTTCTACCCACACGGTAGGAATCCACTCAGGTTTTTGATCAGGTGCCCTGCCACCGACAGGATCTGCTTCAGGTAGATCCAGAAACCCTTTAGACTTTTGATCAGGTGTCTAAAAACCAAGCACAGGTTTTTGATCAGGTGCCCTGCCACCAAGGCATACTTTTGAAGGGAGTAATAACCCTGTACAGGTGGGGGAAGAAGGTTAAGATGTCTTCTCTATTTTACAATAGATTAGAGAAGCACAAAAGCTTGCACTGAGCTAGAAAGCTCTAAAGAATCAAGGCTCCCCCTAGCTCAAAGATGTCCAGGTGAAGTCTTGCTTCAGTGCAGAAAACTCTTCAGAAAACTCTGAAGGAAAAACTACAAGAAGATACAAATAATAAAAATAAAGATCTTCAAGCAGCTATCTTCTTCTTCTTCTTCTTCAAAGGAACTCTGAGTTTGAACTTCCTTAAAGAAGGAGAACTCAGGTTGAAGAAGAGTGGAAGATCTTAACACTTCTCAGTTAGATGGAAATTGCTGAGAGCAGAAAGCTTGATCTTGATGAAGGCTTGAATGCTTGAGAATATATGTAACACTAGCTTGAATCCTTCTTCAAAGGGTCCTTTATATAACATCAGCAAGTAACGGCTCTCTTCAGTTTGAATAATTTGTCTTCTTCTGAGACTTGAGACCTGAGCTGTAAATATCAAGAAGACACAACAAACTCTGCAGCAGAAACATTCTATAAAAGGAATAACCCTTTTTCTAGGAAGCTGCAGGAAACAATTTGATAATAAAGTACTAAATAAAGTCATATCAGAAACAAACTCTTTATAGCAAAAAGAAGACTTTTCAGTCTAACGGCTATAAAGGGCTGACAACAGATAAAGTAATTTATAATGTCAGCTAATAAGACAAACAACTTTATCTAAAAAAATTTGACTCAGGCAAAAAGAATGGAGCAGATATGCCTGGAAATATTATCATAATACTCAAAACAACTTGCCAGAAAATGTATTAATTAATTAAATATAATAAATAAATACACAATATAAAGGCAGGCAGAAAGCGTCGAACGACCTTCGGAGATCGTCGACCGACGCACGGAGATCGTCGAACTATCGGGCAGATAGTCGAACGATCCAGATAGTCGAACTATCAAAGGAGATAGTCGAACTATCACAGCAGATAGTCGAACTATCAGAAGATAGTCGAACTATCAGATAGTCGACCTATCAACAGATAGTCGAACTATCAGGGCAAAACAGATAGTCGAGCTATCAACAGATAGTCGAGCTATCAGATAGTCGACCTATCAATCAGATAGTCGAACTATCAAGAACAAACAGATAGTCGAGCTATCAACAGATAGTCGAGCTATCAGAAACAAACAGATAGTCGACCTATCAACAGATAGTCGAACTATCAGATAGTCGACCTATCAAAGCAGATAGTCGAACTATCAAGCGAGAACAGATAGTCGACCTATCAACAGATAGTCGAACTATCAGATAGTCGACTTATCAACAGATAGTCGAACTATCAAGGCACACAGATAGTCGAACTATCAACCGATAGTCGAACTATCCTCGCAGACTGAAAGTCGAACAACTGATAGACGATCGTCGATCAGTTAGTCGACGATAGTCGAGCGGCGTTCGACGATAGTCGAACGAACAAACAACTTAACCAAATTCTCAATCTGGAAAAGTGAGGACTCTACAGCTAGACTACTAACCATTGACCATAGATAATTCTTGGGTCAAGGAGCACAAAGGAGAGGACTAAACTCAAATCAAACTAGGGTACCAACAATCTCCCCCTATTTGAGTTAAGTCTCTCAAAAACTAAAACATACAGCTAGCTATAGAACACTAAAATTAATGCAGGAAATAATTAACAATTAACTAGCAGATTATCAAACAGATAGATAATAAACCAATATAACACAGCAGTCAATCAAACTATTAAGAATCTACAGAGTCTGGCAAGGGGGCAGAGGAACTAGGAACAAAAGAGATTTTCCTTAGAGGATCATCAGATTCTTTCTTTGATAGCTTCAAATCCTGCACACCAATGATCTTCAATTCTGCAGCTCTTGGGACTACTGCTTCAGGATGCTTTTCCATATATTTTGAGGGATCAAAAACATCAGGATTGACTTGGAACTTTTCAAACTCTTTCTTTCTGAAAGCAGACATAGTGGTTAAACCGGTAATATCTTTTCCTTCTGCTTTTGCTTTTCTTATTTGAGCTGCTCCAACTAGTTCGTGAAAACGAGCCATCCTAAAGTTAGGATCTAGCTCTGGACTTTCATAAACAGGCTCAGGAGGAGCAGCATCTGATTCTTTATCTAGATAAGATATTGGAGCAGACTTAGCAAAAGGTTCTTGCTAGAATTTTAAAACAAAGTAAACTACTTACCTTTTAAAACAACTTTCTCAGACTGAATTGGTGCAGCAGTTGAAACCTTTCTCTTAGGAGAAGGAGGAGGTGAAAAAGTTGGCTTTAGATACACAACCTCCTTAACTTGTTCTTTCACTTCTGCTTCATGCATTTGATTGTTAGAATGAGACTTTCCATGAGAGCTATGAGAGCTTTTCCTTGATTGATGTTGAGACGAAGCAGATCTTGCTGATGGAGCAGATTTTCCTGAAGATACAGAAGGGTTGGCAGAAAGATTACCAGAAGCTCCTGCACCTGGAGGAGGAGGAGGAGGACCTCTGGGAGTCCATCTTGAACCAGGACTGTCATATCTTTTAGATCTTTTCCTTTCTTTCTGCTGGTTCTTTGAGAACCACATCCAATGCTGAAATTCCTTTAACTTAGGGTCAATGCCCTTCAGAATATAATAAGGAGTATCATTATCTTTACTGGGAGGAGGAGGAGCAACAGCTTTCCTTTTCTTTTGGGCAGCTTTCTTTTTCCTTGACTTTTCAGATACATCAGAATCATCCTCATCATCAGAGTGAGATGATGGGGGATTATCATACGGATCATAGGCTTCAGAAACAGCCTTTTCTTTAAGCTTCAGAGCAGATTTCTCTCTTTCCTCTTCCATGGCATCCAGAGCCAGAAGGGAATCTAAGTCCAACCCTGGAGAGTCATCCCAGATGGTTGACTTTTCAACTTGCAGATCTTTTTCTTTCTCTTTTAAAGACTGTACTCTTAGATCCCAGGCAGCTCTTACTTGTACTTCTTCCATACTCAAAGCAGGAGTATCATCTTTGACTTCATCTTGATTCTCAGGCTCATCTTCTCTATCATCTAAAAAAGATTCCAATTTTGGATCTACTTGGATATCAGGAACACTTGGGGCAGCCTCTGAGACAATTACTATTATTTGAGCAGATAAATCTTCTCTAATAAAATCTGTAGAATTATGAATACAGATCTGCTAAATAAGTGATAATCATTCCTTCAAGGTATTCACTAGCAAGCAAATTAATTGACTCGTCAATAAATCGAATAAGTGAATTACCTTCATACTTGACCATCTCCCATGATTCATCTAGATATGAAGTTATAATTCCTTCTAGGAATCTAGCAACCACAGGAGTGGTGAGATCTTCTAGGCAGACTTTTACTGCAATTTCAGAAAGCATGATTCCATCAGCTATTTCCTTATCAGATAACACTGGAACTACTTCTTTCTCAGCTGGAGCAGGCTCTTCCAGGGCTGTCATCACAGTATCTGTTATAGCTGGAAGGGAGACAGGATGTTCTGAGGCATCTTCATGGAACATCTCCCCCTGCCTGATTTCAGTGGAGACTGAAACCAGGCCCCTTGAGGAAGATGGCTCAGCAGATTTTGAAAGGGATTTGATGGAGGCAGTTAAGATCTCAATGGAGGATGCAAGGGGAGCGATTGCCTCTTCAATCATGGTTTTGATTGACGGGGTAATCAGCTCCACAATGCGGGAGATAAGTTCTGGAGTGATCTCAAAAGATGATGGAAGTGAAGTGGATGGAGCTGCAGCAGATATGGTTGAAGTGCTGGGATGAAGAATGGTGTGGACAGGGGATTGAACAGGAGAAGGAGCTGGAGAGTTAATTGGAGAATTAACTGGGGAATGAATGGGAGTCAAAGGAGGAGTAGGAATTCTCTCAGATCCTAACAAATCAAAGCTAGGAGCAGATATCCTAGTCTGATGTGCAGGAAGAGGAGATGCTGGAGGGGAAAGAGGAACAACCGTGGTTGTTTCTGGAGCAGAAGAGGGAGAAGATCGTACTTCAGCTAAAGTTGATGGTACTTCAACTGAGGCAGACAGCAAAGCAGAAGAGGAGGAGGGAAGAGCTGAGCCAGCTTCGACATGGTGAGGAGTGACTGATTCAGTCCTGGTGTCCTCAGATGTTGCTGGAGCAACCCCTGTGAGAGCGGGTTTTACAAAAGTTCTCTTCCATTTGGAGAATAGGTTAGGATCCATCTTCTTGCTTGCGTTAATTGTTGTTGCGGTTGAACTCAGCAGCTGGGGGTATTTTTCCTTCAGGAAGATTCCAATAACCCTTCCGAGGGTAACTTCCTTCTTACCATTCTTTTTCCTTATTAAATCAAACATCACTGCTGCCCAATCGATCCTTTTCCGATTAACAATCGCACACATCAGTGTGAATTGCTGCCTTGTGATATTATCGTGAGCAGAGTGCTTACCCAGGAGCACTTTTCCGACCAGCTCAGCAAGAAACTTGATCTTGAAAGGGAAATTTACTTTGAGCAGCTTCGTGGGAATGCCCTCAGCATGTCCCAGCTCAACTAGCATTCTTCCGAATTCCTGAGCATCTTGCTCATAATCCTCTTCACCATTTATTAAACCAAAAATATCAGACAAAACGGCCGAAGTTAGGATTACCTCTTCTCCGCCGATGGTACCAGTCATTGATTCGTCGGTGGAGGACGACGTGAAGGCCCATTCCTTGATCTCTGGGATGTTTATCTTAATCCTTGCAGACATTAACCTCTCGAGTCCTTGATCCCTGCATAGCTGAAGAACTTCTACGATCCCGGCATCGCAGCTACTGAACGCGTCGAAATCCACGCTAAAGCCAGCATCAAACTTCACGACTGCTAGAACTGCTGGAGAGACCGCCATTGATTCGCTGGAGAAAGCTCGAGAAAGCTGGAGAGGACGAAGAAGACGAAACGCCCGAAAATCGCAAGAGGGAAGGCAGAATGCGAAAAGGCACGCTCCGTCGACGATAAAACACAAGATCTTTTAACCTAGGTCGACTATCGGCTTTATATTAGACCGTAAATAGTCGATCTATTAAAAAGATACTGGACCCGATAGTCGAACGGCCGTTCGACGATCGGCTCAGAAGCAGAGTAGTCGAACCATCGTTCGGCTATTTCTGGCTTCTCAAACAACAGGCTGTCGTCATCCAGAGATCGACGATGAGCTTGACTTGTTCGACGATGGTCGAACGCCGGTCGACGATCTTCAGATAGATAAGCCATCATCAACCAGAGGTCGACGATAGACTTGATCCGTTCGACGATCTTCGATCATCGTTCGACGATCTTCAAACAAGTTTCAATATAGGCAGATATAGTCACACTTAGTCTCGTACATTAATCATGCCTAATTGAACTAAAAAGAACAGATGCTTCTGTTCATCTAAAGGCTTGGTGAATATATCACCTCTCTGAAATTCAGTGGATATGAACTCAAGACAGATCTTGTTCTTTTCCACACAATCTCTCAGGAAATGGTGCTGAATCTCAATGTGCTTCGTTCTAGAGTGGTGCACTGGATTTTGTGCAATTGAGATAGCACTGGTACTATCACACATGATCTTGGTATTCTTGTGTGAGTAACCATAATCCACAAGCTGGTTTTGAATCCACAGGATCTGTGAACAATAACTAGCAGCTGCTATATATTCAGCCTCTGCAGTTGAAGTTGAGACAGAAGCCTGCTTCTTACAAAACCAAGAGACCAATCTCTCTCCCAGGAACTGGCAAGTTCCTGAGGTGCTTTTCCTGTCAACTCTGCAACAAGCATAATCAGAATCAGAATATCCAATTAACTCAAATTCTGACTCAACTGGGTACCAAAGTCCTAGATCTGGACATCCCTTCAGGTATCTCAGGATTCTCTTTAGAAGAATCAGATGAGATTCCTTGGGGTTGACCTGGAATCTAGCACAAAGGCATGTAGCAAACATTATATCAGGCCTACTTGCAGTTAGATATAATAGGGAACCAACAATGGCCCTATAATTCTTTTGATCAACTGGCTTGCCGTGATCATCAGAATCAATAACTACATTAGTAGCCATAGGTGTAGGCATTGCTGAAGCATCAGCCATCCCAAATTTCTTTACCAATTCCTTGGCATATTTGGATTGGGAGATGAAGATACCATCAGCATCTTGCTTAACTTGGAGACCAAGAAAGTAAGACAGCACACCCATACTACTCATCTCAAACTTAGAGTGCATCAGGTCAGAGAACCTTTTGCAAAGTTTGGGATCAGTGGAGCCAAATATAATGTCATCTACATACACCTGAACTAACAGGATTGTGTCCTTGTGATGCTTGACGAAAAGGGTTCTATCAACTACTCCCCTAGTAAAGTTGTGCTCTAAAAGGAAACTAGCTAAAGTCTCATACCAGGCTCTGGGAGCTTGCTTTAGTCCATAAAGAGCTTTCTGTAACTTAAACACATGTGAGGGCTGAGTTGAAGAAACAAACCCTGGTGGTTGTTCAACAAACACCTCTTCCTTAAGCTCACCATTTAGGAATGCACTTTTGACATCCATTTGGAACACCTTAAACTTCATGTAGGCTGCATAGGCCAAGAAGATCCTTATTGCTTCTAGCCTTGCAACAGGAGCAAAGGTTTGGTCATAGTCTATACCTTCCTCCTGTCTGTAGCCCTGAGCTACAAGCCTTGCTTTATTCCTTACTATAATTCCATTTGCATCTAACTTGTTTTTATACACCCACTTGGTGCCTATGATCAGTTGGCCTTTAGGTCTTGGAACCAAAGTCCAAACTTTACATCTCTCAAACTGATTGAGCTCCTCTTGCATTGTAATGATCCAGTGGGGATCTAGCTCTGCATCTTTAAAGGTGAGGGGCTCAACCTGTGAGAGGAAACAAGCATGCATCACATCCTGTCTTAATTGGTGTCTTGTTTTCACACCAGCTGATATGTCTCCAATCACTTGAGATGTGGGGTGATCTCTAAGTGTGACAATATCAGCAGGTGGGATGTGATCTTCAGCAACAGTTGGGATTAATTCCTCAGGAGGAATTTGATCTACTGTTGGTGGTACAACAACTACTTCAGCAATGTCTTCATCACTGTCTGATTCAGTGATCTAAAGAGTTGATAGTTGAAGAATTTCTTGAGGGGCATCAGGTACCTGCAATGAACTGGAGGAAGGAGAATTTTCTTTCTCCTTGTAAAACATCTGATGCTCATCAAATGACACATGCACAGATTCTTCAATCTTACAGGTAGATTTGTTATAAACCCTATAAGCTTTGCTTACTTGGGAATATCCAAGCATAATTCCCATTGAAGCTTTTGCTTCAAATTTTCTAATATATTCTTTATTATTATTATGAATATAAACAATACAGCCAAAAACTCTAAAATAATTAATTTTAGGTTTCTTTCCTTTAAGCAACTCATAAGGAGTTTTACACTTAAGCTTGTGTATCAAACTTCTATTCAAGACATAATTGGCTGTACTAACAGCTTCTGCCCAATAGGAGAGAGGCATGTTAGCATCTGCCAACAATGTGCTAGCAGCTTCAATGAGTGTTCTATTTTTCCTTTCAACTACCCCATTTTGTTGAGTAGTTCTAGGAGCTGAGAAACTATGTTTGATACCTTCTCTCTCACAGAATTCTTGCATGAGAAGAGAGTCAAACTCAGTACCATGATCACTTCTGATCAAGGCCACATGAGTAGAGTACTCAGTCTGCACACATAGTAGAAAGTCTGTAAGGGCTTTGAAGTTATCAGACTTAGTTCTCAAAAAGAAAACCCAACTGAACCTAGAGAAGTCATCTACAATTACTAATGTGTAATACTTCCCTCCTAAACTCTGTACATTTATTGGGCCAAAAAGGTCCAAGTGTAATAAATACAGGATTCTAGGAGAATCACTCTTATTTACAGATTTAAAAGAGTTTTTGATTTGCTTTCCTAGCTGACAAGCCTTGCATAGGCTCTCCTTGTAGGGGCAAGAAGGTAAATCTCTAACAAGGTTGTGTTTAGATAACCTAGATATATTTTTAAGATTTACATGACTAAGCCTCTTATGCCACAAAGAATTATTATTAAGGGTTACTTCATTAAACAGGCAAATTTCAGAAATGAGATGAATTGAAATCTACAAAATAGATATTACCTATTCTAATACCTACTAAAACAACATTATTATTTAAAGTAATATTGCAAGAGAAGTTAGAAAATGAAACCTGGTAGCCAGCATCACATAGCTGGCTGACTGAAATCAAATTGTGCTTCAGTCCATTGACATATGCAACTCTCTTGAAAGTAACTGCTCCAATTGTGATCTTGCCATAGCCTTCTGTCTGACCACAACTGGAGTCTCCAAAGATAACCTTTGGGCCGAGCTTAGCTTTGAACTTTGACAGAAGATCTTTATTTCCTGTCATATGCTTAGAGCATCCACTATCCAAATACCACTTATTTTGAGTGATTGGATAGGCCTTCACCTGCAAGACAATTATTTAGACAGTGTGGACCCAGGTAACCTTGGGTCCCTTGTTTTTCACATAAGAAAAACTGGAAATATATGAGAATGCAGGCTGAGGGTGATAACCTAGTGGGTGAGATCTCCTAGGTGGGATTCTCCATGCAGATGATGGGTCAACAAACCTAGGGTTTCTATATTCATTTAGGTTTCTATGGTACTGATTATGATTTTGAAAATCATGTTGAAATCGTCGATCGACGTTCGACGATGGGCGCTCAGATCGTCGAGCTTCGTTCGACCATTGAGCTTCCGATCGTCGAGCGGCGTTCGACGCTCTTTGCATTTCTTTAAAGAACTTCTTTCTCTTTTCTCTCTTAGCTTTATTTAAAGTTTTATTAACTAGGTTTACTTGCTCAGTATTCTTCATTCCACTAGCTGAAATGAAGTTTACTGGAGTTGAAAGATTATTTTTAAGTAGAACTGGGGGTTCACTGGGAGAAGCTCCTAAGCCTAGTTTGTCATTACCTGACCTAGTGTCAGTCATGCTGGTAATTTCTAACAACTTAAGGCTTCTACCATTAAGTGATTTCTCTAATCTCTTAGACTTAGCTAACTCTATTTTAAGAAATTTAATTTCTTCACTACAAGTAGTGAGATCTTCCTTTAACCTAATATTTTCAGCAGCTATAGATTCTGAGTCAGCTAACCTATTTCTAAGTTCTTTTATTTCCTTCTCAGAGCTAATCAAATCTAAGCATAAAGATTTAAAGTCTAATTTAAATTCTTCTGAAGTAAAATCATAAGAAGAAAGTACCTCATCTTCTGTAGGCATCTCTTCATCAGAATCAGAACTCTCTGCAGCTGAGTGGTTGCTGCAGGCATCTATTGCCATCAGGCAAACTTCTTTTGCCTTCTTCTCTTCCTCATCCTCACTGGAGCTTGATGAGGAGGATTCTTCATCAGAATCACTCCAGGTTTCAGCAATGAAACCTCTTTCCTTCTTCTTGTTTTTGTAGGAGGATGGCTTGGAGTGCTTTCTATGTTGTTCTTTTTCTTTTCTCTTTTCTTTGTTTTTCTCCTCTGGACACTCTGGCAAGATGTGTCCAGGCTTCCTGCAACCATAACAAATAATTTCTTTAGCAGGAGAGCGATCATACCTTGGTTTGTCTTCATAGCGTGAAGACTTCTTTCTGAACTCCTTTCTCCCCATCTTGAGAAACCTCTTGGCAAACAATGCCATTAGTTCCTCATTAGATTGGCTGCCTTCAGAAGCATCAGCAGCCTTAAGAGCTAGAGATTGCTCTTTTCTTGTTGGAGTGGGGGTCTTTGCTTCAGCTTCTGCTTCCCTTGTCTTCAGCACTTGCTCAAAAGACTTGAGCTTGCCGAGGAGGGCTTCAGTGGAGATCTCATTTGTACATCTGGCTTCCTTGATGGGCCAGATCCTTAGATCCCATGTGCTAGGGAAGCACATAAGAATCTTATCATTGACCTCTGTCAATGATATGTCCTTGTCCAGGGTCCTCAGCTCATTGATGATTGAGCTGAGCCTGGTGTACATGGCTTCAACTGATTCAGCATCAGTTTTCTTGAAGTTCTCATACTGTGAGATCAGGTTGGACCTTCTGTCCTTCCTTTCATCAGCTGAACCAGCTACAATCTGGTTCAGTGTATCCCACATGGCCTTTGCTGAGGAGCAGTCAGCAACCTTCTAGAATACCTCATCAGACATTGTCTGAGCCAGTATGTTCATTGCTTTGGCATCTGCTATTTTGGCCTTCTTGTATTCATCATTGTAATCTGGAGGAGGCACTGCACTCATATCAGATGATGAGGCAGAAACAGCAGCAGGTGCTCTTGGGGGACCTGACAAAATAGAAGCAAAGATGCTTTCATCAATAGAATTCATATATAATTTTATCCTTGCCTTCCAGATGCCAAACTTAGCTAAGTTGCATGCTGGAGGTCTGGTACTAGAATAATCCTTGGACTGGGCCATGATAGTGAATATCTATAAGCTTTGGTATCTATCAGGATCTTGTGACTTAGGTGTTAGCCTATTCAGTCAGTCAACCTCCCTCTGATACCAATTGAAAGTGAAGGGATAGATACAACTCTAGAGGGGGGTGAATAGAGTTATCAAATTTTACACTAGACAAAACTTAATGGTCTACCCAACTCCCTTGGAGTGAGATGCGGAATGAAAAGATTATAGATATTGATTTAACCTTAAAGCCTAACACAAGTGATGTGTACAAACTCAAGCTAACTGTAATTACAGTTAAGGCTTGGAAAACCTAATCAGCAACTAGCAATCCTAGTTATATCTATTCACAGCCACAATGCAGGAATTAAACAAGTGAATCCAGACGACACAAGGAAATTTATAGTGGTTCCCCAAACAACTTGGGTACGTCCACTCTTCTACCCACACGGTAGGAATCCACTCAGGTTTTTGTTCAGGTGCCCTGCCACCGACAGGATCTGCTTCAGGTAGATCCAGAAACCCTTTAGACTTTTGATCAGGTGGCTAAAAACCAAGCACAGGTTTTTGATCAGGTGCCCTGCCACTAAGGGATACTTTTGAAGGGAGTAATAACCCTGTACAGGAGGGGGAAGAAGGTTAAGATGTCTTCTCTATTTTACAATAGATTGGAGAAGCACAAAAGCTTGCACTGAGCTAGAAAGCTCTAAAGAATCAAGGATCCCCCTGGCTCAAAGATGTCCAGGTGAAGTCTTGCTTCAGTGCAGAAAACTCTTCAGAAAACTCTGAAGGAAAAACTACAAGAAGATACAAATAATAAAAATAAAGATCTTCAAGCAGCTATCTTCTTCTTCTTCTTCTTCAAAGGAACTCTGAGTTTGAACTTCCTGAAAGCAGGAGAACTCAGGTTGAAGAAGAGTGGAAGATCTTAACACTTCTCAGTTAGATGGAAATTGCTGAGAGCAGAAAGCTTGATCTTGATGAAGGCTTGAATGCTTGAGAATATGTGTAACACTAGCTTGAATCCTTCTTCAAAGGGTCCTTTATATAACATCAGCAAGCAACGGCTCTCTTCAGTTTGAATAATTTGTCTTCTTCTGAGACTTGAGACCTGAGCTGTAAATATCAAGAAGACACAACAAACTCTGCAGCAGAAACATTCTATAAAAGGAATAACCCTTTTTCTAGGAAGCTGCAGGAAACAATTTTTATAATAAAGTACTAAATAAAGTCATATCAGAAACAAACTCTTTATAGCAAAAAGAAGACTTTTCAGTCTAACGGCTATAAAGTGCTGATAATAGATAAAGTAATTTATAATGTCAGCTAATAAGACAAACAACTTTATCTAAAAAAATTTGACTCAGGCAAAAAGAATGGAGCAGATATGCCTGGAAATATTATCATAATACTCAAAATAACTTGCCAGAAAATGTATTAATTAATTAAATATAATAAATAAATACACAATATAAAGGCAGGCAGAAAGCGTCGAACGACCTTCGGAGATCGTCGACCGACGCACGGAGATCGTCGAACTATCGGGCAGATAGTCGAACGATCCAGATAGTCGAACTATCAAAGGAGATAGTCGAACTATCACAGCAGATAGTCGAACTATCAGAAGATAGTCGAACTATCAGATAGTCGACCTATCAACAGATAGTCGAACTATCAGGGCAAAACAGATAGTCGAGCTATCAACAGATAGTCGAGCTATCAGATAGTCGACCTATCAATCAGATAGTCGAACTATCAAGAACAAACAGATAGTCGAGCTATCAACAGATAGTCGAGCTATCAGAAACAAACAGATAGTCGACCTATCAACAGATAGTCGAACTATCAGATAGTCGACCTATCAAAGCAGATAGTCAAACTATCAAGCGAGAACAGATAGTCGACCTATCAACAGATAGTCGAACTATCAGATAGTCGACTTATCAACAGATAGTCGAACTATCAAGGCACACAGATAGTCGAACTATCAACCGATAGTCGAACTATCCTCGCAGACTGAAAGTCGAACAATTGATAGACGATCGTCGATCAGTTAGTCGACGATAGTCGAGCGGCGTTCGACGATAGTCGAACGAACAAACAACTTAACCAAATTCTCAATCTGGAAAAGTGAGGACTCTACAGCTAGACTACTAACCATTGACCATAGATAATTCTTGGGTCAAGGAGCACAAAAGAGAGGACTAAACTCAAATCAAACTAGGGTACCAACACGGACGCGGTGGTTAGGTTGATCCGGGATCGAATGCTAGAGGCTCAAAGCCGACAGGCGAAATATTACAACGCAAGGCACCGTATGGTGGAATTTCAAGTGGGTGATAAGGTGTTCCTGAAGATTCGACCGATGCACGGAGTGTCGCGGGTGCGTGGAGTCAAGAAGCTCAGCCCAAGGTATGTCGGGCCCTATGTCGTAGTGGAAAGGATTGGCCCTCTGGCCTATCGATTGGAGTTACCACCGGAGCTGGAGAACCTTCACGACGTGTTCCATGTATCGTCGCTTCGGAAGGCTTTGTTGCGGCCTGAACAGTATATCCCCACGGCGGATGGTGCCGTGGCGTCTGATAGGTCTGTGCGACTGGAGCCGGTGCGGATCGTTGATAACGAGACAAGAACCTTGCGCCGCAAAAGTGTTCCCTTGGTGAAAGTGCTATGGTCTAATCATGGGAAGGAGGAGTTCACATGGGAGCCAAAGGATTTAATGCGAGGGCGCTACCCGGAATTATTTACTCCAGGTAAGAATTTTATTTGAAAGCATAGTTCCCTTTTATGTGTTTCACTCCCGTAGCCTCACCCTGATTTCGGGGACGAAATCTTTTATTTTGTTTATAGGATTTGTAACGTCCCAATTCGCGCTAGGCCCCTTGATTTCATATTTATGTCTAGGGGGCTGTGGTGAGCCCAATGGGGGTGTGGGTGAACAGGTGCGAACGTATGGGAAATGAGGAAAAGAAGGCAAAACGGTGATTTTGGCCGACACGGGTATGGACACGGCCGTGTCCATACCTGTGTGCCTCATGCCAAGCTTATACCAGTCAGAGAGGTACACGGGTATTGGGACACGGGCGTGTCCCTACCCGTGTGCTGAGGACACGGGTCGAGACACGGCCGTGTCTCGACCCGTGTGCCGCAACCCCGACATGGCAGAAAGATGTTCTGGGATGAACACGGCCCTAAACACGGCAGGCGACACGGCCGTGTCACCTGAACACGGGTAGGAACACGGCCGTGTGCCTACCCGTGTCTGCGGTGTATAAAAAGGAAAAAGTTGTGAAACCCTAGCATTTCATCCCCTTTCTTCAGCCCCGAAATTTCTGAGGGAGTTCTCTTGGCTGGAGGAGGAAGAGGCTTGCCGGAGCCATCCTTGGAGGAAGATTGCCGGGCCATCCTTGGCGGAAACGAGATGCCACTACGAAGGAGTGCGAGGCTCATGGCCGGCCATGGTGGTACCGCTGGACTTGAGGTGAGCTTCCTCCCCTCTCCCTTGGTGCTAGATCTATAGTTATTTTAGGAGAGACATCGACTCCATAGAGTCTTGATGGAGAGGAGGAGAGTCCTTAGGATAAGCCTTGCCTAGGTTTTCTAGGCTTAGTCTCCCTCAACCTTCTCATCATTTAAAGTGGAGATGAGAGGGGTTTTCGTTGAGGGTTTGGCTTTGAAAGGAGAAATAAGGTTGGGTGTGAATTCTGGAGGAGTTTATGTGAGGTCGTTGCAAGGAAGAAGATGAACGGATGCCGTTCATCTCGCATTAAGATGCGTGCAGAAATCTGATTTCTGCACGCGGCGACCTTCGTGGCCAATTTCAGAGGTGTTCTGGCCAAATCTGGGTGATCAACTCAACACGAAAGTCGTAGCCCTTGAAATTACCTTTCCAACGAGTGGTTGCACGTTTCCATGCGATACCCGTAGCCACGGGAAAGCTGGTTCGAGTCCGCTGCGTTTGGGAAAATTCCTGTACAGGAAACTGTTTCCTGTACGTATTCGAGTTGAATTTCTGGTATGTTGCGACCGGATCTGGGCGATCGACTCAACACGAAAGTCGTAGCCCTCGCGAATACCTTTCCAACGAGGGGTTGTGCATTGTGATCGGATTCCTGTAGCTCCGGGAATCCCAGTTTTAGTATTGGGCTATCCTATGTTAATGCACTTGTTAATTTATAATGTTAGCACTCTTGCAATGGTTGTGATTTGCTCATTTGTTATCTTGCTCCCATATATCTATAATGTTGTTGTTACTATAATTTAGCATGGTTACTCATTTGGTTGTGTATTAGGGAATAACCATGTAATGGTAGAGAAATGGATTGGATGGGAAGGCTAGATATTAGGAGTTGAGATTGGTAAAGAATATATTTATACAGTTTGGTGTTGAGCATATCTATTATGCGTAGTGTTGAGGTGAATTCATTGAATAGGTGGGCGTGAATATGATGAACACTATGTGAAGAGTATTTTGTAACCGTAATCCGAGCCCAAGGGGTTTATTAACAACCGATGCTTAGAGTTGAAGCCTCCCTCTGGGTAGCATCGTGTGAGTTGTTTTGGGGCATGCGGTGTGCGACGATTCATCATGTCGCGATATTGAGATAATGACTGTGGCAGGTCTACGGGTTCGCCAGTCGTCACACCGATGGGAGCCAATGGGTAGACCTTGGGCGGTAGGGTTAGATACTTGGTGTCCATAACCCGAGATCTCCTCCGCGCCATGAGAACGGTTGGGCTTGCACCTCGTGCGTTTCTGAGGTTCCATCCGGTTCGAAATCAAAGGCCAGGTTGGGCTGTGTTCTTGGTGCACATTTACCCAAGACCCCTTCTGAGCCGTAGTACGCATGTGAGCTCCGCTGTTGTGTTTTTAGCGTTGAGGCGTACGGGGGCCTAGGATAGGTAGTGTGATACCACCTAGTAGTGGAGACGCCCGCTCCACTGTCGCCGTCTGGCCACGACGGACGACGCCTGAGAGGTTAGCTACCTGCTCGAAAAGTGGGAACTTCAAGTCTGTGTCGACATAGCAACTTGCATGTGCGTGCACATGATTCGGTCATAGCATAACATTCATATCATGTCATTCATTGCATACACAAGATCCTCATCGTATAAGTTTGTATGGGCACTCCTATACGATGAGTTACTTTACTGTTAAGCCGACCCTTAACTTATAAGTTTGTATAGGCACTCTTATAAGTTAAGTTACTATTCTGATTACTTATACCTGCTGTCATGTATATAGATATTTGTAGAACTGCTAGTTGTGTAGCGTAGTTTGTACTCCACCATATTTACAGTCACCTGCTTGTTTACTTGCTTATATATATACATATTGTACCTTTGTTCCTTTCTCCGCCCGGTGCCGAGGAGTCGCCGGGGGAGCGGATGTGAAGCCACTTAGTCTTATGACTAACGGTTGCTACGTCTTCCTTTTTAGGAGGAAACCCCGCAGGTAGAGCAGCAACGGACTATGCAGCAGGACAGCCAGGCCCAGACGATAGGACCTGAGGTGGTGGTGCCATCGGCACCGTCAGTGACAGTCGTGAGTGTTTTCATGTAGCCGTTTGGCAAAACATTTCTAGACTCTTGTTCTTTTGTACAAGCCTGTTGCGCTTGTTATTTTCCGCTCTTTTGGACTTAAACTTAGCTGTGAATTGAACTGCTTTACTTTCCTGTTATGGTTGGGTTGGCATAATTGTTATGATATGGATTGTAGCCGGCGGAATAGGCGTCTTATGGTAAAGGCTAACCCGTGTGTTAGTGCTACCGTAAGGCGGCTATTTCGGGCATAAGACTCCCCTCGTGCCGTGTGTTGTGTTCCGGGAGGGGGGTCTTACAAAAGTACTCTAGCTAAGTAACACAATTTTTCAGCAAACTATAGTATTTATCTTCTATTTATAAAAGTAGGGTGCACTAGTTTACTTTACACATGTTGTACTAAACAGAAATGTTCAACTATACCAATTAATTTTCTAGTGCATCTACATGCAATTTGATCAGCTTTTCCAGAGTTTAACATCATTCTAAGACATATAAACCATAATTACATCAATATCATCAAAAGGGCAAGATGAAGTTTATAACTACAAGGGTGAGCTATTATTATCTAGACACCCAATAATAAATTCTAGAGGTATATATCACTATGACAATACTCCTACCAAAATATCACAAAGATACAAGGTCATATGACCCATTAAATATTCCCTAAGGTGTGAAGACCTAAATATCTACTAAGTTCTTTAAGTGAGGTGCATGTGTCCAAACTCCACCAAATCCCTTCCTAGGGCATTTCACCTCCCTAGAATCACATGGACTAATCAAAAAGTCCATCCAAGGACATAACACCCTATGTCCTTCACAAATTCCCAAAGTTCAACCTTAGGGTTTGAACTTCGTTCCTAGGGAAAATTTACCCTAATCTATCTCATACTCCATGTGAGGGAGTTAAATATCATAATAAATCAGTGGCCCAAGTTTCAACCTCTGTTGAGGTGATTTTGCCACCTAAAACCCACAAGGGACACTTTGACCTAATTACCCCTTTTTTGTCCGACATAGGGTTTGCTTATTTACAAACTAAATCATCTCCAACTGGGATGACAATTTTTAAAGAGCCTTAGGATGACCCCAAGGACCACTCACCAAAATTTTGGAGGGTTTGGAGGTCATTAGATCTTTTAAATAATTCATACATGGATTATTAAATTTCTACAAAACCATTTGAAAAATGTTTTTTAAAAATTCCCATTTTTGGATATGTTTTAGGTATAGGTAAGAGTGACCCCCATCCAAAAGTTCAAGTCATTTGGATGGCTGGATTGATGGGGGCACTCAAAATGGTCTCTGGTTTAGCCTAGGTATAGGCCTCACCAAAATGAGTGCTCTGGTCAAACCACGTACCAAAATAGGTTGAAACCAATTTTAACCTAAAGTAGACCCATAGAGCTACAATTTTCATGTTGACCATTTTCTCTGATTAATCCTCAAAGTATTTTTTAAATTAATTTATAAGATGACTGATTTTTAACGGCAGAAAATACATAAAATTTAATATAATAACTTGATCTTGCACGGATCTTGACGCAAATCCGACAATTGCTAGTCCTCTTCTTCCTCCAGCCGACAGGTGAGATTTACCCGACCTGGAGAAACTTCCAACCCTATTTTTCGGCCACCCGACCACTCCCTGGCTGGCCACCATCGCCACCACCTTCGTTGAGGTGGGGGCTATCGCCGGGCGGCGGCACGGCCGCCGGAGGGGCCATTTCCGGCGAACCCAACACTTCATTTTTCATAGAAAACCAGGAGAAATATCCACCAGATCCGGCTCAATTGAGCCCGATTCTTATCCATATTGATTCCTAAGATCAACCCATAGAAGAAGGAGTAGGGGAGGACCTTATTGGAGGGCTGGAGGCGGGTCGATCGCCGGATTATCATGGTGGTGGTGGCACCGCTCGGGTTTCTGCAATAACATAGTCAACTTGCCTGTCTTCTTCAGGTAAGGTGTGGAAACGATTCATATGATTCTAGTGATGCTTTTAAAGTCACTAAATGGGGAAGAGAAGGGGTCAAGCACCAATGGCCATTAATGGCCATCAATGGCATTTTCAGCCATGGAAGGATTCACTGTTCCGGCCATGAAGAGCCACAAAAATGGCCCCTGACCTTCCCCAGATTGAATGGGGAGTTGAATCAACCCCCTTGAGGTGGAGGGAGAGGCTCTTAGTCTCCATTGGCCATGAATGGTCTTCATCCCATTTCTCTCTCCTCCATTAAAGGGCAAGTGGAGCTTTTCTCTCTCCTAGTCACCTTGACCAAAATTAAAGGGGTAATTCAGTCAAGCTACACCCCATAAACTCATCTAAATGATTATCATGAGGCTAGCCCAAATGAATTTGGGTTTGAGCTTGAGTTAGCCCATTTGGGTTAACTTGACCCAAAGGTGGGTTAGCTCAACCCTAGGCCACATTGGGTGACCTAGCTAACCTTAATAGGTGAGTAGTGATTCATTGGCCCCTCCTAAGGTCTAGGCAGAGCATTGTGGGGTGGGTTTGGCACCTTGGGTGTCACTTGACCCTTAGGAAGGGTACTTTGACCAAATTAGGGTTAGGGTTGACTTTGGTCAGCTTAGTCTCTTAGGTTGACCCCAATGAGTCCTTGGTGACCCATTGACCTCACTTTTGGGTTTGGAGGGCATGTGGGGGGTTCACTTAGCTAAGGGAAAGTTAATTGACCCTAAGTAAGCCAGTTTGACCCATTTAGGGTTAGGGTGGACTTAGGTCAACTTTACCACTTTGATTGCCCCCAATGGGTCCCTAGTGACCCTATGGACCACCCAAGGGTTAGGGGTATTGTGTTGGGGTCATGGAGTCAAGTTTAATCCCTAAGGTCAAACCCTAGGTCTGATGGTGAGGTTGTGTTATAGGTCGACCAAAGTGATTTTCACCTTGGCCCTTGTTCACTTGGTCTTTTGAGCTTATTATGGTTTTTTCGTGACCCAATCATGAAAAAACCACTCCTAGGGGTCTAGTTGTTTGAGGGATGTTACACCTTCTTCCTTCGCAATACCCAAATCGTTGTATAGTCGATCCGGACCGACTCTAAACAAACTTATCTATCTGGTGCTACCGATCCTGCTGTAGTGGTAATATGTTGTTATGGCCGAAGGAGAGCTCTCTAAAGCGAGGAGACGTGGAAGACGTCGTGTAGAGTCCCCAACTCTGGCAGTAGCTCCAGCCGGTAAGCCAAGGGACCGATCCGCTCTAGGATCAAGTATGGTCCCCTAAATCAAGGGTTGAACTTCTTTTGCCTCTGCACCCGTGAGACACCATGCACCGGACGTATCTTCATGGATACCATGTCCCCCACCTGGAACTCCACCTTCCGATTCCTCGTATCATAGTACTTGGCCTGCCTACTGTGTGCCTCCAGCATCCAATCCCTAATCAGTCATATCTGAGCATCTGTATCCTCAATATAATCTGATCCAAGTGCTCTGGGGTCCTCATCCTGGACCCAAGATAGTTGTGTCTGGCACTTTCTTCAGTATAGGGCCTCATATGGTGCCATACTAATGCTCGCCTGGTGACTGTTGTTGTAGGAGAACTCAATCAGTGGCAATAGTCTCTATCAGGGCTTCCCCGCGTCTAGTATACATAAACGCAGTAGATCCTCCATTATCTGATTGGTCTGATCTCTCTGGTCGTCGGTATACAGATGGAAAGTGGTGCTAAAAGCAAGCTAAGAACCTAAGTATGCATGCATCACTCTCCACTCCCTAGAGGTGAATCGACCATCACGGTCCGAGACAATCATCCTGGGGATGTCATGATACCTGACGAACTGCTCCACAAACAACCTCACCAAATTACAACTGGGTTGTCCTTCCTGATCGGTATAAATCAGGCCACCTTGGTCAGTCTATCGATAATAACCCAAATATAATTATGCCCAGAGTGAGAGCGAGGCAAACCATGCACGTAGTACATAGTTATATCCTCGAACTTCCACTCTGGCACCGGCCATGACTGTAGTAGTCCTCCTGGGCTCTTGCACTCTTCCTTTACCCACTGGAAGGTCTCGCAATGTGTCAAATAATATATTATTTTCCTCTTCATCCCCAGACAATACATGCTCCTCCGCAGGTCCGCTGTCATCTTGGTGATACTGGGGTGCACCGAGTACTGAGAATAGTGTGCCTCCTTGAGTATATCCTCCCGGATACCACCTCCAGCGGGTATATAAACACGGACATGAAAATGAAAGAGGTCATCACGCAATAAATAATCCTGTGACTCTCCCCCTTCTAGGGCTCTGCATACTGGCTCCAAAGCTGCACCAAACCTCTGCTGTGTCCGGATGCGCTCCAATATGTCACACTCGATGACCAAGGAGTTCAAGTATTCTTGATAGACCTCTGGCTCAGACTCGGAAACCATAGTGATCTGCATCTCCTCCATCATCCATATTATCTCCATAGTCATCACCCGGGGCTCCAGTCTAGTAGTGTCAGGTCTCCTGCTCAAGGCTCTGCCATGGTGTTTGCCTTCCCCAGGTGATAATGCATCTTATAGTCGTTGTCGAACAAGAACTCAAGCCATCTCCGCTGGAGCAGATTTAGATCCTTCTGTGTGTCAATATACTTGAGGTTCTTGTGATTTGTAAAGATATCACAATGAACCCCATACAAGTAATGCCTCCAAATTTTCAACGTGAATACCACTGCCTCGAGCTCCAAATCATGTACGAGGTAGTTCTGCTCATACTTCTTCAGCTGTCTCGAATCATATGAAATGACGTGCCCATGCTGAATTAGGATTGCACCCATCCCCTGATATGATGCATCGGTATAAATGTGAAATCCTTCCTTCCCAGATGGAAGTGCAAGGATATGGGAAGAGGTGAGCATGTCCTTCAACTCCTAGAACGTTGCCTTGCACTTGCCAGTCCAAACAAAATTTGAATCCTTCTTTATCTAGGACATGAGGGGGATTACTACCCTTGAGAACCCCTCCAAAACTTGAGATAATATCCCTCCAGTGCTAAGAAACTATGGATGTCTGAAGCTAACTTTGGTCGCGACCAATCTCTAACTGTCTGCACCTTGACTGGGTCCACAGCCAACTCGGATCCACGGATGGTATGCCCCAGAAATGCCACCTCCTGCAGCCAGAATTGGCACTTGGAAATCTTTGCATACATTTGATGCTCTCTCATCTTGCCCAACACCAGCGCCAAATGTTGGGTATGCTCCACCTTTGTCCGGAAGTAGATCAGAATGTCGTCAATGAACACTATTACAAATCTGTCTAAGTAGGGCTCAAAGACACGATTCATCAGACTCATGAATGCGGAAGGTGCATTTGTTAGCCTGAAGGGAATCACCGTGAAATCATATAATCCATATCAGGAATAGAAAGCTGTCTTCAGGATGTCCTCTCGAATGCGCAACTGGTAGTATCCTGACCTCAAATCGATCTTGGAAAACAAGAAGGCTCCTTGTAGCTGGTCAAATAACTCATCAATCCGCAGTAGTGGGTACGTGTTCCGTACAGTAAACCGGTTCAGCTCCCAGTAGTCAATGTAGAGCCGCAACAATCCATCCTTCTTCACAAATAACACTGGTGCTCCCCATGGCGATGAACTTGGCCGGACAAAGCCTGACTCCACAGATTCCTGCAACTAAGCCCGGAACTCGGCTAGCTCCTTGGGTGACATCCAGTAAGGTGCCCGAGATACAGGCCTCGCTCCTAGCACCAACTGAATCTGAAAGTCTATGTCCCTGACTAGTGGAAATCCGGGCAATTTCTCTGGGAATACATTGGAGAAATCACGAACCACCGGGATATCAGCAATAGAATCTTATGCTCTCTCCATCTCAAAGGAGGCCAAGTATACCTCGTCTCCTTACTCATAGACCTTTATAGCCTATATAGATGATAATGAGGTATGGGAGACAGGTCTAATACCCTCGATAATGATGTCGGAGTCCACATATCGTAAGGTGATCCTCCTTAATAGGCAATAGATCAAGGTGTGGTTTCAATGCAACCAAGTCATACCTAAGATTAGATCGAAGTTTGGCAATCTCAAAATTGTTGTCGGTGCTTCGAATGTCTTTCCTTCAATTTCTGCCTCCAGGTTAAACTTGGCAGATGATAGAAGCTCTGATCCATCTGGTAGACGCACCCTCCTGGTTATGTCGGTGAATAGTTCTATGCTCGCTAGTACTTCCAAGAAGGCTTCAGATACGAACGAGTGCGAAGCACCCGTATCGAATAAGGTATGAGCGGGCTTGCCGCTGACAAATACTATGCCTTAGGTTTTGTTTGAGTTAATTTGGGATTGTTATTCTACGAGGTCGAAGTACTATAATTGAAATTTTAAAATTTATAATAGCATTTAAATACCTGTAATAACCTCCTCGGGGCTCCCCCGCTCGATGAGGTCCAAAGCATACATCTTCTCCTGTCCTCGACCTCTACCATAATGTCCTCTACCTCAGCCTCAACCTCGGCCTCATCCTCGGCCATGGTGTGCTAGAGGGGCTGCTGGTGGTGGAGTAGGAGGAGGAGGTGGTGGACGAAACTGCTGAGGGCAGTCAGCTCTTACGTGCCCTGGCTGTTGACACCTATAGCAAATCACCAGTCGGTGGATACAATCATCCTGTCTAATCGGGTCATGTATCTACAGTGGTGGGGGAGCTAGTACTGCAGGAGGCCTCTACTCTTGCCTGAAGTTGGGACAATAACATCCCCCACCCCTCTTGCGGCTCATCACGCTGCCACTCTGTGAGCCCCGGCTGCTCTGAAAGTGAGGGATAGATCTACTTTACATCAGAGGGGGTGAATAGTGTATATTTAAAACTTTAATTTATTTTTATAGTGGATTTAAAGTAAGTGATATATATATATATAAAGTAAAAAAATCACTACACACAAGTAAAGAAAGTAAAGAAAACACAGACAACACAAGGAAATTTATAGTGGTTCCCCAACAAATCTGGGTACGTCCACTCTTCTAACACCCTGGTAGGAATCCACTACAAGTTTTTGATCAGGTGCCCTGCCACCAGAAGATCTATTTTCTAAGGGAGATCTAGCAACCCTTTGAGCTTTTGATCAGGTGCCCAAAAACCAAGCTTAAGTCTTTTGATCAGGAGACTTAGAAACCAAAAGATAACTTTTGAAGGGAGTTAAAAACCCTGTACACAGCTTATAAAATAAACTAAAAAGGTGATGATATCTTCTCTGTCAAGATTCTCTAAGTAGACTAGTGGATGTTGTAAGCAAAAAGCTGCCCCTGATTTGTGTAGAAATTATGATCAGGAGAGGGAGACTTTTCTTCAGGGTGTAGGCCTTCTTGAAATTAACTGATTGAAGACTTTGCACTAGCAGAGACTGAAGCAAAAATTTGTTAGAAAATATGTTGATCTATATTAATCTGTTGATTAGTTGATTAGCTCATTAACCCTTTAACAGCAATCTTTTGAAAGTATATATAGAATGCCTGAGGAGAATTCAAATATTTGAATTCATTAACTCTGAAATGGCTGAGGCATTCCTTGAGAATTTTAACTGCCTTGGAGATTGATTAGAATTAAACTCTGTGATAAATCCATAATTAATGTTGCCTGGAATGTCTATATTCATTAAGAATATTTAGCATTAATTATCAGAGTGTAACTGCCTGAAATAAAGCTTGAAATCATTCTACCTCTGAATAAATATAACTGCCTAAACACTAAAAATAATTCATCAAACTCAGCAAACCTTTCGTCGTCCTGAGCTTGTAGTTCGTCAAACTAAATATGTCATAGGTTGAACTGAGCTTAGCTATCATTGAACTGAGCTGTAGAGTTGAGGTCAGAGTTCGTCGACCGGAACTCAGCTTTTGTCGAGCTAAACTCAGAGGTAGAACTCTGAGTTCATCGAGCTGAGCTTGGCATTCGTAGAACACAGCTCTGCTTATGTTGAACTGAATTTCTATTGGAATTCCTTTTGAGGCAATAACCCTGGAAATAACCTATGACCCTAGACTATAAAAAATGGGTCAAACTAACCATCCTAAACAAATGATAATGATCCTAGCCCAAATAAGTAATAGGGTTCCAATAATCTCCCCCTATTTGGGTGAGGATACTATCTACAATAAAAAAACACAAAGCAGAAAATATCTAGCAGAAAAACTTTCAGCAGATATAAAATAAAGTGTTTTGAGAGTTCAAAAACATAAACACAATTTAAAGATATAATCAAAAACTAAGAATCTTTCTTAGGAGCTTCTGAGAGAGAATCAGAAGATGATTTAGTAAAGATCAACTTCCTATTAGGATCTTCAGCTTCTCTTTGACTCATCTTTAAATCATGAGAGCTAGTGATCTTCAGAGAGGTAGTCCTTGGCACAACTGCCTCTATGTGCAAGCTCATGTACTTGTCCACATTGAACAAGTTCTTCACCTGATATCAATCAAGCTCCTTCTATTTATAAGAGGACATGGTGGAGAACTGGGAGGTGTCATTTCCTTCTGCTTTAGCTTTCTTAATCTGTGATAGAGCAACAAGCTTATTAAACCTTGTCATTCTGAAATTTGGATCTATCTCTGGATCATAAACTGGTGAAGGTGGCCTCTCTTGATCTGATTGTTGTGAACTGCTTTGACTTGACTGATGGCTGCTTTGCTTTATTTGCTACTACTTACTGCTTTGAGAACCTGACCTTGAAGGTCTATCCTTTCTGTATTGAGAAGGTCTAGAATGATGATGAGAAGTAGGCTTTCGAGAATGAAAAACATTTCCTACTGCTCCTGCTGCTGGAGGAGGAGGAAGAGGAGGTCCTCTCCAAGTTTTTGGAGGTGAAGAGTATCTCCTCATCTTCTTCTTGTTCTTTTGCTCATTATTAGAGAACCTCATCTAGTGGGGGAGATCTGGAGTGAGGGATATTCCATGCCGAATATAGTATGGAATATCTGCATTAGAAGAATATTTAGGAGCAACCTTTGCAGGAGACTTCTTCTTTAATTTCCTTTTCTGAGATCCAAAATCTTCTGAGTCATCTGACTCTGAGTCATCATTGGACTCTTCTGTAGGGAGATCATATAAATCATCTAACTGCTTAAGCAAATCAGACTGATCATGAACTTAAACTTCTGGCTGTGTATAAACAATATCTGTATAGCCTTGTATATGTACACTACCATCTTCTTGTTCCATGTCTTAAAAAAAATGTCATCAAGATTAGGCATAGGAGTTTCATCCCATGTAAAGGAAGGAGGGGAAGAAACTTGCTCTATAATATTCATTAAATTCTCAATAACTGAAGGCTGAGAGACTAGAGAAATGCTAGAAGGAACAATTGTAAGGCTTGTCCTTAGTTGTTCTAAAACTGAAAGACTAACAGGAGCAGTATAGCATACTATAGCTTTAGAAAGATCAAGCTCAAAAACTGTAAAACCATTATGCAGAGTATAAAAATAATATAATAAAGAATGCAAGTTGACTATGGGATGAATAGAGGCATCACCAACAGTAACAACTTCTGGAATAACTACTACTGCTTCTTCAACTTAACTGAACATCTCTGTATCCTGAATAACATCAAAAACTGCTGTTGCTGGACTGTCTAGAGCTTCTGCTGCTGCTGTGACTAGAATTGCTGGAGCTTCTTCATAAAGCATCTCCCCTTGCCTAGATCTAGGGATACCTAAATCTAGGCCCCCAGAAGAAGGGACAAAATTGGAGGAGGCAAGTTGAGAAGAGAGGGCAGAGATAGAAGCAACAAGAGGAGACATTTCTTCATCTATTAGTTTCTTGAGAGTGGGAGTAATAAATTCAATAAGGTTTGAAGCAATGGAAGAAAAATCTAAATACATAAACTCAGTAGGATTCTGAGCAAATGTTGATGTTGGATTCTGAGTAGAAGAAGAGGGAGTAGATCTGTTTGCACAGATTTGACAAATAGTGAAGGCTTGAGTAATGGATGAAGGAGGAATGACAGGAGGAATGTCATCAGGAATGCTTTCCTAGATTGGTGAATGTGGTGGATATATATGAGGTAGAGATGTATGTGGTGGAGATGAATGTAGTAGAGAGAAGTGAGGAGTAGATGAAAGTAGTAGAGATGTAGGTGGTGACTGAATAAGTGACTGAGGAATTGAAGCTAATTGATCTAGAGATAATTGTTGTTGAGTAGGGGATTCTGGATGGAAAGAAGTGAATGGAACCTCTATAGATAAGGAAGGTTGATGAGAAGGTGGAGATGACTGCCTAGGAGAATGGTGTGGAGATGGTAAAGGAGAAGAATTTGGAGGAGCTGGAACCTCTTCTGGGGTTGTGAGAGTGGCTGAAATAGACCTTGTTCTTTCAGAAGTATTCCTAGAAGAGATAGCCCTGGATGGCTTAGGGATTACCCTCTCCCATCTTCCAAAGAGGGCAGAGGTTAGCCTCTTTGAAGCATTAATATAAATGTCCTGGGAGACCAAAAGTTCAGCACAGTTAGCCTGTAAGAATATCTCTAGGATTCTGCCTTAACCAACATCCTTTTTATTAATCTTTTTCTTAACGGAATCAAACAAGATTGATCCCCAATTCACAGACTTCTGATTAATCAAGGCACACATCAAGAGAAACTGGTGCCTGGTTACATAATCATGAGCAGAATGTTTACCTAACAAAACCTTACCAATAATATCAGTTAAGAATTTATATTTAATTGAAAAATTCTTTTTCAATAAATGGTTAGGGTTTCCTTGTGAATGACCCAACCTTTATAGCATTTCATCAAACTCAGAACTAGATAATTCTTTGTCATCTTCACCATTAACAAAACCAAAAACTTCAGAGAGAATTTTAAGAGTGAGAGGAACCTGATTTCCTGAAATAGATCCAATAATATTTGAAGTATATTGAATCTTAGATGTATGTACCCATTCTTTGATCTCTGCAACTGAATGTTTTATTCTGGTGGTCATGGAAGTTAACAGATTCTGAGCTTCAAAGAGATGAAAAATATCCTGGAAGATTTGGTCTGAATGATTGAAAGATTGTAGGTCGATGTCGAAATAAGCATCGAATTTCATGGCAGAGAGAGTCTCCTGAGAAATCACCATTTTCCTGCAAAACATAGAGATCAAGTGCAAGGGCAAATAGAGAAAGCGCGGGATAGAGTTCGATGAAAATCTAATTATAAGTTTTCAGAAGTCTAAAAGGCAAACTCTATTCGACGAAAAGCAAAACCTCAAACTCATGTTCGACAAAAATTCTCAAAAGAAATACATTTAGTCGATCTATGGTCGACGAAAGTTTTGCGAAAGAAATATACTTCGCTGAGCTCTATTCGACGAAAAATACTTGAAACTAATCTATCGATCTCCGTTCGACGAAAGTTTCTCAAAGAAAGTTTGTCGATCTATGTTTGACGAATGTTTCACGAAAATTACATAGTTCGTCGATCTCTATTCGACGAAAGGTGTGCAATTCGTCGATCTCAAATAAAAACTCAAATTAATGACTCTCCATTAATCATGTCTAACTAATTTAAGAAGAAAAGATATTTTTTTTCATCTAAGGGTTTAATGAAAATATCTGCCCTTTGTAAATCAGTAGAAATGAAAACAAGATTAATTTTATTTTTGTCTACATTATCTCTAATAAAATGATGTCTTATTCCTATATGCTTAGTCCTACTATGATGGACTGGATTTTGTGCAATTGATATTGCACTGGTATTATCACAAAATATTGTTGAATTATTTAAGTTGTAATCATAATCTAGTAGCTGATTTTGAATCCACAAAATCTGTGAACAACAACTGCTAGTTGCAATGTATTCAGCTTCAGCAGTTGAAGTAGACACAAAATTTTGCTTTTTGCAAAACCATGACACAAGCCTATCACCAAGAAACTAACAAGTTCCTGATGTGATTTACCTGTCAACTCTGCATCCAGCAAAGTCAGCATCTGAGAATCCAGTTAATTCAAATTTTGACTCTATTGGATACCAGAGTCCTATATTTGGGCAACCTTTTATATATCTTAAAATCCTTTTTACTAAAATTAGATGAGATTCTTTAGGGTTTACTTGGAGCCTAGCACAAATACAGGTAGCAAACATTATGTCTGGTCTACTAGCTATTAAGTATAATAAGGACCTAATGATAGTCCTATATATTTTCTGATCAAAAGGTTTGCCCTGTTCATCATTATCAATTACAGTATTAGAGGGCATGGCTGTTTTCATAACTGAGGCATCTGATATCCCAAATCTTTTAATTAGGACTTTAGCATATTTAGATTGGGATATAAAAATACCATCAAGAGTTTGCTTCACTTGTAAACCAAGTAGGATAGCTCACCCATGCTACTCATTTCAAACTTAGAATGTATTAGGCCAGAAAACCTATTGCATAGTTTGGAATCAATAGAACTAAAAATTATATCAACTACATATATTTGAACTAGTATGATTTTAGATTTATGATATTTAAAGAACAATGTTTTATCTATTATTCCTCTACTAAATTTATTTTCTAGAAGAAAACTAGCAAGGGTCTCATACCAAGCTCTTGGAGCTTGTTTAAGACCATAAAGAGATTTATTAAGTAAAAAACATGAGAAGAGTGAGTTGGAGAGATAAAACCTGGTGGTTGTTCTACAAAAACGTCCTCTTTGAGCTCTCCATTTAGAAAATCACTCTTCACATCCATCGAATATACCTTGAATCTCTGGAATGCTGCAAATGATAGAAAAATTCTGATAGCCTCCAATCTTGCAAAAGGAGCAAATGTCTGATCATAGTCTATGCCTTCCTCCTGTGAATATCTGTTGGATCCCTAGTTTTGATTTGAGTAAGGTTAACTAATCTAGGCTAAGTCAGACCCACATTATATAGCCAGGGTCTAGTCTAGTGTCTTAGGTGTTAGTCAGGTCATCAACTCAGTGAGATAAGACCAAGACATCAGATACTTAGAAGACAATAGAGAGTGAACAAGGCAGAAATTTTTCTAAGTAAAAAGTTGTTCGACGATCTCTGAAGAGAGCTCGACGATCTTCGTTCTGCGCTCGACAATCTCAGAGTTAAATCTCTAAATGCTGAGATCGACGATTGCTGAACTCAGGTCGACGATCTCTGATCTACTTTCAGGATTGAGATCGACGTTCAACCATCTCAGTTTGATGATCTTGAAGCCCAGTTTGGAAAGAAGATTTTCCGGTCAACGATCACAGGGCTCAGCTCGACGATAAAGGATGTTTGAGATCGATGATCTAAGGACCAGATTGACGATTTCTGCCAGATCAACATTTTATTCCCTGCAGTTATTGTTTTCCTTTTTTACTGTTTATTCTTTTGCTTATATGACTCTGAGTGATTAATACATATATTCTCTGAATATAGTCGTTCCTTGGCAAGCATTAATTGTTGGTTTTCACAGAGTTATTATACAGCTTTTCTCGGGATAGTTAAGGAAATGAGTTAATTCTCTTATAGTCGTTACACAAGTTCTCGTGATTTCGGCAGTTAATCAATGCGGAAGATTTCAAATTCAGTTTGGAATTATTCAAAGAAAAGGGACTCAGAGAATAAAAGACCCAGAGAATTATTATTCAGGACTTCTTGATGCAGTCGACAAACTTTTGAAAGAAATCACAGGGCTGCAAGAAAAAGAAGAAGAACAGCTCTCAGTTCCAAAAACAAGAGTTCATTCAGGAAGCTTGTTGAGACAATCATCTTCAATCAGTCTCAGCTTTCTGGATTTCAAGTCCTACACCCTGTATAAGGCTCTGATCTCCTGAACCATTCAAATCACAGGACAAGCCTTGACTCCATCGGGATCACTCTCAAGTCTTCTCTCATTTGCTTGATAAAAGAGAAGACAACTCAACTTTTTCCTTCCCCCTCTGTGTAAAGGGTTTTTACTCCCTTCAAAAGTAATTCCTGGTTGTGAGGTCACCTGATCAAAAGACTTCAAGTTGGTTTTTCGGCACCCGATCAAAAGCCAGAAGGGTTGCAATATCTCCCTTGAAATAGATATTATTTGGTGGCAGTCACCTGATCAAAAACCTGATAGTGGTTCCTACTAGTGTGGTAGAAGAGTGGATGTACCAAAATTTGGGGAACCACTATAATTTCTTGTGTCGTTTGGTTGCACCTTTTCTTATTGTTCTTGCTAGTTCCTATGATATTTAGAATAGTTCTCTAGTTTTCCTTCTACTTATATATTTATTAGTATCACTTATTTAGTACTCTGATAGAATAGTTTAAAACATCCAAAAGTTTTTTAAACACTCTATTCACCCCCCCTGTACAACCCCGTATCCGCCGAGTGGGTCCGCGGAAGCCAGACCGGCCGGTCCAGACCGCCTCTCGGCCGGGCAGGGTTCACCGCCGAGCTCGAGCTCGGCAAATCATCATACCGAGCTCGGAGATCGTCGGGTCGAGCTCAGAGTTTGTCCAGCCGAGCCCGCACTCGCCAAACCAGGGCTGCTCTCCAGCCGAGGCCGTACTCGCCAAACCGGAGCTGCTCGCCAGGCGAGCTCACACACGCCATTGGCCGAGCAGAATCGGCAAGTGCCAGCCCCATCGGGTTCTCGCCGCCCTGGCCGAGCAGAGGATCCAATGGTCATCCCGCCCCAAGTGGTCTGCCCCTGGCCCCTCATAATAGCGGGGTTTGGCTGTTGGCAGGCCAGCCCAAGGGGGTTTTCAGTAATTTAAGACCGGCAGAGGTAGGCTATTTGCAGGCCGTTTTCAGTTCTCTATAAATAGGACCCAAGGGGTACCTCAGAAAGGGGGCTCATTAATTCTCAGGTCTCAAAGCGCTTTCTGAGGTACCTTAGCCTGGCAATTGGCTAAGGAGGGGAAGCGCTCTAAGATATTCCGGGAGTGTGGTGGGACCTCCGCGCCAGGTGATAATACGTTTTGTAGCCTAAACTATTATCGTATTTTCTATTTTATAGTGTACAAATCATGTCTATTATTAGTTTATTTTTATCCATTTTATGTAAATATTATTGTCACTAACATTTTCTTGTCCTTTTGCAGGTTTTCAGGAAATTCGTCAAAAACGACCTGACACGCCCCCCTGTCACGCCCTCCATGGGCGTGACTTAGGGCGTTGCACCCGATCCCGAGGACTTTTGTTGGAAGGGACAGGAAAACGAATAAAAGCGTTGTCACGCCCCCCTGACACGCCCTCCCTGGGCGTGTTACTAGGCGTGACCATGGGTGTGTCGCCCTCTGCCGTAAAGCCTGCCGCCGCATTAAATGTCATATCTCCACAGCACGAAAACAGTACTATCACGCCCCCCGTCACGGGCATGACCGTGGGCGTGACATCAACTTTTCGGTGACTGGTGGATTTCCGACCAATGATTTGGACATGACATGCCTGTCACGCCCCCCCCCCTACACGGGCGTTACCTAGGGCGTGACCACCGACGTACCGAAGCAATGATCCTTCCCGCCAGAGTCTAGAGCCCGAGGTCAACATAGTACTGTCACGCCCCCCCCCCCCCTAGGGCGTGTCGGAGGGCGTGACCAACCCATGAAAAAATTTTATAAATTGAGACCCCCCCCCCTCTTCATTTCAGCAAGCTTTGGTTGAGAGGGGGAGGTGCTGCCCCTTTGGTTCTTTTGTTTTTTTCATGCTTTCTCTCTCTCTCTCTCTCTTCCTTTGTAATTTTTGCTTAATCATGGTTTAATATTTAGTTGCCTTAGCTTTCCTTGTAATCTTTAGTGTTGCTTAGTGCTAATTATAGGGCTAGAATAGGATTTAATTTTCATGCACTTGTAATTTCTTTTTCAATAGTGTAACTTGCCCCTTTTTATTAATAAAAGCATTCTTATTTAGCTTGTCTTCTTTTTATGCTTCACTACTCATCCCCCCTCCTCCACTTCGCTATGATTAACTAATCCTCCTTGTACTCGATCTTGATGATCCGAGGTTAGAGCGATTTAGTTATGATGTTTTAATTAATCTTTTCTTTTTAGGTTAGGGCCTTAAATTACTCTTGATTAATCACGGGTTGGAGGTATATTATCGATATATACTCTCCACCTTTGCTTTCATTCTGGGCTAGCCGAGAGGCCGATAGAATGAAGTGAGCATTCAAGAGTAAAGGGAGTTGTACGTACCCCTCGAGAGAGGCAGACGTCCAAATCTCCTGGATTGGAGTAAAATCCAATAGTGGGGTTCACCGCGTAAAGCGAGTTTTAGGCCTCCGATTTAGACGAGAGTCAGTCGGACCTTCCTAAACTCAGTTGGGCATGCCTTCGAGAGAAGCCTGTTCAAGCTTTAGGAACCTCCACGGTCAAGGACCTTTATCCTATTAAGTTTAGATTTTTATCGCATTTTCTTAATCATCTTTAGCCGAGGTGAATCTTGATCGAGTGCATTTCCATTTCATATTTTCTATCTTTCGTAGTAATCACCTATCTTGTGCTCTTTAATTAACTGGAGTAGTTTCCTTTCTAGCATAGCTCTTTACTCAATAGCTTTACTTAATTGCAGTGATTCTCTTTCTAGTATCGCTTTACTTCCTCCCTTGCACTTAGATTTTCTAAAACCCTAGTTTTTCCGTCGATAAGATAATAGCGTTCGTGTGAGTAAGCATAGCCAACAGTTACCGGATTTCAATTCGACACTTGTGTCCCCTAGCTACAATTCGATAGGTATACTTGCCACATCGGGTTGCTAGTTTGGTTGCGTTTATTTTCTTCGAACCCTAGCGCGCAACAAGTTTTTGGCACCGTTGCCGGGGACCCAACTTCCGTTGATATATTGAAAACACGAACCTATTAATTTTATCTCTTCTCTTTATCATCCTCTTTCTTTAAAGTTCTAAAAAAAAATCAAAAAAAAAATTTCACCGCTCTTAATAGTAACCAACTTCACAATTTTTCTACGCCACCTAATTCTCTCGAAAAGGGCAATGGGCTTTAAGCGCCACTGTCTTGTCTAGTACCTTGCGAACCCTTCACGGGGTAGTCCTTGGGAAGTTCGGGAGTTAATCTATAAAAAAATCTATTTCAAAAAGAAAAAAAAATAATTTTCTAATCTAGTTTTTTTCTAGTTTATCCTTTTTCTCTTTCTTTTCTTCTTTTCTGTTCTTTTAGTGCATGACCCGCGGGAGTCCGTCGGTTATTTTGGACTTGGACCACGAAATTGAGCGTACTCTTCGGAGAAGATCACGATTTCAAGGTCCTACTATCCAAGTGTCGGTTGAGGACTCCGAGTCATTTGCTACTTTAAGAATGGAAGAACCCAACGTAGATGAGGCCGTGCAAAGGACTATGCCCTATTATGCACAACCGAACCTCGAGGGAACAGAATCTAGTATAGTCCGCCCTGCTATAGCAAATAATAACTTCGAACTAAAGCCTAGCATAATTCAAATGGTGCAGCAATATGTGCAATTTGACGGACTTCAAGATGAAGATCTGAACGCACATATAGCTAGCTTTCTTGAAATTTGCGACACCTTCAAGATAAATGGTGTCACAAATGATGCGATCAAGCTGAGACTCTTCCCCTTCTCTTTAAGAACTAAAGCTAAGCAGTGGCTGAACACACTTCCGAAGAATAGCATAACCACTTGGAATGAATTAACTGCAAAATTTTTGGCGAAGTATTTTCCGCCAGCTAAAACTGCAAAACTTAGGAATGACATCTCTGACTTTGGACAAATAGACTCTGAAACCCTATATGAAACATGGGAGAGGTTTAAAGAATTATTAAGACGATGCCCACATCACGCGCTGCCTATATGGTTACAAGTGCAGACGTTTTATAACGGGCTAAATCAAAGCACGAAGCAAATGATAGACGAAGCTTCTGGCGGTACTTTAAATCATAAGACCCCGGAAGCCACTCTTCAGCTTTTTGAGGACATGGCCATGAACACTTATCAGTGGAATGTGTCTAGGTCCCGCCCGAACAAGCCTGCAGGTATCTATGAAGTGGACAACGTCTCCCAGCTCGCTCTGCAAGTAGAAATCCTAAGCAAAAAAATCACGGAGATGATTGCTGCCTCCGCCCCTCAGGTATGGGAATCTGCAAACCCTACTCCAGAACATTTAGATTATGTTAATAATATGCCTAGAACTGCTTTTAATAATTTTTCTGCTGCGAATTTTCATCCGCCTAATTTTAATTTTCCGAATAGTTATAACCCTGTTTTAAGAAATCATCCGAACTTTTCATGGAGTAATCCATCGAATGCGATGTGCCCACCCCCGCAAAATAATTTTTCTGCACCACCACCACTACCACCTCTTCAAAATTACCCAAAACCTCCAAGCTTGGAGGAATTACTTTCTAAATATATCACCACAAATGATGCTACTATAAGAACTTTAACCGGAAGCGTAAAAAGTCTAGAAAATCAGGTAGGACAGCTCGCGAAAATAATTTTTGAGCGACCAGCAGGGTCTCTTCCTTCCAATACCGAACCCAACCCAAGAGAGCAAGCGAAAGCTATAACTCTTCGGAGTGGGAAGCAAGTCTCCGGTATGGTAAGTGAAGAGCTCGAGGCAAGCTTCGCTCCCGCTTTTAAAAATCAGAGCTCCGCTCCTGTTTTTAAAAATCAAAGCTCCGCTCCGCTTCCACCCTCTGCTGAAGAGGTTATCACCCCTATTTTAGAAAATAATCCCACTCCACCACCCATCTTCAAAAATAATTCAACTCCTCCATACCCCTCTGAACTTAATAGACAACGTCAAGATGATCAGTACTCCCGCTTCTTAGAGATCTTCAAACAAATCCACATTAATCTTCCCTTCCACGAGGCTATTTCGCAGATGCCGAAATACGCCAAGTATCTTAAAGACCTCCTCACAAACAAGAAGAAGTTAGAGAATTTTTCGCACGTCACGCTAAACGCCGAGTGCTCCGCCGTTTTAACAAACTGTTTGCCGAAGAAAATCAGTGACCTGGGTAGTTTCTCTATCCCGTGTGTCTTCGGTGATCTTTTTGTTAAACACGCGTTAGCCGACTTAGGCGCGAGTATAAACCTGATGCCCTTTTCGTTGTTTAAAAAGTTAGGGATTGGTAGCCTTAACCCCACGCGTATGAGTATCCAGCTAGCCGATAGATCCGTCAAGTACCCGTTAGGAATAGTGGAGGACGTTCTAGTGAAAGTCGACAAGTTCATCTTCCCGGTGGATTTTGTCATTTTGGACATCGAAGAAGACGTCGAGGTTCCCCTGATCCTTGGTCGACCCTTCCTTGCCACCTCCCGAGCCATCATTGACGTAAGCAATGGTAAGATCTTTCTTCGAGTAGGCGACGACGAAGTCACATTTTCTATCACCCCTTCGATGAAGAACACCTTAGCAAATGATGACTCATGCTTTTTCGTAGACGCCGTGAGTGATGATTCTTCCTACTGCCTCTCCGACTTTGAAAAAGAATTTTCTACTTTTTGCTCCTCTTCTCTTACAACTGAATCACTGCAAGGAAGTGATGAATCTTCTTATTGTCTTTCTGAGTTTGAAAAAGAATTTTCTGATTTTTGTTCTTCCTCTTTTCTTCCCACTGAATCGCTACAAGAAGCCGTCTTGGCTGCTAGCCCCACCCCTTATTACGTTCCTTATAAAAAAGTTTATGAAGATATTATTTTTGAAAAAGAAAGAATCTCAAAATCCTCTTATGAAGAACCCCCTACCCTAGAACTTAAAGAACTTCCCGAACACCTTAAGTATGCTTTCTTAGAAAAAGATTCCAAGTTACCAGTTATCGTTTCGGCCTACCTCACGGATACGCAAAACGATAAACTTCTTCTAGTTCTACGTAAGCATCGTCGGGCTATTGTTTGGCAAATTTCTGATATCAAGGGCATAAGCCCATCTTTCTGTAACACCCCAAAAATCTCAAAATATGGTTGTACACAATTTTGGGTTGGAGGCTGTTAGACACGGCCTGGGACACGGGCGTGTCCCAGGGCGTGTCGGGTGTACACGGCCTGGGACACGGGCGTGTCCCAGGACGTGTTCAGGCTGGTCGACGTTTGAGAGTCGACGATCGTCGAGCCTGGGACACGGCCTTCGACACGGGCGTGTCCCAGGGCGTGTTCGAATTAATTTTCGAAATTGACCTATTCAAGTCAGAGCCGGACACGGCCTTGAACACGGCCGGGAACACGGGCGTGTGAGGCTGGACACGGGCGTGTCAGCTGCCGTGTTCCGACCCGTGTACTGGTTTTGGAAATCGGTGAGTACCGTGTAACAGGAGACACGGGCGTGTCTCATGACTGACACGGGCGTGTCAGGTTCGACACGGGCGTGTCGATGCCCGTGTTCTCGAATATTTCAGTCGGTGCGACTGCCGCGTGTGCCGCTTAAGGGTACACGGCCTGTGACACGGGCGTGTCACAGGCCGTGTCGGCCAAATTTCAGGGGAATTTTCAGTAGATCGTGGCCCTTCATTTTCTTTAAATAAAATCCTATGGCTGGAGTTCATTCCTGGGCTGATAAGGCCGGGAAAAGGGGGGGAGAAGCTCATTCTTCTTTTCATCTTCTCTTTCTAAAGTAAGAGAGAGGTGAGAGCAAGGAGGAAGAAGAGGAAGTGGAGTCCGGCTGCCGGTGGTGCTGCGGTGGTCCAAATTGCGAGCCGAGTTCGGATTTGCGAAGGCAACGCTGCTGCGAAAGCTTTCATCCGTCTCAAATTTCTCTCCATGGCTCCGAAGCGAACTCCAAGGGTAACGATTTCCTGCTTGGACATGTGAAGTCCTTAATTCCTGCATTGCATAGGGAAAACCCTTCCCCGCGAGTGTGCGGTGGGTTGTGGCATCCCTTGGGGTAGATATGTGAAGTCCCCCTTGTTAGAGTCCGGAATTGGAGTACGGATCTAGGCATGCTGTGTGAAGCCCATCTGGACATGGTCTGGATTGGTGATGCTTGGTTGCATATCGGAGAAGACTCCGTGATCATTGTTTGTATGCATGATGGAAAGTACTGGAGGAAGTCCAGGAAGTGTTGAGAGTTGGACTCTCTTATAGCCGTGAGTGCTACTTTGTGGAAGGTTGAGCCGTGAGGCTGCAACTAGGAAATGGTGGAACGGGCAAGGTGAAACTGTACCCGCGTCAGTCCAGGCGTGAGTCTGACGATGTGAGCAACGGGAAAGGTGGATCTGTACCCGCGTTATGGTTGTCTAACCTTGGGTGCTTAAGACCCTGTTAGGATCACATAGCGAGAGCCGACGGCCGGTGAGCCGATCAGGCTAGAATGCTCATAGTGCGCCGTTATGTCTGGGACCTCTGAACGGTGTGAATGTGCCCTGAGTGCACGGAGCGTCGGGCCGTCGAGCCGACGTTTGTGATATGTGACTGTGCGGGCGTGCACGTCTTGCTTGAATGGCTATATATATCATGTTGGATGAATGCTTTGCAGGGATGGAATTCCGCTGCCCCGTGCCAGGGGCAGGGTCGTTATAATTGGTCAGCTGAATGCTGACCGTTGCCCTGTTTTGCCACCATTTGGTGGATTGGTTTTTACAGGTGCTGGAGGAGCTGGTCCGAGCGGGACTTAGCGGGCTGAAGCCCAAAGCTGCGTTGCTGCCCTCGAAGGCATTGTTTTGTTTCTTTTCTTCATGTGTGGCCGGCCTGCGTGCCGATGTATGTAAACCACACTCTTGTTAAGAGAAACTGTTGTAAGGTCTTAAGGCCAGACTCTTTTTTGATGTATACTTACATTCCTATGTTAGTGGACAATGTTGTTTTATCTTGAGTTCATTAATTCAACCGTGAAGCTTCCGCTAGAATGCTCTGTGTTAGGATGCGTTGGTTATGATATTATTTAGTAGCGTCTCCGCCTGTTTGTGGAATATGGTGTGGGGCCCCGGCCGGACCCTCTATTATATTCTTCTTGACGGGTAGAGGTGTTACAATTTGGTATCAGCTTGTTGGTCGATCTCTTCCGAATTCGCGGACGAATTCTTTTGAGAGGGGGCGAGCACGTGTCAGTGCCGTTGTTATAACACTTAATATGAACTCAAGATTGTCCACTTAGGAATGCAAATACACTTGTTTGGTGAACTTGTGTATTCTTTTGTATGATTGCCGTTTGTATTGGTCGTTAACCTGTGTAATTTACACATATAGGTGACCAGAAGTGTTGCGGGGCAATCCGAACCACAACGTTCTGTTGAGAGTGCGGCACCAGCCGAGGTGCCCACAACTCCTCCATCCGCTGAAACAGTCCGTCTCATTACGGAAACGGTACTTGCGGTGATGAATGCTCAGCAAGCGGGGCAAGCACGTCCTGCAGTGGTGCCAACGCAAGCTGGGGTACGGCAAGAACCGATAGAAGCCGAAGTTGATCCGCGGGTAGCAGATCAACAATGGAAGCAATTCTTGAGCTTCAACCCTCCGCAGTTTCATGGGGCGGGTACACCGGCCCAAGCAGAGGATTGGCTTGCAAGAATCAAGAGGATTATGAGGGCTATCAGGGTTGAGGAGGAACAGAAAGTGATGTTAGCCACTTTCCTACTGGAAGGAGAGGCGCGATTGTGGTGGGATGAGATTGAACTGCATCACTTGGCCGGCAGGCAATTGGCAGAAATTACAATGGAAGAATTTTCTCGGTTGTTCTTAGCACAACATCTACCGATGCAGCAAAGGATATCAATGGAAATGGAGTTCCAACGGTTAGCACAGGGAGATCGAAGTGTGGATGACTACCTGCATGAGTTCACCCGGTTGGGAAGATATGCGGGCTCGATCTTCGCCGAAGAAGAGCGTAAGACTAGTCGGTTTTATGCGGGACTGCGAGATGAGCTAAGGTATTTGCTCTCGAGTTCTGTGAGTCAGGGATTCCAAGCCTTAGTCTGTACGGCTCGTTCTTTGGAGACGGATATGAAACGGGGGCAAGCAAAAGGAAACTTGGCGGTTGTGAAGCCGGAGTTTAAGCCGCCGCGTCCGGACAAGTTTGGCTACCGTAGGAGGTGGAATAAGAAGTCTAAGTCTTCTGGGCAAGCTCCTTCTGCGACTGTGACAGACACATCTGGGAATGGATCTCGTGCTTGTTATACGTGCGGGAAGGTTGGACACTTCGCACGTGAATGCCGATTTGGTCCTTCAAAGGGTGATAAGAAGACGGGAGCATCTTATGCGGAGAAGGGGAAGACTGTGGTGGAGTCTTCTGCCTCGCACGCGCAGCCCAGGGTCTTCAACCTTGGACAACAAGAGGCGATCAAGCAGGCAGATGTCGTCACAGGTGCGCGTAGATTTTTATATACTTGTTTTGTTGTGCTGTGCTTGTTTTAATTGTAATGTTATAGGGTTTGTCCTTATACGAGAGTATCCGGCGCGAGCACTGTTCGACACAGGTGCTTCACATTCGTTTCTGTCTGAGGATTTTGTCTTGCGTGTCGGGGTGCCTATCCGGACCAAGACAGACAGTGTAAAGGTGTTGTTGCCTAACGGATGTTTGATGTGCGCGGATCGATCTTGCGGTCTTGAGGTCAAGATAGGAAGTCGGGAGTTCAAAGTGGAAACACTAGTATTGCCGATCAAAGAGTTTGATATTATCTTTGGTATGGACTGGCTTTCAGAGCAGCGTGCCTGTATTGATTGCACTTCAAAAGAGGTCACACTTGGGCAAAATACCGAACAAGAGACCAAGTTCATTGGTATGCAAGGGATGAGTGGGATGTTGTTATCCGCTCTCCAAGTTGTTAAGGCAGTTCGGAAGGGTGCGGAGTTGTTCTTCACACTCATAGAGGCGGTGGCGCCGAAGGCCAGTGTGAGTGAAGTGCCGATTGTGTCGGAGTATGCGGATGTGTTTCCAAAGGACCTTCCAGGGTTACCTCCCCAAAGGGAAATCGACTTCGCTATCGAGCTGGTGCCGGGTGCAAAACCCGTGGCCCGTTCGCCGTATCGGGTAGCGCCAAAAGAAATGGCCGAACTGAAAGTTCAGTTGCAAGAGTTGTTGGAGCAGGGTTATATACGCCCAAGTATGTCACCTTGGAGCGCACCTGTTCTTTTTGTGAAAAAGAAAGACGGTGGTTTGCGACTATGTATTGATTATCGCGAACTGAACAAGCTGACGGAGAAAAACAAGTATCCAATTCCTCGGATCGATGACTTGTTCGATCAGCTAGCGGGCTCTACCGTCTATTCGAAGTTGGATTTGAAGTCCGGGTATTACTAGTTGCGGATTAGGGAAGGTGACATTCCCAAGACAGCGTTTGGCACACGCTATGGTCATTATGAGTTCACAGTGATGCCGTTCGGCTTGTGTAATGCGCCTTCGGTATTCATGGATCTCATGCATCGTACGTTCCGCGAATACCTGGATCTATTTGTGATTGTGTTTATTGATGATATTCTGGTATATTCACAATCGGAGGAAGATCATGCAAACCATTTGCGATTAGTATTGCATACCTTGCGAAGGAATAAGCTGTATGCCAAGTTCTCAAAGTGTGAGTTCTGGCTCTCGTCGGTGGCTTTTCTAGGCCATGTGGTAAGTGGAGAGGGCATAGCGGTGGATCCGGCGAAGATAAGTGCCATTCGGGATTGGCCAGTGTTATCTTCAGTGGCCGAAGTCAGGAGTTTCCTTGGACTGGCGGGCTACTATAGGAGGTTCGTGGGGAACTTCTCCCGGATTGCTTTGCCTCTGACTACGTTGACGAGAAAGGATCAGAAGTTCGTTTGGACGCCGGAGTGCGCACGAGCTTTTGAGGAGCTGAAGAATCGTTTGACCACGGCGCCCGTGTTGACGTCGCCATGTGGTACAGACGGATTTGAAATATACAGCGATGCGTCAGGAAGCGGCTTAGGCTGCGTTCTCCTGCAATTTGGCAAGGTGATCGCTTATGGCTCACGTCAATTGAAAGTGCATGAGCGTAATTACCCCGTCCATGATTTGGAGTTGGCGGCGGTGATCTTTTCGCTAAAATTATGGCGGCATTATCTGTATGGCGTGAAAGTAGACATTTATACCGATCATAAAAGTTTAAAGTATCTGCTCGATCAAAAGGAGTTGAATATGCGACAAAGAAGGTGGATGGAATTCCTTGGGGATTTTACATTCGACATTCACTATGTTCCCGGAAAGGGAAATGTGGTCGCTGATGCCTTGAGTCGTCGGGCTCCAGTACGGGCAAATTGGTTGCAGATACATGATGAGCGGTTAATCCAGGAGTTGGAAGCCTTGGAGATATCTTGTGTGGAAAGAGATTCTTCGACTGTTGCATGCGTGAGTTGGTTGGAGGTTCAGTGTGACCTTGCTGACAGAGTTCGGCGGGCAACGGAGTTGGACGAAAGTCTCCAACGCTATGCAAAGGAGGGATCTGGTGATCAGTTCTCCTGGGATGATGGCTTATTACGAAAAGATGGCCGATTGTGCGTCCCTAGTGCGGGTAAATTGCGGGAAGAACTGCTATATGAAGCACATTTTACAAAGTATTCAATTCACCCTGGGAGCACAAAAATGTACAAGGACATGAAGAAACTATTCTGGTGGCCTGGTTTAAAGAAGGACATAGCCGCGTATGTGGCTAAATGTCGCACTTGTGCTTTGGTAAAGGCAGAATGTCAACGGCCGAGTGGTTTCCTGAAGTCGTTGCCGGTTCCGCAATGGAAGTTTGAGGATATTTCTATGGATTTCGTGCACGGATTGCCGAGATCTCAGCGTGGCCATGACTCAATCTGGGTGATTGTAGACCGGTTGACAAAGGTGGCTCATTTTATACCAAACAAGCGGGACGATTCAGTGGAAACGTTGGCAAAGCTCTATGTGGAGCAGATAGTTCGATTGCACGGTGTGCCCCGGAGCATCGTAAGTGACCGAGATGGGCGCTTTACTTCAAAGGATTGGAGATTAGTTCATCAGATGTTGGGCACGAAGTTAGCATTCAGTACGGCCTTTCACCCGCAAACGGATGGCCAAACTGAACGAACCAACAGAACGATGGAGGATATGCTCCGTATGTGCGCCCTGGACTTCGGTAAGAAGTGGGAAGAACATCTTATTATGGTGGAGTTTGCCTATAATAATAGCTATCAAGCGAGTATAGGCATGGCCCCATTTGAAGCGCTGTATGGTCGCAAGTGTCGTACACCGCTAGCTTGGGCAGAAACTGGCGAGACTAAACTTTTAGGCAAAAAGGAAGTCGAGGATGCTACCTCAACAATACGCTCTATTCGAGAGAGGCTCTTAATAGCCCAAGATCGGCAGGCCAAGTATTACAATGCTAAGCACCGGAACGTGGAGTTCGCGGTGGGTGACTGGGTCTATTTAAAGATTAAGCCCTTCAAAGGCGTATCTCGGATTCGGCGATTGAAAAAGCTAAGTCCGCGCTACCTTGGTCCGTTTGAAGTAGTGGAGCGAATTGGGGAAGCCGCCTATCGACTAGCTCTTTCATTGGAATTGAGTGGATTGCATGACGTGTTTCACATCTCGGTGTTACGCAAAGCAGTCAAGGATCCAACTCATATAGTTGAAAATGATCGAGTGCCAGTTGAGTATGGGCTAACGACAAAGGTGAAGCCTATACGAATAGAGGATCGAGCCGAGAAACAGTTGCGGAACAAGGTAATCGGGATGGTCAAAGTCCGGTGGGACAATTGTGGCCGAGAAGAGCTAACATGGGAGCGCGAGCAGACCATGCGAGCCGAGTTTCCCGAGTTATTTTCGTAGCCTGTTCACTCGTTATATATGTAATAGAAACATATAAGTGTTTTGTTATTTTTCTCCCTATTGTTTTCAAATTTCGGGACGAAATTTTATAAAGGGGGGGAGGATTGTAACACCCCAAAAATCTCAAAATATGGTTGTACACAATTTTGGGTTGGAGGCTGTTAGACACGGCCTGGGACACGGGCGTGTCCCAGGGCGTGTCGGGTGTACACGGCCTGGGACACGGGCGTGTCCCAGGACGTGTTCAGGCTGGTCGACGTTTGAGAGTCGACGATCGTCGAGCCTGGGACACGGCCTTCGACACGGGCGTGTCCCAGGGCGTGTTCGAATTAATTTTCGAAATTGACCTATTCAAGTCAGAGCCGGACACGGCCTTGAACACGGCCGGGAACACGGGCGTGTGAGGCTGGACACGGGCGTGTCAGCTGCCGTGTTCCGACCCGTGTACTGGTTTTGGAAATCGGTGAGTACCGTGTAACAGGAGACACGGGCGTGTCTCATGACTGACACGGGCGTGTCAGGTTCGACACGGGCGTGTCGATGCCCGTGTTCTCGAATATTTCAGTCGGTGCGACTGCCGCGTGTGCCGCTTAAGGGTACACGGCCTGTGACACGGGCGTGTCACAGGCCGTGTCGGCCAAATTTCAGGGGAATTTTCAGTAGATCGTGGCCCTTCATTTTCTTTAAATAAAATCCTATGGCTGGAGTTCATTCCTGGGCTGATAAGGCCGGGAAAAGGGGGGGAGAAGCTCATTCTTCTTTTCATCTTCTCTTTCTAAAGTAAGAGAGAGGTGAGAGCAAGGAGGAAGAAGAGGAAGTGGAGTCCGGCTGCCGGTGGTGCTGCGGTGGTCCAAATTGCGAGCCGAGTTCGGATTTGCGAAGGCAACGCTGCTGCGAAAGCTTTCATCCGTCTCAAATTTCTCTCCATGGCTCCGAAGCGAACTCCAAGGGTAACGATTTCCTGCTTGGACATGTGAAGTCCTTAATTCCTGCATTGCATAGGGAAAACCCTTCCCCGCGAGTGTGCGGTGGGTTGTGGCATCCCTTGGGGTAGATATGTGAAGTCCCCCTTGTTAGAGTCCGGAATTGGAGTACGGATCTAGGCATGCTGTGTGAAGCCCATCTGGACATGGTCTGGATTGGTGATGCTTGGTTGCATATCGGAGAAGACTCCGTGATCCTTGTTTGTATGCATGATGGAAAGTACTGGAGGAAGTCCAGGAAGTGTTGAGAGTTGGACTCTCTTGTAGCCGTGAGTGCTACTTTGTGGAAGGTTGAGCCGTGAGGCTGCAACTAGGAAATGGTGGAACGGGCAAGGTGAAACTGTACCCGCGTCAGTCCAGGCGTGAGTCTGACGATGTGAGCAACGGGAAAGGTGGATCTGTACCCGCGTTATGGTTGTCTTACCTTGGGTGCTTAAGACCCTGTTAGGATCACATAGCGAGAGCCGACGGCCGGTGAGCCGATCAGGCTAGAATGCTCATAGTGCGCCGTTATGTCTGGGACCTCTGAACGGTGTGAATGTGCCCTGAGTGCACGGAGCGTCGGGCCGTCGAGCCGACGTTTGTGATATGTGACTGTGCGGGCGTGCACGTCTTGCTTGAATGGCTATATATATCATGTTGGATGAATGCTTTGCAGGGATGGAATTCCGCTGCCCCGTGCCAGGGGCAGGGTCGTTATAATTGGTCAGCTGAATGCTGACCGTTGCCCTGTTTTGCCACCATTTGGTGGATTGGTTCTTACAGGTGCTGGAGGAGCTGGTCCGAGCGGGACTTAGCGGGCTGAAGCCCAAAGCTGCGTTGCTGCCCTCGAAGGCATTGTTTTGTTTCTTTTCTTCATGTGTGGCCGGCCTGCGTGCCGATGTATGTAAACCACACTCTTGTTAAGAGAAACTGTTGTAAGGCCTTAAGGCCAGACTCTTTTTTGATGTATACTTACATTCCTATGTTAGTGGACAATGTTGTTTTATCTTGAGTTCATTAATTCAACCGTGAAGCTTCCGCTAGAATGCTCTGTGTTAGGATGCGTTGGTTATGATATTATTTAGTAGCGTCTCCGCCTGTTTGTGGAATATGGTGTGGGGCCCCGGCCGGACCCTCTATTATATTCTTCTTGACGGGTAGAGGTGTTACACTTTCTATACCCATAAAATTTTAATGGAAGATAATTCGCGTAACTCTATCCAACCTCAGCGCCGTATAAACCCGAATATGAAAGAATTAGTTAAGGGCGAGGTTATGAAACTATTAGACGCAGGAATTATCTACCCTATATCGGACAGTAAGAGGGTTAGCCCCGTTCAGGTAGTTCCAAAGAAGGGAGGGATAACCGTTGTTAGTAATGAGAATAATGAATTAATCCCGACATGGACGGTGACGGGTTGGCGTATGTGTATAGATTATCGTAAGTTAAATGACGCCACCCGTAAGGACCACTTTCCTTTACCGTTTATCGACCAGATTTTAGAACGTCTCTCCGGCCATAGCTTTATTATTTTCTCGATGGCCTCTCGGGGTACTTTCAAATACCCATCTCCCCCGAGGACCAAGAGAAATCAACGTTTACTTGTCCCTTCGGCACCTTCACTTACCGAAGAGTGTCGTTTGGATTGTGCAATGCGCCAGCTACATTCCAGCGATGTATGCTCGCAATATTTGACATGTACGTAAAAAGCATTATGGAGGTATTCATGGACGATTTCTCCGTGTTCGGCGATTCCTTCGATAGATGTTTAGAAAACCTCGAAAAAGTCTTAGAACGATGCGAAGAAACTAACCTTGCCCTAAATTGGGAAAAATGCCATTTTATGGTGAGGGAAGGGTTAGTTTTGGGTCATAAAATTTCTGCTAAAGGTATTGAGGTAGACATTGCCAAGATAGAAGTTATTGAGAAGTTGTCGCCGCCTACAAACATAAAAGCTATAAGAAGTTTCCTAGGCCACGCTAGTTTTTATCGTCGTTTTATAAAAGATTTCTCCAAGATCACTAATCCCCTCACCCATCTCTTAGAAAAAGACGCTCCATTCATTTTTGATGACACTTGTATTTCTGCCTTTGAATCAATTAAAGAAAAGTTAATTAACGCACCGATTATGATAGCTCCGGTGTGGGACCTTCCTTTCGAGATTATATGTGATGCGAGTAGTTTTGCGGTGGGAGCCGTATTAGGTCAACGCATATCTAAAAACTTCCACCCCATCTATTACGCTAGTAAAACCCTCACATCTGCACAAGAAAATTACACCACAACCGAGAAGGAGCTCTTAGCTGTAGTATTCGCCTTTGATAAAATCCGCCCTTACATTACACTTTCAAAAATCATTGTTTTTACGGACCACTCGGCCCTCAAGTACCTTCTTGCCAAAATGGATGCCAAGCCTCGCTTGATTCGCTGGGTCTTACTCCTCCAGGAGTTTGACTTAGAGATCCGTGATAAGCGAGGAGCCGAGAACTTGGCCGCCGGCCATCTATCCAGATTAGATAACCCCTTTATAGAAAAATTAAATGAAAAATCTTTTAATGACTATTTTCCTGATGAGAAGCTGCTTTTATTTAATACATCTACGTCTCCTTGGTTCGCGCACATCGCCAACTATCTAGTGGCCCGGGTGCTCCCAAAAGAGTTCTCCTCTCAGCAAAAGAAGAAATTCTTTTCTGAGCTGAAGAACTACTTTTGGGAAGACCCGTATCTTTTCAAAATTTGTGCGGATCAAGTGATAAGGAGGTGTGTTTCTTATGATGAAGGAATTGATATTCTAAAACATTTGCATGAAGGTCCGACAGGTGGGCACTATCAAGCTGCTCGCACCGCTCACAAGGTGCTTTGCGCAGGTTTTTACTGGCCTAGCCTGTTTAAAGACGCGCAAGCCTTTGTGAGCAGGTGTGATAGTTGCCAACGGTCGAGCAACATCTCTAATAAAAATGAAATGCCGCAAAATTATTTCTTAGAGTGCGAAATTTTCGACCTTTGGGGAATTGATTTTGTTGGCCCCCTTCCATCTAGCTTCAGAAACAAATTTATTTTAGTTGCTGTTGACAATGTTTCACGATGGGCTGACGCCCAAGCTCTTCCTACGAATGACTCCCGAGTTGTAGTCACATTTCTAAAAAGATTATTTTCTAGATTTGGTACGCCACGCGCGATCGTTAGCGATAGGGGTTCTCATTTCTGTAACGCACAATTTTCAAAAATTCTTACCAAATACGGCGTAACGCTTAAGCTTTCCACTGCCTACCACCCCCAAACTAACGGACAAGTCGAAGTAGTTAATAGAGAAATAAAAAGAATATTAGAAAAGACTGTTTCAACTTCTAGGAAAGACTGGTCAGCTAAGCTTGACGATGCCTTATGGGCCTACCGAACAGCGTACAAAACCGCCCTCGGATGTACGCCGTATCGGCTCGTCTATGGAAAATCATTCCATCTGCCCGTAGAGTTAGAACACCGCGCCTTTTGGGCCTTAAAATTTTTAAACTTCGATCCCCACTCAGTCGGTGACCTTCGAAAATTTCAACTAAATGAACTCGATGAGTGGCGCTCTTATACTTATGAAAATAATAAACTTTATAAAGAGCGGACGAAGCGTTTACACGATAAACACTTAAGGCACCCTAAAAACTTTAAGCCGGGCGACCAAGTCCTTTTATATAATTCTCGTTTACGTTTATTTCCGGGCAAATTAAAATCTCGCTGGTCTGGCCCGTTTTCTGTTTTAGAAGTATTTTCTTATGGAACTGTTTTAATTTCTCACCCTGATAAGGGTAATTTCAAAGTGAATGGTCAGCGTCTTAAAGTCTACTTTTCTGGTGATGATGATGTCAGTCCAAACATTATTAAGTTTCTGCTTCACGAACTCTAACTTTGAACTCTTAATTTTTGTTAAAAAACAATTTTATTTCTGGACAACAATATTTTTGGACAATATTATTTTTTTTTGATGCGTCGAGCTCAACGACGCTTTAACCAAAGGGCGCTCTTGGGAGGCAACCCAAGTTATCTTTTTCTATTTTCTTTATTTTACAATTTTTGCCTCGGACGGCTCCGACAAGCTGAAGCTTTTGCGATCGCCTGCTCCAACATTGCTGAATCCATCACGAAGTCCAAAGAAGACATTCGGAGGAGCGGCGTCACTCAGCTTTCGCAGCAAATAAATCCGGGGAAGTACCTATCTTTCAATTCTATCTTTCAATCCTGTACTTTACTTTTCTCTCCTTCTCCAATCCCCTTCTTTATCCATTGAGGACAATGTCTATTTTAAGCTTGGGGGAGGACTTCCTCCTTCATTTTTGCTTACTATAAATATTTTTCTTTTTGTATATATTTTAAATATTTCCAAAATAAAAAAAAATATTAATATCTTAAAATTCCAAAAAAAAAGAGAAAAATTTTCCAAAATCCAAAAAAAAAGAGAATATTTCACAAAATTAAAAAATATATGTGTTTTTGAATAGTTTAGACATTTTGGTATTTCAATAGTACCCCTAGTTTCTGTTTTTGTTTTACTCAAAATCTCCTATAAACAACTTAGTTAATTATAATATTTCTAATCGTCCTTTTTAATTATGTTTCACAAGTAAAATGTTGGTCATGCTGTGTTTCTAATTCACGGTAGCTTGTTAAGGTGAAATATTTTTCTAAAACTCGCATTTCTATTATGGTTTTTTGTTTTTTATTTCCTTTACTTTCTCAAAAATTCATCATCCACTATTTTCTTTTTCGTTTTTGAATAATTTTTGTAAAGTTAACTTTTGAATAGCGTAGTAGATGTGAACGATCCAAGTCACCTATTATTTCTATTTTCAAGTTAATTTCATCAATCTTCTTTTATGATCTAGGATTCGCTTTTTGAAATTTTTCAAACCTTTGTTCTAAATAAATTCAAAAGCGTGAAAATGATTTAGGCCGTTTTTGTTTTCGTTTGAGCTTTCCTGCCAACCTAAAAACTTTTACCACTAGTTAGCCGTTTTTGAGCCCTTTTCCGATTTCATTTGATAGCTCCTCCATTCATTTCAGTTTCACCAAAGCCAAAATTTCCAACCTATCGAATCACACTAGCCTTTTTGAGTTTCATAAATTATTTTGACGATTTTGATATGATATTTTGTGATTTTTTGTGGGATAAAGGTTTTTGAAAAAAAAAAGTATACTCAAAAGTGATGTTTATTTTTGTTTGGCCAATTCAAAAGGAAAATAAAAATATTTATGGCCTTTGTTTTGAAAAAAGAAAAAAATGAAAAAAAAAAGAAGAAAAAGAATAAATGTGTATATATTTTTATGAAAGTTTTTGAAACTCTTTGCTTTGGTTTAGTGTGATTTTGAACCTTCACGTTTATCTTTGAATTCCACTCCTAATCATATTCCTAAACAAAACGTTTCTGTCCTAATTAAGTCCTTTTGATTCACGCTTTTTGATTTTTTATTTAACAACTAAGAAAAGAAAAAAAGTAAATCAGTTTTTGTTTTGGATTTAAACCTAGATTTTTGTTAATTAAATTGATATAATTATAATGCGTTGCTTGGATCTAGTAACAACTCAATGCGTGTTTTTCATTTTCGTTGCTTTGCTTAAGTCTATTTAAAAAAATCTCGTTAAAATTTTGGATGATTTGTTTTTATTAAGTAAAGTTTATAAAAGTTTTACCATACCTAAATAATTGTTTTAGACTTACATTTCACTTTTTCCCTACTTAGAATTTCGCATAGTACTTGTGTAGGCATAATTAAAACTTTTTGATTAGTCCTTTTTATAATATCTAGTTTTTATATTTTTGCTTGGGGACAAGCAAAGCTTAAGCTTGGGGGAATTTGATAATACGTTTTGTAGCCTAAACTATTATCGTATTTTCTATTTTATAGTGTACAAACCATGTCTATTATTAGTTTATTTTTATCCTTTTTATGTAAATATTATTGCCACTAACATTTTCTTATCCTTTTGCAGGTTTTCAGGAAATTCGTCAAAAACGACCTGACATGCCCCCCTGTCACGCCCTCCATGGGCGTGACTTAGGGCGTGTCACCCGATCCCGAGGACTTTTGTTGGAAGGGACAGGAAAATGAACAAAACCGCTGTCACGCCCCCCTGACACGCCCTCCCTGGGCGTGTCACTAGGCGTGACCATGGGCGTGTCGCCCTCTGCCGCAAAGTCTGTCGCCGCATTAAATATCGTTTCTCCACAGCACGAAAACAGTACTATCACGCCCCCCCCCCCCCCATCACGGGCGTGACCGTGGGCGTGACATCAACTTTTCGGTGACTGACAGATTTCCGACCAATGATTTGGACATGACGTGCCTGTCATGCCCCCCTACACGGGCGTGACCTAGGGCGTGACCACCGACGTACCAAAGCAATGATCCTTCCCGCCAGAGTCCAGAGCCCGAGGTCAACATAGTACTGTCACGCCCCCTGACACGCCCCCCCCCCCCCTAGGGCGTGTCGGAGGGCGTGACCAACCCGTGAAAAATTTTTATAAATTGAGACCCCCCCCTCTTCATTTCAGCAAGCTTTGGTTGAGAGGGGGAGGTGCTGCCCCTTTGGTTCTTTAGTTTTTTTCATGCTTTCTCTCTCTCTCTCTCTTCCTTTGTAATTTTTGCTTAATCATAGTTTAATATTTAGTTGCCTTAGCTTTCCTTGTAATCTTTAGTATTGCTTAGTGCTAATTGTAGGGCTAGAATAGGATTTAATTTTCATGCACTTGTAATTTCTTTTTCAATAGTGTAACTTGCCCCTTTTTATTAATAAAAGCGTTCTTGTTTAGCTTGTCTTCTTTTTATGCTTCACTACTCATCCCCCCCTCCTCCACTTCGCTATGATTAACTAATCCTCATTGTACTCGATCTTGATGATCCGAGGTTAGAGCGATTTAGTTATGATGTTTTAATTAATCTTTTCTTTTTAGGTTAGGGCCTTGAATTACTCTTGATTAATCACGGGTTGGAGGTATATTATCGATATATACTCTCCACCTTTGCTTTCATTCTGGGCTAGCCGAGAGGCCGATAGAATGAAGTGAGCATTCAAGAGTAAAGGGAGTTGTACGCACCCCTCGAGAGAGGCTGACGTCCAAATCTCCCGGATTGGAGTAAAATCCAATAGTGGGGTTCACCGCATAAAGCGAGTTTTAGGCCTCCGATTTAGACGAGAGTCGGTCGGACCTTCCTAAACTCAGTTGGGCACGCCTTCGAGAGAAGCGTGTTCAAGCTTTAGGAACCTCCATGGTCAAGGACCTTTATCCTATTAAGTTTAGATTTTTATCGCATTTTCTTAATCGTCTTTAGCCGAGGTGAATCTTGATCGAGTGCATTTCCATTTCATATTTTCTACCTTTCGTAGTAATCACCTATCTTGTGCTCTTTAATTAACTGTAGTAGTTTCCTTTCTAGCATAGCTCTTTACTTAATAGCTTTACTTAATTGTGGTGGTTCTCTTTCTAGTATCGCTTTACTTCCTCCCTTGCACTTAGATTTTCTAAAACCCTAGTTTTTCCGTCGATAAGATAATATCATTCGTGTGAGTAGGCATAGCCAACAGTTCCCGGATTTCAATACGACACTTGTGTCCCCTAGCTACAATTCGATAGGTATACTTGCCTCATCGGGTTGCTAGTTTGGTTGCGTTTATTTTCTTCGAACCCTAGCGCGCAACACCGGGCCCTTGGCCTAGTCCTTTGTTATCCACTTTCTTGTCATCTTTCTTGCAGGAGCAGAGTAGGTGCGCGACCACCCCTTCCCTAAGGGTCGAACTCCACAGAGACCGGTTTTACGGTTTCAACATTTTGGTGCGGTGAGCGTGGAGAGTGGTCAGCAGAGAAAATCTTCTACAGGTTCGATGGCTTGAGAAGAAGGACAAGGATCAGGCAGGGGCAACTTGCCACCCCCTCCTCCACCCCCAGCGTCGGGTGTGCCAGCGGAGCTCAGGGAGGAGATCCTCGGGCTCATTAGGACGGCACTCGACATGCGAGCCGAGAGCGCAACGCCGGCAGTCCCGGTGGTCGCCCCCCCCCCCCCCCCCCCCCCCCGCGCTCGGCGATGACGCGCCGCTCAAGCGACCAGGGAAGGAGCCCGTCGAGAGAGGCGAGCGCGAGTACCAGGGGCGAGTCCTATTCCCTGGCTCGGCTGCCGAGTACCATTTCGGCGATATAGCAGGGAGGGAGTTCCCATCTCGCCCGGCTGAGGGGGGGAGCCCCTTCAACGAGTTTGTCTCTTCAGCCCCAGTTCCAGAGGGGTTCCGTGAGCCGGAGATGTCCTACTACTCCGGAAGGGGGGACCCAGTCCACCACATCAAGTGGTTTGAGGACATGGTCTCTATCTGATAGATGTCGGATGGCTTTAAGTGCCGACTCTTCGCCATCACCCTCAGGGAGAAGGCGAGAGAGTGGTTTCATCAACTCCCGACCGGGTCCGTCTACTGCTTCGAGGACCTGCGACGGGGGTTCATGTTGAGATTCACCACTTCCAAGAAGAGGAAGAAGGAGGCGGAGTCTTTGTTCCGCATCAAGTAGAGGGTGGGGGAAACTTTGGGAAGTTATCTGGACAGGTTCCAGGAGGAACTATCCTAAGTAAAGGAGATGCCGGGACATACCATGATGGTGGCCTTTACCCTGGGTCTCCAGTCCGGGTTCTTCGCGATGGAACTGAAGAGATAACCTCCAGTATCTTTTGAGGCACTCCTAGAGAGGGCGGCCAGAGAGGCTGATATGGAGGCGGTGTATCCGGAGTTTGCGCGGAGGTTGGCCAAGTGGGTCGTGGAGGAGGAAAGGCTAAGGGGTGGTCGAGCTCAGGAGGAGAGGAGGGCTGAGCCCCGGTAGAGGGAGCAGCCACTGCAGCAGCCACAACCCAGGTGGGGGCGTCCGGAACAGACCCACCGTTTGGGATGGAGACCGGAGTGGCAGGACCAGGCACCCCGGAGAGGTTATCAGGGAGGGGATAACCGCCAGGGGGGCCGGGGGCAGTTCAACCCCCAGGGAGGTAGGCAGGGCCAGATGCCCCCTCTCCCCAACCAGGAGGAAGCAATGGCAATCACCATGAGAGGAAGGAGGAGAGGGCAGTTGAGGAGAAGGAGGGAGGTCAGGGTGGACCTGCCCTATTGCGATTTCCATCAAGAAGAAGGGCACCTCACGTCCACGTGCCCGGAGTTCCTCGAGATGAGAGGGAATAGGGAGCAACAACTGCGAAACCACCAGGAAGTTCGGATAGAGGAAATCCGGCCTCGGGCGGAGGAGGATCGGTGTGAGGACCGAGTTGATTTAGGCACCCAGGGTAGGATTGGAGCAATCCACGGTGGAGCTGGGATCGAGGCTTCCCGTAAGTCAAGCCTCCACACCATGTACCGTAGGAGCATCGGCTCCACGTCCCAGTCTCCGCCTCCGGACGAGAAAATCATCTTCTCTATGGAGGATATGCCATGTCACGAGGACCCCTTTTGCGATGCGCTGGTCATCCAGATAGCCATCGAGGATTTTACTGTCTCCCGGATCCTCGTCGACAACGGGATTTCAGTCAATGTCATCTTCAAGAGGGCGTTCGACACGATGAAAATAGAGGCCAGAAGGGTGTTGGCCTCGGACGGACCCCTGTTCGGCTTCTCGGGAGAAAGGAAAGAGGGCAAGGGAGGAGTAGGACTCCACGTCACTCTGGGGGGGCAGTCCCGTAACTGCAAGTTCGTCATCTTAGACTCCCCCAGCAGTTACAGCGCCATCTTCGGAAGGCCCCTCATCAGCGCCTTCTGCTGCGTCCCCTCGTCCTTCCACCAGTGCCTAAAGTTCAACGTCGAGGGGGTCCAGATCCGAATTTGAGAAGACCCTAAGGAGGCAAGGGAGTGCTACGTCTCGGCAGTGAACTCCATCTCTTGGCGGGAGGGGGCCGAGGAGATGGGGCGGAGGTTGGAGGAGGTGGAGCAGGAAGCTGGCGGGGAAGAAATGAAAGTGGAGGAGTGCCGTACCCAGGCAGGGGTCGCGGAAGAGGCCCGAGAGCCGGTCGAGGCAATGGCTGTGGAGGAAGCTGAGGAAGAAATCCTCACCCTCGGAGGGGAAGGTATCGAGGAATGGGGGGAGCAGTCTCGTCTTGAGGCAGCGGAAGAGGTGGTGGAGATGAAGGTTCTCACCATCGGGGGTAGGGTGGAGAAGGTCCGCGTCAGCGGAGGATTGACCCCGGAGGCTCAGGGCAAGATGTTGGAGTGCATCTAGAAGAATATGGACTTCTTCGCCTGGAATGCCGCAGAGATGCCAAGGATTGATCCCAACGTGGCCTGCCACTGCCTCAACCTGGACCCGGAGGTCCGCCCCATCCAGCAGAAGAAAAGGTCCATCGCGGACAAGCTCGCCGAGCCCATCAGGGAGGAGGTCGCCAAGCTCCTCCAGGCTAGCTTTGTATCCGAAATCCAATACCCTGGCTGGGTCTCCAATGTTGTAATGGTTAAAAAAGGAGACGGCCGGTGGAGGATGTGTATTGACTTTTCCCTTCTTAATAAATCATGCCCGAAAGAGTGTTATCCCTTGCCTCGGATCGACGCGCTGGTTGACTCAGCCGTCGGTTTCCCTGTAATGAGTTTTCTGGATGCTTTTTCAGGTTATCACCAAATTAGAATGCACCCCCCCCCCCCCGACGTCAAAGATGTCTCGTTCATCACAGGAGAAGGATGTTATTGTTATAAAATGATGCCCTTTGGGCTAAAGAATGTGGGGGCCACCTACCAGAAAATGATGGACATGGTCTTCTAGGAGCAGAGGGGAAGAAATTTGGAGGTGTACGTGGACGACCACATGATCAAAAGTCTGGACATCGACTCCCACCTCCGGGACTTGGAGGAGACTTTCGCTACCCTCCGCAAATATAAAATGAGGTTGAACCCCCTGAAATGCACCTTCGGGGCAAGTAGGGGAAAGTTCCTGGGGCATCTCTTCACCCCAGCCGGCATGGAGCCTAATCCGGATAAGGTAAGGGCAATCGTGGAACTAAGGTCACCGCAAAATACTAAGGAGGTACAGCGGTTGATAGGGAAGTTGGCAGGGTTGAGCAGGTTCCTCTCTCCGGCCGGGGAAAGGTGCTCCTCGTTTTTCAAAACCTTGAGAGGGGATCGGAAGTTTGAATGGACCTCAGAGTGCGAGGAGGCGTTCTAGGCCTTAAAGAAACAGCTGACTCAGGCTCCCCTGCTCCAAGGGCCCAAAGGGGGGAGGACCTATTTTTGTACTTAGGGGTCGGGGCGGAGGCCTTGAGCTCGGTTTTAGTTCGGGAAGAGGTGAAGAAGCGACTCCCCATTTATTATGTGAGTCGGGTATTGAGGAAGGTCGAGCTTCGGTATCCCATCTTGGAAAAGTTGGCTTTCGCCCTGATCATCTCGGCCTGGAGGCTCCGACCCTACTTTCAGGCACACTCGATCCGGGTGGTGACTGACCACCCCCTCCGCAGCATCTTCGAAGGGGTGGAGCATTCAGGCCGGTTGGCCAAATGGTCGGTAGAACTGAGTGAGTTCGACATCTCCTTCATTCCCCGCCTCTCGATCAAGGCCCAAGCTATGGCGGATTTCTTAGCAGATTATGTGGTTGAGGTGGCGGAGGAGCAACTCACTCGTCCGGTCCCTTGGAAAGTCGTGGTGGATGGTGCCTCGGGGAGACATTCTTTGGGGGTTGGGGTCATCTTGGAAATCCCCCAGGGGACAAGAGTCGAACAAACCGTGGTAGTGCATTTCCCTATCACCAATAATCAGGCCGAATACGAAGTTGTAATCACTGGTCTGCGCCTGGCAAGGGAGTTAGGGGTGCACGATGTGGAGGTCCTCACAGACTCCATGGTGGTGGATTCCCAGATCAATGGGGAGTTTGAGGTAAGGGAGCCCACCCTGCAGCTCTATCTAGCAAAGGCAAAGAGAATTATAGGGACCTTCCAGACTTTCTCCATCAAGCACGTGTCCCGAGAGGAAAATGAGCAGGCAGACCAGCTGGCAAAACACGGCCCCAGGGTGGGGGATACCATCACAGATCTCTTCCGACCTTCCATTGAGGAGGGGGAACTAATGGAGGTGGAGCAGCATCCCTCATGGATGGACCCCTTCGTCACCTTTCTGTCCACGGGAGAGTACCCGGAGGGGATGGATCGTAGAGGGCTCAAGCACAAGGCAGCATACTACCTCCTGCATGAGGGGAGTTATACCGCAAGACCCTCTCGGGGATGCTGGCTCGTTGCGTGTCCGAAAGGGAGGTGCATAAAATTTTGGAGGAGGTCCATTCCGGCGAGTGCGGGAGTCACTCGGGGAGCCGGACCTTGGAAGGGAGGATCATCAGGCAAGGGTATTTCTAGCCTACCCTCGGTCAAGACACAGCCGAATTCGTAAAAAAATGTCATAAGTGCCAGCTCTATGCTCCACTCCAGTTACAACCGGCTAAGAGACTAAGGAGCATCATGGCACCATGGCCCTTCGCTAGATGGGGTTTGGATCTCGTAGGGCCTTTCCCTCAGGCCAGCGGGCAGAGAAGGTTTTTGCTAGTCATAATCGATTATTTCTCTAAGTGGCTAGAGGTGAAGGCTCTAGCCAAGGTCACCTCCCAAGTGATCAGGAATTTTATCTGGGGGGAGATCATCTGTAGGCACGGGCTACCACAGGCAATCGTCACGGACAACGGACCTCAGTTCGCCAGCACAGAGTTCATTCGCTTTTGCGAACAACTGGGAATTGACCTTCGGTTCGCCTCTGTCCACCACCCCAGGAGCAACGGGCAGGTGGAGGCGGCCAACAAAATAATCGTGAACCTTTTGAAAAATAAAGTGGAAAATCTGAGGGGGAGCTGGGTGGAGAAACTCCCTTCAGTCCTCTAGGCCCTTAGGACCACCCCCAATACGGCCACTGGAGAGATGCCCTTTAAACTTTCTCATGGCTGCGAAGCCGTTCTGCCCGTCGAGTTCGAGGTCCGAACACCCCGGGTCGCCGAGGCGGAGGCTGGAAGGGAGGAGTGGAGATCAGAAAATGAGGAGGAGCTCCGACTCTCCCTTGATATGGTCGAGGAGTTACGCGACTTGTCCACCGTCAGGCAGGAGGAGGTCAAGCGGAGGATGGCCAAGTACTTCAACAAGCACAACCGGGTCAAGCAGTTCGGGGAAGGGGACCTTATCCTGAAAAAAGTGGATGCGTCAGGAAGATCGGCCGCTGTGGGAAAACTCCATCCCAATTGGGAGGGCCCCTACATTGTACAGGAGACCTTAAAATCAGGGGGGTACCGCCTCCAGGATGTAAAAGGGGATACCCTCAGCCACACTTGGAATGGCGATGATCTGAAACGTTTTTACCCTTGAAGATATTGTAGGTACTCTTATTCCATGAGTGAAAATGAATCTTATTATCATATCTTGTGTTTTCGTAAAATTATGATGGCTGGAAGGCTCGCGATTCAAAGCCCCAATAGACAAAGGTTTCTAAGTCTTCTCGCTCTGGGGTTAGGTCTCGTCGCTCCCCTGCCAGGCTCCCACCTAGTTGGCATGGCTGAGTCTCGATGGACATCACTATGACCCTGGGGCTGAGCCCGGAGGATGATCAACACCCGCCCTCAGGCTCTCACCTAGCTGACTGGCCCGGTGGTAGCACCCGGGATAGGCAAATGTTTCTAAGTCTTCTCGCTCTGGGGTTAGGTCTCATTGCTTCCCTGCAAGGCTCCCACCTAGTTGGCACGGCTGAGCCTCGATGGACATTGCTATGACCCTGGGGCTGAGACCGGAGGATGTTCAACACCCGCCCTCGGGCTCTCACCTAGCTGACTGGCCCGGTGGTAGCACCCGGGATAAGCAAATGTTTCTAAGTCTTCTCGCTCTGGGGTTAGGTCTCGTCGCTCCCCTGCCAAGCTCCCACCTAGTTGGCACGGCTGAGTCTTGATGGACATTGCTATGACCCTGGGGCTGAGCCCGGAGGATGTTCAACACCTGCCCTCAGGCTCTCACCTAGCTGACTGGCCTGGTGGTAGCACCCGGGATAGGCAAATGTTTCTAAGTCTTCTCGCTCTAGGGTTAGGTCTTGTCGCTCCCCTGCCAGGCTCCCACCTAGTTGGCACAGCTGAGCCTCGATGGACATCGCTATGACCCTGGGGCTGAGCCCGGAGGATGTTCAACACCCGCCCTCAGGCTCTCACCTAGCTGACTGGCCCGGTGGTAGCACCCGGGATAGGCAAATGTTTCTAAGTCTTCTCGCTCTGGGGTTAGGTCTCGTCGCTCCCCTGCCAGGCTCCTACCTAGTTGGCACGGCTGAGTCTCGATGGACATCGCTATGACCCTGGGGCTGAGCCTAGAGGATGTTCAACACCCGCCCTCAGGCTCTCACCTAGCTGACTGGCCCGGTGGTAGCACCCAGGATAGGCAAATGTTTCTAAGTCTTCTCGCTCTGGGGTTAGGTCTCGTCGCTCTCCTGCTAGGCTCCCTTCTAGTTGGCACGGCTGAGCCTCGTTGGACATCACTATGAGCCTAGGGCTTAGCCCGGAGGATGTTCAACACCCGCCCTCAGGCTCTCACCTAGCTGACTGGCCCAGTGGTAGCACCCGGGATAGGCAAATGTTTCTAAGTCTACTCGCTCTGGGGTTAGGTCTCGTCGCTCCCCTGCAAGGCTCCCACCTAGTTGGCACGGATGAGTCTCGATGGACATCGTTATGACCCTGGGGCTGAGCCCGGAGGATGTTCAACACCCGCCCTCAGGGTCTCACCTAGCTCATTGGCCCGGTGGTAGTACCCGGGATAGGCAAATGTTTCTAAGTCTTCTCGCTCTGGGGTTAGGTCTCATCGCTCCCCTGCCAGGCTCCAACCTAGTTAGCATGGCTGAGCCTCGATGGACATCGCTATGACCCTGGGGCTGAGCTCGGAGGATGTTCAACACCCGCCCTCAGGCTCTCACCTAGCTGACTGGCCCGGTGGTAGTACCCGGGATAGGCAAATGTTTCTAAGTCTTCTCGCTCTGGGGTAAGGTCTCGTCGCTCCCCTGCTAGGCTCCCACCTAGTTGGCACGGCTGAGCCTCGATGGACATCGCTATGACCCTGGGACTGAGCCCGGAGGATGTTCAACACCCGCCCTCAGGCTCTCACCTAGCTGACTTGCCCGGTGGTAGCACCCGGGATAGGCAAATGTTTCTAAGTCTTCTCGCTCTGGGTTAGGTCTCGTCGCTCCCCTGCCAGGCTCCCATCTAGTTTGCACGGCTGAGTCTCGATGGACATCGCTATGACCCTGGGGCTGAGCCCGGAGGATGTTCAATACCCGCCCTCAGGCTCTCACCTAGCTGATTGGCCCGGTGGTAGCACCCGGGATAGGCAAAGGTTTCTAAGTCTTCTCGCTCTGGGGTTAGGTCTCGTCGCTCCCCTGCCAGGCTCCCACCTAGTTGGCACGGCTGAGTCTCGATGGACATCGCTATGACCCTGGGGCTGAGCCCGGAGGATATTCAACACCGGCCCTCAGGCTCTCACCTAGCTGACTGGCCCGGTGGTAGCACCCGGGATAGGCAAATGTTTCTAAGTCTTCTCGCTCTAGGGTTAGGTATCGTCGCCCCCCTGCCAGGCTCCCACCTAGTTGGTACGGCTGAGTCTCGATGGACATCGTTATGACCCTGTGGCTGAGCCCGGAGGATGTTCAACACCCGCCCTCAGGCTCTCACCTAGCTGACTTGCTCGGTGGTAGCACCCGGGATAGGCAAAGGTTTCTAAGTCTTCTCGCTCTGGGGTTAGGTCTCGTCGCTCCCCTGCCAGGCTCCCACCTAGTTTGTACGGCTGAGTCTCGATGGACATCGCTATGACCCTGGGGCTGAGCCCGGAGGATGTTCAACACCCGCCCTCAGGCTCTCACCTAGCTGACTGGCCCGGTGGTAGCACCCGGGATAGGCAAATGTTTCTAAGTCTTCTCGCTCTGGGGTTAGGTCTCGTCGCTCCCCTGCCAGGCTCCCACCTAGTTGGCACGGCTGAGTCTCGATGGACATCGCTATGACCCTGGGGCTGAGCCCGGAGGATGTTCAACACCCGCCCTCAGGCTCTCACCTAGCTGACTGGCCCGGTGGTAGCACCCGGGATAGGCAAAGGTTTCTAAGTCTTCTCGCTCTGGGGTTAGGTCTCGTCGCTCCCCTGCCAGGCTCCCACCTAGTTGGCACAGCTAATTCTCGATGGACATCGCTATGACCCTGGGGCTGAGCCCGGAGGATGTTCAACACCCGCCCTCAGGCTCTCACCTAGCTGACTGGCCCGGTGGTAGCACCCGGGATAGGCAAATGTTTCTAAGTCTTCTCGCTCTAGGGTTAGGTCTCGTCGCTCCACTACCAGGCTCCCACCTAGTTGGCATGGCTGTGTCTCGATGGACATCGCTATGACCCTGGGGCTGAGCCCGGAGGATGTTCAACACCCGCCCTCAGGCTCTCACCTTGCTGACTGGCCCGGTGGTAGCACCCGGGATAGGCAAATGTTTCTAAGTCTTCTCGCTCTGGGGTTTGGTCTCCTCGCCCCCCTGCCAGGCTCCCACCTAGTTGGCACGGCTGAGTCTCGATGGACATCGCTATGACCCCGAGGCTGATCCCGGAGGATATTCAACACCCGCCCTCAGGCTCTCACCTAGCTGACTAGCCTAGTGGTAGCACCAGGGATAGGCAAAGGTTTCTAAGTCTTCTCGCTCTGGGGTTAGGTCTCGTCGCTCCCCTACCAGGCTCCCACCTAGTTGGCATGGCTGAGTCTCGATGGACATCGCTATGACCCTGGGGCTGAGCCCGGAGGATGTTCAACACCCGCCCTCAGGCTCTCAGCTAGCTGACTGGCCCGGTGGTAGCACCCAGGATAGGCAAATGTTTCTAAGTCTTCTCGCTTTGGGGTTAGGTCTCGTCGCCCCCCTGCCAGGCTCCCACCTAGTTGGCACGGCTGAGTCTCGATGGACATCGCTATGACCCTTGGGCTGAGCCCAGAGGATGTTCAACACCCGCCCTCAGGCTCTCACCTAGCTGACTGGCCCGGTGGTAGCACCCGGGATAGGCAAAGGTTTCTAAGTCTTCTCGCTCTGGGGTTAGGTCTCGTCGCTCCCCTACCAGGCTCCCACCTAGTTGGCATGGCTGAGTCTCGATGGACATCGCTATGACCCTGGGGCTGAGCCCGGAGGATGTTCAACACCCGCCCTTAGGCTCTCACCTAGCTGACTGGCTCGGTGGTAGCACCCAGGATAGGCAAAGGTTTCTAAGTCCTCTCGCTCTGGGGATAGGTCTCGTCGCTCCCCTGCCAGGCTCTCACCTAGTTGGCACGACTTAGTGGGTCTGAAAAAAGCCCCAGGGGCAAGCTCGCTAGCCAAGACGGCGAGTTCGGGATATTCCGCCCCCCCCCCCAGCTCGCCGCCAAGGAGGTCATGGTCCGATCTCGGACTTAGGGGGGAATAGTTCCCTCAAGCGAGTCCGACCTCGCCGCGAGCACCGGTAACATCAGCGAGTCCAGCTACGGTCGGCTCCTAGGGTCTCGCCGCAAGCGCTCGCCCTAGCTCAAAGACATCCTACAGACAGGGTCGGACTCGGTAGGATTGCCTAAAGGGGTATCGCGCGCACAGATACAATCGAAAGCAAGCTTAAAAAGAAGTTAGAAAAATTGTGCGAAAATTGTCCGTTTTACTATTATGATTACAAAATCAAGCTAGCCTCGGCAAGGTACAAAAAGAAGAAGAAAGAAGAAGAGAACAAAGGTTGGGGAGCCCCATCAGCTCTCGCCTTCCCTCCCTGCGTGACGATCCTCCTTGCTGCCGAGCCGAGTGTCCATCTCCCCCATCCCTGCGAAGAGCGAGTCGAAGCTGTCTTATTTCTCGCTGAGCGGGCTGGGTGGGAACAAGGTCGGCAGGAGATCCCGGACAGTGACTCCTTCACAGCCTTCAGCCAAAATCCCCGTCCCCCACATGGCCTTCAGGAGGCACTCGACAGACTCAATGGAGTTGACTCGCAGCCACTCTGTGACGTCAGCCTCGCCAAAGACCCGAGGCTTCTAGTAGGGGAAGGGTGGCTCGCTGGCGCCTGGGGGAATGAGAACTTCAGCCTGGCAGAGGACCTCACCATGGAGCTCCTTGTTCTTCTCCTTCAAATCCGCCGCCTCCATCCTCAGCTGAGCAGCAACAGCCTCCTGCAAGCAAGAGTGCGTCCTCAGCTCAGCAAGCTGGGTCTCCCGCTCGGCGAGCTGAGCTTGCAGCTGAGCCACCTCGCCTCGCAGCGCGTCGGCGGCTTCGGCGTCCTGCGGGACTAGAGTTCAGAACAAGCACGAGAATGATCCTAAATAAGATGAGTAGGGATATCCAGTGATTACCAAGCCACCGGTGGATTTTGCGAGCAGAGCGTCGGCAAGGCCGAACTGCCTTTCCGCGTCGGCCGCGCTCTCCTTCGCCAGGTCACGCTCCTGCTCGGCAGTCTGCAGGGCATTGCTGAGCTGGAAGCCGCGGTGGACCATCATATAGTGAAGCTCGAAGGCCCGCAGGTGAGCCTGCAACCCCTCATAACCAAGCTGGCGGGGGGTTAGCTGTTTGTACGACTCGGCACTGTCACGGCCATAGAGGACGAAGCCGAAGGCGAAGGCGTGACCAGTGGGAGGCCGACGAGCCCCCCAGGAGGGGGTGCGAGTGGAAACGGAGACCCGGTGGGCCCCCTCATCTCATTTCAGGATGGGCTCGCCGGCCGCAACCTTGCTCCTTCCTCCCTTGCCGAAGTGGGGGTGATCCTTCGGCAGGCCGGGTTCGCGAGGGACGACCCCCTCGGCAGAATCAGAGGGGGAAGGACCATCCCTCTTCTTCTTCTCCCTTTGGGGGGAGGATGCTTCCTTCAGCGGGCTCAACGGGGGGTCGCCGGAGGAAGCCTCTGATGAGCTCATGAACTTGACGGGCGAGGAGGGGAGATGCATCCGCCCGCGCGAGACCACCTTGTCCTTTTTTCTTCTTCGGTGCTGAGGGATCTGGGCGCGAGCTTGACTCCGCGAGCTCCAAGCGCTTCTTGCTAAGGGGTTGGCCCTGCGCTTGTTCGTCTCGGCAGGCCTCCGCCGCTGCCCGGGCCCGCTCTAGGGGGTCAAAGAATATCCCCGGGTCGGCGAACGGCGGATGCTCCGGCAGAAGTCGCTCCCCTACAGAAAAATGATCAGAAAAACCGAGCTTCATTTTGACAAAGCTCGCGAGAAGAAAGGGCGAGGTGTACCTTCACCAGGGAGGATGGGTTGAAGAAAGTCGAGGCCGCGACGGAGGTAGGCGACCTCGAAGTCTTTGTGAAGGAAGAATTTGTGGAGGTCGGCGTCGCCGCCGGACAGGGAAGGAAAACGATAGATGTCCTCGCCTTTCTGTTGGGGCCGGAAGGGGATGTTGCCGAGCTCGCCCTTGATAAAGACGAGCTGGGTCATCCAGTTGTGGTTCTTGTTCACGAGCTCACGAACCTTGACGAGGGATCCGCCGAAGTAGGCGACCCCAACGGGGGTGGCCTTGTAGGAGAACAGCTTACGGAAGACCATGAGATTGAATTCAATCCGCTCTCGGCAGAGAAAGCAGACGAACGCCACCATTATGGCGATGGCGTTGGAGTTCAGCTGCGCGGGCACCGCGCCATAATACTTCAGAATTTGTCGGATCTCTGGCCACAGGGGGAGGTGCAGCCCCACCTCGAAGTGCGAGATGGGGAAGGCGAGCTCACCCTCAGGGAAAGAGTTGATAGCTTCGTGCTCGGCGGGCGCGCGAGCCTGGAAGCCGAGAGGGACGAACTCAGCCGTGAACTCGGCGAGCTCCTCCTCTGTGATGTGCCCCTCAAAGAAGCAGTGGTCGACGAAGTGTCGGGCGCACTTAGATCGGCCATCCGCGTCAGGGTTAGTTTTCACCATTCTGGCAAATAAGGAAAAGGCGCGAGCTCGGGGTGGCGGAGGGGAGGTAAGGGTTCGGGAGCAATAAAGGCGTATCCAGGGGGTAGGTGAGAGGGCCTATTTATAGAAAGAAAAAGTAAGGCATTGAAGGGCGAGGGCGAGCCGATCGATCCGCCCAACCCCTCCACGCTGCCTTGCCGCCTCGCCGCCCCTTGCTCTCCAAGGCCCGCGAGTTAGCCTGGTCCAAGAAGGAGGAATTCGAAAGGACGCTTATCAGGATATCGAAAAAACATCTTCATATATATATACGAGTTCGCGTAAAATTTGTTTAAATTATTACAGACAGTTAAATTGTTCAGAGCAGGGAGAGATAAAGGCGTGAGGACCACGCGAGGGCGAGCGCGAGCACCGGTCGGCCGACAGAGGAGTCGTCCTATTCTCCCCGGTCTCGCCGGTCCGCCGTCGCAGATCGCCGCGCGTGGAGCTCGCGAAGCCGCCCCCTATTCCTATTCACTACCCGCAGGTTCTCGTCAATCTCATCCATCAGAACCAAGGAAGACGCCTCTTCGAACGCCAAGCTGACCCCCGCCCCGTCCGCCAGCCGCGAGCACTCCCACTGCAGCCTGTTATTGTCCTTCCGCGGGTCGTGGAGCTCGCGCACGAGCTTCTTGAGAACCTTCTGCTCCCGTTTTGCACGCTCGGGGCTGCTTAGTTCGGGGTCCAGGAAGGCGTCCAGGGTGCGTGGAGAGGGGAGGGGCGAGTAAGGTGGTCGATCCACGGACTCGCCGTCTTCAGTCCGGCCGAGAAGGTCTACATGAAGAATCGAAACAGTTTGAAGAGCGGGCACCACCAGAACAGGAAAGTATAGAGCTGAAGACTTACTGCGCGAGCCTGGCTCCTTTGGGTTGACGCAAGGAGAGAAGTAGCGCAGGTCCTTGCCACGACCATGTATTAATTCCTGATCGATGGGTTGATAGCCGGGGACGGGGATATGCCCGGCGCCTCCCCCCACGAGTACAGAACCAGGGGACGGTTGCCGAGAAGGGGGACGACTCGGCGACGCCAGCTTCTGCGAGTCCGGCTCCTTGACCTCGCACTCCCGTCTTGGCGAGCTGTCGGGAATGCTTTTGACCCGCAGGGTGGACGCCTCACCGCTATTCTCCCGGCTGGAAGAAAGCTCCACAAGGTCTTTGGCAGGAGAATCAAGAGTCGGCTGGTTGGAGGAGCCAGCCCCGCTCCCCAAGGCCGCTGAAAAATCAGCTAGAATGGGCTCGGCCCCCGGAGGAAAGGGTTTCGCCCGCTTAGCCGAGCCAAAATCAGTGAAGCGGCGAGCAGGGGCCTCTAGGTTGGTCAGGCCCGCAGCTTGAGCGGCGATCTCATCGTGAGTGCGTGCGAGCCGCTCTAGGACTTCCTTGGGAAGCGGCATCTTAGCAGGAGTCCAGGAATGGCAAGGGTCAGTCAAATGCGTAGGGGTACATATATATAGCTGCCGGCGGGGCCTACCAGAAGATTCTTCCTTTAACGCATGCCTCCCACTCGCCGGATCCTGCGGGGTTGGATGTATCTTTCCGAGCTTGTCCCAACCTCGCAAAGAGCGGGGATTGTGTACAACCCCGTATCCGCCGAGTGGGTCCGCGGAAGCCAGACCGGCCGGTTCAGACCGCCTCTCGGTCGGGCAGGGTTCACCGCCGAGCTCGAGCTCGGCAAATCGTCGTACCGAGCTCGGAGATCATCGGGTCGTGCTCAGAGTTTGTCCAGCGGAGCCCGCACTCGCCAAACTGGGGCTGCTCGCCAGCCGAGCCCGCACTCGCCAAACCGGAGCTGCTCGCCAGGCGAGCTCGCACTCGTCATTGGCCGAGCAGAATCGGCAAGTGCCAGCCCCATCGGGTTCTCGCCTCCCTAGCCGAGCAGGGGATCCAGTGGCCATCCCATCCCAGGTGGTCTGCCCCTGGCCCCTCATAACAGCGGGGTTTGGTTGTTGGCAGGCCAGCCCAAGGGGGCTTTCAGTAATTTCAGACCGGCAGAGGTAGGCTATTTGCAGGCCGTTTTCAGTTCTCTATAAATAGGACCCAAGGGGTACCTCAGAAAGGGGGCTCATTAATTCTCAGGTCTCAAAGTGCTTTCTGAGGTACCTTAGCCCGGCAATTTGCTAAGGAGGGAAAGCGCTCTAAGATCTTCCGGGAGTGTGGTGGGACCTCCGCGCCGGGCCCTTGGCCTAGTCCTTTGTTCTCCACTTTCTTATCATCTTTCTTGCAGGAGCAGAGTAGGTGCGCGACCACCCCTTCCCCAAGGGTCGAACTCCACAGAGACCGGTTTTACGATTTCAACACCCCCCCCCCCCTCTAGAGTAGATCTGAATAACTCCCTCCTTTCAATTTGTATCGGAGATTGTGGTTCTTTGGTTGTACAAGCTAACACTTGAATCAAGATCCCTGCTTATTCAGATTTTCTTTTCCTTAGCTATTCATTTATCATATGGCACAGAACAAGGATTATGCAAGCACCATACCTCTAGTCTGTAACATAAATAAGTTCAGTATCTGGAAGGCAAGAATAAGACTTTACATGAACTCAATTGATGAAGATATTTTTAACTAGATTTTGATAGGTACCCTAAACCAACTGAAGTTTCTTCTACATCTACTGACACTCATGGAGTACCACCACCAACTTAGACTGATGCTCAAAAGAAAGCAAAAATTACAGATGCCAAGGCCATGAACATACTGGCCCAGACTATGTCAGATGACATTTTCCAAAAGGTTGCAGAATGCACATCAGCAATGGCTATTTGGGATTATTTGAACCAAATGGTGGCAGGTTCAGTGGAAAAAAGAAAAGACAGAAGATCCCTTCTTATTTCTAAGTATGAGAACTTCATAAAGGAAGATGCTGAATTAGTTGAAGAGATGTATAGCAGACTGAGTACCATCATCAGTGAACTAAGAACATTGTACAAGTACATTTCACTGACAGATATCAATGATAAAATATTGATGTGTTTTCCCAGTTCTTGGGACACGAGAATCTGGCCTATCAAAGATGCTAGAAGTATTTCAGAAATTTCCACAGAAACACTTCTGGGAAAGCTCAAATCCTTTGAGCACTTGACAAAGACTAGGGAGGCAGAGCAGAAGGTCTCTACTCCAGTCAGGAAAGATCAGAACATTGCTTTTAAGGCTACAGAAGAAATAGCAACTCCTGCTATTAATGAAGAGTTATTGAGTCTCTTAGCAAAGAGATTCTACAAGATAGGAAAAAGAGACATCAGGAAGAAGTCATCCAGATAAGAAGATAAACTCAGGTATGACAAAACACCAACTAAAGAGGTTGTTTGTTTTGGTTGCAGGAAACCTGGACACTACATCTATGAGTGTCCAGAGAATCAAAAGAAGGAGAAAATAAAGGACAAGGGCTCCAGAAGACAGAAATATAGTAAGCCTTCCTCAAGAAAGCATAAGAGGAAAGAGAAAGGCATTGTAGCAGAAACCTGGAGTGATACTGAAGAGGATTCCTCATCCTCTAGCTCCAGTGATGAAGATGAGGAGGAACCAAAGGCAAAGGAAGTTTGCCTAATGGTAATTGATGCTTCCAGCACTCATTCAGGAGAAGATTCATCAGATGATTAACAACCACTTTCATAAGTGGATCAGGTACTCTCTTCTTTTGACTATAATTCTGAAGATTTTGTACATGAATTCAAAACTATGTGCATGGACCTAATTAGTTCAGAAAAGGAAATTAAACAACTTAGAGAGCAATTGAATGATCAAAGTAGTTTAGTTGCAGAAAACTATAAATTAAAAGATGAAATTACTCTTGCAAATGAACAGATAATTAAACTAAAAACTGAACTAGCTGAGGCAAGGCAACTTGAAGAATCCCTTAATGGGAGAAGCCTCAAGCTGATGGACATTATAAGAACTGTTAATGCCAGACTCACTGGCAAACTGGGCTTGGGTGCTTCATCAAGCCAACCTCCACTGGTCCAGAAAAATGCACTAAGGACCCCAGTAAAATTCATCTCTGAAAAAGGTAAAGAACTAATCTATGAGAAACCCTCAACTATAAATAAGAATAAACATAACAAACAGAAAAATATAAATAGACAAAATCAAAACAAAAACAATGTTCAGCAGTTTTAATCGAACTCAGATCGACGAAATGTGAACAAATCGTCGAACCCAGGTCGACGATCTTTGAACAAAAATGTCTACTATAATCAATCATCTTACTGCGATCGACGATTTCTGTATGGATCATTGAGCAGAGATCGACGAACTTGGGGTACAGAGAATGAATATTATCCTTCTCTAAGCAGAGATCAACGATCTCAACCCATGTCGTCGAACTCAGATCGATGATCTCACTTCCAATCGTGGAACCCAGTGAGAATTAATAAAACCTTTAACTATAATAGAAACCCTAATCAGAAAAGACACAATCAATCCTTTTACCCTTTGGGAAATTCTACCTAGGAGATACCATCCACTAGGCTATAAATCTCAGCCAACCATGTCTGTTATCTTAAGTTTTTCTTATCAAGAAAACAAAGGACCCAAGGTAACCTGGGCCAAGAACAATTAATCTTTTGATTGTTGCAGGTGAAGAACTGTCCACCATACAACCAGCAATGGTATCTAGACAGTGGGTGCTCAAAGCAAATGACAGGATGGAAGGATTACTTATCCAACTATAAGTCAAAGCTAGGACCTAAGGTTATTTTTGGTTACTCCAACTTTGGCCAGACTGAAGGCTATGGAGAAATCAAGATAGGTGTTGTCACATTCAGGAAGGTTGCATATGTAAGTGGATTGAAACATAACTTGATCTCCATTAGTCAGCTCTGTGATGAAGGATTTAAGGTAACTTTCAATCAGTCCTCTTGCATTATTTCTTCAGCTGACGACATAGTAGTTTTATCTTGTTCTAAAGTAGGTAACTTATATTGTTAACTTCAATTAAGCCATAAATGAAATTTGTTTATTTAACCAATCATGTAATTAAAATGAATTATGGCATAGGAGACTAGGACATGTAACTCTAAAATACATTGCTAGGCTATCTAAGGACAATATTGTAAGAGGATTGCCTTCTTACCCTTATAAGAAGGAAAGCCTATGCAGGGCTTGTCAACTAGGCAAGCAAACTAAAAATAGTTTCAAATCCATTAATAAGAGTGACTCACCTAGGATTTTGTATTTGCTTCACATGGATATTTTTGGACCCATTGTTGTACAAAGCCTTAAAGGGAAGTCTTACACCTTAGTTATTGTAGATGACTTATTCAGGTTCACTTGATTGTTCTTCTTGAAAATTAAGTCAGATAACTTCAAGGTTCTTACAGATTTTCTCAAGTGCATACAGAGTGAGTTCTCTACTCAAGTTGTATTGATATGAACTGATCATGGTACTGAGTTTGAGTCTCTTCTTATGCAAGAGTTCTGTTAGAAGGAAGGTATCAGGCAATGTTTTTCTGCTCCTAGAACTCCTCAACAAAATGGGGTAGCTGAAAGGAAAAAACAGAACCCTGATTGAAGCTGCAGGTACATTGCTTGTTGATGCATACTTGCCCCTTTCTTTTTGGGCAGAGGCAGTGAGCACAGCTAACCATGTCCTGAATAGAAGTTTAATGCATAAGCTAAAGGATAAGACCCCCTATGAGCTACTCAAAGGGAAGAAACCTAAAGTAGACTATTTTAGAGTATTTGGTTGTGTTTGTTACATTCATATTAACAACAGAAAATACACTAGAAAGTTTGAAGCCAAGTCTGAAATGGGAATTTTTCTAGGATATTCCCAAGTAAGCAAGGCTTATAGGGTCTATAATAAATCTACCTTGAAAATTGAAGAGTCTGTACATGTATCTTTTGATGAAACTAACATATTTTATAAGGAGAAGAATACTTCTACCAGTCAGAACTTGCACGTACCTACTTTGTGTGAGAATATGGATATTGTAACACTCTCTCCTGAGATTGTTACACCATCATCTCCATAAATAGCTGAAGGCAGTGATGAAGATATCTGTGAGCCAACTGATCGTGTCCCAGCAGCTGAAATAATTCCATAAGAGGAATTAGCTCCACCAGCTGTTGAGCAACCAACTCCTCCTGCTTATTTAGTCATACTTAGAGATCATCCTATATCTCAAGTGATTGGAGACATATCAGTAAGTGTGCAGACTAGACATCAGCTCCACCAGGATTTGATGCATGCCTGCTTCATTTCTCAAGTTGAACCTCAATCCATTCAATATGCAGAGCAAGATACCCACTGGATCCTTGCAATACAAGAGGAGCTCAACTAATTTGAGAGGTGTAGAGTTTGGGAATTGGTCCCAAGACCAGAGAACTACCCAGTAATTGGAACAAAATGGGTGTTTAAAAATAAGATGGATGCACAAGGAGCAATCATAAGGAATAAGGCTAGGCTTGTTGCTCAAGTGTATAGGCAGGAAGAAGGCATTGATTATGATCAGACCTTTGCTCCAGTGGCAAGGTTAGAGGCAATCAGGATCTTCTTGTCCTATGCTGCTTCTCGAAAATTTAAAGTCTATCAAAGGGATGTTAAAAGTTCTTTTCTGAATGGAGAACTGAATGAAGAAGTCTATGTTGAACAACCATCAGGTTTTATCTCTCCAACTCAACCTTCTTTTGTTTATAGGTTACATAAAGCTATTTATGATCTTAAGCAAGCTCCAAGAGCTTGCTATGAGACCCTGTCTAGCTTCTTGTTAGAACATTGATTCTCTAGAGGCATAGTAGATAGGACATTATTTGTTAAACATCATCATGATAAAATATTATTAGTACAAATATATGTAGATGATATTATATTTGGTTCAACTGATCCCAAACTATGCAAATGGTTTTCCAACCTTATACATTCAAAGTTTGAGATGAGCAGTATGGGTGAGCTCTCCTACTTCCTTGGTCTCCAAGTCAACCAGGCACCTGATGGCATTTTCCAATCTCAATCCAAGTATGCTAATGAGCTGATCAAAAGGTTTGGGATGGCTTGTGCCTCAGCTAAGAAAACAGTCATGGCTCCCAATGCTGTGATTGATTCTGATGAGCATGGGAAACCTGTTGATCAGAAATTATATAGGGTCATTGTTGGGTCCCTGTTATATCTCACAGCAAGTAGGCAAAATATAATGTTTGTCACATGTCTTTATGCTAGGTTCCAGGTGAATCCTAAAGAATCCCACCTTATTTTATTAAAAAGGATTTTGAGATATATAAAGAGTGGCCCAAATCTAGGACTCTGGTATCTTGCTAAGTCAGAATTTGAGTTGACTGGATACTCAGATGCTGACTTTGCTGGAAGTAGAGTAGACAGGAAAAGTACCTCTGGAACATGCCAGTTCCGGGGTGCTAGGCTTGTCTCTTGGTTTTGTAAAAAAAACATTTGTGTCTACATTAACTGTAGAAGTTAAGTATATAGCAGCTGGCAGTTGCTGTTCTCAGATGTTATGGATACAAAATCAGCTACTAGACTATGGACACAACTTAAATAATTCAACTATATTTTGTGATATTACTAGTGCTATTTCTATAGCACAGAATCCAGTCCATCATTCTAGGAATAAGCATATAGATGTAAGGCATCATTTCATTAGGGAGTGTGTAGATAAAAAGAAAATCAATCTCACCTTAATCTCTACTGATTTGCAAAGGGCAGATATTTTCACCAAACCTTTTATGAAAAGAAACATCTATTCTTCATGAATCAGCTAGGTATGATTAATGGAGATGAGATTATTTGACTTTTTGTCTGAGATCGGCGATTTGTTGACAGATCGTTGAACGGAGATCGACGATCTGCTAACGTCTCGTGAAGTTGAACGTCGAACGGAGATCGACGATCACTTCTTAGTGAAACATTTGTCGTCGAACAGAGATCGACGATTTTTGGTTCAGAGAATTTATCGTCAAACTGAGATCGATGATTTATTCCTTCTCTTCGATCTGAGGTTACCGAACTCATTTTATATTAAAATACTTCTCTAACCTTGTTTTGAAGTCGTTTTTTGTAGTTAATACGCTTGGTTAATCCCGTCTCTTCATTTTCTTAAACCTTATAAACTAGGGTTTAGACGGAAATAGTCACGCGCTTTCTATTTCCCTTCTGCACTTGATCTTTGTTTTCTCTGTAGGAACTCTCCAATGGCATTTCCAGCGGTGATTGTGTCCAGCATGAAGTTCGATTCAGGTTTTGATATTGATCTGGATTCATTCAAGCATAGTGATCAGATGTTTCAGGACGTGTTGAAGCTATTTGATGCACCTAAGTTACAGAAGTTTCTGACGACCGGGATGAAGTTACCAGTATCAGAAATTAAAGAATGGGCTTATACCTCTTCTTCAAACGGACAGACGATGATAGGAGCTATTTATGGACAGGAGGTACATCTAAACCCTATCGTTCTTACATAAATTTTCGGTTTTATTACTGGAGAAGACGATATTGATTTAGATAAAGAGGAATTTACTGCCATGCTTGCCAAAATGGGTCATGTTGAGGCAAACCCTAGCAAGCTTCTGAAAAAGAACTTGTCTCCTCAATACAAGTTCTTGGCAGATATTGTGGGAAAAGTGCAGCTTGGGAAGCACACTGCCCATGATAATATATCCAGGCATCAGTTTCTTTTGATGAGTGCCTTAATCAGAAATCAGTGAATTGGGCTGAAGTTTTGTTTGAGTTGATCAGGAAGAAAGCAAATAAGAGAGAGGTCTCTCTTGGAAGAATTTTAGGGATTTTTCTCACTGAAAAATGCCCTGAGTTGTTGACATCCCCAACAATATTCATCAATGCTTCCAAGAGGCTGACCCCAGCTCTCTTTGGTAAGTGGGAGAGGACTATCTCAAAGCCCTCCAGGGCTCCCTCCACCCACAGGGTTTCTGAGGACACAAGGACTGCTCCAGTCACTCCTCACCCTAGAGAAGATGAGCCAGAGATTCCTCCTTCCCCAGCTAGACCAACTTCCCCTTTGCCATATCAAACAACTCCACCTAAAATCCCTCCTCTAGGAACTCCTACTCCTTTGTCTCCTCTACCAAATTATCTAAATGAGATCCCCTCCACCAACATCTCAATCTAAACCTCACCAACCTTTGATCTTCATTTCTCTTCACCAACTCCTTCACTAACTCATTTACCTTCTCATGAACCCTCACCTCATGTTTCCCCCCATCCAGAACAAGTTTCTATCCCTGAATCCACCACTCAACCTACCATCTCAAACATCTGCACAGCTTGTGGTCATTCCACTTCCTCTCTTCCATCTACATCATCCTATCCATCTGCTCTCATTGCCCTCCTCACCCCTACCATCAAAGCCATTATGGAGGATGTCATTGCACCTCTACTAGTTTCTTTTAATTCTTTTGTTGCCTCTTTTTTTGGCCCTTCTTCATCTAGGGGTCCGACAGAAGACATTACTGCTACCAGGCAGGGGGAGATGTCCAGTGAAGAAGTCCCTCCTCCTCCAGCAATTGCAATAGCAGAGGCAGACAAAGTTTTGGCAGAGGCAGACACAAGTTTGACAGTTGTAGATACAGTTTTGGCACATACAGAGAATATAGATATTGATATACCTAAGGCAGAAGTTATTGCATTTTTGGAAGATGACATTGAAATCCCTGAAGAACCCTTGGACATTCTTCATGGAGATTGTTTCATCTCTCTAGCTTTTGAATTGACTTCAGTTCTAAGCTCTTTTGATCTTTTGTATAGAGATTATCTTCCCCCTGCTACTTTTCAATCTTGTTCAGATATAGTATGTTATACTGCTCCTGTGAGCAAAGATCTTTTACTTCAGCTTCTTCAGAGTTTTGCTGCTCTAGTGCCTGAGCTCTTGGCAGCTCCTGAGCCTGAGCCTTCTGTAGCTCCTTCTGCAGTTTCAGTGCCTGAGCTGGTCAGTATGCCAGAGGTTGAGATTTCAGAGCCCAAGACTTTCTCTCCTCCAACCTATGTCTTTTCTACTTCTCCAATCCCAGACTTGGATGAAATTATGGCTGCTAATACAGCTGAACAACTTTCAGTTATCAAAGAGATTGATTATTTATATGATAATCCACCAGGCTCATCTGATAATGATTCAGATTCGAATTCAGACTCAGATCCAGATGTTAGCAAGAAGAAGAAAGTGACCAAGAAAAGAAAAGCTCCAGTGAAGGAAGTGCCTAAGTCTAATCCTCAAGATGACATTCCTTACTTTATCATGCACAATATTACTCTCACATCAACTACTCCTCACTGGATGAGATTTTCCAAGAATGAGATGAAGGCTCAGAAGAAAAGGAGAAAGACTGGCTCCTCTCCTGTCAAAGTTTTCAGGAAGGATCCACCTCCTCCTCCTCCTCCTTCAGCAGGTGCTAGTGGGAATGTTGCTTCTAGGGCTGCTACCTCCTCCCATCAGCAGACTTCTTATGCTCCTAACTCTCACAGCAGACCATCCAGGTCTTATTCAAGGGGCTATTCAAGAAGGAGAGGTAGACAGAATGATTAGGCTGATAGAGAAGATATTTCAGATTCTAGCAGGAGATTCAGAATTCCTAGAAAATTCAGTCAAGTCAGACCTCCTCCAAACCTTCATGACAGTCATTCTCAACATACAGTAACAGAAACAAAATTCCAAGAACAATCAATCAAGCACAGGAAGCTTTAGAAGACCTCTCATGACTCTAAAGAAGAATCATCTCAGTATGAACCTGAGCTTGATCCTAACTTCAGGATGGCTAGGTTTCATGAATTGATTGCTCTCTCTTAAATAAACAAAGCTAGAAAATAAGGAATTGATCCTTCTCAATTCTCGACTATGTCTAAGTATAGGGAGAAAGAGCTGGAACAATTTGATATTGATAAGAATATCTTTGACGCTAATGCCTATATGTAGGTACATCCTGAGGCAGTTGTTCCTAGAGCAGCTACAATTAAAGTTCTTGGTGAAGCAGACTTGAAAATGTCAAGACAGCAAGCAGTAGATCCAAAAAGAAGAATTGAATTTACTAAGCCAGCTTCAGACAAGTCTTAGTAACTATTTTCTTTTTGTGTTTATATTTATCATTGTAAATATCTGTTGAACTTTTCTTATATCTCATGACAGATATATTTATTTAGTTTTCCTGTTGTTTTCTTTTATTATTGTTTAGTGACCTCACCCAAATAGGGGGAGATTGTTGGATCCCTGGTTTGGATTTGGGCTAGGTTCACTAATCTAGGCTAAGTCAGACCCATATTGTATAGCCAGGGTCTAGTCTTGTGTCTTAGGTGTCAGTCAGGTCATCAACTCAGTGAGACAAGACCAAGACATCAGAGACTTAGAAGACAGCAGAGAGTGAATGATGAGCCCTCTTTATACAGTGTTTTTCAGACTCATCTGGGCTAGTTTTATCGCTCTTGCACTTCTCTTTTCGGTTGTTTTTATTGATATTCCGTTCCCACTACTTTTCACGCTAAGTGTACTATTTTGTACCAAGGGTGTGCAATTGTGCATTCTATTGTCAGGGGTATGCACATGGTGCTCCTCGTTAGTTTGATATTTAGTTTTGTTTGCATTTTGGTGCTGGGAGCTGGTGCCCCAGTTGGTTTAATTGTTGCGCAGGTAGTCGGGATGTCCTTAAGTTCATTTTCAATTCTGTATAAAACGCACGGCCGTGCGCACGTCTGCGCGCACAGTTCCTGCTCAATCGTGCGTTTCACACAGTATTCTGGGGTGTTCTGTTTCTGCTCGTGCGTTTGGTTCGCACACGGTTTAGGCCAAACCGTGCGAGAAGGAATCGCACGGCCCGCACCTCTTGCCTAGCTTTCCAGCGTTCTGTGGTTAATCGTGTGTTTTCCTTCACGTACGGGCAGGAGCGCCCGTGCGCGAGTAAAACGCATGGTTCCACTATTTTGCCTGCATTTCGACATTCTGTCGTTACACGTGTGATTTCCTTCACGCACGGGCGGAATTTCCCGTGCGAGAGAAACACACAGGTCAACGCTTCTTCTTCTCAGGCTATTTTCTACATGCTAAAATCGCACGGTTCACGCACAGTCGTGCGCCCGACCGTGCGTGACTATTTTTCTGATCTTTTTCTATTTAAGGCGCAGATTTTCACCATGAAGGAGACTTTTTGTTCCACGCCTTCCCTCCTGCAATTTTAGGGCGAAAATTCGCCGTTCCACCTAGGAGAGGAGATCCGGGCAAGCATTCAACGCCAAATCCAAGCCGGAGCTTCCTCTCGGCCTCCTCCTTCATCCTTGAGCTTTAAGAGGAGATTCAACCGAGCTTTCTCCACCAAGCAAGGAGAAGTTTGTGCCATCTTATTCTGTATCGTGACACGAAGAATACGAGTCCATTGGGAGTGAGTGACAACCTCCTCTACCCCGGACGCAGTTGAGGACCGAGCTTGGACGCGGATTGACAACCCGACGATTCCAACCATGAACCCTTGGCAAGACTTCGGATCCGGTCGATTTCGCACACCTTTTCTCCTCTTTTTGTAATTAGCTTAGTAAATCTCTTTGTATATGATGAAGTTGTGCTTAATTGTATAAACATTTGTATTAAATCATGTCTATGTGATTTCATGTATTTTGTTATATTTGCTTGAGGTGCGCCAAATTCCATTCGCCACCATCCACCCTTGCCGCACTAGCAATTTCTAATGGAGTGCGTTGCGAAGAGGTGCTTGCTACCCTCACTGTTCTCTCAGTTCTTACGCAAGCCTACTCGCCCATCCGCCTTGCGATTCGGTGCATAGCGGCCCGACTAGCCTTCCATGCCGCCTGGCGAAGCATCGCATAGCGGCGTTACATAGGAGTAGTTGATAAATTTTTACTTTATTTTATCGCCACCATCAAAACCCCCGTTAGTTAACTCCGACCTAAGGACTTCAATCTCAAGTCCTCCTTGAAATTAACTCCACCTTACTGTGTTCTTTCGAGATCGATACTAGGGAAAATTCGCCCATTTTATATTACTTGTGCGACCGGTTCACTGCTATGATCTTTAGCATCAAGTTTTTGGCGCCGTTGTCGGGGAACACAGTCATGTGAGTTTGTGGAGAGGGAGATAGGAGATAGAAGCCATTTTCCATCTGTTCATTCCATGTTTTATTTTTCTTTGCTTTAGTTTTTATAATTTACTGTTTATTTTTCTTTATTCCTTTTCTAGTTTTGATTTTTTTTTCAATAGCAGGTATCCCTTTTTATTTATCTGCTTGCGTGTAGTAAATTTTTGCTTAGAAAATTCGGTTGTGAATTATTTGTAGTCGCACCATGTATTCTTATATGAATATTCGTTATCGATGGTGCGGGGATTATAGGCATGGTAGTGATGAGTGCCCCACTGAAGATTGCGAGCATAATTCTCGTGGTTCTGTGTATGGAGCACCGTTTTCCTATGGTACTTCATATACTCAACCTAGGTCTTATGGTAACTCCTCTTCTACGCATTCATATTTTTCTTGTTCCTCTCCGATCCCACCTGGACCGAGGAGTAATGGAAAACAATATTTGTGTTGTCGCAGCACCGACCACGTGTTGAAAGATTGCACAGAATTTCAGTGCAAGTTGGAGGAGGATGATGAACCGGGTATCCGATTCACTCTATCACCCTCTCAAATGGCTGCTCCTTCATCTTCTGATGATGTATTCGCAGTACCACCTTGTCTATGGACGACTGCTGCGGATATACCGATCAGGCATTCTACTAATCGGTGTGACGACATTGTGGCGCCATCTCTCCCCATGCCCTCTTCCCCTCTTATTGATTCACCCCCGGAGGAACCTGCACATATTTTCTCTGATGCTGTTGTTCCTCCGTCTTGTTTGCAAGAATCATCTACTCCTATTTCTTGTGAGTTGGTTGATGATGTTATGCCTGATTGTAATTCTGAGTCTGAGTTTGCGTCATGGTGTGATGAGGACATTATTCTCATCAATGGAGAGTATTACATCTTGGAACATAGTGACGCGTCGAGGTGTATTGATAAGGAGATTCTTTCTGATAAGGATTTTTCTGCTTCCTTGTTAGATGAGGAGATCCAAACCACCACCGAGGATCTCCAACTCTCGGATTCCCCTCGTCATGACTCATATGATGCCGACAGTAATCATTGCTTGGATCCTTCTGGGAGTGAGACTGGGATCACTCCCCCGATTATTTCTTTATGTTCTTCGTCTCTTTTATTTCTTGACCCTCCCTCTTTATCCAAGCCTGTGCAAGTTGAATCTCCACGGGTAAGTTGGGTTGACATTGAGCCTTGTGCTCAGGTTGTCGACGAGTGCATCCTCTTGTGTGAGGAGGTTCCTACCTCTTTCACAGTGGAAGCCCTTGCCGTCACCTTCGCCCCCAGCGAACTTGTGGTGGACGAAACCTTGCTATGCAAGGATTTATTTTGTTGTGAGATGAGTGAGGACAAGTGCTCCTCCTCATCTTACTTCTTATTTCCTCTGCCTGCGAGGAGAAGGTATGATTATTTAGGCAGAGGAGTAACTGCTTTATCTCCATATCGGTACTCGTTACCGACACGGATATTAGGACAGTTGCCTGTTCATTTTTTATTTCATAGGCCCATTAGCAAGAAATGTATGTTAGTTGAATAAGTCGTGCTGGGATGACAGTAACCCCAGTACTTATCTTTCATTTTCTATATTTTTTTTCATGCCTATTTTAGTTTTATTAGTATTTAGTATTTTGTATATTTTCTTTTGTTTTTGCGGAGCTCACCCCTGCAGGTTTTCATGATAATTTCATATTGGCGGGGTTGTGATTCTTCGTATGGCAGGCCTGCTTCTACTTTTCATGCGTCTTCTAGTATGCTCACTTACTGAGCATGGGATAACCTCTTCCCTTAGCTCTTTTAGAATTTTAAATTTCTATATCATATGTTGTGTTGTTTAGTTTAAGTCTGGGAGAGAGCTATTACTTATTACCTTTTGCACGTGCACATTTCATGTGCATACTAGAAGCTTTTATATTTTTATTTTGATTAGTTCATTGCATTGCACACCACTGCACCCACATGAGCGCATGCTTAGCTGTTAGCGTGCTGCGAGTGAAACTCGTGTCTTTGATAGATTTGAGAAAATTATGGTGCTGGCTTAGTATTGTGAGACAGAGTAAAATGTTGACCTTACTGTGCTCCTAGTCAATTGCTCTCGTCTCGTGTAGAAATTCGAGTAGAATTAATTTTTTTGTATGCTTATAGTTTTATAATTTCCTATTTGCGTAAAGATTATTTTTTTTCTACTCAAAAATTGGTAAATCCGGTGTGAATCAAACGGTAGTGTAGGAATGTGTGTAGCCGTCACTAGACTCATTTTGCCCAAGTCGGGAGGAAGGATTATCTTTTTCAGTGGCTAAGAACTTGCCCTAAGCTACTCTCGAAGCATTGGTGCATGGTTAGTCTAGCGTGAGTGTGATGTAGGCCATCATTTTGGCCCGGTTGAGCTTTGTACCGTTCCTATCGTCATATCTTCACTAACCCTGTTGTGCCTACCCTTCTTTTGATTCAGCTCCACCATTATTTCACCAAAGCCTAATAGTCGATCCTAGTCGCACACCCAAGTCGAGCTTTAGAGTTCTTCTATTTTCATGTTGGGGTGTTGATGTGGTGATCTCTTTGTGAAGAGTGTGGATGTGCTCCAAGGTATTTTTGCGGGGATGAAAAAAGAAAAATGATGAAAATGAAAAAAAAATGTTTATAAAAAGAAAAAGAGAGCAAAAGTTTAATTGAAAATCTTATTGGTTATGTGATTATATTTTGAGTAGGCGGTGCACACACCCATATGTTAAAAGTTAAGTCTGGGGGTGTGGTGCACTCGCACGTATATTGTGGTTAGCGGATGGATTCTTTTTAGGATAGCTCATTTGGGTTAGGTGCATAGCCTTCACGTTTATCATTGTTTACCTCACCGTAACCCAAGCCCCGTGATTATCCTAAAGTCCTACGGATTTGCGCTTGAGTCTAACTAGTGTTAAGGTGAGAGTGTGAATGGGCAAGCGTATGGTCCCCGACATCGGTGGATTCCTTTGGAGGTGATCCTGAGCCCCGATATTTGGCAAAGCTCACCTTAGTGGCCTATCTACTTTCTTCCTACGTGTGACCGGATGATTCACCGTGATTCCATTTTTGAGTAGTAATAAATCTTTGATATGCATTGTGAAAAGTATAAACTATTTTGCATACTTAAAAAATTTTTCTATTATATTTGTACGCGTACGAGCAGGTGACTTCGCATGGTACTCCATTTTTCAATTTCTTTGTCAGCTAGTCTATTTTTCCCTCTCTGCTTAGATTTAGTTTGCTCGGGACATACAAACAGTTAAGTCTGGGGGTGTTATGAGTCCTCTTTATATAGTATTTTCGGACTCATCTGGGCTAGTTTTATTGCTCTTGCACTTCTCTTTTCGGTTGTTTTTATTGATATTCAATTCCCACTGCTTTTCACGCTAAGTGCACTATTTTGGCCCAAGGGTGTGCAATTACGCATTCTATTATCGGGGGTATCCACAAGGTGCTCCTCGTTAGTGTTATATTTAGTTTTGTTTGCATTTTTGTGCTGGGAGCTGGTGCCCAAGTTGGTTTCATTGTTGTGCAGGTAGTTGGGATGTCCCGAAGTTCATTTTAAATTATATGTACAACGTACGGTCGTGCGCACGTCTGCGCGCACAATTCCTGCTCAATCGTGCGTTTCACACAGCATTCTGGGGTGTTCTGTTTCTACTCGTGCGTTTGGTTCGCGCACGGTTTAGGACAAACCGTGCGAGAAGGAATCGCACGGCCCGCACCTCTTGCCTAGCTTTCCAGCATTCTGTGGTTAATCATGCGTTTTCCTACACGCACGGGCGGAAGCGCCCGTGCGCGAGTAAAACGCACGGTTCCACTGTTTTGCCTGCATTTCGACGTTCTGTCGTTACCCGTGCGATTTCCTTCACGCACGGGCGGAATTGCCCGTGCGAGAGTAAAACGCACGGGTCAACGCTTCTTCTTCTCAGGCTGTTTTCTGCGTGCGAAAATCGCACTGTTCACGCACGGTCATGCGCCCGACCGTGCGTGACTATTTTTCTGATCTTTTTCTATTTAAGGCGCAAATTTTCACCATGAAGGAGACTTTTCATTCCACGCCTTCCCTCCCGCGATTTTAGGGCGAAAATTCGCCGTTCCACCTAGGAGAGGAGACCTGGGCAAGCATTCAATGCCAAATCCAAGCCAAAGCTTCCTCTCAGCCTCCTCCTTCATCCTTGAGCTTCAAGAGGAGATTCAACCGAGCTTTCTCCACCAAGCAAAGAGAAGTTTGTGCCATCTTCTTCCGCATCGTGACACGAAGAAGACGGGTCCATTGGGAGTGAGTGACAGCCTCCTCTGCCCCGGACGCAGTTGAGGACCGAGCTTGGACGCGGATTGACAACCCAACAATTCCAACCGTGAACCCTTGGCAAGACTTCGGATCCGGTCGATTTTGCACACCTTTTCTCCTCTTGTTGTAGTTAGCTTAGTAAATCTCTTTGTATATGATGAAGTTGGGCTTAATTGTATACACATTTGTATTAAATCATGTCTATGTGATTTCATGTATTTTGTTATATTTTCTTGAGGTGCGCAAAATTCCATCCGCCACCATCCACCCTTGCCGCACTAGCAATTGTGAGTGGCGTGCATTGCTAAGAGGTGCTTGCGACCCTCACTGTTCTCTCGGTTCTTACGCAAGCCTACTCGCCCATCCGCCTTGCGATTTGGTGCATAGCGGCCCGACTAGCCTTCCATCCCGCCTGGCGAATCATCGCATAGCGGCATTGCATAGGAGTAGTTGATAGATTTTTGCTTTATTTTATCGCCACCATCAAAACCCCTATTAGTTAACACCGACCTAAGGACTTCAATCTCATGTCCTCCTCGAAATTAACTCCACCTTACTGTGTTCCTTGAGAGATCAATACTTTGGAAAATTTGCCCATTTTATATTACTTGTGCAACCGGTTCACTGCCGTGATCTTTAGCATCAGTGGACAAGGCAAAAAAATTTCTAAGTAAAAAGTCGTTCGACGATCTTTGAAGAGAGCTCGACGATCTTCGTTCTGCGCTCGACGATCTCAGAGTTAAATCTCTAAATGCTGAGATCGACGATTGTTGAACTCAGGTCGACGATCTCTGATCTACTTTCAGGATTCAGATCGACGTTCAACCATCTCAATTCGACGATCTTGAATCCCAGTTTGGAAAACAGATTTTCAGGTCAATGATCACAGGGCTCAGCTCGGCGATATAGGATGTTTGAGCTCGACGATCTCAGGATCAGATCGACGATTTCTGCCAGATCAACATTTTATTCCCTATAGTTATTATTTTCCTTATTGACTGTTTATTCTTTTGCTTATATGACTCTGAGTGATTAATGCATATATTCTCTGTATATAGTCGTTCCTTGGCAAGCATTAATTGCTGGTTTTCACAGAGTTATTATACAGCTTTTCTCGGGACAGTTAAGGAAATGAGTTAATTCTCTTATAGCTGTTGCACAAGTTCCTGTGATTCCGGCAGTCAATCAATGTGGACGATTTCAAATTCAGTTTGGAATTATTCAAAGAAAAGGGACTCAGAGAATAAAAGACCCAGAGAATTATTATTCAGGACTTCTTAATACAGTCGACAGACTTTTGAAAGAAATCACAAGGCTGCAAGAAAAAGAAGAAGAACAGCTCTCAGTTCCAAAAACAAGAGTTCATTCAGGAAGCTTGTGGAGACAATCATTTTTAATAAGACTCAGCTTTCTGTATTTCAAGTCCTACACCCTGTATAAGTCTATGATCTCCTGAACCATTCAAATCATAGGACAAGCCTTGACTCCATCAGGATCACTCTCAAGTCTTCTGTCATTTGCTTGAGAAAAGAGAAGACAACTTAACTTTTTTCCTTCCCCCCTCTGTGTAAAGGGTTTTTACTCCCTTCAAAAGTAATTCATATTTGTGAGGTCACCTGATCAAAAGATTTCAAGTTGGTTTTCCGTCACCTGATCAAAAGCCAGAAGGGTTGCAATATCTCCCTTGAAATAGATATTATTTGGTGGCAGTCACCTGATAAAAAACTTGAGAGTAATTCCTACTAGGGTAGTAGAAGAGTAGATGTACCAAGATTTGGGGAACCAATATAATTTCTTGTGTCATCTGGTTGCACCTTTTCTTATTTCTTTTGCTAGTTCTTGTGATATTTAGAATAGTTCTCTAGTTTTCCTTCTGCTTATATATTTATTGGTATCACTTATTTAGTACTCTGATAGAATAGTTTAAAACGGCCAAAAGTTTTTTAACACTCTATTCACCCCCCCCCCCCCGCTCTAGAGTAGATCTGAATAACTCCCTCCTTTCAATATCCTTGAGCTAGCAATCGTGCTTTATTTCTAACAATGATTCCTTGAGATTCCAACTTATTCCTAAAGACCCACTTGGTTCCAATGACTTGATAGTCTTTGGGTCTTAGAACTAAGTCCCAAACTCTACATCTCTCTAACTGATTTAGTTCCTCTTGCATAATAATGATCCAGTGGGGATCTTGTTCTGCATCTTTGATGGATTAAGGTTCAATCTGAGAAATAAAACAAGCATGCATCTGATCTTGATTCAATTGATGCCTTGTTTGAACACTAGTTAATATGTCTCCAATCACTTAAGATCTAGGGTGATCTCTAAGTGTGACAAGATCGATGGGTAGAGTTGGGTGCTCAACTATTTGTGGTGCTAATTTCTCTGGTGGAATTTCATTAGCCACAATATTTTCAGCATAAATTTCTGAATTTTCTTCATCACTGTGATCATCAGCAATCTGTTGAGAAGGATGTAATGTATCATCTTGTGTTAGGATTAATTCATCCAATCTCTCACACAGATTTGGTACCTAAAAAGATTTTATGTGATAGTACGTTTTGTAGTCTAAACTATTAGGGTATTTTATGGCTTTTAATGTGCAAATCTTGTCTTGTAAGCTTATTTATTGACTTTCTTATTTATATATTATTGCCACTAATGTTTTCTTCTCTTTTTGCAGGTTTATAGAGATTTCGGCCAAAAATGACTTGAAAAGTCCCCCTGACACGCCCTCCAAAAAACTTGATGATCGCTTTCCGCTTGAGAAAAAGAGAGCCGAACTAGCAATCCAACTAGGAAGGTATACCTATCGAACTGTAGCTTGGGGACACAAGTGTTGTACTGAAATTCGAGAACTGTTGAGTAAACCTACTCACATGAAAACTATTATCTTATCGAAGGATGGTTTTAGGGTTAAAGAAAAATCTAAATTTGATTAAGGGAAGAAATATTGCGCTTAAGAGATAACTACTTGCAGTTAAATAAAGAGCTATTGAATGTGATAACAACGAAGGATTGAAATGATGAAATAGAAAAGCACTCGATCAAGAATCACCTCGACAAGAGTTGACTAAAAATGCGATAAAAATCTAACTTAATACGCTTCTCTCGAAGTCATGCCCAACTGAGTTTAGGAAGGTCCGACCGAACTCTCGTCCAAATCGGAGGCCTAAATCTCGCTTTACATGGTGACCCCACTATTTGATTTCACTCCAATCTAGGAGATTTGGACGTCTGCCTCTCTCGAGGTGTGCGTACAACTCTCTTTACTCTTGAGTGTTCACTTCAAACTACGAGCCTCTCAACTAGCTAAGAGTGAAAACAGAAATGGAAATTATATATCGATGATATAACTCTAATCTAAAAAAATCAAGAATAATTTGAAGGCCTAAACCCTAAAAAGAAAAAGTAAATTCAAAGCATCATAACTTAATCAACTCGAACCTCGGATCATCAAGATTTAGTACAAGAAGGATTAGTTAATCATGGAAAAGTGGAGGAGGACGGATGAGTATAAGAGCATTAAGAACACAAAGATAAAAAAAGGGGCACTTATATTAATATTAAAGAGAGCTACAACAACTTGAAAGAAAAGTACAAGCGTAATGAAATAAAATCCTAAGCTAGCATAACATTAAGCTACTAATGAAGTTACAAAAGCTATTACAAAAGAGCACACTAAGCTAGGGATAAGAAAAGCACAAAATGAGAAAGGGAGAGAGAGGAGAAAGCATGAAAAAGACTAAGAAATAAAAGGGCAGCACCTCCCCTCTCAACCCAAAACTATTCTGGACACAAGGGGGTACCACTGTATTTATAGGCAAAATTCTCGGGTTGGTCACGCCCTCTGTCACGCCCAGGGAGGGCGTGTCAGGGGGGCGTGACATGCACAGTGTTGACCTTGGGCTCTGGATTCTGGCGGGAATGATGATTGCTTCTATACATCGGTGGACACGCCCGGGGCCACGCACATGTAGGAGGGGCGTGTAAGGCACATCAATTCTCAATCATTGGTCGGAAATCCGTCAGTCATCGAAAAAGGTGGGGCACGCCCTAGGTCCACGCCCGTGTAGGGGGCGTGTCAGTACAGTTGACGTGCAGCAACGGAAAATCTTTAAATGCGGCAGCAGGCTTCGGGATGAGGGTGACACGCCCTATGACACGCCCAGGGAGGGCGTGTTAGGGTGGAAACATAGCGGTTTTTCTTGTTATGTTGGCTCTGGCAGTAGACTTCCTCGGGATCGAGTCACACGCCTGTGACACGCCCAGTGAGGGCGTGTCAGGGGGGCGTGTCAGGTCATTTTTTGTCGAAATCTCTGGAAACCTGTAAAAAGAGAAGAGAACATTAGCGGCAATAATATATATATAAGGAAGTCAATAAATAAGCTTACAAGATAATATTTGCACATTAAAAGCCATAAAATACCCTAATAGTTTAGACTACAAAACATACTATCAAATTCTCTGAAGCTTAAGCTTTGCTTGTCCCCAAGCAAAGATATAAAAACTAGATAACCATAAAAAAAAGTGACTAATCAAAACGTTCTAATTATGCCTACACAAATACTATGCGAAATTCTTAGTAGGGAGAAGGTGAAATGTAAACCTAAAACAATTATTTAAACAAGGTTTACAATTTATAAACTTTACTAATGAAAATAAATCAGCCAAAACTTTAACAAAATTCTTTAAATAAATTTAAGCAAAGAAACAAAATGAAAAACGCATTGAGTTGTTACTAGATCCAAGCAACACATTATAACTATATCATTTAAATAACAAAAATCTAAATTTAAATCCAAAACTAATACCGATTTACTTTTCTTCTTTACTTAGCTAATAAATAAAATTCAAAAACATGAATCAAAAGTACTTATTAAGACCGAAACGTTTGGTTTAGAATTATGAATAGGAGTGGAATTCAAAGATAAACAAGGAGGCTTAAAAATCACAATAAACCAAAACAACGAGTTTCAAAAATTTTATTAAAATATTTTCTTTTTCTTTTCCATTTTCTTTTCTTTACTTTTTTTTCTTTCTTTTCTTTTCAAAACAAAGTCCATAATTAAATTTTTTTCTTTTCATTTTGAGATTGGCCAAACATAAGTAAACACTTCTTTTGAGCATACTTTTTCAAAAACTTCTCCAAAAATATCACAAAATAACCTATCATAATCAAAAAAAAATTAATGAAACTCAAAAAGGTTAGTGTGAAAAATTTATGAAATGATAAGTGGAGCTATCAAGAAGAAAAAGTAAAAAGCGGCTATGAAAAATTTCAAAAAACAAGTCCTAGATAAAAAATTTCAAAAAACAAGTCCTAATAATAAAAGATTAATGAAATTATCTTGAAAATAGAAATAATAGGTGACTTGGATCGTTCACATCTTCTACGCTAATAAAAAGTTGACATTACAAAAATTATCCAAAAATGAAAAGGAAAATAGTGGATGAAATATTTTTTAGAAAATAAAGAAGATAAAGAACGAAAACCATAATAAAAATGCAAGTTTTAGAAAAAAACATTTCACATTAGCATGCTACCGTGAATTAGAAACACAGCATGGCAAACATTTTACTTGTGAAATATAATTAAAAAGAACGATTAAAAATATTATAGTTCGCTAAATCGTTATAAGGAATTTTGAGAAAAACAAAACAAAAATAAGGGGTACTATTGAAATACCAAAAAACCGTCTAAATTATTAAAGTAAAAAACAAATAGTAAATATTTTTTTTATTTTGAAATATTCTCTTTTTTGGATTTTGAAATATTTTCTATTTTTTTGGATTTCAAATATTTTCTATTTTTTTATTTATTTTTAAGATATAAAAATAAAATAAAGACAAGAGAAGGAGGAAATCCTCCCTCAAGCTTAAAATAGACATTGTCCTCAATGGAAAAAGGAGGGTAGAGATTGAGAGAAATTAAAACAAAAATGAAAGTACATAATTAAAAAACAGGTACTTCCCCAGATTTATGTGTCGCAAAAGTTGAGTGATGCCGCTCCCCCATGCTTGCGCTTTGGATCTTCATGAAATGTCTTCTTTGGACTTCGTGATGGATTCAGCAGCGTTGGAGCTGGCGATCGCAAAAGCTTCAGCTTGTCGGAGCTGTCCGGGGCAAAAATTATAAAATAAAGAAAATAGAAAAATAACTTGGGTTGCCTCCCAAGAGCACCCTTTGTTTAAAACGTCGTTTGAGCTCGACGCAACAAAATAATATTGTCCAAAAGATTATTGTCCAAAAATAATATTTAAAGTTTTTAAAAAAAAAGTCTTAAGTTATAGTTCGTACAGAAGAAACTTAACAATATTCGTACTGATATCATCATCACAAGAAAAATAGAGTTTAAGATGATGCCCATTCACTTTGAAATTGCCCTTATCAGGGTGTGAAATTCAAACAGTACCATATGGAAAAAACTTGTTTAGCAGAAAACGGCCCAGACCAACGAGACTTTAACTTGCCCAGAAATAAACATAAACGAGAATTATAAAGAAGAACTTGTTTGCCCGGCATGAAGGTTTTTGGGTGCCTTAAGTGCTTGTCGTGAAAACGTCTCGTCCGCTCTTTATAAAATTTGTTATTTTCGTAAGCATAAGAGCGCCACTCATCGAGCTCGTTAAGTTGAAATTTTCTAAGGTCGCCGATAGAGTGGGGATCGAAATTTAAAAATCTAAAGGCCCAAAAAGCGCGGGGTTCTAATTCTACGGTTAAATGGCATGACTTTCCATAAACCAACTAATACAGCGTACATCCGAGGGCAGTTTTGTTTGTTGTTCTATAGGCCCATAGAGTATCGTCTAATTTGGCTGACCAGTCTTTCCTTGAGGTGGAAATAGTCTTTTATAAAATTCTTTTTATCTCTCTGTTCACTACTTCGACTTGTCTGTTAGTTTGGGGGTGGTAGGAATTTGAAAGCTTATGCATAACGCCGTATTTAATAAGAATTTTAGAAAACTGCGTATTACAGAAATGAGAACCTCTATCGCTAACGATGGCTCGCGGCATACCGAATCGAGAAAAAAAAAATTTAAGCACTTAATTACGACTTAGGCGTCGTTAGTAGGAAGAGCTTGGGCTTCATCCCAACGTGAAACATAATCGACGAAAACTAAGATGTATTTATTTCTGAAGCTAGAAGGAAGGGAGCCAACAAAATCAATTCCCTAGAGGTCGAAAATTTCGCACTCGAGGAAATAATTTTGCGGTATTTCATTTTCATTGGAAATGTTTCCCGACTGTTGGCAACTATCACACCTACTCACAAAGGCTTATGCATCTTTAAACAGGCTAGGCTAGAAAAAACCTGCGCAAAGCACTTTGTGGGCGGTGTGAGCAGTTTGATAGTGACCACCAGCCGGTCTTTCGTGCAAATGTTTTAAAATATCTAAACCTTCTTCAAAAGAGACGCATCTCCTTATCACTTAGTCCGCACAAACTCTGAAAAGATGCGGGTCCTCCCAAAAATAGTTCTTCAACTCAGAAAAGAATTTCTTCTTTTGTTGAGAGGAGAACTCTTTTGGGAGCACACGAGCCACTAAATAATTGGCTATGTGTGCAAACCAAGGAGAAGGAGAAGTGTTAATTGAAAGAAGCTTTTCATTAGGAAAATAATCATAAAAAGATTTTTCATCTAAATTTTCAATATAAGGATTATCTAATTGTGAGAGATGGTTGGCGGCAAAATTCTCGGCTCCTCGCTTATCACAGATTTCTAATTCAAACACCTGGAGGAGTAAGACCCAGTGAATCAGGCGCGGCTTGGCATCCGTCTTAGCAAGAAGATACTTGAGGGCCCAGTGGTCCGTAAAAATGATAATTTTTGAAAGTGTACTATAAGGGCGGAATTTATCAAAAGCGAACACTACAGCTAGGAGCTCCTTCTCAGATGTGGTATAATTCTCTTATGCCGATGTAAGTGTTTTACTTACATAATAAATGGGGTGGAAGTTTTTAGATATTCGTTGTCCTAGTACGACTCCCACCGCGAAACTACTCGCACCGCACATAATTTCGAAGGGAAGGTCCCATACCAGAGCTATCACAATGGGGGCGTTAATTAACTTTTCTTTAATTAATTCGAAGGCAGACAGACAAAGGTCATCAAAAATAAATGGGGCGTCTTTTTCTAAGAGTTGAGTAAGAGGTTTGGTGATTTTGGAGAAGTCTTTTATGAAGCGGCGGTAGAATCAATCGTGTCCTAAGAAACTTCTTATAGCTTTGACGTTCGTAAGCGGCGACAGCTTCTCGATAACTTCTATCTTGGCTATGTCTACTTCAATTCCTTTCGTAGAAATTTTATGACCCAAAACTAACCCTTCCCTCACCATAAAATGGCATTTTTCCCAATTTAGAGGAAGGTTAGTTTCTTCGCATCTTTCTAAGACTTTTTCGAGGTTTTCTAAGCAACTATCAAAGGCATCGCCGAACATGGAGAAATCATCCATAAATACCTCCATAGTGCTTTCTACGTACTTGTCGAAGATAGCGAGCACACATCGCTGGAATATAGCTTGCGCATTGTACAATCCAAACGGCATTCTTCGGTAGGCGAAGGTGTCGAAGGGATAAGTAAACTTTGTTTTCTCTTGGTCCTCGGGAGAGATGGGGATTTGAAAATACCCCGACAGGCCATCGAGAAAACAATAAAAGCTATGGCCAGATAATTGCTCTAAAATTTGATCGATGAACGGCAAGGGAAAGTGATCCTTATGGGTGGCATCGTTTAACTTACGATAGTCAATACACATTCGCCACCCCCATCACCGTCCGTTTCAGGATTAAATCATTATTTTCATTTACAACTACAGTTATCCCTCCCTTTTTCGGCACTACCTGGACAGGGCTAACCCACTTACTATCAGATATAAGATAGATAATTCATGCGTCTAAGAGTTTCATAATCTCTCCCTTTACGACTTCTTTTATGTTCGAATTTATACGTCGCTGAGGTTAGATTGAATTACGTGAATTATCTTCCATTAGGATTTTGTGGGTGCAAAAAGAAGGGCTTATGCCCTTGATATCGGAAATCTTCCAAGCAATAGCTCGGTGATGCTTACGTAAAACTAGAAGGAGTTTGTCATTTTGCACTTCAGATAAGTAGGCCGAAACTATCACTGGCAGTTTGGAATTTTTTTCTAGGAAGGCATACTTGAGATGTTCAGGTAGTTCTTTTAATTCTAGGGTAGGGGGTTCTTCATACGAAGTTTTAGAGATTCTTTCTTTTTCAAAAACTATGTCTTTGTAGACTTTTTTATATGGAAACTTAAAGGGGGTGTGGCTAGTGGCCATGGCGGTTTCTTGTAGACTTTCAGTAGGAAGAGTTGAGGAAGAACAAAAATCAGAAAATTCATCGTCAAAAATGTTGTAGGAAGATTCATCACTTAAGGTATCTAAGAAGAAACAGGAGTCATCATTCTCCAGAGTATTTTTCATCGAAGGGGTGATAGAGAAGGTTACTTCAGCGTCGCCTACTCGAAGGAAGAGTTTACCATTGCTTACGTCAATGATAGCTCGGGATGTGGCAAGGAAGGTTCAGCCAAGGATCAGGGGAACCTCGACGTCTTCTTCGATGTCCAATATGACAAAATCCACCGGGAAGATGAATTTGTCGACTTTGACTAGAACATCCTCCACTATTCCTAACGGGTACTTAACAGATCTATCAGCGAGCTGGATACTCATACGTGTGGGGTTTAGGCTACCAATTCCTAACTTCTTAAATAACAAGATGGGCATCAAGTTGATACTTTCACCTAAGTCGGCCAATGCGTGCTTGGCAAAAAGATCACTAAAGACACACGGAATAGAAAAACTGCTCGGATCACTGATATTCTTTGGCAAACCGTTTTTCAAGACAGCAGAGCACTCGGCATTTAGCGTGACATGCGACAAGTTCTCTAACTTCTTTTTATTAGTCAGGAGGTCCTTAAGGTGCTTAGCGTACTTCGGCATTTGGGAGATAGCTTCATAGAAAGACAGATTTATGTTGATTTGCTTAAAAATTTCTAAGAAGCGGGTATACTGATCATCTAGACGTTGTTTGTTAAGCTGGGAAGGGTATGGTGGAGTTGCATCATTTTTAAAAATAGGTGGTGGAGCGAGATCTTTTTCTAAAATAGAGAGCGGAGTGATAACTTCTTTTTCAGCGGGTGGTGGAATTTTCAAAATGGGAGCGGAGCTTGCCTTGGGCTCTTCGCTAACCATACTGGAAACTTGCTTCCCACTCCGAAGAGTTATAGCTTTCGCTTGCTCTCTCGGGTTGGGCTCGGTATTGGAAGGAAGAGACCCTGAAGGTCGCTCAGAAATAATTTTTGCGAGTTGTCCTACTTGATTTTCTAGATTTTTTAACGCTTCCGGTTAAGGTTCTTATAGTAGCGTCATTTGTGGTTATATGTTTAGAAAGTAACTCCTCCAAGCTTGGAGGTTTTGGATAGTTTTGAAGAGGTGGAAGTGGTGTAGAAAATTCATTTTATGGTGGCGGGCGCATTGCATTTGAAGGATTAATATTACTCCATGAAAAATTCGGGCAGTTCCGTAAAGCGGGATTATAACTATTCGGAAAAGTAAAACCAGGAGCATGAAAATTCACAGTATAAAAATTATTAAAAGCATTTCTAGGCATATTATTAACATAATCTAATTATTCGGGAGCAGGAGTTGCAGATTCCCTTACCTGAGGGGCGGAGGCAGCAGTCATCTCCGTAATTTTTTTACTTAAAATTTCCACTTGCAGAGCTAGCTGAGAGACGTTGTCCACTTCAAATATACCTACAGGTTTGTTTGGGTGGGACATAGGCACATTCCATTGATAGGTGTTCATTTACATGTCCTCAAGAAGCTCAAGAGCTGCTTCTGGGTCTTATGGTTTAAAGTACCACCAGAAGTTGCGTCTATCATTTACTTTTTATTTTGATTTAGCCCGTTATAAAATGTCTGCACTTGTAACCATACAGGTAGCGTGTGATGGGGGCATAGTCTTAACAGTTCTTTAAATCTTTCCCAAGTTTCATATAAGGTTTCAGAGTCTATTTGTCCAAAGTCAGAAATATCGTTCCTAAGTTTTGCAGTTTTAGCTGACGGAAAATACTTCGTCAGAAATTTTTCAGTTAATTGATCCCAAGTGGTGATGCTCCCTCTTAGCAGAGTCATCAACCATTGTTAAGCTTTGGTTCTTAGGGAGAAAGGAAATAATCTTAGCCTAATAGCATCATTTATGACACCATTTATCTTGAAGGTGTCACAAATCTCAAGAAAACTTGCTATATGCGCATTCGAATCTTCATCTTGAAGTTCATCATATTGCACATACTACTGCACCATTTGAATTATGTTAGGCTTTAGTTCGAAATTATTATTAGCTATAGCAGGGCACACGATGCTTGATTCTGTTCCCTCTAGATTCGGTCGTGCATAATAGGACATAGGCCTATACATGGCTTCCTCCACGTGGGGTTCTTCCATTCTTAAAGTAGAAAATGACTCGGAATCCTCAACCGGTATTTGGAGAGTAGGGCCTTGAAATCGCGATCTTCTCCGAAGAGTACGCTAAATTTCGTGGTCTAGGTCAAAAATATCCGACGGATTCCCGCGGGTGATGCACTAAAAGAAGAGAAGATGAAGAAAGAGAAATAAATAAACTAGAAAAAGAGAAGCTAAAAAAAATTTTGAAATAGATTTTTTTTGTTTTAACTCCCAAACTTCCCAAGGGCTACCCAATGAAGTGTTCGCAAGGTACTAGACAAGATAGTGGTATTTAAGCCACTTTGCCCTTTTCGAGAGAGTTAGGTGGTGTAGAAAAATTGTGAAGTGGGTTTCTATTAAGAGCGTTAATAATTTTTGAATTTTTTTTAAATTTTTTAGAAAGAGGATGAGAAAGAGAAATGATAAAAGTAATAGGTTTGTATTTTCAGATTATAAACAAAAGTTGATCCCCGGCAACGGAGCCAAAAACTTGGTGATCACTTTCCGCTTGAGAAAAAGAGAGCTTAACTAGCAATCCAACTAGGCAAGTATACCTATCAAACTGTAGCTAGGGGTCACAAGTGTCGTATTGAAATCCGGGAACTATTGAGTAAAGCTACTCACACGAAAACTATTATCTTATCGAAGGATGGTTTTAGGGTTAAAGAGAAATCTAAATGCGATTAAGGGAAGAAATATTGCGCTAAAGAGATAACTACTTGCAGTTAAATAAAGAGCTGTTGAATGTGATAACAACGAAGGGTTGAAACGATGAAATGTAAAAGCACTCGATCGAGAATCACCTCAGCAAGAGTTGACTAAAAATGCGATAAAAAACCTAACTTAATAGGGTAAAGGGTCCTTGACCGTGGGGGTTCCTAAAGCTTGAGCACGCTTCTCTCGAAATCGTGCCCAACTGAGTTTAGGAAGGTCCGTCCGAACTCTCGTCCAAATCGGAGTCCTAAAGCTCGCTTTACGCGGTGAACCCCACTATTGGATTTCACTCCAATCCGGGAGATTTGGTCGTTTGCCTCTCTCAAGGGGTACATGCAACACTCATTACTCTTGAGTGTTCACTACAAACTACGAGCCTCTAAGCTAGAGAAGAGTGAAAACAAAAAAGGAAATTATATATCGATGATATAACTCCAATCAGGAAAAATCAAGAGTAATTCGAAGGCCTAAACCCTAAAAAGAAAAAGTAAATTCAAAGTATCATAACTTAATCAACTCGAACATCGGATCATCAAGATCGATTACAAGGAGGATTAGTTAATCATGGAAAAATGGAGGAGGACGGATGAGTAGAAGAGCATTAAGAACACAAAGATAAAAAATGGGCACTTATATTAATATTAAAGAGAGCTACAACAACTCGAAAGAAAAGTACAAGTGCAATGAAATAAAAGCCTAATCTAGCATAACATTAAGCTACTAATGAAGTTACAAAAGCTATTACAAAAGAGCACACTAAGCTAGGGATAATAAAAACACAAAATGAGAAAGAGAGAGAGAGGAGAAAACATGAAAAAGACTAAGAAATAAAAGGGCAGCACCTCCCCTCTCAACCCTAAACTATTCTGGACACAAGGGGGTAACACTGTATTTATAGGCAAAATTCTCGGGTTGGTCATGCCCTCTTTTATGCCCAGGGAGGGCATGTCAGGTGGGGTGTGATGTGCACGGAGGTTACCTCGGGCTCTAGATTCTGGCGGGAATGATGATTGCTTCTATATGTCGGTTGACATGCCCTGGGCCACGCCTGTGTAGGAGGGGCATATAAGGCACGTCAAGTCTCAATCATTGGTCGAAAAATCTGTCAATCATCGAAAAAGGTGGGACACGCCCCAAGGCCACGCCCGTGTAGGGGGGCATGTCAGTACTGTTGATGTGCAGCAATGGAAAATCTTTAAATGCGGCAGCAGGCTTCAGGATGAAGGTGGCACGCCTTGTGACACACACAGGGAGGGTGTGTCAGGGGGGGCGTGACAGCGGTTTTTCTCGTTATGTTGGCTCTGACAGTAGACTTCCTTGAGATCGAGTCACATGCCCTGTGACACGCCCAGGGAGGGGGTGTCAGCGGAGCGTGTCAGGTTATTTTTGGCCGAAATCTCTAAAAACCTGCAAGAAGAGAAGAAAATATTAGCGACAATAATATATACATAAGGAAGTCAATAAATAAGCTTACAAGACAAGATTTGAACATTAAAAGCCATAAAATACCATAATAGTTTAGACTACAAAATGTACTATCACCATAGTAGAGATATCTCTCTCCTTATAAAACATATTAGTCTCATTAAAAGAAACATGCACAGACTCTTCCATTTTAAGGGTAGATTTATTAAAGACTCTATAAGCCTTGCTGACTTGAGAATATCCAAGGAAAATTCCTTCTGTAGCTTTGGCTTCAAATTTTCTTAAATGTTTCTTGTCATTATTATGAATATAACATTTACAACCAAAAACTTTGAAATAAATTTTTTTTAGGTTTCTTAGATTTAAGTAATTCATAGGGAGTCTTACCTTTTAGTTAATGTATGAGACTTCTGTAAAGAACATATTTTGTTGTGCTTACTGCCTCTGCCCAAAAGGATAGGGGCAAGTGAGCATCTGCATGTACTATTCCAGCGGATTCAATTAGGGTTCTATTTTTCCTTTCAGCTACCCCATTTTGTTAAGGAGTTCTTGGAGCAAAAAAATAATACCTGATACCTTCCTTCTCACTGAATTCTTTCATCAGAAGAGATTCAAACTCAGTGTCATGATCACTTCTGATCAATGCAATCTGAGTAGAGTACTCAATCTTGATGTTCCTAAGAAAGTCTGTAAGAACTTTAAAGTTATCTGACTTGTTTCTAAGAAAGAATACCCAAGTGAATCTAGAGAAATCATCTATAATAACTAAGGTATATGACTTTCCTCCCAAATGACAGATGGGGGTGTTACAATTTGGTATCAGACTAAGTTGTAGGTCTTCTTTATTTGAATTTGTGGGCAAATTTTTTTAAGGTGAGGTGAGCACATGTATGTGCGTCATCGTTATAACATAAAAAAACCCATGAATGTCCACTTAGAAATAAAAAATACACTTGTTCTGAGGACCTGAGTGTTCCAATGATTGATTTTAGCAATCTGTATGTCGCCTAATCAAGGGTTTATGCTACTATAGGTAACTAGGAACGGTGTTGGGCAATCGGAACGTCCGCGATCGGCGGAAAGTAGTGCATCGAATGACGTGCCTACAACACCCCCTTCAGCAAAAACCATCAGATTGGTGGCTGAAGCAGTTAAGATAAATGCCCAACCTGCAAGGCAAGTGCAGCACGCACCACCTGTTAATGAGCAAGAATCGATTAGGGTGGTAGAGTTGGGAGTGGTAGAACGCGTGGCAGTTGATCAAGTGGAACTAAGGAAAGCTACGGAGAAGCAGCTCAAGCATGTAATGAGCTTTAATCCTCCGGTGTTCGACGGGATTGGAACGCCAACTCAAGCTGAGGACTGGCTCTCTACGATGAAGAGAGTCTTGACGGCCACAGAAACTATGGAGTGGCAGAAGACCACCATAATGACATTCCTATTTGCTGGTGAGGCGAGGCTGTGGTGGGACGAGTTGGAGGTTCATCTCTTAGTGGGAAGGCAACTTGCTGATGTGCCTATGGAGGAATTCTCAAGGTTGTTTTTAGCCTGATACCTACCCTCTGCTCAAAAGCTTGAGATGGAGAATCAGTACCTTGGTTTGACTCAGGGAGACATGTTGGGTATTGTATCCACAATGTACCTGATTTGAAGAAGCCCCTGAACAAGCTAAGGTAAATAGACAAGGTGTTTGATGAAATCTTTTAAGTTGTGCTTGCAGTTATTCCACGCTAAGTACACACCAATGTCAGGGTGCAGTGGGTCAATATACACGGGTCTGTGCGACGTAATCCCTCGTTGAGCAGATCAGTGTGTTGGCCTACGTGTACTCTCTCTATTGGGGTGTACTTAATTTCAAGTACAGGGCTATGATAAAGCAAGAGCAGACAAGGAGCAAGGATGGGCCAAAGACCAGCTCACGGGTTGAAAGAGGAGAAATCGTCCAAGTGTAAATCGTCGAGAATCACTAAGTGATTCTCGCCGATTCGTCGAGAATCACTTGTGATTCTCGACGAGTCATCGAGAATCACTAGATGATTCTCGCCGGTTGAGGCCAGCTGACTCAACGCCGCCAGAAAATCCTCCAAGGCAGAATCGTCGAGAATCACTAAGTGATTCTCGCCGATTCGTCGAGAATGTCTTTGTATTCTCGACGATTCGGCGAGAATCTAATATGATTCCCGCCGATTCTCCCCGGCCTGTATAACCTGTGATGCCAGAATGCGTCAAGTAGAATTCGGCGAGAATCGTAAGTGATTCTCGCCGATTCGTCGAGAATCACATTCGATTCTCGCCGAATTTGACTTGGGCAAATTTCCGTCATTTCCTGGACCGGTCCAGGTTTCAAGCGGTATTTCGAACCGGACTTCGGTCTTTGCTTTGGTGGGGCCCACAACGGTCATCTTTATGACCTAGTGTATAAATACACAAGTATTGGTGTACAGTAGAGAACGGATAGAGAATACGAAAGGAAGCGTCCGTCAAACCCTAATCTCGCGAACCTTCTCCGTCGCCGCCTCTCGTACAGTGATCACCATTGCTGATCTCGATCTTCTCCAGATCCACGATGATAGAAGCCAAGTCTTGCATAGCGTCTCACGTGTCTAACCAGAGATCTTTTGTCTCTTGATTTGAGATAGGGAAATCCATCCCCGTCCGAATCGATCGAGACGATCGATCCTAGTGTGACCGTTGGAAGACCTTGCCGACTTCGCTAAGAAGATTGAATTTCCAGTGCTTTGCTGTTGTCTTCAGTTGCCGCCGCCAACACCGAGAGCCTTGCCGCCGCTCGTCACCGCCGCCGGTCTCGGGGAGATTCTCTCCAAGTGAGATCTAGGGTTGTGGACTCTTCGTTGACTTCAAGAACACGTCGTCGAACGAAGAGGGACACCTTAGTCTCCATACGTTGTTTGTATTTCTTACAAGCTATTTTCAATTCTTTGTAAAGGACCGATTGGTCTCTAGTTGTAGGGTTGGGTGCAACCCGTGTTGTGGGAGTGTTGACTCCTACGTGTGGAAGGGTTCCTTCCGATAGTGCAAGGATTGGATTTCAATCCTGTTGGTGAAGTGATCGAGTCATCCTTGGATTGGGAGATAGGTCGAAGGGGGAAAGTGGACGTACCCAAATCGGGGAACCACTATAAATTGCCTGTGTTATTCTCTGTGCTGTGTGTTTTGTTTTGATTCTGCGGGTACACTTTTAATTCCGCAAATACGCTGCAAGTCACCTATCCCCCCCCCCCCATAGGTGAAGGTAGTTGACACTAGGTGAACTTTCAAGTGATATCAGAGGGAGGTTACTCATCAAAAAGGTTCACACCTTGAGTAGAATCCTGCCACCAGTGTTAAGAAGAAGATCGATATCTTCCATGGACGGACACAAGCACTCCGGCAAAATCCCAGTATGCACCAGACTGAACTTTCCTATCTGGAAGGAAAGAATCAGATTCTACATGGAAGCAGTCGACCCCTGGCTCTTCATGATAGTGGAGGAGGGACCTTACATTCCCACCAAGGCCTCCACCATTGATCCAACCAGGAAAGTGCCCAAGAAACTTTCGGAAATGGACAAGGACGAAATGGTGTTGTTCGGACTCAACAAGAAAGCTCAGAACATCCTGGTAAGCGCAGTTGACGACTCTATGATGCAGAACTTCAGCAACTGCAGGACAGCCAGGGATCTCTGGAGCTGTCTGATTGTCCTAATGGAGGGCACAGATGAAGTGAGGGACGATCGGAGATCCCTCCTCAATCAGAAATATGAGGCCTTCAGGCAAGGGCCAAAGGAGGAGATCGGAGTTACCTTCGAAAACTTCCTCAAGATCGTCAATGCACTCAAAGGATATGGAAGAGTGTTCATTGACGGTGAACTCAATGATAAGTTCCTTAGGTCCCTCACTAAGGAATGGGACACAAAGATCTGCGCCATCCGCGAGTTTGGCAGACTTGCGGAAACTGATCCACAGATTCTGTTCGGGAAGCTCATGTCCTATGAGCTTCAGTTGAACACAAGGAAGGCTGAAGAGGAAGCAGAGAAAGCCGCGGCCAAGGAAAAGACGGTGGCCCTGAAAGCCATTCAATCCAGAAAGGGCAAGGGTGCCGCTTCTTCCCGTGCGTGGAAGAGGGATGAAGAGGAAGACTCTGAGCCAAGCTCCTCCGGCTCAGAATTGTCAGAGGAAGATTTATCCCTTATCACACGGGAATTCAAGAAGTTCCTCAAGCTGAGGAATCAGAGAAACAGAAACGGCTCCTCCTCAAGGGATCAGAAGAAGAACTATTCCTCTGACAGGTATGTTTCCAAACCGAACAAACACCGCTCTTCTGACATTATATGCTTTGGTTGCAACAAGCCAGGACACGTCGTGGCCGACTGCCATTAAGGCAAGAGGGAAAAGGGAAAGGGAGAGGAGCACAGGTCCTCAAAAGACAAGAAGAAGTAGAGGAGTTACATTGCAAAGAAGCCAAAGACAATGAGTGAATCTGACACGTCAGACACTAGCGATGATGAGGAAGCCTACTTTGGGCTAGTGGGTCGCTCTGACTCAGAAGGAGAATGCCCCCCATTTACTGGGAAGGTAAAAGCTCACACCCCTCTCTCCGACTCTGACTCTGATCCTGAGTCTCAGGATGATGACCCTGAGGATAGCCCTTCTGCCCTTGAAGCTGAGCTCCTCGATAAGTATGAGCTTCTGCTCAATACTTTCCTGAAATGTCGAAAGAATATGAAGGCTGAGAAAAAGGAAGTTAAATTCCTTAAAGGTGAGAGTGTATCCCTGAGGGAAGAGATCACCAGTTTGATCTCCCTCCGATAGGAGCACTTGGACCTGACTTCAAAGCATTCAGAGTCTCTTAAGCTCCTTGATCTTAAGCAGGAGGAAGTCGACAAGTTGGAAGAACTACTTGCGGCAGAAAGGAAGATCGTCAAGAGCTTCTCTATGCCAAAAAACTGTTCTTCCATTAGTTGATACCTTCTCTGCTCAAGCCAAAGGAGCTGGCTTGGGGCATGTAGGGGTATCTAGCTCCTCATCCAGGAGAAACAGGAACAAGAGGAAGAATAAGGCTGCCAAGAAAGCCTCTGCTGATGAGAAAGGAAAGGCCCCACTCAGCCCTGTTGAGTTCAGAAAGCCTAGCTTTCCCTGTAACCAACATGACTTTGAGTCAACATATGGGCATCACTTCAGGCCCTCGGTTGCAAAGCCGAAGAGCCGGTATGATGGGTGGACCTTTCCCCGTAACTTCAGTGAGAGTGTATTCAAGGCACCTTATGAGGAAATCCACTTGGGAAATTATGGTCAATTCTCTAGCGGCCATAATAGGATGCAGGCACCTAAGGCCAAGCCTGTTACACTGAAAAGCCAAGAGGTGAAGAAGTCATGTGACTGTGGTCATCATGTTGCCTCCACCTCCAGGTCTTCGGCCCCGGCTGAACCCCACGTTTCAAGGGTGAAGCAGGCGCCCAAGAGGAAGTATAACAGGTTTGACTGCTGGTGCTGTGGTAAAATTGGTCACTTTGCCGTGGATTGTTGGTTTAATCCAAGGTATAATGAGACTCCTTATGTTAGCAATGCGAGGCCGACCACTCGTAGAGTTAACCAATCGAGGGGGAGTATGCTAACAAGGAATCTAGGACCCAAGTTCGATTGGGTTCCTAAGGCAAATTAATTCTGTTTTGCAGGAATGTCCAAAGGCCAACAAAACTCCTATTTGGTATTTGGACAGTGGATGCTCCCGTCACATGACCGGGACAAGAAGCCTGCTGAGGGAGTACTCTCCAGTCGAGAATGGACCCAAAGTCATATTTGGGGGATCTGATCGGGGAGTCACCAGAGGTTACGGTACGATTTCCAACGGTATACTCTCTATCACTAACGTAGCTTATGTTGAAGGATTAAATCATAACCTGATCAGCATAAGCCAATTATGTGATAAAGGGTATGACGTTAAGTTCTGCAAGGATAAATGCCTGATAATATCATATGATTCTTCAGAAACTGTATTAACTGGCATTAGGAGCAGAAATATTTTCTGTTTAGATTTTCTTAGTTTAGATCCTTCTACCCCAGTATGCCTCGTTGCTGAAGGCAGTGCATCTCTTTGTGAACAATGGCACAAGAGATTGGCACACATTAATTACAAGACAATTAATATGCTGTTTTCCAAAGACTTAGTAAGGGATGCTCCCATTATTAAGTGCATTAAAGATAGTCCATGTCCTGCATGTCAGATGGGCAAGCAGACTCGGGCTACCTTTAAGGGCATCCCAGACAAAGACTCCTCCAGATGTCTTTATCTTCTGCATATGGACCTGTTTGGTCCAATGCAGGTTCGTATCTTAGGAGGGAAGTTGTATACGCTAGTAATTGTAGATGATCACTCTCGGTTTTCGTGGGTGTTCTTTTTAAAGCGCAAGTCTGATACGTTTGACATCGTCACCAGTTTTGTCAAGCAGATACAGAACGAACTTAACTACTCAGTGGTCAAAATCAGAAGTGACCACGGAACAGAGTTTGAGTCTGGGGCTATGACAGAGTTCTGTGAAGAGCTTGGTATCTTTCATGAGTTCTCCTCACCTCGCACTCCTCAACAAAATGGAGTGGCGGAGAGGAGGAATAGAACACTCATTGAGGCGTGCACGACAATGTTGAATGACGCTTCTCTTCTAGAATACTTCTGGGCCGAGGCTGTTAATACGGCTTGTCATGTACAAAACCGGGCGTTAATCAACAAGAGCCATCGTAAGACCCCTTATGAGCTACTGAAAGGCAAGAAACCAACCATGTCCTATCTGAGGATCTTTGGCTGCAAATGTTATGTACTGAATAATGGGAAGTACCCTCGTACTAAGTTTGGTGAAAAATGCTTCGAAGGAATATTTATGGGCTATAGTAGCCACAACCGGGCTTATAGAGTTTTCAACAAGAAAACCCTAGTGGTAGAGGAATCAATAAATGTTGTATTTGATGAAGGAAGCTTGCTTAATTGCAAGACTTCTAGTTGTCTTCCTGAAGCTGCAGGTGCTAGACTCGAAAAGTTACAACTGGATGATCCCGAGAAAGATGCAACTCCAAAATATGTCAAGGTCTCCACATCAACACTGATTGGAGAAGTTGAAGATCAAAATGAAGCAAATCCTTTAGAAGAAGGAGATGCCCAAGAAGGAGTCGAAGCTCCTGATGCAAGACTTCTAGAGCTCAGACACGTGAGGGATCATCCCAGAAATCAAATCATTGGAGATCCCCGAGACGGTGTCAGAACTCGTCGAGGTACTCTTAACGAGATCTTGCATCTTAGCTTTCTATCGCAGGTGGAGCCAAAGAAGTTCGATGAAGCGAACAAAGACGCATCATGGATTTTGGCCATGCAAGATGAGCTGCATCAATTCGAAAGATGCAAAGTCTGGACGCTGGTTCCCAGACCGAAGACGCAAAATGTGATTGGCACCAAGTGGATCTTCAGAAACAAGTTGGATGAACATGGAGTCATCATCAAGAACAAAGCCAGACTGGTGGCTCAAGGATACAGACAGGAGGAGGGGATTGACTTTGACCATACGTTTGCACCAGTTGCACGGCTCGAGGCAATCCGGCTATTCCTAGCCTATGCCTCTCACAAAGGATTCACAGTCTATCAGATGGACGTGAAATCAGCTTTCTTGAATGGAGATTTGAAAGAGGAAGTATACGTTGCTCAACCTTCAGGTTTTGTCAATCGTACTTATCCTAATCATGTATATTTTCTTAATAAAGCGCTATATGGCCTAAAACAAGCTCCTCGAGCTTGGTATGAGACATTGTCTAATTTTCTTCTTGAGAACAAGTTCTCTAGAGGAAAAATAGATAAGACATTGTTTCTCAGGAAAGTCAAAGGCAAGATTTTGCTTGTGCAAATCTATGTTGATGACATTATATTCGGCTCAACAGACAACAATCTTTGCAAAAAGTTTTCCAAACTTATGCAAGTAAAGTTTGAAATGAGCAGTATGGGAGAGCTGAAGTATTTCTTGGGACTTCAAGTGAAACAGTCTGAGGAAGGAATCTTCATTTCTCAGACGAAGTTCACAAATGAACTCCTCAAGAAATTCGGAATGGAGAATGCAACCTCTATGAGGACTCCAATGGGATCCATAATGTCTCTGGATAAGGATGAGAAAGGGAAACCTTTTGATGAAACCAAATACAGAAGCATCATTGGATCTCTGCTCTATCTTACTGCGAGTAGACCGGATATCATGTTCTCCACATGTGTTTGTGCCAGATATCAGGTGAACACTAAGGAATCTCATTATGTCGCTGCAAAGCGAATTCTCAGATACCTTAAAGGTATCCCTAATCTTGGCTTATGGTACCCGAGAAGCAATGATGTCGAGCTAATAGGGTTTTCAGATGCTGATTTTGCAGGAAGTAGGGATGACAGGAAAAGCACCTCCGGGACATGTCAATTCCTCGGAAGAAGGCTTATTTCATGGAACAGCAAGAAGCAGAATTGTGTAGCAACCTCCACTGCAGAGTCTGAGTACATCTCGGCTGGCAGCTGTTGCGCACAACTCCTATGGATAAGAAACCAGTTAGCCGGCTATGACCTCCAGTTCAAGGAAGTACCAATGTACTGCGACTCCTCAAGTGCAATTGCTATTGCCAACAATCCGGTATCGCACAACAGAACGAAGCATATTGAAGTGCGCTACCACTTCATTCGGGAGCACGTGGAGAACAAGGACATCTCTCTCTGCTATGTCCCCACGGACAAGCAGATTGTAGATATTTTCACTAAGCCCTTAGACGAGGCCAAGTTCAGTCTCTTCAAAACTGAATTGGGGATGCTCAACTATGAGGAATGAAGACCACAGAAGCTCATGGCTCGTGCATCTAGGGGGAGCATCTGCCAGGAACTCAAGTGTAAGCATAGGTGCAAGAACTGAGGGGGAGCATGGGGTCATATGCACCAGACCCAGATTTGCAGAAGCCGAAAAGGGGGAGATTACCCTCTCGGCTAAGGCTAAGGTGGTTACCCACTCGGCTAGAGAATACGAAAGGAAGCGTCCGTCAAACCCTAATCTCGCGAACCTTCTCCGTCGCCGCCTCTCGTACAGTGATCACCATTGCTGATCTCGATCTTCTCCAGATCCACGATGATAGAAGCCAAGTCTTGCATAGCGTCTCACGTGTCTAACCAGAGATCTTTTGTCTCTTGATTTGAGATAGGGAAATCCATCCCCGTCCGAATCGATCGAGACGATCGATCCTAGTGTGACCGTTGGAAGACCTTGCCGACTTCGCTAAGAAGATTGAATTTCCAGTGCTTTGCTGTTGTCTTCAGTTGCCGCCGCCAACACCGAGAGCCTTGCCGCCGCTCGTCACCGCCGCCGGTCTCGGGGAGATTCTCTCCAAGTGAGATCTAGGGTTGTGGACTCTTCGTTGACTTCAAGAACACGTCGTCGAACGAAGAGGGACACCTTAGTCTCCATACGTTGTTTGTATTTCTTACAAGCTATTTTCAATTCTTTGTAAAGGACCGATTGGTCTCTAGTTGTAGGGTTGGGTGAAACCCGTGTTGTGGGAGTGTTGACTCCTACATGTGGAAGGGTTCCTTCCGATAGTGCAAGGATTGGATTTCAATCCTGTTGGTGAAGTGACTGAGTCGTCCCTGGATTGGGAGATAGGTCGAAGGGGGAAGTGGACGTACCCAAATCGGGGAACCACTATAAATTGCCTGTGTTATTCTCTGTGCTGTGTGTTTTGTTTTGATTCTGCAGGTACACTTTTAATTCCGCAAATACGTTGCAAGTCACCTATCCCCCCCCCCCATAGGTGAAGGTAGTTGACACTAGGTGAACTTTCAAGACAGAAGTGTGGATGAGTATCTCCACGAGTTTACACGGTCAGGTCGTTATGATGGTGCTATGTTTACTGAGGAGGAGCGGAAGACCAACTGATTCTATGAGGGTCTACGTGGCGACCTACAGCTACTCCTTGTTGGGCCTAAGGCGCAGGGCTTCCTAGCCTTGGTCAATTCGGCCTGGTCATTGGAAAAGGTCGTGAAGAAAGTGCAAGAGAAGAAGGACCCAGGGGAAAATAAGTCATAGTTCAAAGTGCTGAATTCAAATTCGGGTTTCCGCAGATGGAACAAGAAGCTTAAGACTTCGAGCTCAGCCCCTTCGTCTGGTGCGATGGGGGCAACCACAAGTCGAGTCCCAAGAGCTTGCTACAACTGTGGAAAGATGGGGCATTTTGCACGTGAATGTAGGAGCGGACGTGCAAAGTCTGAGAGGAAGCATGGAGCAACTTATGAAGAAAAAGGGAGGGTGGTGGAGTCAACCGCATCCCACCATGCTCCAGCCAAGCCTAGAGTATATAATCTTGGTCAGCAAGAGGCCATAAAGCCAGCTTACATGGTGACAGGTATGAGTTAAATTATAGAAGGTTAGCTTTATGTAGTTGTTACCTTTTTACATGTTAGCTTATAAATGTTGGTGCTAGGCTTTGTGTTAATTTTCGATTGTCCAATGAGAGCCCTGTTTGATACGGGAGCTTCGCATTCCTTCTTGTTCGAAAGATTTGTATCGTGCATCGTAGTTCTTTCTTCGGTGGCAAAGGACAAGTTGGATGTGTTGTTGCCCAATGGGTGCTCAATGAGCGCGGATAGAATCTGTGTGGTAAAGATACGAATTGGGGATCAGGAGTTTGACTTGCAAGCGTCGGTACTGCCATTAGTGGAGTTCGACGTAATCTTTGGTATGGACTGGCTCTCGGAACAGCGAGAATCCATTGATTCCAACTAAAAGGAAGTTAAGTTTTGACTGAATACTGATCGGGAGACTACGTTTGCGGGCATGAAAGGGTCGAGCAAGATTTTGATGTCGGCTCTTCAGGTGATTAAGGTAGTTCGGTCTGGGGAAGAGCTGTTTGTCACATTAGTGCAGGCTTCAACGCCTAAACCTAGTCTGGGCAGTATTTCAGTTGTGTCCGAGTATCCTGATGTGTTCCCAGACGATCTCCCTAGAGCCCCTCCTCAGTGGGAGATTGATTTTACAATTGAGCTGGTGCCGGGTGCCAAACCGGAGTCATGCTCTCCGTATCAGATAGTTCCTAAGGAGATGGCGGAGCTGAAGGTGCAACTGCAATAGTTGTTGGAACAAGGGTATGGCGTCCAAGTTTGTCACCTTGGAGCGCACCGGTCCTCTTCGTTAAGAAGAAGGATGGGAGCTTTCGACTCTGTATTGACTGTCAGGAGTTGAACAAGCTTACGAAAAAGAATAAGTATCTGATCCCAAGGATTGACGATCTATTTGATCAGTATGTTGGGTCAACAGTATATTCGAAGTTAGATCTGAAATTCGGATATTACCAATTAAGGATAGGGGAAAGCGCCATCCTAAAGACAACGTTCAGCACGCGGTTTGGGCATTACGAGTTCACAGTCATGCTGTTTGGGTTGACCAATGCGCCATCCGTATTTATGGATCTGATGAACAGGACATTCAGAGAGTAACTGGACCGTTTCGTGATAGTATTTATCGACGATATCTTAGTGTACTCGCAATGTGAGGATGATCAATACAAGCATCTGCATATGGTGTTGGAGACGTTGAGGAAGAATCAGTTGTATGCTAAGTTCTCCAAGTGTGAATTCTGATTATCCTCGGTAGCGTTCCTTGGTCATATTGTTAGTGTAGAAGGGATAGCAGTGGATCCGGTAAAGATAGTGGCAATACGTGAGTGGCCTGTGTTGACTATAGTGGCGGAAGTCCGGAGCTTTCTGGGGCTTGCCGGCTATTATAGACACTTCGTAGAGTACTTCTCGCGAATAGCGCTACCACTCACGACGTTGACAAGGAAGGATCAAAAGTTTTTGTGGTCGCTGGAGTGCGAGCATGCTTTTGAAGAATTGAAGAGGTGGTTGACCACGGCGCCTATTTTACGTTCGCCGAGTGGGACCGAAGGGTTTGAAATCTATAGTGATGCTTCATGCAGTGGTTTGGGTTGTGTTCTACTACAGCGTGGGAGCGTGATAGCGTATGGTTCGCGACAATTGAAGGTTCACGAGAGGAACTATCCGGTCCATTACTTGGAATTAGTGGCCGTGATATTTGCTCTAAAGTTGTGGAGGCACTACCTGTACGGTGTGAAGTTCGATATCTACACCGATCATAAGAGCCTGAAGTACTTGTTAGATCAGAAGGACCTAAACATGAGGAAGCGAAGGTGGATGGAGTTCCTGGGGACTACACCTTTAAGATATATTATGTGCCTGGGAAAGGAAATGCAGTGGCAGATGCGTTTAGTCGTAGGGCTCCTGCGCAGGCAAACTGGTTGACGGTACATGGTAAGAGTTTGGTCCGTGATTTGGAGGCATTGGAGATCTCTTGCATTGACAAGCAGACTAGTGCCGAGGCGAAATTGTATTGGACAGAGGTGCAGTATGACCTAGCTGATAGGATTCGGTGGGCTTTGGTTCAGGATAGCAGTATGAAGCAGATCTTAGATGAATCTTTGGATGGGTCAAATTCCCAATTTGCTGTTGAGGATGGGATGCTGAGGAGGGATGGTCGCCTATGCGTCCCTAGTGCCGATAATCTTCGGGAGGAGTTGATGTACGAGGCTCATCAAATTAAATACTCAATCCACCCGGGGAGCATGAAGATGTATAAAGACATGAAGAAGTTTTTCTGGTGGCCAGGATTAAAGAAGGATGTAGCACTTTATGTGGCCAAGTGCAAAACATGTGCCTTGGTGAAGACGGAGTGCCAGAAGCCCGGAGGTTTCTTGAAGTCCTTGCCTATCCCGGAGTGGAAGTTCAACGACATTTCTATGGATTTTGTGCATGGTTTGCCAAAGTCGCAGATAGGAAACGATGCCATCTGGGTGGTCGTTCATAGATTGACAAAAGTGTCGCACTTCATTCTGAATAGGTAGGAAGATCTAGTGGAAAAGTTAAACAAACTTTATGTGGATAATATTGTACGATTGCATGGTGTGCCCCGCAGTATTGTTAGTGACCGAGATGGACGCTTCACGTCAAATGACTAGAGGCTTGTGCATAGATTGTTGGGAACTAGGCTGAGTTTCAGCACAGCCTTTCATCCGCAGATGGATGGTCAGATCGAGAGGGTCATTAGGACGATGGAGGACATGCTTTGTATGTGCGTCTTGGATTTTGGAAAGCAGTGGGAAGACAACCTGTACATGGTGGAGTTTGCATATAACAACGGCTATCAAGCGAGTATTGGACTGGTGCCTTTCGAAGCCTTGTATGGGATAAAGTTTTGCACTCCATTGTCTTGGTTGGAGACAGGCGAGTCTAAGTTATACAAATGTCAAGCGGTGGAAGACGCCACTTCAATGATACGTACAATTCAGGAACGGTTAAATATCGCTCAGGACAGGCAGGCAAAATACTATAACGCTAAGCATAGGAATGTGGAGTTTGGTGTTGGCGACTGGGTGTATTTGAAAATCAAGCCATTCAAGGGTGTCTCGCGGGTTTGACGCTTGAAGAAGCTGAGTCTGAGATACCTTGGACCATTTGAGATCATGGAGAGAGTTGGCGAAGCAGCGTATCGACTAAAGCTATCAGTGGAATTGAGTGGGCTACACAATGTGTTCCACATATCGGTGTTGCGGAAGGCGGTGCAAGAGCCTTCGCATGTCGTTGCGGTCGATCAAGTGCCGATTGATAATGGATTGACGGCAAAGGTCAAGCCAGTATGCATTGAAGATTTTGAAGTCAAACGACTCCGCAATAAGGAAATCTGAATGGTTAAAGTCCGTTGGGATAACTGCGGACGTGAGGAGATTTCATGGGAGCGAGAGCAGACTATGTTGGAGGAATACCCCGAGTTATTCAACTCAGGTAACATTTAAGTTTTGTGTACCTTTACATAATTTCGGGGCAAAATTCTTTTAAGGGGGGAGATTTGTAACGCCCCAAAAATTGTAATCAAACCGGTCACATCTTAAGGAATTTTTGGTGCCTATATAGGGGAACACGACCTGGAACACGGGCGTGTCCAAGGCCGTGTCTTTCTCTATATTGGCCGGCTGTGTCCAGTAAAGGACACGGCAGAAAATACGGTTATGAATAGTAGAGACACAAGCGTGTCAAGCGTGACACGGGCATGTCCAAACCCGTGTCCACCAAGCGACGTGATGGTTGGCGTGGCGGTTATCTGTGACACGCCCCAAGGTCACGGGCGTGTCGGGACCCAACACGGGCGTGTCAGGTTGAGACACGGGCGTGTATCAACACGTGTCTTTTTTTGTGCTCGACGATCATGCCTGGATCGGGGCACACGGCCTAGAACACGGTCGTGTGCAAGGCCGTGTTTGGCCCAGGATTGAGAGATTTCAGGCGAATCTGAGCCGTTCATTTTCTTTAAACAAGATCTGACAGCCCAGATGTGTTCCTGCTTTAATAAGGTTGGGAATAAAGGGTTAATTCCTCATTATCTCTTAAGCATTCTCTTTCTAAGGAGTTAGAGAGAGGAGAGACCGATTGAGGAAGGAAGAGGAGGAATCCGGCCACCGGCGGAGCATCGGAGCACCGAGTCAAGAACTGAGACCGGATCCGCGGAGGAAATTCCCTTGCAAAGCTCTCCATCCAGATAGATTTCCATGGCGCAAAAGCGAACTTCAAGGGTAACGATTCTCTACTTGAGCATGTGAAGCTCTCTTTCTTTCTGCATAGGAAACTCGCTACCGCGAGTGTGTAGTTAGTGTGTGGTGTTCCTTGGGGTAGATGTGAATAGTCCCCCTTGTGTTGCATATAGAGTCTAGAATCGAAGTACGGACATAGGCATTGTGTGTGAAGCCTACCCGAACGTGTTGGTTTGGATCGATGATGTTTCATATTGTATGGATTGTCTGAGAAGACTCCGTGCTATGTGTTTTTTGGGTTTTTACACGGTAGATTGCAGCAGGGATCCTTAGGGATTAACTCCAAGGCGCACCCGGAAAACTGAGCGGAAACATAGTTCTGCTAACTTGGAGGTCGAGGAGCCAGCCTTTTACATAACTGGGTTATGTGATGATTGGGAATGTATTAGGATACGGGAGAAGCTTGGCCCGCGCGTACGTCTTAAAGTGACTAGGCGGAGTGAGCAACGGGTAAGTGGAAGCGGACCTGGGCTATGCGGTTCGATGCTAGAGGCCCAAAAGTGGAACTGGCCGTTGGCATAGTCGGGAGTCTTAGACGGTGGTCAGAAAGACTAGAATGCTCACGATGTTGCCATCCTGGGGATGGTGGTGAAGCCACGGAATTGACCGGATTCACCGAAAATGTGCCCTGAGTGCACTAGGTGTTTGGTCGTGCGAGCCTACACCTGTGGCGAAGTATGTTTGCACTTTGTTGCTTAGCTGGGCTAATGAAATGCAGGGAAGGAGCACCGTCGTCCCGAGTAAGGTGCGGGGTCGTTATAAATTGGTCAGCTTTAGCTGACCGTTGCTTTGTTTGCCACCGTGCGGTTGAATGTTGCTTGCAGGTGCTGCGGAGCCAAGTACCAAATAGTGGGCTGAAGCCCATGTTGCTGAGTTGTCCCTCGAAGGCCAAAGCGAATTGTTGTTTTACTTTTGTCATGTATTGCCGGCCTACGAGCCGATGTATGTAAAACATTACTTTGTTAAGTGAACTCTTGTAAGGCCATATGGCCAAGTACTTTGAGTGTATTTGTTATTTCATTCCTATGGTGGTAAGTGGACATTCATGATAGTTGTAATTCAATTATTGGTTCTTTCAAACTGTTTAATAGCTTCCACTAGAATGCTCTGAGTTAGGGCGAGTAGTTGTAGTTGATTTTTTATATTCTTATGTAACCCTTCCGACTGTCCGTGGTATATGGCGTCGGGTTCCATCTAGACCTTCTGTTATATGTCATACGACGGATGGGGGTGTTACACACCCTTTCTAGCAGTCCGAGATTTTGGAATAGTTAGGTATGTGCTTGATCCTATATTTGGTATCAGAGGAGTTCATGAGTTCAAGACCGGGGGCGCTATTAAATTCCGATTTTTCCCTTTTACTTGTGTGGGTCCGGCGGGTCAGACAACCGTAGACATGTGGTAACCCCACCTCTGAGCCGTGTAGGCCATGTGGTAACCCCACCTCTGAGTCGACGGGTTGTACTGGACGCCGGGGGGGATTGTTGGGTCTGGGGTTCCTTCACTTGACCCGTGGCACTCTGCTACTTATTTAAGAAATTAAGTAGCGTCCTTTCCAACAGTCCGGGCTTTTGGAACAGTTGGGTATGTGCTTGATCCTACAGAGTATCAGCCAACTTTGCCACCTCCCTGATGGCATAAATCTTGGTGTCTCAGTCTCTAGTTAGAGACTTTAGGAACTTGTCATTAAGTTCATAATTATTACAGACCCGGCCATAGGTCCTTAGCTCATTTAATATTCTGAAGAATCTTTCATAGCAGCTAGCTATGCCCTCTTCCTTGGACTGTCTGAAAGCCTCATACTTTTGGTTGAGCATGGACTTCATGTCATCTCTAACCTCTTCTGTTCCCTCCATGTAGACCACCAAAGTGTCACACATCTCCTTGGAGGTCTTGCAGTGAACAAGGTTCTGAAAGGTAGAATCATAAATAGCACTGAAAATGATGTTCTGGGCTCTCTTGTCCAAGGTTGCAAGAATGACCTCATCCTTGGTCATCTCTGAATATGTCTTAAGTGTTTGTACATTGGCATCCAGAGCTGAGAATTTCATAGGGATGAAAGGTCCCTCTTTGACTATCACAAAGATCCTTGGGTCAGATGCTTCCATGAAGAGCCTGGCCCTCTCCTTCCTGATTCCAAAGCATTCCTTTCTGCAAATAGGAAGCTTCATGGAACCAAGCTCCTTATGGTTCTCTCCTGAACCCATAAGTATACTCTGACTGCTACCCTTGGAGATCTACTCAGACTATTGAGTCTTTCTTGAGCCACCTCCCTCTGATACCACTTGAAAGACTTTGATTTCAAGGGTAGCTAAACACCTAAAGGGGGGTGTATAGGTTTTCTTGACTTTAGATATTTTCTTTAACTTGGTGCGTTGTGAGTTAGCTAGGTTAGCTTGCTTTCAAGACAATCCACAAAAGCACACATAATATTTATAGTGGTTCCCAAGATTATGGGTACGTCCACTGTCCCTCACCTTTCTAATAGCTTGTTAGACAAGACCCCTTCTCCAAAACTCAGCTCCTAAGAGCTTACAACATGATCCAATAGGACCACTCAGTGTCCTCCAAGACCTACAACTCGGGCACAAAGCCCTACAAATCAGTGATCAAGATATCACCGACCTTGGGCCAAAGGCCCTACCACTCAGGATAGGAGGATAGCCCTAACTCAGATCCAAAGGATCCTACAACTCAGATTCACACTAGAATTCTACCACTCAAGCCAATGCTCTACACTCAGATTCTTAACAGAATCCTACCACTCAGATCTATACAAGATCCTACACTCGGCCTTTATAAATAGGATTACAACTCAGATCTAGAAAGATCCTACAGAATATTAGGTTTGTTGATGTTGAATAGACAACAGATAAATGATTTATGCGTCTTCCTCCTTCTGTCCTAAGAAAACTCAGTCTAGATTCCTTCTTCACAGCTCTAGAAAATAGTCTTCAGGATAAGCTCTGCTTGGGCTGTAAAGTAACTACAGTAGGGGTAGGCCTTGGCTACTTGAGAAATGTCTCTGATCTTACTGTTACTGGTGTTGATCGCAGTAGCTAACTTGATGACCTTTTGGATCAGTCGAATTGCACTTCTGCTTCGAGCTCTGCAATAATGGTGAGGAAGAAGAAGAAGTTGCCCCGCTTTTCGAAAAGACAAACCCTAAAAGATATCTTCTCCTCCGCTGATTTAATTCCTTTTATCATCCGCTGTCCAACGGCTCTTTTGACCTGTGGGTCGAGCTTTAATTGCAGATATATAACCTTCCTTTTACATAAAAATCTTACAGCTAGCCGTCGGCGCCATTAGTGGTGAATTCCAGCTTTCCCGCAATAAATTTGAATTCTGTTGACTTAGGTTGACTTTTGTTGACGTCAGCATCTGTGGACTTATCCAAATTTTAAGATTCAATTCAGGAGTTGAGTGCGTTGAGTGAATGGTCTTCGCTCAATGCCTCTGTACTTAGCCAATTCTCCTTCCTTGTTTAGGCGTTCAGTGTGTTGAGTGAACTGGCTTCACTCAACACCTCTAGACTTAGCCAATTCTTCTGCCTTGCATAGGCATTGAGTGCGTTGAGTGAACTGGATTCACTCAATGACTCTGGACTTAGTCAATTTCTTCTGCACTGCCATGCGTTGAGTGCGTTGAGTGAATCTTCATCACTCAACTCCCCTGGACTTAGCTGCAACTTTCTTCATCTACTAGGCATTGAGAGCGTTGAGTGCAGCTTCATCACTCAACGCTTTTGTACTTAGCCGCTTCTCTGAATTTTGTCATCTTGTTAATGTGTTGAGTGCGTTGAGTGAGCTGTCCTTACTCAATGTATCTGGACTTAGACAGATTTTTCTGTCTATCTTAATTAAGCTTTGAGTGGCAATAGCTCTATCGATGCTTTCCTCTTTGGGCGTTGAGTGAGCTGACCTCACTCAACGCTTCTAGACTTAGTTAATTTTTTCGTCTCCTCCTTCTTTGGCTTTGACAAAATTAGCATGGCGTTGAGTGAACTGGCTTCACTCAACACTTCTGGACTTAGTTAATTTCTTTGACAGATTCTCAGTGGCTTTGACTGAAGTATCTTGATTCAACGCTTCTAGTTGTATGGCGTTGAGTGAGTTGACATCACTCAATGCCTGTAGACTTAGCCATTTTTCAGTCTTCCTTCTTCTTAATATTTGACTGTACAGTATTTCCTCAGTGCTTTTTGTTGTATAGCTTTGAGTGAACTGGCTTCACTCAATGCATGTGGACTTAGACACTTTTTTCACTGTCAAAGCAAAGGCTTTGACTGACTGGTCTTTACTCAACGCTTCTGCTCATCTAGAGTTGAGTGAGCTGTCCTCACTCAACGCCTCTGGACTTTGTCGATTTTCTGCTTGCCATTGTGAAGGATTTTACAGACACAACTTTACTCAGCGCTTGTTGTTGTATGGCGTTGAGTGTACTGCCTTCACTCAATGCATGTGGACTTAGCCGCAGAATTACTTTGCAGACTGTTGGGCTTTAACTATCCACACCTTACTCAGTGCTTTTTGGTATCTGGCGTTGAGTGAACTGACTTCACTCAACGCCTGTGGACTTAGGTGATTTTCAGTCTTTCCAACATCCTTCTTTGACATCTAGCATTGAGTGAACTATCTTCACTCAACGCTTGTGGACTTAGATAGTGATGGCGAGGATGCCCCGCCATCTGCTCGTGCCGGCATGGATCTCTCTTTTGATCGCCGCCGCTACATGTTCATGGACATAGATGGTCGTTGTCGCAACTATCGTCGCCGCCGCCGCCAACGTCGTTACGTCACATCATTATGATTATAATGTTATTTCATTTTTGGAATAATATTATAATCATAATACTTTTATTAACATTTTATAACCTATAAATTTTATGACTTATAAAATGTTAATAAAAGTATTAGGATTATAATATTATTCCAAAAATGAAATAACATTATAGTCATAATGATGTGACGTAATGACGTTGGCGGCGGCGGTGGCGACGGTTGCGGTAACGGCCATCTATGTCCACGAACATGTAGTGGCGGCGATCAAAAGAGAGATCCGTGTCGGCACGAGCAGAAGGCGAGGCATCCTCGCCATCAAGCATTACAGTTCTTCCCTGCCTCCTAACTAATTGGTTGCCACTCCTCTCTTGATTTTGATATTGGGGCCTCCCTACTGGCCATCATTGGGGTTGGTTCACGGGACACTAGAACCTTCGCGCCTCTTCCCTTCTCTCTAGAGTTGCTAAGGGCCTCCTCTCTTCCCCTGCAAGGCCTTTCATGTCTCTTGGGCTCTTCAACCCTCTTGGGATCTTCCCTCCTCCTCAGCTCTACTCTCCTTCTCTCTTCCTACCTCCCTTGGACCACCCTGGCTATCACTTTGGAAGTTCCTTCCCTCTCCTCTTCTTGGGTCACCTTGTCCAGCTTGGCCAGAAAATTGACATTCATCTCCCCCCTACACGAACTTGTTGGCCCTTTTGATTAAGTCCTCATAGGATACTAGGGGATTCGAGCCAATCTCTATGTTGAAGAGACCTTGATTCAGGCCGAACGTCAGGGCCAGCTGCAAGGTAAAACCATTACCTCTTCGATGCTGAGCACCTCCTCCTGGAATTGATCGATGTAGCGACCAAGCCTCTCCTACTTCCCTTAATAAAAAAGAGAGTGATTGCCTCCTTCTTCCACTTCTTTTATGTCGCGAACCTCGCCATCAGACTTTGGTGCAGGTCCTCAAAGTAGTAGATGGAACTTTCGGCCAACTGGTAAAACCAATCTCTGGCCTTCCCCACAAAGGTAATGGCAAAGAACCTATACTTGAACACATCTGTCGTGTTACTGATGGACACAACGTCCTCAAACCATTGGAGATGCCTAACCGGGTCATCTCTTCTAGAATAGTTGCTCGGGACTTCATCTATGAATCCTTCGGGAACTGGTGCTGCCAGCACTACATCATAAAATCGGCTCCTCCCTCCTTGGTAATAATGGATCTCCTACTTGCGAGTATCTCCTCCATACTCACCAACTTGCCGAGCATCCTGGAATCTCTCCGAGTTTTCCACATCTCGAAACCTGATGCCTTGATAACTCGTCGGGCAAAATTGTGACTGCACTTGCCGCTCCGGCTCTTCTGCGACATGCTCCTTCCCATGTCACCGAGGGGGGCCCTCTTCCTCAAACGGAGTCACGCGACGAGGCGAGGTTGTCGTGATATCCGCGCGAGGAAGGAACCCAGCTCATATGGTCCCCTTTATCCTCCGCATGATTCCTCAAAAAAGCAACGGTCATATAGCTGCCTCCTCCTACCGATTTGTCGACTAACACTCCATTCTTACCGGCGTCTGTCATCTCGCCTACTCGCAAAACTCTCTTCCTTGGCTACGATCCATACTCACCACACCAAAGTGTTGAAGCTGAGAAAATTTTCTATCCCAAAATTCATATCAATGCAGCCTAAGATTACCAGTCCAGCAGTCGGGATCGACAGCTTAGCAAACTAGAACACAGAAATAGAAGGAAAAAAACTAGAAGGACCACAGGTGCTGCGGCAGGGAGGTCCCACCACATACCCGGATGCTTAAAAGAAGCTTTCCCTCCACAACCAAAGATGGCCAAGCAGGGTACAAGATGGACACTAGTTGGCGACTATTAGAGGATGGCGACCCAAGGGGATGATCACTATCTCGCAGCTTATATCCTTGCTAACAAGATTCAAGAGCCCAGCTAAAATTCCAGAAAAAGAGGTGGTCGAGATCCTTTACAAGATTCTGAAGTTGACATCGCTATACCCCTGGGGTCCTAATTATAGGAAAACTAAGAGGTGTGGGTCTTATTTATATCCCAACCCTCACCGGAGACTGGGCGACTTCCAGGGCGATTAGCCAGCCTAGTTGCCTACCCGGCGAGTATGCGAGGGGAGCTCGCCATACTCGTACGGGCTTTTAATTGCTTTGAGTGCTGACTTTGATCACTGTCTTGTCATGTTGACTTCGACTACTTGCTGATCTAACTCTGAGTGAGTCCATCCTCGACGAATATGGGTTGTACAATTATCATTTAGACTAAGAATAATATTAGTCTTAAAAAGGAAATGTATAATCAGCTTACTGACACCAAACAAGACTAGTCATCGGGACATCCCGACGTTAGAATAAGATAACGCGGCGATCAAAACGATATACAGCAGTCAAAATGATACACAACGATCAAAACGATACACGATGGTCAAAACAATACACGACGATCAAATCGATACACATCGGTCATAATGACATGACGATCAAGATGACATGAAGAAATCGTCTTGTCCTACACGACGATGAAAATGATACAACATCAAGCCGACACAACGATATTTGGCAGAAAACTTTTCTGTTTAAACAAAAATTATCAGACACGTAATTTTTGACAACTTTTGATCATGAACCATGAATAAGTTTCAGAATCATTAAAGAGAATTGGACAACACAGGAGGAATGAAATTCTTATATAGGAATGAGAAATTTGCATGAAAATCTAACAAATTGTATGACCGTGTTTTAAGAGAGATTAAAACAAGAACTTAGGCACAGGAAAGAAGAATGATGTAATTAGGCTCAGGTTGAATACCTTACATGAGTCCTAACAATAAATGAGAAGGACTTAAATAAGGATAAGTCCAGTTACTAACAATAATTTTTTATTATTATTTTGTAGCTCATAAGGTTAGAGTTGATTTGCTAAAGCTACGGGAAAAAGGGCAAAATAAGAATAGGAAATTCAAGGATTTAGAAATTTACAGGGGAACAAGCAAGAGAAGAAAATCACCACTTGCCTAAGATTCACCAAAATCAGACCTCTCAAGCACTCCACATCAAGAGTTGACCAGAACGAAGGCGTGGAAAAAAGAACATGCACGTGAAGAGTTCGGTGAGAGCTTTCTCAATCTTAGCTCCATCGAGTATTTCAAGCACCGGAATTCTCAAGATGGAGGCTGCAAGGCTTACGGAAAATAGTTCTCCTCCTCTCATGATTCTCTGGTTTAACTTCTTGTGAAAGAAGAATGATAATAAATAAATAAAATATGGAGATAAGGTTGGTCTTGGGAAAGAGAATAAAAAATCAGGATGACAACAAGAATGATTAATGTCCTCTAAAGGTTGGCTAAAATTTAAGAGAATTTATTATCATAATTTTTTATATGAGAAATTTATAGCTTACACCCTTATTTGGTAAAATACGGCTAAACTCGCTCTGATTCCGACGAAAATCATATCAAAGACAACCACCGTTGCTACGAATCAAGCAACGAAGTCGAAATTAGAGTTCGACGATTTGATCTTGAGCTAAAAAATTCTGAAGTTAACAACAAATAATAATTCTTTAAATCTTTGAAAATTTGTCGGACTTCAAACATAGTTCCGATCACAACGAAACTAGAGGATCATAACTAAAATTAATAAATTTAATTTTCTATAGTCTAAAATCTAAATTCTATCAAGTTTAAAATTCGGTCAGCTAGCCCAAACGGACACGAAAGCACACTAACGACAATGCACTACTATATCTGCATTAACGTAACGCCCTTATGTAGAATAATACACAGGTTAGAAGATTAAAATTAATTATCGAAAATTCGGAGGCGTTACAACTTCTTTGCACTTCTGGGCAATGTTAGTTCCAGGACTGCCTTTGCCTTGTCCGGGTTGGGTTCTACCCCTGCCCGGGTGAGGAGGTAACTCAAGAATTTTCCCCTATTGGCCCCAAAGATGCACTTCGAGGGGTTGAGCCGCATCTTAAATTTCCTCAAGGTGGAAAAAATCTCTAATAGGTCTTGGAGATGAGAACTGGCATCCTTGCTCTTCACCATCAAGTCGTCCACATAAACCTCTAAGTTCCTTCTCTTATGCTCCCGAAAAACTTGGTCCATCATCCTTTGGTAGGTTGCCCCTACATTCTTCAGGCCGAAAGTCATCGTCCTGTAGCAGTAGCACCCATCGCTTGTGATGAAGGAGACATCTTTGACATCGGGTGAGTGCATGCGGATCTGATGGTAACTTGAAAATACATCTAGAAAACTCATTATAGGAAAACTGGCTGCTGAGTCAACCAGCACATCGATTCGGGGTAGCGGATGACAATCCTTAGGGCGGACTTTATTTAATAAAGTGAAATCAATATACATCCTCCACCTCTTGTAACTCTTCTTTATCATTACCACATTGGAGATGCGACCTAGATATTGGATCTCCAATACAAACTCAACTTTGATCAGCTTTCCCACCTCCTCCCGGATGTGCTCTTCCAGCTTGTCAGCAACAGCTCTCTTCTTCTGGCGGATGGGAAAACACTTAGGTTGAGATTGAGGTGATGACACACCACATCTACGTCAATGCCCAGCATGTCTGTTGAGCTCCAAGTGAAGACATCTATGTTCTACAGGATGCACTAAAATATCTCCTGATCCTCCGAGCTCAGCCCTCCACTGACTCGCACCTTCTCCATCTTCTCCTCCTGGGTGAGGATCTTCTTCTCCATCACTTCCTATGTCGCCTTTAACCTGGCATGGTCTTATATCATCCTGTCCACCTCCTCGGCCTCTTCCTTCTAGTAGATGGTGTTGACAACTGTAACATATCATTGTCTCGCCACCTTCGGATATCCCTGGACTTTGACCTGTACTCCTCCATCATTAAACTTTAGACATTGGTGAAACGATAAGGGGATACATAAGAATGCACTAATGAGGGGTCATCCAAAAATGGCATTGTAACTGTTCGGAGTGTCTACAATGACGAACGGACACTTCCTGGACTGCCCCCCCCCCCCAGATCATGTGGAGCACAACTCCTCTCTCAACCTCTTTCCTCTCTCCTGAGAACCCGAACAATGGTCCATCTGCAGCTAATACCTTCCTGGCTTCTACTTTCATCTCATCAAAAGCCTTCTTGAAGATTACATTTATCGAGTTCCCGTTATCAACTAAGATTCCTAAGACCGTGAAATTCTCGACGGCCATCTGGATGACCAATGCATCGCATAATAGATTCTCGTGGTACGGCATGTCCTTCGATGAGAAGGTGATATTTTCCTCCAAGTGCGGGGCTTGTGAGATCGAATCGACATACCGATGGAATATATTGGAGGCTCCCCTTATGGGTGGCCTTGATCCTCACACCCCGTAGATCATCCTGATCCCTCCTTGAGTGCCCACATTGGTATGGTCCTCGCACTTTCTTCTTCCTTTGGTCCTCCCTCTACCACCTCCTTGATCCACACCTTCAGCTATTACACTTTCGGCCTCCTTGGTCCTCTCAATTTCAAGAACTTCGAGCAGGTGTTTGTTGTGTGACCCTCCCTCTGGTGGAAGTCACAATAGGGAAACGCCACCCTGCCCCCTTTCCTCTTTCTCCTCCCCTATCCCTCATGTTTCCTCTTGCTCTTCGGCTGATCGTCATTGCCTGCTGGGGCGGGGGCCGAAGTGGCCTGGGCCAGGTCTCCGCCCAGGAGGTTTGATCCGCCCTTAACCCCCCCCCCCCCATTGAAGTTCCCCCCACCTTGGGAAATTCCTCTTCCCTGACCTTGACCTGGTCCTCCCAGCTGCCTCCATACTGGCTGATTGACTGGCTCCTAAAATCCCCATTCTGGCTCTTGTCCTCTATAAGGCCTTTGAAATCTCCATCCCTTATGATCCTCTCTTCTCCTCTCATCAAACTACATGTAACTTCCTTGCTCTCTTGCTTCACTCTCTCCCAACATAGCCAACTTCTTTGCAAATGTGTGATTCATGGATTCTAATTCGATCTCTATTGCCGCCCTTTCCATCAGCTCTTCGAATGACAGGGGGATCCCATGTCAGCACCATCTTGAAAAAACCCTAGCATGGTCTGAGGGTGAATGCAAGTTTTAGGGTGTACCCTGACACTTTGTGAACAAAGAGGACCTCTTTCTAAAACCAGTCCATATAACTTCCCAACATCTCCTCTGCCCCCTGCTTTACTAGGAAGAGGGACTCCGCCCTTTCTCTTCTTGGATGTCACAAAAGGCAACTAAAAACTATTGGTGTTACCATGGTTATCTGGAAGTGATCAAACATGTAGTCTCACTGTCAACGTAGTATGAGCCTATCAGGGTCGCACATAAGAGCGTTTGGAGAATTTGGTAGATTAGACTATGTTGGATTTACTCATGAGATGAGTGAAGGACTTAACACAGCCAGGCATTAAGTGCGTTGAGACCACTCAGCGCCTTCGTCAAGTCAAATGTTGACTTGTCAATTAAGCGTTGAGAGCGTTGAGACCACTCGACGCCTTCGTCTAGTCAAATGTTGACTTGTTGAAACTGGCGATGAGTGTGTTGAGTTCACTCAACGATTCGTCGAGTTAAGTGTTGATTCGACGAGTCTAAGTCAGGCATTGAGTGTCTTGAGTTCACTCAACGATTCGTCGAGTCAACTGTTGATTCGACTAGTCTGTCCCTAGTGTTGAGTGCGTTGAGTTCACTCAACGATTCGTCGAGTCAAGTGTTGATTCGAAGAGTCAAGCGCTGAGTGTGTTGAGTCCACTCGACACTCCGTCAAGTCAAATGTTGATTCGTCGAATATCGACGTGTTTACTCGACGAATTCTATTTCATCTGGTTTATTTCCATTAAGTCTGGTTCAATGTGGTCTGTTGTTTTGGGTCCGTTCGGTACTCTGTATATTTACAATATATACAGTAAACTGAAGATATAGAGATATAAATCTTTGACCTAATCGCGAGTCAGCGCTTATCCCTCGCGACGGAACTGTTCCGCTAAGGCCGTTGAAATCGATCTCGCCGCCGGCCGACTGCCTCCCATGTACGTTACCGAAAAGTGTTTCCAAAGCTTCGAACTTGTCACCTACGCCGAACCTATTACCGGCGAGTGTCGCTGCCGCCTCTTCTAGAACAAACCTAGCAATCTATGAAGACGCAGAAACTTTCTTCCAACCTAGATCCTGTGTGACAAGAGTCTAAGGGTTCTCCCGCTCGTGTGGATCACCATAGAGGCGTAGATATTATTCTATGCTCAGAACTCTAGTTGTTGGTGACTGAGAGATTTCTTGGAGCATCTTGGTTGAGTAGTGACTCAATCGCGTAAAGGTAAATTTTATTTACAATGTTTTTACTTCTTGATCAATGTTCATCGCTATATCTAAACTTATTAACCCAGAATACGCGACTAGTTCGCATGGACTTCTCAAACCGGGCGGCTTGGTCTCCTAACTGCCACTCTCAGTATGCCGGTATGTTCTCACTGAAGCCGAGCGGCCTCGCTTCCAAGTCACCACTAGAGGGAGCCCAGGGCTGCCCGTCCAGAGGCCGAGCCCCTCAGCTCGTCAGAGGAAGATCGCCAGGCCGCGCAACCTTCCCTTTCCATCTCTTTTTACTTGCTTCCCATTACCCCTGCCCGGTTCTACTGTACCCCGGGCAGCCTGTATTTTTAGCCCTGCCCATTTGGGAAGGCCCCTAAGCCTATAAATAGGGGGCGGAGGCACACCCAATGCACGCTGACTCGAGTCCTGGAGCTCGCTTGTTAAAAGCTATGGTCTCAATCCTAGTGCCTTGCGGCTTGTTATCCGGCCGGCTTCTCTTTTCTCCTCCTTAAGTGTAACCGCTTCATCTTTAATAAAAGGAAAGCCCGTCGCAGGAGAGGCATTCAGGCCGCGGTGGGCGAAGTGTGGAGTCTCCGCTTCTTACGGGTTGCTCTGGTTTCTGCTCTAACCGCTAGTAACTGACTACTCGGCATTCCCTCTACCTTTTCCTCTCCTTTCCCCAGTGCTCGAACCGTTAGCTGGTGGTGCCCGACTCCCTGTCGCATTTCGTGCATCAACAGTTAACACGCGACCTTCAGATCCCGAGTAGTCGATGAAATCGGTGGACTAAGAGCGTCAGACTGCTCCAACCGCAAGATCTCGGCGGTCAGTCAACTAAGCCGCGCGGCCTCGACTATTGTTTTCAGTCCGACGCCAGCCCGCAAGATTTCTTACCGGTCTCCTCACCGGCCTCTCCTATAAACAAGTCGTCTGTTCAAACCGCAGTTGTCCGGCGGTTTCAAAGTCCTAATTGGTTGTTTTTCTTCTGTTCGAAATGGATTTTACAAAGGAACAAAGCGACTCCAATTTTTTATCAGCAGTTACAGATCCCTCGAAGGCGCAAGAGGTTTCTTATCAAAATAATGGAACGCTTGACAGTAGTAGTGACTTATCTGCCAATCAAGTTGAGTGCATGTTGCAATCTGCAGTACAAGAAACTCTCAACCCTTCTTTTGAAATTCCCAAACCAAACATGACATTTCATCATAACCAAGATCATAGGAATCAAGAGCCTCCGTCTAGAGAAGATGATGTCCCTTCTCCGTTCATCGACCGAATTCGTTGGGAGGTTGTCGCTGATGACTTCAGAGTGCCTCGTCTACCCAAATATTCTGGATTTGACGACCCAGTTTCTCATCTGCAAGCTTTTGAATCAGCAGTTTCCCTAAGGAAAGTTTCAAACGGCATCAAGTGCAAACTTTTTATTATATCTTTTGGCGATCATGCAAGAGAGTGGTTCTATAGTTTACCGCCTCGATCTGTCACTAGCTTCAAAGATCTGTGAAGACAATTTCTCTCAAAGTTTGGTACCTATAAGAAGCGGAAAAGAGTCATGGGAAAAGAGTCATGGGATATTGTTAATGTTCATCAGGATTATTATCGATGTGCCTTCGTGAACGGACTTCAAGAAGGTCCTCTAAAGTTTGAGCTCATTATGAAATATCCCAAGACTTATGGAGATCTGGTCGATGTTGTTAATAAGTTCTTAATAGGTGAAGAAGCAAATAAAGGTTACATCCTTCTTTTGAATCAAAAGACTAAGCAGTCCCAAGAAATTTCTGGTGATCAACAGCTCAGCTCTTCGAAGGCTATTTCACAATTCAAGAGTTATGAATCTCTTCCTCACCCTCAGAATATACCTGTAGTACCTCTTCAGCTGGATGATACGTTTAAGTTGGCAGAGACACATCCTATCATATCCGTCGATCCTAAAATTCTAAAACGTAAAAAATGTTCAGATAAGTATATCAAGTTTAAAATTTCTATGGAAGATCTCCTGGATGTTCTTCAAAAAATGTCAGAGTTCAAAAAGCCTCAATGCATGAAATCTAAGATCAAATACCTGCATGAAGAACTTTTTTGCAAGTATCATAAAGACATAGGCCATCTAACAAAAGATTGTATGGCTCTTCGGAAACTTGCAGGTGAATTTGTGAAGGCCAGGAAATTGCAAGATTATGTAATGCAGTGCTTTAGCGTATTCTTTTCGCGCAAAGTCAGTGGTACAAGCAAAGACTTGGTTTTATTAATAATAAAGGTGCTTAAGATTGGAATAATAGAGCATTTATATGCCATCTGGATCAAGTTCCAAATATATATCCTTTGGTTACGTCCTTCAGTGCATACATGCATTCATACGCCATTTGAATTATATCGTAGATATTGCTTTTGATGCTAACATTCACTCGTATGGATGAGAAACGCCTTTTGATTAAGGAAATATTTGAATATCGGACGAAGTTCTTGAGCCCTCCACATCCCGCTTGACACTAGTCGCAGATGTGTGGTGGTAATTCTGCTTGACATCAGTCGCAAATATTACATACTTTTCTTGTTCGACTACAGTCGCAGACATTGCGTACTTATCTCGCTCGACATCAGTCGCAGATAGTGCGTACTTATCTCGCTCGACTACAGTCACAGATGATATGTACTTATCTCGCTTGACATTGGTCGCGGATATCAAACTTTATCCCTGCTTATGTCATCTTTGTGTGGAAAGCAATGCTACATGCACTTGCCCACATCGACATATAAGTCTGTAGCTCCTCCTGTTTTTGCAGGTCAGCGTGAGCTTGTCCGCCGTATTATGGTTTTACAATCTGCTCTACCCAATTTACATTACACAGTCCGCAGACCGCGCGGTTATGTTTTCCGGTTTGTTCTATTCGGCTTATGGAGACCTCTCTGCCAGTTTAATATTAATGTACTCGGGAATCCGGTCGACTTGATTCTGTCAGTCAATTCTAGGCCTGAATCCGTCGGCTTATGGTATTCATTTTAAACAGCTTACGACTTACAACTTCGAGAAGCCGCGGGCTGCTTATCTATTCCCTTGAGTATTTTTCATATTGGAAGTGTGGTCTATATTAATGTTCAGATAAGTCGCCACCATCAGTTTGATTATAAAAACTTTGTCAAAGATTTATTTATTTAGCCGACCGGCTTAACAATCAATGTGTATATTCTTAATCTCCAATTGAACTATGACCTATAAGTAGTCAACGATATTAGTCGTGCGGTTTCGTACTGAATATACCTTGATGCCCAACAATCATAGAACTGCTTAACCTTATTGGTGAATACTTTTATGACCGCCTGTCTTATGGTTACATGAATATTCAAGGATGGTCGGGTTGTTATAAACTCGCAGACGACTAATATAGTGGATGGTAATCTATTTGAGCTTAACCGGAACAAAGGTATTTATGCTAAGTCTAATTCGGCAAATTCATCAATCAACTTTCTTAAGTCAATAACAAGTGAGAAAAGTTAAGCCGCGCGAACAAGTAAGTGTGTAAAACTGCAATACCATAGATTCTCATTAAAGGTAAAATGGTGTCATGTCATTTTTCAAGTAATACAAAATCAGACTGCGCGGTTTACAAAATCATACCGCCGGTTCTCAAAAGATAAAAATTACTACAAGTAAGATCTGCCCTAACTATCCGACTTGAGTTTTTTAGCCGCAGGAATACTAGAGTCCGTTTCACCGTCGAAATCGACCTTTGATGGCGAGTAGCCTCCGCTGTCGGATGAAGACGTACACGAACTGCCAGTCTTCCCGGTCTCGGACTCGCTGGATGGTTCAACCCGCGCGATCCCGGAAGCTTGACCGCCGGCTTCTGAAGAAGCACTCTCAGTCTGGCTTCCTTGGCTGTCCTCCTCCTCTTCATCCGTGTCCTCGCCCCCTGCATCGACCTTCTCCTTTCCTTTGAGTGTATGGTAAACAGCGGCCACCTTTTTATTCAACGATGGAAACAGGGCGGCGCAGGTGTAGTCGGTGAATCCCGGGGCGAGGCCACCAAGATCTCGGAGGCGGTTAAGCACTCCGTCGATACCTTGGACAAGTTGCGGGAAGACGGCATTCTTGAAGGCTGGGTTGGCTGGATCGTGCATTTTTTGCAAAGGAAAAAAAGGTCAGTCCGTGTGGCTTGATAAATAAAGCCGCAAGAACCAGGTAATATCCTTACCGCACTCTGCTCCTTTAGCCACGCAATCTCTTCTTCCTTCTAGGCGAGTTGCCGCTGCAGGTCACCTTGATTCGTAACTAGCCACTTATGGGCCAAGCCCATATAGTGGTTAGCCATGAAGCTTCTCGCGCTAACCTGCGCGGTAAACCGCGAGAAGTCTTCTTCAGGTATCTTCTTGAGCGCCTTCAGATTGCGCTTACCATACAAGGCCGTGCCGGCCGCGGAGGCGTGGCGGCTTATCTTCTTTCTCCCCTAGTGAGGGAGGGCGGTTGAAACCTGTACAGAGTCGCTGTCCGGATTCCACAGCATGGTCGGGTTGCCGTGGACATCCTTCAGGCCGCTGCCCATTCCTTGCAGCGTGAAGTCGCTAGAGGAAGACGACTCTTCCTCCTCCTCTTCAACCCGCATCGGGTTAACCCTTTGGGCCCTCTTATCCCTCTGTGTAAGGGTCAAATCGCCAGGAGTCAGCAGTTTGTTCAGTGGGACCTCTACTGCAGCTGCGCAACCAAAGAATGAAGTCAATACATAAGCCGCGCGATTAAAAGATCAGTTCGCTTGAGTTGGTACTTACTGTCTTCCGGTTGAATGCCTTCAAGGGACGACAGCAGCGGGATGTAGTGATTGACATCAAGCCGCTCGCCCTTGAAGAAGTCATATATTTCCTTCTCCGTGCCTTCCAGCCCGATGCTGCCGAAGGCGGCTTCATCGCGGACTTGCGGGTTGACCGGCAGGAGCCCCAAATTTCTTTCGAAGATCGCATATCTCTCCGACCAACTTGGGATTTTGTTCGCCAAATTAACGACCTTCAGCCCCCTGCAGCCGAAGTATAGATGCCCACAAAAGATTTTAGTCCCAGAGTCCGAAATAGACCGGACGGAGAAGCACTCCCGGAACAACCTCGTAGAGAATCGGACTCTTTCCGACCTCAGGTAAGAGATGAAACTGAAGATGGCGGCGATGGAATTCGACGGCAGTTGTCCGGGAAAAACGCCATAATGATCAAAGACCGCTACGGCTTCCATCAAGATGGGGAAGCGGAAGCCGCAGTCGAAGTGGTCTATGGGGATGGCGATCTGGTTTGCAGAAGATGTGTTAATTCGCTCGTGCGGAAGGGGAAGCCGCACGACCAACGGGCATCCCTGCATGTACTTTTCTGCAAAATTGTCCAGCTCGGATTGGCTAAGCCGGCATTCTTTGTGGTCCGCAGCGTGGAAGGCGGAAGCCGCATCAGTACTTATTGTTGTTGCCTTTTCAGACCGCATCGACTTTGCCTTAGCCCGCATCTTGATTTTTTGTGCAAAAGTCTCCGGAGTCACCTTTATTTATAGGATTTCTGTGCAGCTACAGTGATCAACATAAAATCGCGATTAAATTTCAAGCCGTGCGACCTCAACCTGCAAATTATAGAGAGCTATATATTCAAACCGCAGTCCAGTTCTGTAGTTCGCGCGGTCAAGTTCCTGCACTTAGAAAATTTTCGAGGCAGAGCAATATGACGACTAAGATTATTAAGCTGCGTAAAGCCGCAAGCAATTCGCAGTTACAATAAACAAATATTCAACAATTGTTGACAGCAGTCAAGTCATCCGACATCAATAGTTTACAATTATTATAGAGCCGTTTAAAGTTTTTAGGCTTATTTGTCACCGCCCTCTGGTGCTTCTCTCCCAACCCGCGCGACTTGGTCGCCGGCCTGTACCAGCTGAACATAGACCTGACTGACAAGGTTGTGGATGGAATGCAGAGTTTGGTGAACTTACGAGGTATCGCGCTCCGCGCAGGAGAATTGAACCACCAGTAGAACGTGACCCTCCAGGTCGCCAGCAGCAGCAACCTACCCAGCCATCCTGACTCCAGGAAGACTTGAAGTTTCACCAAAAGCCGGGCGACTTAGCGGCCGCTGCCTTTCAGAAGCCTTCTTAGCAGGCCGCTGATCCTTGCCGATGTCCGCTGGCGGCTCCCTGTCTGCTACCCTATTAAGTCGAATATCGTCCGCTCTTTCTCTCTCAACTCGCCCGGCCATCAGCACTAAAGCTTGCAGATCCAACTTTTCTTCTCTCTCCTGCTCCAGGGCGGCCAGAACCTCCTGCATCTTCTTCTCAGCGGCCTCTGTTGCAGACCGCCGTTCAGCTCTTTCCTGCTCAAGGGAGGCCAAAACCTCGTGAATCCTTTTCTTGGCAGTCTCCGTCACAGACCGCCGGTCTTCTCTCTCCCGCTCCATGGTATCCAATACATCTTGAGTCCTCTTCTCAACGGCCTCAAGCGCAGACCGCAACTCTTCTTCTTTAACCCGAAGGGCTTTGCCGTGTTCTGACACCCTTGCCTGCAAGTCGGCTACTTCCTTGTGGAATTCAGCCGACCTCTCATCCTGGATACTTAGCAGAGGCGGGTTCAGCGGAGGCAGGAAGGTTGTCAGGTCTCCCGGTTCCATCGCCTTCTCCACCACACCTACAGCAAATAGGCGAGCAGTCAGACTCGATCGAATAATGGCGACTTCTCTTAAGAATCTCGGTAGGGCGAGACCGCCGGTCTTGATTCTTTCTCCTTCTGTGATCGGGGTATCAAATCTCGGCACTGGCCGCCTAAGTCGCTCGGAGTCTATCCACTTTAGCTTTTCTCTCCATAGCCACGTGGTTTCTCTTGCTTTGCTTTTAAGTTGAGTCGTGGTCAGGAAGAAGCTCGCCGGCGGATTGAAAATTGTGTCCTTGGCAGTCCCTCTTCCTTTTCCTTACTAAATACAATACTACTTGACAGTCCCTCTTCCTTTTCCTCTCCTTTCCCCAGTGCTTTAACTATTTTGGTTTTTCTTATTCCCCTATTTTCGTTGCGCACAAATATTGTGACGTAAAAGAAAAACCAACAAAAACTTCGATGCAAATCCTCAAAATAATAGATTGATCTAGCGGGGAGCTGGTGAAACCATTCTCTCGCCTTCCCTTTTTACGTGATGGCAAAAAGGTGGCACTTGAAAGCATATGACTTCTGTCTGATGTAGACTGCATCCTCAAACCACTAAAGGTGTTGTACGGGATCGTCTTTATCTGTATAGTAAGACATCTCCAGTTCCCTGAACCCCTTAGGAACCGGGACGATTAACTAGCTGAAAAGACTTCCTCCCACTATAGGGCGAGTCGATACGACTCGCGCCATCGCCTCACTTGGGCGACCTATGTAACATCCCATTTCCAACTAGACCCCTAAGAGTGGTTTTGTCATGACAAAACCCTAGGAAGCCCAAGAAGGAGTCAAGTGGACCTGGTGGTGTGGATAGGGCCACTATGGTCTACACTTAGCAGATTTCTATACCTTGGCTTAAGGTGATCATGGGGCTTCACCAAGACTCCAAGACCCCACCCATACCCTTATAACCCTAGAAGGGCGTCAATGGGTCACTAAGGACCCATGGAGAGCAATCAAAGGACCTAAGTTGACCAAAGTCAACTCTAACCCTAATTGGGTCAAATTGACCTACACAAGGGTCAATTGCAGTCCCTTAGCCCAGTGGACCCCACCCATACCCTCATAGCCCTAGTGAGAGGCCAATAGGTCACCAAGGACCCATTGGGACCAATCATAAAGGCTAGGTTGACCAAAGTCAACCCTTGACCTAAAATGGTCAAAGTGCCCTAGTTAAGGGCCAAGTGACCTCCAAGGGCCAATCCAACCCCACCTTGACCCTAGGGGAGGCTAATGGATCACCAAGGACCCATTAAAGAAATCTCAAGGACCAAATTGACCTAGGTGGGCCCTAGTCCAACTTTGGGTCAAGTTAGCCCAAATGGGCTAACTCAAGCTCAAGCCCATTTCAATTGGGCTAACCATGACTTAAGTGACCAAATGGACTTGTGGGCTGCCATGGGACATGTAGGAGCCAAAAATTTCAGGCTTGGTGACTAAGAGAGAGAAAGTCACCCATGGAGGAAAGAGAAAGAGAAGGAAGAAAAGGGAGGAGGACTTTTGGGCTCATCCTCCCCCTCCCCAACCCCTCCATTCACTCCTCTAGGACAAGGAAAGCAGCCCCAATTCAACCAGCTAGCTTTGACTGGTGTGATCCATGCTTCATCCCCTACCTACCATGGCCGAAATCTTTGACCAAGGAAGCCAATAATGGCAATGAAGCTTGCAGCCAACTACCACCCCAATTCTCCTCTTTAAAAGGTTCACTGGAATCCAGGGATGAATTCCCACCAGTTTCCTGAAGAAGCCGAGCCCTATTCTGCATTTTTGAACAAGCCGACCACCGCCGGCCACCACCATGCCAATCCGGCGATCAGCCCGGCTACAGCCGCCACCACAGGTCCTCCTCCACTCCTTCTTGCATGGGTAGATCCTTAGAATCCATAGGACCAAGGTTGGAGCTCAATTGAGCCCAATCGGATTTTGAAAATCATGGATTTTCCATGAAATTACATCCTATCGGGTTCGCCGGAATAGGGCTTCCCGGCGGCCTAGACGCCGCCTGGAGATAGCCCCGACCACCACGAAGGTGTCGGCGGCGGTGGCAGGCCGGGGAGTTGGCCGGAGCGACGGCGACAGCTGCTGGAAATCAGCCCAGGCGGGATGAATCTGGGCCGTTGGCGCGTGGGGATGATGACGGGATGCCGTCCAATTATGCGCCAAGATTCGTGCAGATGAATAAATAAACTATAGCTTAAGTTTAATTTTATTTCATTTCCTGTCACAGAATTTGTATTTATTGGTATTAATTTTTAAAAATAGCTAGAGCCTTTTTCAGAGAAAATGGTCAACATAAAAAAATGTAGCCCTATGGGTCTACTTTCAAACAAAATTGGTTTGAACCAATTTGGGTGACTGGTTTGACCAGGGTACTCATTTTTATGGGGTCTATACAAATGACTAGGCAGTAATTAAACTAAGTACCCACAATTCATCCTTGGTCCAAATGAGCTGAAATTTTGGCAGGGAATCACACTACCCTATAGCTAGTTCCTGCCCAAAAATGGGAATTTTTGGGAATAATTTTCCTATAGTTTTGTAAATAATTTAATTATGTTAGGGTAAATTAATTTGTGGGTCAAATGAACCCCAAATTCATCCAAATTTTGGTGGGAGGTATATGAGGTTATTATAAACCTCTGGTTAAAATTTCATTAAGTTTGGAGGAGATTTGAATGGGAATCAAGCAAACCCTAGCCTTGCCCTAAGAAGGGCATTTTGGTCCAAAATGTAATTTTTGCTTATAGTGTCCAATTAACCTCAAAAGAGGTTCAAATTTGGTACACTGGTTTGGCATGACATTATACACCTCCTAAAGAAAAATTGGGGGCATTGGAGTTGGCTTGGCCCAAGATCCTAGGTCAAACCCTAAGGAAGGGATTTTGTACCTTGTGAAGGGCATATGGCCAAAACACCTTGTATGGCTATGAAATTTTGTAGGGATGGTATCTTGGTAACTATAACCCTCTGGTAAAAATATTAGGGTATTTTGGAAGGTTTAGGACCCTCAAAAGCCTAACCCTAGTTTAGGGCACAAATGTGGTGGGATAGGAATGGGTTAGCTAAACCCCTTAAAATGATATGAAATTTTGGTAGGATGGTCATAAGGATATTAAGAAGCTTTGGTGATTTATTTAGAAATTTTGGAGTAATATTTATAGCACTTCATTTGTAACACAAGGAATGCCTCAATTTAGTAAATTAATTATTATGTCCCTCTGACCCTTGGGAGTTCATGAAATCTTGGCAGAGGATGTTTTGAATCATTATAAGCTTATATAAATTTTATAAAAATTCTTGGACACTTATTTGAGGTAGTTACTTCACAAGCTTATTAAATGATAGAATTATGCAATAATTTAATTAAGTCCATTTACTGATAAATGAATTATGAAATTTAGCCCAAACCATATACATGCCATTAGAATCATACTTGAATTTTCTCTGAATTTTTGAAAGTAATATAGTATTTTATATTTCTTAAATGAATTTTTCAAGGATTAAAATGAAATATTGATTTAAGGATAAAACCTTACTAAAAAGAATTAGATATTTTGGAAGATGAGTTATATCCTTATTTTGAGTAATATATAAAATTTGTAGAATGATATCTTGACTGAAAATGGTACTTCATGTTCATTATTGGAAATTTTAGACATTAAAATAATTAAATAAATTATTAAATAAGTAAGGAAAATTTTGGAACACTGGACTTAGGATTTAAAGGTCATAATGGACCTTCATTAATTTTTTATAGGAGTATTGGATGATTATTTGATGTACTTCCTATTTTACATGAAGTTTGACATGGTGGTCTGCATTTAGCAATTTTGAAAAAAACTGTATATTAATTTATTTGAAGCTTATTACTCCTTAATCACTGATGATATTTGACTCAGAGCATTTATGGGTTCTTGCAATCATGTAAGAGTTATTATTGAATTTTTAGAAATAATATTGCTCTGTTTATTATTTTTATGAATTATTGCAATATACCATTTAAATAAGAATCATGGCGTGAACCTTGCTGAAAAACTAAGAGGTTTTGTATCTTAGGTTAAATGATTATATGGAGTATAATAGAAATCTGGGGAGATTTTATCTTGTCAAAATTTGGTACCTTCAGCTCAATCTTGGAGACTTTGGCCACTATAAATATTTAATAAATTCCTAGATAAATAGGAAAATTGTAAAACTCTGGATTTGGGCAATAAAGGTCATAATGGAGCTCCATAAATTATTATAGGAGTATTGGATGATTACTTGACATTCTTCCCATTTTACATGACATTAAACCTTGGTGGTCTGCATATAGTAATTCTTCAGAAATAATCTGGAGTACAAGTTAGGAACATAAGTCAAAAATTGGTGGAATGAGTTCATCACTCAGGGTTGGATGAGATAGGAATGAGTTTGACTAAATGTTGGGTGGTGTTTGGGATCGACGAAAGATCGTCTTCCCATAGCGTGGAAGGTCAGATCACCTTGGATATAGTTTACTGTAATACGGAAATGAAATGGGTAAAACCTAAGTCGTAGGCATAAAGTAAATAGTAAACTTAGGGTTTCACACTTTCACACCCCAGTGTCCCGGGAGATAGTATGGGTTACTTGGGCAATAAGCCTAGTAGTTATGGTATTGGGTATGGTAGCCTGGCGAGCTTCGGCTTGGTTGTTGATTATGATGGACGGGATAGTCCGGAGAGCTTTGGCTCGATGGTAGATTGTGACGGACGGGATAGTCCGGGGAGCTTGGGCTCGGTTATAGATTATGATGGACGGGATTGTCCGGTGAGCTTCGGCTCGGTTGTTTGTTTGACTCATAACTATTGCATGTGCATAAAAGGTTTAAGGTGGTGGGTCTGCGATATTGGGGAGTTCGATGCACCGACACCAATATCGTTGGCTCGGCAAGTGTGGTTAGCACTTCGCCAATAGAAGTCCGGTGCGCCAGCCGGCAAGAGTACGCAGGCGTCCGCTTAGTGCACCAAGCGTTGAGGCGTACGATAGGTCTGACCGGTAGTCCTTTACTGGTTTAGAGGTGGGTGAGGCCCAACCCACCGCTTCCGTCTGCCACTACGGAGGTATTCTGGGAGGTAACGGCTCCGAAAGGGGGAACTAAAGGTCTGTGTACACAGAGTCGAGTGGGTGAGTTGCACTTGCATGTTCACATCATAGCATATTTGCATTCCATAGCATAACCATTGCATATAACCTGACACCTAATGTATAAGCGGTATGGGACGTTCTATACATTAGGCCTTGCAAAACGACCCCTTGGCCTATAAGTTCGTGCGAGCGTGCTTATAAGTCAAGGTTCTCTTTCAATATTATAAGCCTACTAGTAGAATCGACACCCTAACGTATAAATCGGTATGGAACTTTTTATACGATAGGAGCCCTGCAAAAGATCCCTTAGCTTATGTGTACTGACATAAGTTAAGGTTACTTATTTAATTTTGCATATTATCATGCTTACACTGTTAGTTTAGTTCCGCTGCTATCTGCAATTTGACTATTCTCCACCTTCAAGTCCTTCCCTTTCCTTCTCCCCGCTCGGTACTTAGGAGCCATGGGGGAAGGGGTGGGGGACGATAGGACTTAGTCTTTTAGACTAACGGTTTTCGAACCACATCATTTAGGGGACCACGGAGCCCAGCATGGAGGAGCAGCCCCAGAGGTCGGCACGCTTGGAGATCGGACAGTCTATACCGGAGACCAGACAGCAGGGACTGTGAGTCCCGAACACTAGTAGTTGAATTAGTTTGCTTCCGCGATGAGTGATTTGTAGTGAGGACTTGATGTACCGGGCATAAGCCCGAGATTTTCATTATATGTACTATCTGTGGAAACTCCCTTCGTGGAGTTTATTTTTCTATATATGTGATTTCTGTGGACTTGCTTTTATACTTATGCTACAGTAGAGATCGATTTGGCCGGCAGAATCGGCGTCTTGTAGTGACGACCTTCCCGGGTGAGAAGGTATCACCGCAAGGCGGCGGTTCTGGGCCTAAGACCCTGGTGTCGAAAAAGAAAAAAAAATGGGGGTCTTATAAGTGGTATCAGAGGAAACCTCGATCAGAAAGGTAGCAGTCCACTAACCCTGGGACACCCCCGCTCGAGTTTAGTTTGGGGACAAACTAAGCAGCGGAAGCAGTGGTGGGCCCATATGGGAAATCACATGAAAATTGTCCACTTTTAGTTAAATCTGTGAGACTTCTTATATTTGACTTCTATTACGCAGCCCCCAGCGCAGCTAACACCACAAAGCGGAGTTCAGCAGACTCCGACTGTTGCACCACCTTCCCCGGTCCCCACTGCATTCCTACACTCGGAGATGGGTCAAACGTTGACGGCCATTCTAGATGCTTTCAGGGCTCAGCAGGTTCCGGCTCTGCAACCAAACCCGGGGGCCAATTGGCTAAGCATCTTTCGAGGACTCTCTCCTCCATCCTACTTGGGGACAGAATCCGCCGTACGGACAGAAGAATGGCTAGATATTATGTACGAAATGCTGACTGGGATACGGTGTCCCTGGGAGGAGAGGGTGGCCTTGGTTGTCTCCTGCCTGGAGTCCCATGCCAAGAGGTGGTGGAAGACGCTGCTGGACACAAGGTTTGCTGATAGCGAGGTTGTGAAAGTTACCTGGGAAGAGTTCAGGACCGCACTGCTGGAGCATTTTGTTCCGCAGTCGGCCAGGGATGAGTTGGAGGAGCGGTTCTTACAGCTGAAGCAAGGCACCTGGACAGTGGTGGAGTATCATCGGGAGTTCGACCATTTGGCTCGATATACAGATTCTTACCAGCTGGACGAAGCAGGATACATCAAGAGATTCTATAAGGGCCTGCGGGAGGACTTGAGGGAGGCTTTGTTGTTTGTATCTGACGGGCCTATCTCCCGGATTTTGGAGATGGCAAAGAGGATTGAGGCCGATTGGCACACCACTCGGGGCCGGAAGCGGCAAGCGGAGGATCAGGGCCGGAGAGCCCGAAATGATCAGCGGCAAGGTGCTATACCAGGTGGAAGAAGGACAGAGGACCAGCCTCATCAGGAAGTGAGGCAGGAGCCGAGGGAGCCGGTGGTAATGGCTCCTCAACCTCTTCAGATGAGGGTGGCACCAAGACCCGGGGGCATGGCATTTCCCCCACCAGAGTGCTACAACTGCCATCAGATAGGGCATATTCGGAGAAACTGCCCCATGAGGGAAGCACCTCTACCAGCGCCGCAGGTTGCCCCGCATGCCCAGCAGTTTGGAGGACGAGGACGTGGTCGAGGATGTGGTTTCCAGGGTGCAGATCGTAGGCAGCAGAGGGAGCAAATTTATGCACTAGATCTGGCTCAGCCCCGGAACCCGGAGCAAGTAATCACTAGTACGCCTGAAAATTTTCCTTATTTATAGTTATTTCCTCATGAAGTTAAATTTTATATGGAAGTGACAATCTAGGAAAGAAAATCATAGCTAGATTCTAAGACATTTATTTTATTTTTTTTCAAAACCCCAGGAATAGTTTTCAACAACGGCAAACCTGCTTATACGCTATTTGATACGGAGGCTTCGCACTCATTAGTATCGGAGGCCTTCATAGAAGGATTGGAAGGCGTGGAACGATTCACGGATCTGATGATGAAGATACGATTACCCGACGGATCAGAGTTGTTCACCTCTGCCCACTGCAACATGGAGGCGGAGATCGGCGGAAGGATATTTGAAGCTCCAGCGATGATCATAAAGATGCCAATCTTTGATTTGATCCTAGGGATGATGTGTTTGAACTGGAATCATGCTCAAATTGACTGCACGTCCAAGAGAGTCACCGTGAGACATGGGGATTCCTACCTCGTCATTGAAGGTATTAAATCTATTCCCCCTCTCATACTGTCATCTGTGCAAGCCATCAAGGCTCACTTACAGGGGGAAGAAGTGTATGAAGTAATATTTGAAATGACTGAGACCAAGGTCTCCACCTCGGATATTCCGGTGGTGCGAGATTTTGCTGACGTATTCCCAAAAAAACTGTCTGGGCTACCCCCGCACCGGGAGCAGGATTTCCGGATACAGCTGGTGCCGGGGGCTAAGCCGGCAGCTAGGGCCCCTTACCGGATGGCCCCGAAAGAATTGACAGAGTTTCGAAGCCAACTCTAAGAACTGGTGGAGGCTGGATTTGTCCGACCGAGCTCTTCGCCTTGGGGAGCCCCGGCCTTGTTCGTTAAAAAGAAGGATGGAACTCTGAGACTGTGCATCGACTACCGAGCACTAAACCGATTGACAGTCCGAAACACATATCTGTTGCCAAGGATAGATGAGCTGTTTGACCAACTAGAAGGTGCGCATTTCTTTTCCAAATTGGATCTGAGGTCGGGCTACTACCAGTTACGGATCCAGGAGGAGGACATTCCGAAGACTGCTTTCAGTAGCAGATACGGGCTATATGAATTTACCGTGATGCCCTTCGGGCTCACAAATGCGCCGTCGGCATTTATGAGCCTTATGAATCAGGTGTTCGAGGAATATTTAGATGTGTTTGTCATCGTGTTTATCGATGACATCCTCATCTACTCAAGGACAGAGGAGGAGCACACACGACATCTGACGCTGACCCTGGAGAGACTACGGGAGCACAAACTTTATGCGAAGATCAGCAAATGCCAGTTTTGGTTGAAGGAGGTGGCCTTCCTAGGCCATATCATCAGTGGTGCTGGGTTGGCAGTGGACCCGGCGAAGATCCAAGCGGTTCGGGACTGGCCACAATTGAAGACGGCCACAAATGTACGAAGTTTCCTAGGACTTGCCGGTTACTACCGGAAATTCGTAGAGGGATTCTCTCGTATCGCCCTTCCACTCACATCTCTGACAAGGAAGGAGGTGCCCTTTATCTGGACCCCACGATGCGAAGAGGCTTTTCAAGAGCTAAAGGGGTGACTAACTTCGGCTCCTATACTTGCCCTCCCTTCAGGGAAAGAAGGATTTCAGGTCTACACCGATGCCTCCTACCAGGGCATGGGTGCAGTACTTATGCAGAATGGCCATGTGATAGCTTACGCTTCTCGACAGCTGAAGAAGCACGAGCAAAACTACCCAGTCCATGACTTAGAGATGGGAGCTGTCATTTTTGCACTAAAAGTCTGGCGTCACTATCTGTACGATGTCCACTGCGACATATACTCTGACCATAAAAATTTGAGGTATGTGGACACGCAGAAGGAGCTAAATATCAGACAGAGACGATGAGTGGAATTTTTGGCAGACTACCAGTACGAGATGCACTACCACCCGGGAAAGGCGAATGTGGTAGCAGATGCATTGAGCCGAAAGACCGCAAATGCTGGAGTAGGAACACCGTTGATGGCCTTGGAGTTAATACAGATGTTTGATAAGATGCAAGTATCCCTGGTATCTGAGGATCACCCTGCGTTATACCGAGAATATCTGTCGTCATTAATCGCCACAGATGACATACGAGAACGGGTCAAGGATGGACAGAGGCAGGATACCCAGCTAGAGCCAATATTCCGGGCCTTAGAAGCAGGCACTGCGCGAGATTACACACTGAGGGATGATTTAGTGTGCTTCAGAGGACGGGTCTACATACCAGAGGGAGGCCAGATCCGGGAGGACATCATGATGGAGGCTCATTGCAGTCGATATTCGGTATGTAGGATCTTGTGGCGCCCTTAGAGGGGGGGTGAATAAGGGCTCTTTAAAATTTTAACAAGCTTTTTGTAAAATACAAAATTTGAAGTAAAGTTTGAGACACACCAATGAAATGAAAAACAAGATTATATTTCTCCAAAATATGTATGTAAAATGATTCCAATAAAGCTTGAAATCAAGGCTTACAACGATAATAGTTCTTGGCTTTTTCACCGATCCTTCTCCCAAGGACCGGTAGGCTATAGTCAATATCTCCCTAGATATGGCTACTAGCCTCCCCCTAAATCAAACCTATGATCTAGACGCTGCTCACAAGGCGGCGATTTACTCCTAAGCCTCACAAGGACCTAGACACCACACACAAGGCGGTGATTTGCCCCTAAGCCACACACGGACTTAGACACCACACACAAGGTGGTGATTTTCCCTTCCCAATTACAAAGATAAAAAGTGAATATGAAAGTACAATAGTAAAACTTAAAAACTCCCTCAAAATAATGAGCTCTGAAGATGATGGTGGACCGATGAGAAGATCTCCAATCTTGAACGCACGGTCGTATCTTCTTTGCTCTTGAGATTTCAATGGACCAAGGGAGTTCGTCTGGAAACGGAGATGAAGGCTCTTAAAATTCTCTGGGAAAACTAAAGCTCTGCACGATCAATCAATTCCCTGAAATTTGGCCGCATATATATCTTTATGCTATCGCCGGCGTTAATGTTAACGCCCCGCGATAGTGATAACTCTCCGTTGCTTGACACGTGGCACACGTCGCGCGGACTTTCAGATCTGAGTGGAGAACGTGACGATCGTGGGATATCGCTCGGTGATATCGGTATCACCTCGCGATATCGTTCAACCGTGACATCGTGTGCGGCATCATGTGGTTCAAAGCTGACGTCAGCAGTAACTGTCCATGTTATCGCCTGCGGTAGCGTTATCGCCAGCGATAGTGTGACTTTCCATTTCTTCAATGCTATGCTCAGCCATGCCTTAGTACTTAAAAAAACCTGTTATCCCAGCACATTTAAAACACATACCAAGATCAAATACATCCGGGATTTGTTATTCTCAAACTAAGAAGTGCGGAACGCATGCTCCAATAATCTCCCCCTTTTGATAATAACAAATCCCCTGAGAAAGAAATTGTGTGAGACCAGTAGAATCTGAAACAATTCAGATAATCATTATGAATCAAAGTGCACAAATAGTTATAATAAACTCCCCCTATAACACACACGAGTTTCTCCCCCTATAATCTCCCCCTATTTAAAAGACCTCCTCCTAAACGTTTTACTCAATTTATTTCGTACTTAATCTCCCCCTTTTGGTATTAGCAAAAGTCGGTGGAGACAAACAAAAAAAAGAGCGAGTTGCAAAATGCGGAAGCATAAAGAAATGAGAGTAGAATTTGGTTATATGAGGAGTATGAGAACAAAATTAACAGCCACGGAGTAGTATTACCATAAAATTTGGAATTTTATCAGAAAAATTGTTTGTTGTGTAGAAAATTAATTTAAGAGTTGAATTTAAACATTGAAAATTTGTCAGGCCAAGATATCAAAAGCATTAGAAACGATGAAATAGAAGAGAAAGATTATGTCCGGTCCAATTCTCATGAGAAGAAAGTTTATAAATGATAATGATGTGTACATGTGAAGAGTGATTTAGTATACATATTCCTTAAGAAATAATGTTACATGAAGGTTTGTAATATACTAATACATGAAGCTAACATCTTTACATAAATAACTTCATATCATAAAGATTTTAAAAAATTGGCCAAGTTTGTGTGCACAAGACACTTTACAATCCTTTTCAAGGTGCTCAACCTCACAATGCTCATTAAGACTTATCAGGAGGGTGAGTAGAGCTTGATTGGAGTATCCTAGTCAGTTTTATTTTATTTTATTTTTTTTGTGTTGCATTCATTTTTATTTGTTTAGAAACTTTGACGTAGGACTCCGAATTCACTTGTATTGCAAACATAAAAAATGTTTTTCTCAGAATGGCCATCAGTTTTGAAAACCAATATGAATGAAGCATAAATTAAAGTGGTAGCGTTGTATTCGAATCGTTGAAACAAACCAAGAACATGTAATAAGAAACTTAAGTATGTGTAACTATCACCCCGTGTCAGTGGAAGCACATTATCAAACATAAAATGTTACTCATACTTAGAGGCATGCGGAAACAAGTCTATGCAAGTTCTAGTCATCAAAGGTATAGAAAGATATCGAGTGCAAGACAAATTAAAAAAAATGTTTAAAGTACTGATAAATTAAATATAACTCATGTATTAGTTTTTGTAGCCTGATAATCATCCAAAAATTTTCAGTAACACTAGAAGAAAGGGTGTTACAAAGATGTCAGAAGATTAGGGAAATGGGGCTTAAAAATGCACTATCGCCAGCGGTAACGATAACGCGTGGCGATAGCGCTTTTTGTTATAAAAGTCGGAAAATCAGATAGGACCGACACCTTTATTCATTTGACCTAGCCTGGACCCTGTTTGCTTCGTCTTCCTCAGCGGAAACCCTCAAAAAACTTCAAAAAGGAAGGTGAGATCTCTCTTTAAGGTTGTGTTTTCAAAACAAAAACTATAGATCTGGATTATAGATGATGAAAGATGATAGATCTAGCAAAAATTTTTAGTTTTGGTCATATATTTTATTTGGAAAGAATTTTGAAGAAAAGATTTCATGTTGATGCAAACTCCTTACAAAAGATGAGGTATATGTGGTTTTTTTTTCAGATTTATGTAATTTTATGAACATTACTGATTTTGGTAGAGGAGATCTATACGAATTTTCCCAAACAAATAGTTTTTGCGCTACCGCCCGGCGATAGCACTGTCGCCGGCGATAGGGAGGATTTCTGGTAAAAATTAATTGTTGTGTTAAATTTTTTCAGGAGATGGCTTCATCATCCCGTGCACGAAAAAGTACCAGCCGCAACCCACATGCATCATATCACACATACCCGGGAATTGAGAATGCGTCGATTGGTGTTGCGAAACTTTTGGACGAAACATTGCCTCCGCATATCTATGAACTTCTTGTGGAGTCAGGTATAATGTCTCTCATTATACCCAACCTTTTTAGCTCCATTTTTGTAAGGGATTTCTATAACAATTTAGAAGATCCTAAATATACGGGCTTGAATGGAGGAGTAAGGTCTCGTATCCAAGGAGTTGAAATGGATATTACGCATGCTGATCTAAGACGAGAATATAATCTTGCCACTTGTGAGGAAAATTTTATGGATATAGTTGAGAATTACCGAAAGGATCGTGATTGGAGTATATTGAATCAAGTCCTGCACGGAAAGGAAAATAGGAATTTGATTCAAGACATCTCATCACTCTCTCGTGACGCATTCGTGATTCAAGATATATTAAGAAACACGGTTATGTTGAAGGCCGGGGACACAAGGAAGATCACGGCTCAATTGAGCTTAGTGACTTACTATGTATTAGAGAGAGTAAAGTTTGATGTGGCGGATTTTGTGTTATCCATCATACGATATACGTATAAAATGAAGCATCCCCTTAGGAGGAAACTGAATACACTTCCTTTAGGAAGTGTTATTCAAAGAGTAGTATATCAGAAGTATGCTTGGATAGATCAAGAGTTCTATATTGACGATTGTATCCCGGCGATACATACGGTAGAGCCTGCTAGAGGTCCATCTCCAAGGGCTGCCTCGTCATCAAGACAACCACTCCAAAGAGGAGGGTCTTTGCGTGAGTCGATTGACGATCTAAGAGAGACAGTGGAGGAGATGAAAGAGGAACAAAAGCATAGCCATTCCGGTTTTCGAAAATTCATGAAGTTTCTGGTAAAGGGACTGAAGTTAAAGCCAACTCCGGAAGAAGAACGAGAATGGGGGAGTCCAGTCGAGGATCCTACACGACATTCGATAAGGCGGACGCGAAGGCCTAGAGAACCAACTCCAACTTCCAGTGAAGATGTTAATGTTTCTACAGAAGAGAACATGGATGAATGATTTTGTATTTTCAGTGATGTAATATGTTGATGTTGACTAATTCTGGGATATCGCCGGCGTTAGTACTGTCGCCTGGCGACAGTGAAGACTCTATTAATTTGTGTGTTTGATGCTTGTATTTCCTTTTTTAAGTGTTATCCTATATGCTGTGAAACTTTTTGTTATATTTTGTTGGTTTTAATTAACTAAATGATATTTATATATGTTTTCTAATCGTAGGCCTATTTTACAAAACTAAAATCTCGTTATTAGTACAATTTAGACTTATAATTCTAAGATTCCAAGTTCTAATCTTAACCTTAAAAAGCGTGAATCATTAAGCGGTTTTGTGAAAATATCTGCTATTTGAGAATCTGTTCCAATAAAATTTACTTTAATATGTCCTTTCTTGAGGTGATCTCTAATAAAATGATGACGAACATCTATATGTTTGGATCTAGAATGTAACACAGGATTGTTCGTTAAATCGATAGCACTTTTGCTATCACATTTTAATTCAACATTATTTTGGTGTATGTCAAAATCTTCTAGTGTTTGTGTCATCCAAAGTGCTTGAGCACAACAACTACCAAGTGCAATATATTCGGCCTCAGTAGTGGAGAGGGCAACAGAATTCTGTTTCCTACTCGACCAAGAAATAAGTGTTGGGCCGATGAAATGACAAGTGCCACTTGTGCTCTTTCGATCTAAAGAACACCCCGCATAATCAGAATCAGAATATCCATGTAAGATAAAAGAGTCATTATGAGGATACCATAAGCCTAGTGTAGATGTTCCTATGAGATATCTAAAAATACGTTTCACCGCTTTTAAATGTGATTCTTTTGGATTTGCTTGAAATCTTGCACATAAACAAACAGCAAACATAATATCAGGCCTAGAAGAAGTTAAATATAATAATGACCCAATCATACTTCTATAAAGGGTTTGGTCAATTGAAATACCACTTTCATCTTTTCCCAATCTCAATGAAGCACTCATAGGAGTATTGGCATGTTTAAGGTTTTCAAATCCAAATCTTCTCAACATATCATGAATGTATTTAGATTGATTAATAAAAATGCCATCATTTCTTTGTGTAATTTGAAATCCTAAGAAAAAAGAAAGTTCTCCTACCATGCTCATTTCAAATTCATTTTTCATAATTTGAACTACTTCATTACATAACTCTTCATTAGTGGCTCCAAAAATAATATCATCAACATAAATTTGCAAAATAACTAACTCATGATCAATTTGCTTAATGAAGAGTGTAGAGTCGGCACTTCCCATTTTATAATCGTGCTTTAATAAGTATTGAGTTAATCGATCATACCAAGCACGAGGCGCTTGTTTTAACCCATAAAGTGCTTTGTCTAATTTATAAACATAAGTTGGATATTTTTCATTTATAAAGCCAGGGGGTTGTTCTACATAAACCTCTTCTTTTATATACCCGTTTAAAAATGCAGTTTTAACATCCATTTGATATAATTTAAATCTTTTAAAGCAGGCAAATGCAAGAAATATCCTAACCGCTTCTAATCTAGCAACGGGTGCAAAAGTTTCATCATAGTCTACCCCTTCTATTTGTGCATAACCTTTTGCAACTAATCTGGCTTTATTTCTAACAATTCTAGAGTCACTATCCAATTTATTTTTAAAAATCCACTTTACTCCAACTACAGGATGATTTTTGGGTCGTTCTACAAGATTCCAAACCTTATTACGTTCAAATTGATTAAGTTCTTCATTCATAGCTAAAAACTAAAATTCATCATTTAAAGCGGTGGAAACATCTTTTGGTTCTATTTCAGAGACAAAGCATAAATTTAAAAACAAAACATGTAAAGAAGAACGTGTACTGACTCCTTTTTGTGGATCTCCAATAATAAGCTCCTTTGGATGATCCTTTGTAAATATCAATTCACTTGGAGGCACATATTCTTCTCTTTCTTCTTCTTTTTCTTCTTCTTTTTCTTCTTTATACCCTCCATGTTCTTCATCATCATTTTCCACTAAAGGAAGGGGTTTATCTTCTTTTCCTGTAGTTTTCTTATCTACACATGGAACAAACTCATCAAACCTAACATGAATAGATTCTTCAACTATTTTTGTTCATTTATTAAAAACTCTATAAGCTTTACTGGTTGAAGAATACCCAATAAAAATTCCATCATCACACTTTTCATCAAATTTTCCTAAGGAATCTTTAGAATTTAAAATAAAACATTTACAACCAAAAACTTTAAAATAAGAAACATTTGGTTTTTTATTGAAAATTAATTCATACGGAGTTAATTTTAAAATAGGGCGAAGCATTATTCTATTAATTACATAACATGCAGTACTCACCGCTTCAGCCCAAAAAGATTTTGGTAGTGTAAATTCAGATAACATTGTACGGGCTAGCTCTTGAAGAGTCCTATTTTTCCTTTCCACTACACCATTTTGCTGTGGTGTGCGTGGAGTGGAAAACTCATGTTTAATTCCTAACTCCGTACAAAAAGAAATAAATTTTTCATTTTCAAATTCCCCTCCATGATCCGAACGTATGCGTGTAATTTTTAACTCAAATTCATTTTGAATACGCAAACATAATTTAGAAAATTCGGAATACGCATCAGATTTAGAAGTTAGAAATAAAGTCCAACAAAAACGTGAATAATCATCAACCAATACAAATGTATATTTTCTACCACCTAAGCTAGAAACATTAATTGGCCCAAATAAATCCATATGAATTAATTGGAGTGGCCTAGTTGTAGAAATAATATTTTTACTCTTGAAAGATGATTTTGAAAATTTTCCTTTTTGACAAGGCTCACATAAAGAAGATAAATTCCCATTTAGCAATGGTAAACCTTTTATTAATTTATCTTTTGAAAGTTTTTTAATTAACTTGGCACTAGAATGTCCAAGTCGCCTATGCCACAATTCTAACTCATCATTTTTCGACAAAAAACATTTTAAGGTAGAATTTGAAAAATCATGAAATTTAATCATATATACATTATGACACCTGGGTGCGGTAAAAATAATTTCATTTGTTTTGGAATCAATAATTTTGCATAAGTTTGTGGAAGATTCAAATAAAACATTTAAACCCTTATCACATAATTGGCTAATAGAAATCAAATTATGTTTTAAACCTTCTACGAACAAAACATTTGAAATTGAAAAACTTTTGTTACCTACAACACCGATGCCGATGATTTTTCCTTTTCCATTATCTCCAAATGTTACAACTCCACCTTTCTTCATCTCCAGGCTAAGGAACTTCTCTTTATTGCCTATCATGTGCTTTGAACAACCCGAGTCCAAGTACCACACGTCTTCTTTGTCCTTCGCCTGCCAACACACCTAGAAAGAGGATGTGAGTAAAGATCTGGCTACCCAAGTGGTTCCACCCATAGTATAGGTAGAAGCCTTAGGCATCCAGATTTGCTTAATTTTACTTTTTCCTTTCTTCCAGCACGAGTCCGTGGTGTGACCAAATCTATTGCATTTGGCACATGTAATGTAATGAGAAGAATATAACTTCTCTGGACTTTTACTGTAAGAATGTGTAGCATCATTTAACTTATTATTATCAGAAATTTTAAAATTCGTTTTTCTGGACTTTTCGCTATCGCCGGCGGTAGTGGTTATCGCCGGGCGATAGTTTCCAGTCGTGTATCCGAGTCCAAATCTTCCAGATCCGTGACATTGGTAACCTAAGATCATATCCAGTGATCTTTGGCCCAATCCAAACTTTTTCATGGCTAGTGTTAAGTCATGAATCTGGTTCCTCATTTCAGTATTCTCGGATACTAGATTTACACATCTATGTTCAAAAGTTTTCTTTCCTTCATGGACTTTGGAAATAGAAGTTTTCAGATCTCTCTCTAAAATCTCATTCTTTTTTGTGAGAATTTTTATTTTTGAATGAGATTTGGAAAGAGATTCTTCAAGCTCTTTTATTCTTCCCATAGAGTGATCACACTCTTGGCAAGAGACTTTCTCTTTTCCAATAGTCTTAATTTCATTTAACAATTTTTTATTCTCTTTAATTAAAACTTTATTTTCAGTTTTAAGAATATCATTATCTTTTAAACTTTTTTCAAAACATTTGCAAGTCTTTAAAAATTCAGAAAATAATTCATCATAAGTTGGAGGAGTTACCTCAGTGTCGCTTTGGACACTGCACTCGTCATCAGATATGATGCTCTTTCCCATTAGGCACATATTGGCCTCCTCTTCCTCGCTTGAGCTTGAACTTCTTGCATCCTCAAAAGTAGTATCATCCCATGTTTCAGCTTTCAGGACCTTCTTCTTCCCTTTGTGCTTCTTTTCTTTAAGTTCTTTCAAGTACTTTGGACACTTGCTTCGAATGTGTCCTAACTTCCTGCAGTGATAACACTCCGGTGGGGGTCTCTCTTCCTCCTCATCATCATCCTTTTGTTTTTTCTTTCTAAACGTCTCCTTCTTAAAATATTTTTTAAAAGTATTTCTTCTCTCCGGATTTCTCATAAATTTTTTAAACTTTCTAACAAAAAGACTTTCCTCATCCTCTTCTTCCTCCTCAGAGTTACTATCTTCCTCTTTCTTAGATCTTAGAGCCAACCCCTTCTTCTTTGGCTCCATATACTCTTGTTGTTGAATTTTTAATTCAACTTCATGAGTTTTTAAGTTCCCAATCAGGCTTTCAATATTAAGAGACTTAAGATCGTGAGATTCAGAAATAGCCGTCACTTTGGGATTAAATTTAGGGGGAAGAGATCTAAGAACTTTTCTCACCAAGTCACCATTTGAGAAATTTTTACCCAGCACTTTTGAGTCATTTACTATCTTGGTGAATCTGGTGTACATTGAATCTATGTCCTCATCCACTTCCATCCTAAACTTTTCAAATTCCGACTCCAGTTGAAACAGCTTCGAGTCCTTCACCTGCGAGGTACCTTCATGAGTAACTTCAAGTAAATTCCAAATTTCATAAGCATTATTGCAAGCATAAGTTCTATTAAATTCAGTTCTATCTAATGCACAAAATAACGCATTCATGGCTTTCACATTATTTTTGCACCTTAGCTTATCCTGATCATCCCATTTATCTTTTGGTTTTTCCATTTCTACCTCTCCTACCGTATAAGTGGGATGAGCATAATTAGTCTCTACCATATTCCAAACTTCAATGTCAAGAGAAATAAGAAAACATTTCATCCTAGTTTTCCAGTAATTATAGTCAGATCCAGTAAATAGTGGAGGTCTACTAATTCCTTGCCCCTCAGAGAAAGCATGGTCATGCTGCGCCATAATTCTTGGTGGTGAAACCGTATTAGGAATAACCTCCTCTGATACCACTTGTAGGATCTTGTGGCGCCCTTAGAGGGGGGGTGAATAAGGGCTCTTTAAAATTTTAACAAGCTTTTTGTAAAATACAAAATTTGAAGTAAAGTTTGAGACACACCAATGAAATGAAAAACAAGATTATATTTCTCCAAAATATGTATGTAAAATGATTCCAATAAAGCTTGAAATCAAGGCTTACAACGATAATAGTTCTTAGCTTTTTCACCAATCCTTCTCCCAAGGACCGGTAGGCTATAGTCAATATCTCCCTAGATATGGCTACTAGCCTCCCCCTAAATCAAACCTATGATCTAGACGCTGCTCACAAGGCGGCGATTTACTCCTAAGCCTCACAAGGACCTAGACACCACACACAATGCGGTGATTTGCCCCTAAGCCACACACGGACTTAGACACCACACATAAGGTGGTGATTTTCCCTTCCCAATTATAAAGATAAAAAGTGAATATGAAAGTACAATAGTAAAACTTAAAAACTCCCTCAAAATAATGAGCTCTGAAGATGATGGTGGACCGATGAGAAGATCTCCAATCTTGAACGCACGGTCGTATCTTCTTCGCTCTTGAGATTTCAATGGACCAAGGGAGTTCGTCTGGAAACGGAGATGAAGGCTCTTAAAATTCTCTGGGAAAACTAAAGCTCTGCACGATCAATCAATTCCCTGAAATTTGGCCGCATATATATCTTTATGCTATCGCCGGCGTTAACGTTAACGCCCCGCGATAGTGATAACTCTCCGTTTCTTGACACGTGGCACACGTCGCGCGGACTTTCAGATCTGAGTGGAGAACGTGACGATCGTGGGATATCGCTCGGCGATATCGGTATCGCCTCGCGATATCGTTCAACCGTGACATCGTGTGTGGCATCATGTGGTTCAAAGCTGACGTCAGCAGTAACTGTCCATGTTATCGCCCGCGGTAGCGTTATCGCCAGCGATAGTGTGACTTTCCATTTCTTCAATGCTATGCTCAGCCATGCCTTAGTACTTAAAAAAACCTGTTATCCCTGCACATTTAAAACACATACCAAGATCAAATACATCTGGGATTTGTTATTCTCAAACTAAGAAGTGCGGAACGCATGCTCCAACACGGTACACCCGGGAATTACAATGATGACTGCAGATCTGAAGAAGACTATGTTCTGGTCTGGCATGAATAAGGATATCACCTACTTAGTGACCCATTGCAAGGCTTGTCAGTTAGTGAAAGCAGAGTGCAGAAATCCCACAGGACTATTACAGCCACTCCCGGTACCAGAGTAAAAGTTCGATGATATCGCCATGGACTTTATACATGGACTTCCTCGATCCAGGACAGGGAACGATTCGATATGGGTGATCATCGACTGACTGACAAAGGTGGCAAGGTTTATTCCAATCAGGAAGGATGACTCGGTGGGTGCGTTAGTCCGGAAGTTTGTGGAACAGTTCGTCCGTTATCATGGCATCCCCAAGTCGATTGTGTCAGACCGGGACGGACGATTTACATCCAGGGAGTGGAGGTCAGTGCAAACTTACTTAGGCACTCGACTAACCTTTAGTACGACTTTTCATCCCCAGACGGATGGACAGACAGAACGGACCAACCGGACTCTGGAGGACTTACTACGACTCTGCATATTAGATCGCGGTGAACCATGGGAGAAGTTATTACCACTGATCGAGTTCTCGTATAATAACAGCTACCAATCCAGTATAAAAATGGCTCCTTATGAGGCGTTGTATGGACGAAAGTGCAGGACTCCTCTGTCATGGATACAGGACGAGGACCCTAAGGCGTTGGATTCGGAGTTCGTCGAGTACACTGAGGCTCAGGTAAGATTGATACGGGACAGGATGCTGGAAGCACAGAGCCGGTAGGCTAAGTATTACGACGCTCGGCACCATCAGGTGGAATTCTAGGTAGGAGATCAGGTGTTCTTGAAGATCCGACCCATGCATGGAGTTACTCGGGTACGCGGACAGAGGAAGAAGCTCAGCCCAAGATATATGGGGCCTTATAGGATCCAGGAACGGATCGGTCCCTTGGCATATAGGCTGGAACTGCCACCGGAGCTGGCGAGTCTGCACGACGTATTCCATATATCCTCTCTTAGGAGAGCTCTACTACGCCTAGAGCAGCAAGTTACAACCATAGATGGACTGATAGCATCTGATCGGTCAGTTCACCTAGAACCGGTCCGGATTGACGATAAGGGGGTACGAGTTTTACGCCACAAGAAGGTTCCAATAGTCAAGATCCTGTGGAGAAATCACGGAAGAGAGGAGCACACATGGGAGCCCCAGGACTTGATGCGACAAAGATACCCGGAAATCTTCAGTCAGGTATTCCTCACAACCACTCAAGATGTTCAATTTACCTTCCTATTTTAAACTAGTAGAACTGAAATTTCAAGGATATGGGCTAAACTTTTGTTTATTGGGGTCTAGACTTTGCCAGTGGGGGATTTGGTCTTAAATTTGACTATCACCTTTAAACCTCATATAATCAAACATGGTGTCGTGACGTAAACCTTTCAACTCTCATGGGATGTTACAAGCCTCTTCCTTCCCGATAGGAGTCCCCGTAGGCTTAACCTTGATTTCGGGGACGAAATCTTTGTTTTGTTTATTGGGATTTGTAACATCTCATTTCCAACTAGACCCCTAAGAGTGGTTTTGTCATGACAAAACCCTAGGAAGCCCAAGAAGGAGTCAAGTGGACCTGGTGGTGTGGATAGGGCCACTATGGTCTACACTTAGCAGATTTCTAAACCTTGGCTTAAGGTGATCATGGGGCTTCACCAAGACTCCAAGACCCCACCCATACCCTTATAACCCTAGAAGGGGGTCAATGGGTCACTAAGGACCCATGTAGAGCAATCAAAGGACCTAAGTTGACCAAAGTCAACTCTAACCCTAATTGGGTCAAATTGACTTACACAAGGGTCAATTGCAGTCCCTTAGCCCAGTGGACCCCACCCATACCCTCATAGCCCTAGTGAGAGGCCAATAGGTCACCAAGGACCCATTGGGACCAATCATAAAGGCTAGGTTGACCAAAGTCAACCCTTGACCTAAAATGGTCAAAGTGCCCTAGTTAAGGGTCAAGTGACCTCCAAGGGCCAATCCAACCCCACCTTGACCCTAGGGGAGGCTAATGGGTCACCAAGGACCCATTAAAGAAATCTCAAGGACCAAATTGACCTAGGTGGGCCCTAGTCCAACTTTGGGTCAAGTTAGCCCAAATGGGCTAACTCAAGCTCAAGCCCATTTCAATTGGGCTAACCATGACTTAAGTGACCAAATGGACTTGTGGGCTGCCATGGGACATGTAGGAGCCAAAAAATTCAGGCTTGGTGACTAGGAGAGAGAAAGTCACCCATGGAGGAAAGAGAAAGAGAAGGAAGAAAAGGGAGGAGGACTTTTGGGCTCATCCTCCCCCTCCCCAACCCCTCCATTCACTCCTCTAGGACAAGGAAAGCAGCCCCAATTCAACCAGCTAGCTTTGACTGGTGTGATCCATGCTTCATCCCCTACCTACCATGGCCAAAATCTTTGACCAAGGAAGCCAATAATGGCAATGAAGCTTGCAGCCAACTACCACCCGAATTCTCCTCTTTAAAAGGTTCACTGGAATCCAGGGATGAATTCCCACCAGTTTCCTGAAGAAGCCGACCCTTATTCTGCATTTTTGAACAAGCCGACCACCGCCGGCCACCACCATGCCAATCCGGCGATCAGCCCGGCTACAGTCGCCACCACAGGTCCTCTTCCACTCCTTCTTGCATGGGTAGATCCTTAGAATCCATAGGGCCAAGGTTGGAGCTCAATTGAGCCCAATCGGATTTTGAAAATCATGTATTTTCCATGAAATTACATCCTATCGGGTTCGCCGGAATAGGGCTTCCCGGCGGCCTAGACGCCGCCTGGATATAGCCCCGACCACCACGAAGGTGTCGGCGGCGGTGGCAGGCCGGGGAGGTGGCCGGAGCGACGGCGGCAGCCGCTGGAAATCAGCCCAGGCGGGATGAATCTGGGCCGTTGGCGCGTGGGGATGATGACGGGATGCCGTCCAATTATGCGCCAAGATTCGTGCAGATGAATAAATAAACTATAGCTTAAGTTTAATTTTATTTCATTTCCTGTCACAGAATTTGTATTTATTGGTATTAATTATTAAAAATAGCTAGATCCTTTTTCAGAGAAAATGGTCAACATCAAAAATGTAGCCCTATGGGTCTACTTTCAAACAAAATTGGTATGAACCAATTTGGGTGACTGGTTTGACCACAGTACTCATTTTGGTGGGGTCTATACAAATGACTAGGCAGTAATTAAACTAAGTACCCATACTTCATCTTTGGTCCAAATGAGCTGAAATTTTGGAAGGGAGTCACACTACCCTATAGCTAGTCCCTGCCCAAAAATGGGAATTTTTGGGAATAATATTCCTATAGTTTTGTAAACAATTTAATTATGCTAGGGTAAATTAATTTGTGGGTCAAATGAACTCCAAATTCATCCAAATTTTGGTGGGAGTTATTCAGGTTATTATAAACCTCTGGTTAAAATTTCATTAAGTTTGGAGGAGATTTGAATGGGAATCAAGCAAACCCTAGCCTTGCCCTAAGAAGGGCATTTTGGTCCAAAATGTAATTTTGGCTTATAGTGTCCAATTAACCTCAACAGAGGTTCAAATTTGGTACACTGGTTTGGCATGACATTATACACCTCCCAAAGAAAAATTGGGGGCATTGGAGTTGGTTTGGCCCAAGATCCTAGGTCAAACCCTAAGGAAGGGCTTTTGTACCTTGTGAAGGGCATATGGCCAAAACACCTTGTATGGCTATGAAATTTTGTAGGGATGGTAATTTGGTAACTATAACCCTCTGGTAAAAATATTAGGGTATTTTGGAAGGTTTAAGACCCTCAAAAGCCTAACCCTAGTTTAGGGCACAAATGTGGTGGGATAGGAATGGGTTAGCTAAACCCCTTAAAATGATATGAAATTTTGGTAGGATGGTCATAAGGATATTAAGAAGCTTTGGTGATTTATTTAGAAATTTTGGAGTAATATTTATAGCACTTCATTTATAACACAAGAAATGCCTCAATTCAGTAAATTAATTATTATGCTCCCTCTGACCCTTGGGAGGTCATGAAATTTTGGCAGATGATGTTTTGAATCATTATGAGCTTATATAAATTTTATAAAAATTCGTGGACACTTATTTGAGGTAGTTACTTCACAAGCTTATTAAATGATGGAATTATGCAATAATTTAATTAAGTCCATTTACTGATAAATGAATTATGAAATTTAGCCCAAACCATATACATGCCATTAGAATCATACTTGAATTTTCTCTGAATTTTTGAAAGTAATATAGTATTTTATATTTCTTAAATGAATTTTTCAAGGATTAAAATGAAATATTGATTTAAGGATAAAACCTTACTAAAAAGAATTAGATATTTTGGAAGATGAGTTATATCCTTATTTTGAGTAACATATAAAATTTGTAGAATGATATCTTGACTGAAAATGATACTTCATGTTCATTATTGGAAATTTTAGACATTAAAATAATTAAATAAATTATTAAATAAGTAGGGAAAATTTTGGAACTCTGGACTTAGGATTTAAAGGTCATAATGGACCTTCATTAATTTTTTATAGGAGTATTGGATGATTATTTGATGTACTTCCTATTTTACATGAACTTTGACATGGTGGTTTGCATTTAGCAATTTTGGAAAAAACTGTATATTAATTTGTTTGAAGCTTATTACTCCTTAATCACTGATGATATTTGACTCAGAGCATTTATGGGTTCTTGCAATCATGTTAGAGTTATTCTTGAATTTTTAGAAATAATATTGCTCTGTTTATTATTTTTATGAATTATTGCAATATACCATTTAAATAAGAATCATGGCCTGAACCTTGCTGAAAAACTAAGAGGTTTTGTATCTTAGGTTAAATGATTATATGGAGTATAATATAAATCTGGGGAGATTTTATCTTGTCAAAATTTGGTACCTTCAGCTCAATCTTGGAGATTTTAGCCACTATAAATATTTAATAAATTCCTAGATAAATAGGAAAATTGTAAAACTCTGGATTTGGGCAATAAAGGTCATTATGGACCTCCATAAATTATTATAGGAGTATTGGATGATTACTTGACATACTTCCCATTTTACATGACATTAAACCTTGGTGGTCTGCATATAGTAATTCTTCAGAAATAATCTGGAGTACAAGTTAGGTACATAAGTCAAAAATTGGTGGAATGAGTTCATCACTCAGGGTTGGATGAGATAGGAATGAGTTTGACTAAATGTTGGGTGGTGTTTGGGATCGATGAAAGATCGTCTTCCCCATAGCGTGGAAGGTCAAATCACCTTGGATATAGTTTACTGTAATACGGAAATGAAATGGGTAAAACCTAAGTCGTAGGCATAAAGTAAATAGTAAACTTAGGGTTTCACACTTTCACACCCCGGTGTCCCGGGAGATAGTATGGGTTACTTGGGCAATAAGCTCGGTAGTTATGGTATTGGGTATGGTAGCCTGGCGAGCTTCGGCTCGGTTGTTGATTATGACGGACGGGATAGTCCGGAGAGCTTTGACTCGATGATAGATTGTGACGGACGGGATAGTCCGGGGAGCTTGGGCTCGGTTATAGATTATGATGGACGGGATTGTCCGGTGAGCTTCGGCTCGGTTGTTTGTTTGACTCATAACTATTGCATGTGCATAAAAGGTTTAAGGTGGTGGGTCTGCGATATTGGGGAGTTCGATGCACCGACACCAATATCGTTGGCTCGGCAAGTGTGGTTAGCACTTCGCCAACAGAAGTCCGGTGCGCCAGCCGGCAAGAGTACGCAGGCGTCCGCTTAGTGCACCAAGCGTTGAGGCGTACGATAGGTCTGACCGGTAGTGCTTTACTGGTTTAGAGGTGGGCGAGGCCCAACCCACCGCTTTTGTCTGCCACTACGGAGGTATCCTGGGAGGTAACGGCTCCGAAAGGGGGAACTAAAGGTCTGTGTACACAGAGTCGAGTGGGTGAGTTGCACTTACATGTTCACATCATAGCATATTTGCATTCCATAGCATAACCATTGCATATAACCTGACACCTAATGTATAAGCGGTATGGGACGTTCTATACATTAGGCCTTGCAAAACGAACCCTTGGCCTATAAGTTCGTGCGAGCGTGCTTATAAGTCAAGGTTCTCTTTCAATATTATAAGCCTGCTAGTAGAACCGACACCCTAACGTATAAATCGGTATGGGACTTTTTATACGATAGGAGCCCTGCAAAAGATCCCTTAGCTTATGTGTACTGACATAAGTTAAGGTTACTTATTTAATTTTGCATATTATCATGCTTACACTGTTAGTTTAGTTCCGCTGCCATCTGCAATTTGACTATTCTCCACCTTCAAGTCCTTCCCTTTCCTTCTCCCCGCTCGGTACTTAGGAGCCATGGGGGAAGGGGTGGGGGACGATAGGACTTAGTCTTTTAAACTAACGGTTTTCGAACCACATCATTTAGGGGACCACGGAGCCCAGCATGGAGGAGCATCCCTGGAGGTCGGCACGCTTGGAGATCGGACAGTCTAGTACCGGAGTCCAGACAGCAGGGACTGTGAGTCCCGAACACTAGTAGTTATATTAGTTTGCTTCCGCGATGAGTGATTTGTAGTGAGGACTTGATGTACCGGGCATAAGCCCGAGATTTTCATTATATGTACTATCTGTGGACACTCCCTTCGTGGAGTTTATTTTTCTATATATGTGATTTCTGTGGACTTGCTTTTATACTTATGCTACAGTAGAGATCGATTTGGCCGGCAGAATCGGCGTCTTGTAGTGACGACCTTCCCGGGTGAGAAGGTATCACCGCAAGGCGGCGGTTCTGGGCCTAAGACCCCGGTGTCGAAAAAGAAAAAAAAATGGGGGTCTTACAACCTACACTCGGCGGGCTGGGGAATAACTCTTGCCTAGCGAGATCCAGCTCGTCTCCTTTAGCCTCCATCTCCTTCCCCAGTCGCCTACCTATGGCATCCTTGCCCAGAGACTAGTGTACAACCTCGGGCTCGCAGCCCAGCAAGAGGGGTCCAGCGTGGCGAGAGGGGCCCAGGCGAGAGGAGAGTCGAGGGGATTCAGTAGAGAAGTTCCGTGGCAGGAGGGCCCAAGCGAGAGGAGAGGGCCTAGGCGAGTGAAGAGGGTTCGGCCTGGCGAGAGGAGAGGGCCTAGGCGAGTGAAGAGGGTTCGGCCTGGCGAGAGGAGAGGGCCTAGGCGAGTGAAGAGGGTTCAGCCTGGCGAGAGGAGAGGGCCTAGGCGAGTGAAGAGTGTTCGACCTGGCGAGAGGACCCTAATAAGAGGCGCCTCGAGAAAAGGGCCGTCTTGGTTTCAGGGCCAGTTCAGGTAAGGTCGGCCCCACCTTCTGGGCCCTGGAGGTGGTTTTACTCTTTTACCCTGCATGGGCTACATTTAGTCTTTTGGGACAGCGGAGTTTAGCTGTTGGCAGACCCAGCCAAGGGTATTCTAGTATTTTCACAGCAGCATAGTTTGCTTATTAGCAGTCCCAGTTCAGAGGCCTATAAATAGACCGGTAAGGTGCCTTAGAGAAGAGCTTCTTGACTCCTCTTATCTTTTCTAAGGCACCTAGCTCAGTATTGGCTAGGGAGGGGAAGAGGTCTAGTTCTAGCCTCTTCCGGGTAAGAGGTGGGACCTCCTCACTGAAGCCTCCGGTCTAGTTCTTCGCCTCGAGAGTGATCCCAAGGGAGTAAGCACAAGCTGCCTCAGTAGTTCAGAGGTTTAGGTGGAATCGGCTTTGCTGGTTCCAACATTTTTGGTGCGGTGAGCGTGGAGCTGCAGCCTGTGCGGAAGAACGAGGGGTTATCTCATGGCGGGAGATGCGGGAGGAGGAGGCGAGAGGTCCCCCAGCCGGGAGGAGTATGTTGGGAGAACGGAGTTCATGACGTCCATTGGAGGGATCATGGATCTCCTCAAACAACTCGCACAAAGAGGCGAGTGCGAGACCCCCTCTCCTCAAGCGCCAGATCTCGCGCCCAGGGGAGGGGCCGACTCGGCGAGAATAGGGGAAGATGCACCTGGGAGGCGGCCAGGAAAAGAGGTAATGGCGGAAGGAAGTCGGCGAGAGGTGGAAGGAAGGGAGCTCTTCCCTAGTCCGGCGAGTGCCGCGCCGGTGGACCTCGTGGCGCGAGTGGACCAGGCGAAGTCACTGGCGAGAGGATCTCCTTTTTGCGAGTTGGTCCTCTCGGCATCCATTCCAGAAGGGTTCCGTGAGCCGGAAATGAACTACTACGTGGGGAAGGATGACCCCCTCCAACACTTGCAGTGGTTTGAAGACACAGTTTCCATCAGACCCATGACGGACGCCTTCAAGTGCCGCCTCTTCGCCATCACTTTGAAGGATAAGGCTAGGGATTGGTTCCACCAACTCCCAACTGGTTCTATTTATTGCTTCGAGGACCTGAGCAGAAGTTTCCAACTGCGGTTCTCAACCTCCAAAAAGAGGAAGAGGAACCCGGAGTCCATCTTCCTGATCAAGCAGAGGGCAGACGAGTCTTTGGCTCAGTACGTAGACCGCTTCCAGGAGGAGATGTTGGACATTCAGGAGGTGCCTGGCTTCGCCCTCCAGATGGCTTTCACCGTGGGGATAAGGGAAGGCTTCTTCAAGATGAGCCTCACTAGGAAGGCGCCGTTGTCCTTCGAAGGGTTGATGGAGAAGGCCGCGAAAGAAATAGCCATGGAGGCGGCAAACCCGGCATTCGCAAGGAAGTTGGCAAGGTTGACGGAGGTGGAGCAGAGGGAGCTAGGAGGGGGAAGACAGCCGGAAGGAAGGAGGAGAGAGGAATTAAGAGGGCCCGTACACCCGGAGCTGGGGTGGAGACAACCAGGAGGCCCGGTTCAGGGACCTGGGAGAGGTCCTCCGCAGGGGGGAAGAAACTTTTATCAAGGACCAGGAAGGTTTCACCCGCTAGGATGGGGGCATGGTCCGAGGCCGCTCCCACCCCCACCTCAGCAGGCTATGGCCATAGGCAGAGGGAGAGGAAGGGGAAGAGACCGTGGAAGAGCGGGAGCAGGGAGGAGGAGGAATCCCCCAGAAGAGAGACATGGGGAGGGAGTTTTGCCCTATTGTGTCTTCCACGAGGAGGAGGGTCACGCGACGGCAACATGTCCCGAGTTCTTGGAGTTGAAGAGAGGAAAAGGAGGAGAAGACCGACAACCGGCAGTGCGGATAGTAGAGGTGCCAGGAGCTGGGGAGGAAGATCGGTGTGTAGACCAGTCAGATACAGGGGATCGAGGGGGGATTGGAGTAATTCATGGGGGGGTGGGAATCGAGGCCACCCGTAAGGCCAGTCTTCACACTATGTATCGTCGGAGCGTCGCCTCGACGTCACAAACCCCGCCCCCAGATGAGAAGATCACGTTTTCCAGAAGAGACCTACCTGACCACGAGGATCCTTTCTGTGACGCGCTCGTGATCAAGACTGCCATCGAGAACTTCACGGTATCTCGCATTCTGGTGGACAATGGGAGTTCCGTTAATGTAATCTTCAAGAAGGCTTTCAATGAGATGAGGGTGGAGTCTCGAAGGGTGTTGGCGGCGGATGGACCGTTGTTTGGCTTTTCAGGGGAAAGGAAGGAGGTTGAGGGAGGAGTAGGACTTCAGGTGACCTTGGGGGGGTTGTCCAGGAATTGTCGTTTCGTGATAGTGGACGCTCCCAGCAGTTACAACGCGATCTTTGGGCGCCCTCTTATCAGTGCCTTTAGATGCGTTCCATCCTCTTTTCATCAGTGCCTGAAGCTCAATTCGGGAGAAACCCAGATCAGGGTGAGAGGGGACCCGAAAGCGGCTCGGGAGTGTTATGCGACGGCGGTCAACACCATCTCGTGGATGGAGGATGCGGAGGAGTTGGGAGCAAGGATGGAGAGAGGGGAGCTGGGAAGAAGGGAAGCAGGAGTGGAGGAAGATCGGGTAGCGGAAGAAGAGATGGCTGGAGGAGAGGAGTTGGAGATGGTAGTGGAGAGGGGCATTGCGGTGGAGCCAGTGATGGCTGGAGAGCAGGTGGCTGGAGGAGAGGAGTTGGAGATGGTAGTGGAGAGGGGCATTGCGGTGGAGCCAGTGATGGTTGGAGAGCAGGTGGCTGGAGGAGAGGAGTTGGAGATGGTAGTGGAGAGGGGCATTGCGGTGGAGCCAGTGATGGCTGGAGAGCAGGTGGCTGGAGGAGCAGGAGGGGAAGGAAGTCTGGTAGTGGAGGAGGAGATGTATGAAGGAGACGGGTTGGAGAAGGGAGAAGGAGGAAAGGCCCAGGAGAGGGTGGCTACTGTGGAAATCTCAGGAGTTGGGTGCGGGTCGAAGGATCTGGAGGAAGAGCTGAGAGAGCAGGAGGAGGAAGAACCCTCGAGGTTGAGGGCGGCGGTAGAAGTTCTGGAGGTCGAGATCCTCACCAAAGATGGGAGAAAAGAGAAGATAAAGATCAGCGGTGAGCTCACTCCGCAGGACCAGGAAGAAATTCGGAAGTGTGTAGAAGAGAACATTGATGTCTTCGCCTGGAGCGCAGCAGACATGCCGGGGGTCGACGCGGATGTGGCGTGCCATCGTCTCGACCTCGACCCCGGGGTTCGCCCCATTCAGCAGAAGAAGAGAGCCATCGTCTCCAAGATGGTCGGGCCCATCAGAGAAGAGGTAGAGAAGCTGCTCCGGGCGGGATTCATATCGGCTAATAGGTATCCGGGATGGGTGAGCAACGTTGTAATGGTGAAAAAGGGGGAGGGCAAGTGGAGGATGTGTATCGATTTCTCTCTCTTAAATAAAGCTTGTCCTAAGGATTGTTACCCCCTGCCTCGGATCGACGCGCTGGTTGACTCAGCCGTCGGTTTCTCACTAATGAGTTTTTTAGATGCTTTTTCAGGGTACCACCAGATACGCATGCACCCTCCGGACGTCAAGGATGTCACCTTCGTCACGGAGGATGGTTGCTTCAGCTATAACATGATGCCCTTTGGGCTAAAAAACGCGGGGGCAACCTACCAAAGGATGATGGACCGGATCTTCCGGGAGCAGAAAGGGCGGAACCTCGAAGTCTACGTGGACGACTTGATGGTAAAGAGTCGGGACCTCGGGTCTCATGTCCTAGACCTACAGGAGACCTTTGCAACCATTAGAAAGTATAAGATGAGGCTTAACCCTCTGAAATGTGTGTTCGGGGCCAGCCGAGGGAAGTTCTTGGGACATCTCCTCACCCCTGAAGGGGTGGAGCCCAACCCTGACAAGGTAATGGCGATACTGGAGCTGGGATCTCCTAGGAATGCCAAAGAAGTCCAACGTCTCATTGGTAAACTAGCCGGTTTGAGCAGGTTCCTCTCCAGAGCGGGAGAGAGGTGCTTTTCTTTCTTTCGAACCCTAAGGGGAGGGAAGGAGTTCGAATGGACCATTGAGTGTGAGAAAGCCTTCGCGGCTCTAAAGCAGCAACTCACTCAGACGTCGCTACTTCAGGGGCCGAGGGAAGGGGAGAACTTTCTCCTCTACCTCGGGGTAGGGACGGGGGCGGTCAGCTCAGTCCTCGTCCGCGAAGAAGGGAAGAGGCAGTTCCCAATCTATTATGTAAGTAGAGTCCTCAAGAAGGCAGAGCTGAAGTACCCCATCCTTGAAAAGTTGGCCTTCGCTCTCATTGTGTCGGCCCGGAAGCTCAGACCCTATTTCCAAGCCCACGCCATCCAGGTTGTGACGGATCACCCCCTTCGCCGTATCCTCGAAGGGGTCGAACACTCGGGGAGGTTGGCCAAGTGGTCGATAGAGCTCAGTGAATTCGACCTCTCCTACGTTCCTCGAGAAGCTATTAAAGCACAAGTGGTGGCGGATTTCTTGGCGGACTACGTACTGGAGGCCGAAGAAATGGAGGTACCTCCCGTAGCAGCATGGAAGATGCTGGTGGACGGAGCTTCTGGTAGGAATTCTTTCGGGGGAGGGGTCATCCTGGCGAGTCCTGAGGGGACTAGGATTGAACAAGCTCTGAAAATACACTTCACCCTCACCAATAATCAGGCGGAGTATGAGGCCATCATCGCCGGACTTCGGTTGGCCAGGGAGTTGGGTATACAGGATATCAGGGTCTTCACGGACTCCTTGGTGGTGGCGCGACATATCAGCGGAGAGTTCGAGGTGAGGGAGCCGACTCTCCAGTTGTACTTAGTGAAGATAAAAGGCATAGTTGGACAGTTCCATAGCTTCTCCATTCAGCATGTTCCTCGAGAGGAGAATGCTCGGGCATACCTGCTCGCGAAGCATGGCCCTCAGGCCGGAGGAACCATGACCGAGCTCTTCAGACCCTCCATAGAAGAGGGGGAGGTGATGGAGATCGACCAGGAGAGGTCTTGGATGGATCCCTTTGTGACTTTCCTGGCGTCGGGACGACTACCCGAGGGGGATCTCGAGAAGAAACGAATCCGATACAAGTCGGCATACTATTTGTTGAAGGAAGGAGTACTTTATCGAAAAACGTTGTCTGGACTGTTAGCCCGATGTGTATCCGAGAAGGAAGCACCAAGGGTGCTGGAAGAGGTCCATTCGGGAGAGTGCGGGAGCCATTCGGGGAGTCGAACCTTGGAAGGGAGAGTGCTAAGGCAGGGCTATTTCTGGCCTACCCTACGAAGAGATGCAGAAGAGCTCGCTAAAAGGTGTAGGAAGTGCCAAGAGTTTGCTCCTTTGCAGCTCCTTCCAGCGCAAAGGCTGCGAACGATCACCTCTCCTTGGCCCTTCGCCATATGGGGATTGGATCTGGTAGGACCGTTTCCTCAAGCCAGTGGTCAGAGGAGGTTCCTACTGGTTATGGTGGATTACTTCTCAAAGTGGTTAGAAGTTAAGGCCCTGGCAAAGGTAACCTCACAGGTGGTGAGGAATTTCGTATGGGGGGAGATTATTTGCCGGCACGGGCTTCCTTTAGCCATAGTCACCGATAACGGGCCGCAATTTGCTAGCAAAGAGTTTGTGGATTTTTGTGCACAGCTCGGCATAGACCTTCGGTTCGCCTCGGTCCATCATCCACGAAGCAACGGGCAGGTCGAGGCAGCAAACAAGATTATAGTGAACCTCCTGAAGAAGAAAGTAGAGAACTTGAGGGGGAGCTGGGTGGAACAGCTCCCCTCTGTCCTGTGGGCTCTGCGAACTACACCCAACACGGCCACAGGGGAAACGCCCTTCAAGCTCTCTCATGGCTCCGAGGCCGTCATACCTGTGGAATTTGAAGTTGAATCGCCCAGGGTCACAGCAGCCAGAGAAGGAGAGGAAGGGTGCCAGTTCGATAATGGAGAGGAGCAGAGGCTTACTCTCGACCTCGTGGAAGAGCTCAGAGAGCTAGCAACAGTCCGACAGGAGGAGGTCAAGCGCCGGATGTCCCGGTACTTCGATAAGCACATCCGGATCAAGCAGTTTCAAAAGGGGGATTTGGTCCTCAAGAAGGTAGATGCTGCAGGAAGGGGAGCCTCGGTGGGGAAGCTCAACCCCAATTGGGAAGGTCCTTTCATAGTAAAAGAAGTCTTAAAGTCAGGGGGGGTATCACCTCCAGGATGTGGACGGGATACCCCTGGACTGCGCCCGCAATGGCGATGATCTGAAATGTTTTTATTCATAATAATAAAAGTCTTTTGAATTTACTTGAGCATATCATTAATAATCCTCCCTCTTTTGAATATGCTAATACTATACCTCAGGGCGCCCTCCTTCAGAGGACGAGAGCAGTGGTTGGAGGAGAAAGAGGAGAGGAGACCCCGAGAAGACCCGCTGTCCAGGCTACCATCGAGCTGGCAGGTCTGTAGGCTCACTCGGTGGTTGGAGGAGAAAGAGGAGAGGAGACCCCGAGAAGACCCGCTGTCCAGGCTACCATCGAGCTGGCAGGTCTGTAGGCTCACTCGGTGGTTGGAGGAGAAAGAGGAGAGGAGACCCCGAGAAGACCCGCTGTCCAGGCTACCATCGAGCTGGCAGGTCTGTAGGCTCACTCGGTGGTTGGAGGAGAAAGAGGAGAGGAGACCCCGAGAAGACCCGCTGTCCAGGCTACCATCGAGCTGGCAGGTCTGTAGGCTCACTCGGTGGTTGGAGAAAGAGGAGAGGAGACCCCGATAAGACCCGCTGTCCAGGCTACCATCGAGCTGGCAGGTCTGTAGGCTCACTCGGTGGTTGGAGGAGAAAGAGGAGAGGAGACCCCGAGAAGACCCGCTGTCCAGGCTACCATCGAGCTGGCAAGTCTGTAGGCTCACTCGGTGGTTGGAGGAGAAAGAGGAGAGGAGACCCCGAGAAGACCCGCTGTCCAGGCTACCATCGAGCTGGCAGGTCTGCAGGCTCACTCGGTGGTTGGAGGAGAAAGAGGAGAGGAGACCCCGAGAAGACCCGCTGTCCAGGCTACCATCAAGCTGGAAGGTCTGTAGGCTCACTCGGTGGTTAGAAAGAGGAGAGGAGACCCCGAGAAGACCCGCTGTCCAGGCTACCATCAAGCTGGCAGGTCTGTAGGCTCACTCGGTGGTTAGAAAGAGGAGAGGAGACCCCGAGAAGACCCGCTGTCCAGGCTACCATCGAGCTGGCAGGTCTGTAGGCTCACTCGGTGGTTGGAGAAAGAGGAGAGGAGACCCCGAGAAGACCCGCTGTCCAGGCTACCATCGAGCTGGCAGGTCTGTAGGCTCACTCGGTGGTTGGAGGAGAAAGAGGAGAGGAGACCCCGAGAAGACCCGCTGTCCAGGCTACCATCGAGCTAGCAGGTCCGTAGGCTCACTCGGTGGTTGGAGGAGAAAGAGGAGAGGAGACCCCGAGAAGACCCGCTGTCCAGGCTACCATCGAGCTGGCAGGTCTGTAGGCTCACTCGGTGGTTGGAGGAGAAAGAGGAGAGGAGACCCCGAGAAGACCCGCTGTCCAGGCTACCATCAAGCTGGCAGGTCTGTAGGCTCACTCGGTGGTTAGAAAGAGGAGAGGAGACCCCGAAAAGACCCGCTGTCCAGGCTACCATCGAGCTGGCAGGTCTGTAGGCTCACTCGGTGGTTGGAGAAAGAGGAGAGGAGACCCCGAGAAGACCCGCTGTCCAGGCTACCATCGAGCTGGCAGGTCTGTAGGCTCACTCGGTGGTTGGAGGAGAAAGAGGAGAGGAGACCCCGAGAAGACCCGCTGTCCAGGCTACCATCGAGCTGGCAGGTCCGTAGGCTCACTCGATGGTTGGAGGAGAAAGAGGAGAGGAGATCCCGAGAAGACCCGCTGTCCAGGCTACCATCGAGCTGGCAGGTCTGTAGGCTCACTCGGTGGTTGGAGGAGAAAGAGGAGAGGAGACCCCGAGAAGACCCGCTGTCCAGGCTACCATCAAGCTGGCAGGTCTGTAGGCTCACTCGGTGGTTAGAAAGAGGAGAGGAGACCCCGAGAAGACCCGCTGTCCAGGCTACCATCAAGCTGGCAGGTCTGTAGGCTCACTCGGTGGTTAGAAAGAGGAGAGGAGACCCCGAGAAGACCCGCTGTCCAGGCTACCATCGAGCTGGCAGGTCTGTAGGCTCACTCGGTGGTTGGAAAGAGGAGAGGAGACCCCGAGAGGACCCGCTGTCCAGGCTACCATCGAGCTGGCAGGTCTGTAGGCTCACTCGGTGGTTGGAGAAAGAGGAGAGGAGACCCCGAGAAGACCCGCTGTCCAGGCTACCATCGAGCTGGCAGGTCTGTAGGCTCACTCGGTGGTTGGAGGAGAAAGAGGGGAGGAGACCCCGAAAAGACCCTCGGTCCAGGCTACCCTTGAGCCGGCAGGTCTGTATGCTCACTCGGTGGCTGGAATAGATGGGAGAGGAGGGACCCAACACTCTCGGGTCCTCTGCAAGCGAGGGTTTGGGTTTTCGTGTTAATGTCCGCTAGCAACAACGGAGGTCGGATAATCGGAAAAATCTATCCCCCCTAGCAAAAAAAGGGATGCTTCGGGGGAAGTCACCGCATAAAGAAAAAAAAGAGGAAGGAGAAAAAGGGAGAGAGGGAGGATAGCAAGCCCTCCCTGTCCACTCGCACCGAGAGGAGCCGTCCCGAGAGCCAAGGGCGAGGAAATACTCCTCTCGCTCACGGAAAACCATGGAGGCCCACCAACTCGCCCTAAGAGCCAAGCCCACGGGTAATAACTAGGCGAGAGGAAAGGCTGTTTTCTCTCACCTATCGATAATCTCGAGGTTTCCTCGAGCAATCCCGGTATAAAAGAAAGGGCCGGCCCTAAAAAGGCGCGAGCAAGAATATATATACGTATATACATGCACGAGTCATGTCTATATTTTAAGACAACGCATTCGTAAGATAAGAAAGAAGCGAGAGGCGAGCAAAAAGTAAGAATTTAAACATGAGTCATAACAGCGTTCAAACACCCTACGGCTATGAAATAGGAAGTATTACAATCCCAGCAAAAGAAAGGAAAAAAAGGGCCCTAACCCCTCTCACTCGCTGAGCTCTAAAGTGCGCAACTGCGAGTGTGCCGTCCTCAGGACTAGGTCTCGTGTGGTGGCTGCGTCGAGCGGATCGGGAGTAAGGCCTCCATATAGGCCGAAGCCCAAGGAGAAAGCGTGAGCACTGGGCTCAGCCTGCTCTCTCCAGGAGGGTAGGAGGGTGGAAATGGAGACTCGGTAGGACCCCTTGTCCCAAATCAGAGAGGGGTCATTGTTGCCGTCAGGGACCGCCGGCCCCAGGTCGAAGTTGAGGTGATCGGACGGCGGGGGAATCTGGGAAGTCCCCTCGCGAGAGGGGAATCGAGGAGAAGGGCAGGATGAACTCGCCAGGGGAGCGAAGGGGGCTGCCCCCTCGGGGAGCGAGGTCACTTTACGTGGAGAAGTTAGAGGAGGCGAGTGGGGAGACCGGGACCCCACGGAAATAGGGCTCAGTGATCCCGGCGTCCCCGCGAGATCGGCAGGAGCTTTGCCCTTCCCGGAGGGGAAGGAGACGGTCTTCTTGGTCTTCATCCGCATCTTCTTCGAAGGACTAAGGCGAAGCGGCGCGGAATCCTCGGCCACCCTCTTTTGGGGGGGAGGGGCCAGCGATTCTCTGGCCGCCTCGGCCGCCATAGTAGCGAGAGCCACATCGGGGGAAGGCTAATGGCGCTTCGATAGGGGGGATGCATTGGCACGACCCTCTCTCCTGAGAAGAAAGGAGAGAACGAACATCAGAAGAGCTCTCGCGAGAGAAAGAGGCGAGAGGTAATGAAAAGAGAAGTTCGAAGTATACCTTCCCCAGGGAGCACGGGGGGTAGAGAGGTGAGCCCTCTTCTCAGATAACGGACTTCAAAGTTCTTCCCAGCAAGGTATTCACAGAGAAGTCTATCCGTTCCGCCTACCTGAGGGGAGGTGTAGAAGGTTTCAGCAGGAGACACCGGCGCGAGAGGAACTCCGCCTAGATTCCCGCGGATCAATACAAAGCGAGTGAGCCAGTGGTGGTTCTTGTTAGGGGTCTCGCACACCTTCAGATTCAACCCAGTGAAGAAGGACACTCCGTCCTGATTGGCGTGGTACACGAACATCTTATGGAAGACGGTAAGACTGAACTCTATTCTCTCCCTCCGCATGTAGTAGGCGAATGCAATGATGACGGAGATGCCATTCGGATTCAGTTGAGCGGGTACAACACCGAAGTACTTCAGGACTTGTTTTACCTCTGGCCAAAAGGGAAGTCGAAGCCCAGCTTCAAAGTGGGAGATTGGGAAGGCGAGTTCTCCCGGGTAGAAAGTGTTGATGCTCTCACCGACCCGGGGAGGGCGCGACTCGAAGCCTTCTGACAGGTAGTCGCCCCGAAAAGCCTCGTAATCGTCGGCAGAGAGGCGACCGGGGGGGAAGTCGTGGTCTGTGAATCGTTTCCCGCAGCGGCTGCGCCCCTCACTCCCTTCAGACCTCCTCTTTGCCATCTTGAGCGCAGGGCGAGACTAAAGGGAGGGACTGGCGAATGGGGAACGCGCGAGTGTGCGCGAGAAGCGGGAGGGGCTGGAGAGCGAGGCGAACAGCAAGAAGAAGGGTACTCGCGGGTTGGAGTCTAAGGAAAGCATACCTCTTGTTTTGGCAGGGGGGGGGGGTATTTATAACCTTCCCTAGTACCTCGGTACGGACAAGGGGGTTGTGTCAGGAGAGGGGAAGAGTCGGCCGACCCTTCGCCCTCCGGGCCTCGGGAAACGGAACGCCGGGTGAACGGCCTTCTCGAAAAAAGAGCGGTGAAAAGACAGCGGGGCAGACAGCTAATGATGAAAGTCAATAATGTGAAATAGAAATCATTTAAAGAAGCAGTAGTGACGATTAAACCGACATTATGAAATTAATTAATCCCACGCGTAGCGGGCGGCGAGTTCAAAAGGGCGCACAGCAGGCGCTATATCAGTCAATACTATTACAGCTAAGAAGAGAGTTATTTGGCGGAAGGCGGGAAGCGAGAGGCGACTGTAGGAGGAAAGAACGCTCGGGCTCCGTCAGTTCTTGTCCCACCTCCATCATCCTCCACGACCTCTCACGCAGGGGGGGCGATGGGGGAAGTGGAAGGCGCGAGCAGCCGCAACACCGCGCCGGGCGAAACGAAGCTGTTGATCGACATCGTTCAGAATTGCTAGAGGATCAGTCTGGTCCACCTCCGTGTCGACATCAATCTCATTCGACAGGCGAACACATTCCATCTCGAGCCAATCAATTCGGTGGTCTGCGACCTGCTTTCCTTTTTCCAGTGCTTGGATGAGCAACGCGTGCTTCCGCAGCATCTCGTCCACCTTTCGCTTCATCTCTATGGGGTCCGCGGGATCGCCCAGATAATCATCAATCTCGTCTACTGGCGGAGGAGGCGAGAAGGCTTCTCTCCCAGAATAACCCTCAGTCGGCGAGTCGGCGGCCAGAGTGCTCTCGGCAGGCCTCCCACTCGCACCTGCCAGAAGACCAATGTTGGCTGGGAGTGGCGGAAGGAATAGCAAGGACGGAGCAAGTCAGTGATAAGATCTCTTACCAATTCGGCGAGTGCGGTCCGAAGCAGTAGAAGGGTCATCCCTCTTCGTCACCGGCGTAGAAGGGAGGGAGTCCTGGGGTGAGAGGCGCTGAGAAGGGAATTCGGAGATGTTTATTCGGATGGTCTCGGGGCGCTGAGAGGCCTCCAAAAATCTCTGAGAATAGACAGCAGATAAAGAAGGGGCAGTAGCAAGAAACCCGAAAGGGTTGGAAGAACGTACTTCTTTTCCCTTGAGGCTAGCAGGGGCCGGGGGCGTCGATCCCCTTGGATGGGTGCGAAAGGGTTCCTCAGCCAGAATATGAGGCTCCGGAATTTTCGTCTTCTTAGGAGGGGATGCGGATAGCGGTAGCGAGGGAGGAGCACGGGCAGGGATCTTGTTCAGACCCACCGCCGTCGCCCTATTCCGCTGGCGCACGGCCGCGAGGCGGTCCTGGACGCTTTGGTTGAGATACATGGACAAGCGTTAAGGAGAGAGAAAGTGAGGAAGTACCCCCTTTAAGGGAAGGGAGGTTCTGTATTTATAGGTCAGGCAAGGGGCCCACCAAAAGATTCCCTCAATAAATTGGCTGTACCATCGCGAGCCTCGGTTGGACTATCTTTCCGAGTTTGTGCCAACCTCGAAAAGAGCGGGGATTGTGTACAACCTCGGGCTCGCAGCCCAGCAAGAGGGGTCCAGCGTGGCGAGAGGGGCCCAAGCGAGAGGAGAGTCCAGGGGATTCAGTAGAGAAGTTCCGTGGCAGGAGGGCCCAAGCGAGAGGAGAGGGCCTAGGCGAGTGAAGAGGGTTCGGCCTGGTGAGAGGAGAGGGCCTAGGCGAGTGAAGAGGGTTCGGCCTGGCGAGAGGAGAGGGCCTAGGCGAGTGAAGAGGGTTCGGCCTGGCGAGAGGAGAGGGCCTAGGCGAGTGAAGAGCGTTCGACCTGGCGAGAGGACCCTAATAAGAGGCGCCTCGAGAGAAGGGCCGTCTTGGTTTCAGGGCCAGTTTAGGTAAGGTCGGCCCCACCTTCTGGGCCCTGGAGGTGGTTTTACTCTTTTACCCTGCATGGGCTGCATTAGTCTTTTGGGACAGCGGAGTTTAGCTGTTGGCAGACCCAGCCAAGGGGCGTTCTGGTATTTTTCACAGCAGCATAGTTTGCTTATTAGCAGTCCCAGTTCAGAGGCCTATAAATAGACCGGTAAGGTGCCTTAGAGAAGAGCTTCTTGACTCCTCTTATCTTTTCTAAGGCACCTAGCTCAGTATTGGCTAGGGAGGGGAAGAGGTCTAGTTCTAGCCTCTTCCGGGTAAGAGGTGGGACCTCCTCACTGAAGCCTCCGGTCTAGTTCTTCGCCTCGAGAGTGATCCCAAGGGAGTAAGCACAAGCTGCCTCAGTAGTTCCGAGCTTTAGGTGGAATCGGCTTTGCTGGTTCCAACAACTAGGGCACAAGCATTAAGGAGACTGGTGTCGAGCACTCACCTCGTGGGGCGAGTGCATACAGGGCCTCCATAATAACCTTTGTAAACTCAACAAAGTCATTGTTCCACACGAAATCGTCCATATTGGGTGAATCGTCGAGGTTGTCTCCATATTTCTCGCCTCCAGCCAAGGGACTCACTCAAGATTTTCTTTGCAAGCTGTAGTCCACGCTCACCGCTATAACGCCCCTGAATTTTCAATAATTAATTTAATCGCTTAAATTGCATAACAGTGACGTAAGGGTGTTACGTTATTTCAAGCGTTGTGGTTCGTCGGCAATTTCTTCATAAGTATCAAGTCATGTGTGTATAACTATGTAATGTAATATCAATTTTAGTTATTTATCTAAAATATTCCTCTATAAAGCCAATCAACCCTTATAATTTAGTTTTGTAGGGACTTTTCTTCCGTTCAGACCATTCCGCCGAACCAGATCGCGCAAGAGAGAGAAGGAGAAGGAGTCGTCGTTTCGAAAGGCTCTCCGTCCACCGCCACCAGAGCTCAAGCGCAGGAGATCGTCGTCGGAGTAGAGATTTGGACTGCTCTTGCCGAGGCCTTCGTGTGTGTGGTGAGTTATTTCAATTTCGTGAATTTCTGGAGTTGGAGCAAGTAGCCCTAACCTTCAATTTTGCCCCAAACCTTTCAGAACTTTCTCGTTGTGGGTTCCTCTCGGCCGATCCGTGGCGTAGAGTTCTAAAGAGGCTAGAAATCTAGAGATTTGAGGCAAGTGGCAGTCTATCCCTCTTGCATTGTTGTCATTGTTCTTTCTTTTCTTCTTTTCTTGCCTTACAAGATCCAAAAGAAGTTGTTTCCGCCTCCACAGTGTTTGAAATTTTGATTTGGAGATTATGTAAATTCTGTCATTTACCAATTCGTCGGGTGTTCTCGTGAAATTTAGCGAAATTCGTCGAGTGATCTCGTAAAGTCTAGTGGAATTCGTCGAGTGATCTCGTGAGGTTTAGTGGAATTCGTCGAGTGTTCTCGTTTTGTCACGTGGAATTCGTCGAGTGCTTAAGGAAATTCGTCGGGTGAAGTTGTTTGTACTTAGAAACTTCTTTATCTTTCTCCTTTGCATCTTTATGGCAACTCGATGCTAAGTCTTGGGCATTTTCGGTTTAGTATTGTATTTATATTATTATTTTGGACTTTTGGTTGACAGTGGATAAATGACCACCACCTTAGTCCCTATTGTCAATCATTACGCCTGGTGACTTTATTATTTTGGATTTTTGGTGGGCAGTGGATAAAGGACCACCACCTCAGTGCCTGTTTCTTTGGATGTGTTGGTCTGATGGTTTGTATTAGAAAGATAGCCACCGCCTTTGTACCATTTTATGTCTGTCGTTGATGATTCACTCTTCAAGTTAATAAATGATACTACTACGTCTATATATATGCATATACTTTGGACATTAATAAGAGTCCTTTTCGCACTTAGTGCAAGTCTTTCTCCTTATGTGGCTGCTTTGTGTCAAGCTAATTGTTCTCCTTACTCATATGTTAGTTATTTCTGTAGTTTGCAGCTTTTCTAGTTGGGTTGGTAACCCACTTATTTTATTAAACCTTTTGATTTATGCTTGAGCCATCTTTACGCTCTTTGTGCTGAGGCATTATTTTCTTTTGAATGCCTAAGGTTCGGGTCAGTAGCAGGTAGTGCCGGCCAAGCTCGTTTGGCCAATCTTCTACAGCGGTTTATTTCTCTCTCCTAATTGAGGAGCGATCGGTGTTTCTTTCCTTAACTTCAGAAGTTCGGACTTTTGTTTGTTGTTAATGTTATGAGTTCGTGTCAGTCTATTGACGCTTGTAACATAGTTTCTTGTGTATTAGCCTGTTGTGCTTCTGTCTCCGCTACTATTGAAATTTTCACTATTGAAATGTTTCTCTCTCTAGAAATATTTTATGTTATGATGCATTTTATTTATGTTTACAATTAAATAAATCTGTATTTTAGCTTAGATTCATCGCTTCTCTTTCAACTTAATATCAACTTACTTTAATGGATATACAACTCTTTTCCTTTACTTATACTAAATTTAGAGACTGCATATCATTAGCATGTTCGTTTGGGTTTCATGTTCATGTAGGATAAATGAATGTAGTAAATTAAAGGTTTTTCATTGCAAACTATATTTTTTTTCTATTTTGTGGATTAGTCGAGCCACTAAATCGAGGACACTGTCTTGAACTTTAAACTCAATTCACGTTTTCAATCATAAAGTTATACGTCTTTTATGAAAATGATTAGAAGTTTGTTCTTGCCTAAGCGTCTGCAGTTGTCCCCTACACGGCGTGGCATCACGACACTTATTTTCTCTTACTATGACAATTCTTTAAACCTTGAGAAATGGCGTGTTATGACAGTTGGTATCAGAGGGAGATTGTTTCATAAGAATACACTCCAATGTGTCATCAGTACGTCTTGGCCGAAGCATGAACACTACACCATAAGCATGGCTGAAGTATACGGGGTATATTATGTAATATGGGATGCATAATATGTGTTTGTATAAAGATTCTCATAGGCATAGCAACATGTGACTGTTAAGTTGAAATGAGAGACTTAACATTATCACATGGATTCTCATTAGATTTTATTTTTACGCTACATGCGATATTATATAGTATGTGAAGCATAATATTTCATGTGTACACCACTCATAACATGCATTAAGACCTTTATTAGAATGCATAACACAACATGCACCACATAACATAGCATAAGCATACGTGCCAAGTTTAGATTTACATGATAACACTCGTACACACATGATTTGAAAGGAAGATTTAAGCATTTATGCATTCATATTATATGCACAAGAGTCATGGGGATGATGGTGTATCATCATAAGTTAAAGCATAACATCATTCATAGAAAATCCCAGAGGAAGGTAGTAGTAAGAGCATATGTCTATGTATTTCCGGTCTGTTCTAAGTTGAGTAATTCTGGCCTCTAGCTAAGTCTTGATGAGACATTCGTTCGTATTTGTAGAAGATGGGCTCGAAGCGTCATACGCTAAAATCGGCTTCCCAATCCAAGAGTGAGTCTTCAGGAGCGCATAGTGAAGCGATGATAGAGGAGTTGCGTCTGATCAACGAGACTTTGTTGAGATGAAAGGTTGCGATGCAAGCACAGATGCATGTGTTGTTAACTGCCACGTGAGGGCGGCAGCTTAGTGCGCAGCCCCCTGCGGTGGATCAGGTTGTGTCTGTCCCTCCTGCTCCCTTAGTGCCTCCTATTCTGTTGCCTCCTAAGATTAATTTCATCTTGTATTTCCAGTGCTTAAGACCCCCAACCTATGATGGGAGGGCAGATTTCATGGCGTTAGATGACTAGATCGTTTCTATTGAGGTGATGTTTTCCTATTCGGGAATTTTTGAGGACCAAAAGGTTATGGTCATTTCTTATCAACTGAAGGGCCTTGCTAAAGGCTGGTGGATCAGAGAAAAGGAAAACCTTGTAGATGGATGCTCGTGGGAAAGGTTTAAGGGGATATTGTTGAGAAGTTCCTGCCGACGGTGGAGCGAGATAGCTTGATTAACAATTTTTTGCGTCTGAGGCAGAGGCAACTCACGGTTGGTGAGTATGAAATCGAGTTCAGCAAGTTGAGCAAGTTTGCTCCAGAGTTAGTAGCCACTGAGGATGGCAAATTTAATCATTTTCTGGGTGGTCTTTGAAGCAACATCCAACAGTTAGTCAGCGCTTACCGATCCGAGAGTGATAGTTTTACTTTCAAGACAACCTAAATACCTAGAGGGGGGGTGAATAGGTTCTAATTTCTTGTCTATAAATCTAGGCAGAATTCAATTATAATTTAAAACATCTAGCACAGCATTCACAGACAACTAAGCATCACAGATTGCACAATGTTTTATAGTGGTTCCCCAAGGTCTGGGTACATCCACTTTCCCCCTTCACCTATCTAGCAATATGCTAGATTCGGCCAAACTTCCACTATACTCAGATCCTCAGATCCTACAGCTCAGAACCAGGATAGGTTCCTACAACTCAGGCTCAACAGCCCTACCTCAGCCTTGCCTCAAGGCCTACCACTCAGAGAATAACTTTCTCCTACACTCAGGCAAATAGCCCTACCACTCAGAGATCACCTCTCCTACACTCAGCCTTTATAACATAGGCTTACAACTCAGATCTGTGTAAACAGATCCTACAGAAATTTAGAAAAAGATATTTTGATGTCTTGCCTTTGTTGAGAGAGAAGAGGACAAGACACTTCTTGATCAGCTGATGAAATCAACTGAATCTGAGCTTTCTTCAAAGCTTCTTGAATCTGAACTTAGCTGAGTTGATTTCCAAACAGCTTCTTGAGAAACCACTGATGGCTTCCTTCTTCTTCTTCAAGATGACTGGATCCCTCTCTATCCAATACCTTTTCTGATACTTCAGACTTCTTCTTAGATTTTCTGATGAAGATCTTCTTTAGAGCTTAGCACTTTCTTGAATTGAAACTTCAATAGGATCGTAATCCTTTTGTTTCTTCTTCTTAGATCTTCTTCAGTTATGTTTCTTAGCTTTGCTGCATATCTAATTCCTTCTGAATGTGTCTATTTATAGACTTTCTTCATGGTAACCGGCTGATCCGATTTCTAACTGTTTTCTGGCAGGTCTGACAGCTTCAGTTAAACTGTGGCAACCCACAGCTGTCAAGTCTTCAAACAGTTCTTGTACCTTAGCCTTGGACAGCAAAATGTCGAGACAGTCTGTTAGAAAGTGTCGAGACCAATCTGTCTATCTGTGTCGACACAAGTGACTTTGGTGTCGACACAGTCTTTGATGATGTCGACTGAGTTGCCTTTAAGTCGACACAGCTTCTTCAGAAAATAACTTGGTCTAGACTCTGCAGAGTGTCGACACAAGTCCTGTGTGTCGACACAGTTATTGTAGATTCAGAACTCAGCATGTGTCGACTCAGCCTTCAGGTGTCGACACAGCAATCTTCAATCCTGCCAAAATGTGTCGACTCAGTCTTCTGGTGTCGACACAAGCATAGTCGACTTCTGCCAATATGTATCGACACAGTCTTCTGGTGTCGACACATCCACCCAGTGTCGACACAGTTGTGGTCGACTATCTTCTTCTGTGAGTCGACTATCTTTCTCTGGTCGACTATCTTTCACTAGTCGACTATCTTTCACGGTGTCGACTAACCTTCTCTGGTCGACTATCTTTCATGGTGTCGACTAACCTTCTCTGGTCGACTATCTTTCACGGTGTCGACACTGCTTCCCAGTGCTGAGGTCGACAATTTTCTTTATGTGTCGACACTGCTTCCCAGTGTCGACATAGTTGAAGTCGACTATTTTCTTTATGTGTCGACACTGCTTCTCAGTGTTGACATATATGTGGTCGACTATCTTTCTCTGTGTCGACACTGATATTCTGAAGTGTTGACACAAATATTCTGAAGTGTCGACACAATTTCTTCAGGTGTCGACATGTGGACTTAGAATATTTTTCTGCATTCTTTAATACTTCTTCACCTGCACATGTCAACTCAAAACAACATCAAATACACCTTGATGTATATCATTGAGCTAAGTTGGGCTTCTTCAAATCAGGTACACATTTTCCAATATACCCAACAATCTCCCCCTATTTGGAGAAGTCATAACCCTTATAGCCAATGATATACACCATTTACAAAAAGTATAATCTGATGATATATGACATAACAGGAATACTTAATATAAACAAAACATAAAAACAATCCATCACAGAATGAACATTATATGATACCAACCAACATTTTGTTTATAACTTGATAATGTTTGAATACAGAGATTTACATTTAATGATTTAATCAAAACATTACAAAATACTTTGAAAGAACTAAAAAATTAAGACTGATCAGGCTCTTTAATGACAATTCCTTTGCCAGATAGAACTTGAGCCTTCACAGGAGCTTCAGAATCTTCAGCTGGCTTCTTGCCTTTTAGATCAGCCTTCTTCTTTGCTTCTTCCTTGAGCCTTTGCCTTTCAAAATAATGAAAGGGATTTGGGAAGTACTTGCTTGGCTCCTGAGCATCTGAAGGCAGCCTACCCAGCTTGGCTTTTCTTCTAAACTGTACAATGGCCTCTTGCCTGGCTTCATACTTCTGCCATTCCATCTCATTGTACCACTTGCCTCTTTCCTGCACTTGGTCTTTGACAGCCTTCCATGCAGTGAGTATTATATTTCTGGAAGTAGGACTCCACTGCTCAAAGTCTGGCTTAAGTTCAGCCTGCTCTCTAAACCTTTTCTTAGATAGAAGAGCATCTTGCTGGTCTTTCAAAGTAGCCTCAGGCTTATCAACCTTCCCAATAACAATATTAGTAACCTCCTTTGGAGGACTATACATTCCTTGAACCTGCTGATCAATCATGTCAAAATCTGGAGGGGGTAAATGACTTGGGCAACCTCAGGTTGATTGCCTTCAAGTAGACTTGTTTGTATTCCTGACTCAGTCACCATAACATCATCACACAATGGGGGATATCCCAATGTGGCTCGAATACTATTGGTCACCCATTTGGTGTGCTCTGAGCCTGCATGAACTAGCATCCTCTCCCCCTTTATGGCTTCTCTAGAAACATGATCTCTGAGATCTTCCTTTTGAAATCTGATTTGGCCATCCAGATAATTCACACCCTCTTTAAAAAATGGTTTTAACTTTAGAAGCTTGTCAGATATTTCCTTTTGATAGGTAGTGATTGCAGTCTTAACAGAAGCAATAGCAGCTTGAAAGTTCTTATCAAATTCTTCCATTTCTTTTGTTCTATCTGCAGGCAGGCCTGGAACAATCTTTTTCAATTCCTCTATTATCTCATGATGAGATTCAGTTAAATTATCATTCATTCTTAACTGATTTTCCAAGACATAGCTTTGCTTTAAAGCAATATCATCCACCTTAGGGATGATAGTCTGCTGTTGTTTTGCCAAATATACCACAGCATTACCTCCCTTATGGAAACAATCTGTCATCTCCTTTTTATGCATATTGACCTCAAACCTAATAGATTTTATATCTTGAGCTAAGTCAAACTGCAGGGACTTGTTGTTCTCATCAACATATTTTTCAATGGCCACTCTGTGTTCATCCAATTTCACTTGTAAATCTACTAAGAACTTGTTATAATCAAAGTAAGAAGGAGTGTGATGTGCTGTAGACTGTAGAGCCTGCTTATAGCTCTTGCTCCTTCTCTGGAAGACCATAAGTTTTCTCTTTTTAGCCACCCTGGCTTCTTCAGTCTCTGAATCAGAAGTGCTATCAATTTGAACTCTTTCTTGGGGAGGAGGAGAAACAGTTGCTTCAGTGCCATGTTGTACAGTCTTAACATGCACTGGCTCCCCCTCAATTTCTTGCTCCACTTCCAGACTATCAGTAATTATTTCATCATTTGGAAATAACTCCTCCAGAGTATATTCCTTCTGGGCTTGATCATTTGCAGTATTCAAATTTGGAGATTGATGAATTGGAGCATCTTCTAGCACTTGCTCCCCCTGGACCTGTGCAGAAATAGAAATATTAGAAATCTCTTTTGTAGGAAAATACACCAGCTCCCCCTGCACCTGTACCTGGTCATGAGTAGATACAGTTTGTGTAGGTGAATAAACTTGCTGAGCTGGTATACTTACTTCTTCTTCTTGAACTGCAGGTATTGTGGCATCCTGAACTTGTGTAGATGCAGGCTGATCTTCAACCTCTAGTCTTACTTGCTCTTCTTGTGGATGCCCAGTACTGGTAGCATGACCTGGGGATTTCTCAGGTGAATCCTGCCTTTCCACTTCAGGCATCTCTTTGGTCAGCACCCTATCCCATCTGGAGAACAATCTCATGTCCATTCTTCTCATGTGATTAATTTTAGTTCCAGGTTGTTTTTGCATAACCTCAGGAATCTCTTTACTTAGGTATATACTCATTATCCTAGCCAGATTTGGCTTCTTGATTCCTTCCTTAATCTTCTCAAAGATTACAGATGACCAATCCGTAGGAATTGTAAAAACAATCCTGGTCATTAGGCTGAACATATAGGCAGAAATCCTATCATGTCCACCTGGCTTGCACATAATAACTTTTCCAACTACTTCTGACAGAAACTTGCCTTGTTGATTCATTCCTTTCCGATTGAACGCAGCTCCAATTTTCATGGTGGATTCCAATCCACACCATTGAAGAGCCTCCCTAGAGTTAGAAGCAGGGACATCCTCTTCATTCTCAATTGTAGGTAATTGCAGAATTGTTCTTATCTTTCTTGGTGTAATCTCCACAGGTGACCCATGAACTGTGGATTTTATGTGATGACTTCAGAGTTTACAGAGGCAGAGGTAAAGAACTCATGCACCTCCTTCTTCCATATCTTTGATGGTTCGGAAACCAGAAATTCTAAACCTGAGTCGGAGAGGAGAGAGATAACCCCAAGAACATCTGGAGGGGCAGCTGCAAAGGCCTGGCGCACCAACTCATATCCTTCATTCACATTATCTTCAATCTTCGGCGCCATTGATCAGTCGAGAAAGCTTGAAAGATGAGAGAAAGAGAGAGAGAGGGAGAATGTCGACACAGGGTTTCGAAAACCTTGTAAGCGTGTCGACAGAATGAGTTTTTGACCTATTTAGACCTTCTGTTTAAAGAAGATCAAAAGTCGCCAAAAACAGACTATAAGTGTCGACACAGATGGATTGTGTCGACACAAGCTTCTTTTGTCTCGACTACAAGTTCGTCTACTATGTGTCGACACCAATTTGCGGTTATGTTGACACTAGAGATATATAGTAGAGCATCAGAAATTCTGTGTCGACTCTTAGTATAAGTGTCGACACAAAATCTGTAGGTGTCGACACCACTATCCTGGTGAAGTCGAAACTACATTCCTGGATAAGTCGACAATAAGATTCTTAAGTGTCGACACATATTTTCCGTGTCGACACAATATCTCTGACTTGTCGACATTACTACCCTGAGTCGACACATAATTACTGAATGTGTCGACACCATCTTACTTAGCCAATTTCTGTTTGTTCATCACAACTTATAAGTACAACAAAGTACTTTATACTACTTCAATGTGTCTTAATATCACTTGAATGTCTTGTTACCACTTCAACTTTATTGTTGATGATTTTGTGATTACACTAATCAATGGTTAACATACCTAATTCAATTTTGAATTTATTGAATTTTGTCTCATCTAGGGGCTTAGTAAACACATCTGCTATTTGATAATCTGTTTTCACAAATTCCAATGAGATGTCTTCTTTTTCTACATGTTCTCTAAGAAAATGGTATTTTATTTCTATATGCTTAGTTCTATTATGAGAAACAGGATTATTAGCAATAGAAATTGTACTCTTAGAATCACACAAAAGAGGTGTTCTACTTACCTGAATACCATAATCCTTTAGCTGATGCTGCATCCATAATAGCTGTGCACAGCAGCTTCCAGCAGCAACATACTCTGACTCAGCTGTGGAAATTGCCACACTAGTCTGCTTCTTACTACTCCATGATATTAGTCTTCCTCCCAGGAATTGACAAGTACCTGTAGTACTCTTCCTATCCTCTCTACATCCTGCAAAATCTGCATCTGAATAGCCTGTTAGTTGAAAATCTCTATTCCTAGGGTACCAAAGACCTAGATTAGGTGTGCCCTTAAGATATCTCAGAATCCTTTTAATTGCAGTATAATGAGATTCTTTAGGGCAGGCTTGGTACCTAGCACAGACACATGTAGCATACATAATATCTGGTCTACTAGCAGTGAGATATAGTAGTGAGCCAACTATTCCTCTATACAAAGTCTCATCAACAGGTTTACCTGCATCATCTTTGCATATAGGTATACTTGTTCCCATAGGAGTTCTCATGGTGGAGGATGACTCCATACCATATTTCTTAATCAATTCTTTGGTGAACTTAGACTGTGATATGGACAAGCCATCATCAGTCTGTCTTACTTGGAGTCCCAAGAAGAATTTCAGTTCCCCCATACTGCTCATCTCAAACTTCCCTTGCATAAGTTTGGCAAACTTTTTACAAAGGTTGTTTTCAGTAGATCCAAAGATTATGTCATCAACATAGATCTGTACTAAGATGATCTTGCCTTTGGATTCCCTAAGGAATAGAGTTTTGTCAATTTTTCCTCTTGTGAATTTATTCTCAATAAGGAAAGTAGACAGGGTTTCATACCAGGCCCTTGGGGCTTGCTTTAACCCATACAGAGCTTTCCTAAGCTTATAAACAAAATCAGGTTTAAGAGGATCTACAAAACCTGATGGCTGCTCTACATATACTTCTTCTTTAAGATCACCATTCAGAAATGCTGACTTCGCATCCATCTGGTATACTTTGAAGTCTTGATAGGCTGCATAGGCAAGGAATATTCTGATTGCCTCCAGCCTTGCTACTGGAGCAAAGGTTTGATCAAAGTCAATCCCTTCTTCCTGCCTGTATCCTTTTGCAACCAATCTTGCTTTATTCTTTACTATTATTCCACTTTCATCTAGCTTGTTCCTATAGATCCATTTTGTGCCAATTATGTTGTGGCCTCTTGGTTTAGGAACAAGCTCCCAGACATTGCACCTTCTGAATTGATTCAGCTCCTCTTGCATAGCATCAATCCAGTGCTGGTCTTGGATAGCTTCTTCAAACTTCTTAGGCTCCAATTGTGACAGGAAACTTGAATGTAGAACTGTGTTTTGATTTCTGCTTCTAGTTTGCACCCCTTGTCTTGGATCACCTATTATCTGATCAGCTGGATGATCTCTTAAATGTCTTGTAGCTGGAGGAAGATTTCCTTCTGGTTGAACATCTCCAGCTCCTTCATTTAACTGATTCTGTTGATTTTCATCAGCTTCTATAGTGTCTTGTTCTCCCCCTGGACTGAAGCCTTCATTTTCCAATGCCCCATCTTCCTTTGATACTTCAGTAATGGAAAGCTTGTCCATACTTTTGCTTATACCTGTTGAGTCATTTGATCTACAAGACAACTCACAGTTGATTAATCTTGTTTCATCAAACACAACATGCACAGATTCTTCAACAACTTTAGTGGTCAAGTTGAAGACTCTATAGGCCTTACTATTTGTGCTGTACCCAACAAATATCCCATCCTGGGATTTGGCAGCAAACTTAGTCAAATATGACTTGCCATTGTTAAGTATATAACACTTGCAACCAAAGATCCTAAAGTAAGATAGATTTGGTTTTCTGCCTTTCACAATCTCATAGGGAGTCATTTTGTGGCTTTTGGTGATAGTAGCCCTATTGATTACATGACAAGCAGTGTTAACTGCCTCAGCCCAAAAATATTCTGGGAGAGAGGTGTCACTCAATAGAGTTCTACCAGCTTCAATTAATGTTCTATTCTTTCTTTCAGCAATTCCATTTTGCTGAGGTGTTCTAGGTGAGGAGAACTCTTGGAAAATCCCAAAGTCTTTACACAAGTTTGTTATGCTTTCAGATTGAAACTCAGTACCATGGTCACTTCTGATTTTGACCACTATACTATTCAGTTCATTCTGAATTTGCTTTACAAAATTAAGTAATACACTTGGGGTTTCAGATTTTTGTCTCAGAAAGAACACCCATGTAAATCTATAATAGTCATCTACAACCACAAAAGTGTAGACCTTCCTACCTAGACTATGAACTGGCATAGGACCAAAAAGATCCATATGCAAGAGGTATAAGCACCTCACAGAATCCTTGTTTTCAAGGCTTTGAAAGGAGGATTTTGTCTGCTTGCCCTTTTGACAAGCTGAGCATATCCCTTCCTTTATACACTTAATTTAAGGTCCATTCCTCGCTAACTCTTTGCTAAAGAGTTGGCCAATTGTCTTGTAGTTTAGATGAGCCAATCTCTTGTGCCACTTAACACAATGAGAAGCATTGTCATCAGCTACAAGACAGATGGGAGAAGCCTTATTCTCACATTCAAAATTAAGACAATATACATTTCTCTTCCTATACCCAGTCAATATGATCTTTTGATCACTTGACCTCTTGATATGACATCCATCTTTAACAAATGAAATGTCATATCCTAAATCACTTAGCTGGCTTATGCTTATTAGATTATGTTTCAAACCTTTTACATAAGCCACTTGAGTGATAGTAATTAGGTTAGAAGAAATGTTACCAAACCCTTTGATGACTCCTTTTTCAGATCCACCAAAGATCACTTTAGGTCTATCTTTGACAGATGAATACTCCTTCAGCAGCCCCTTTGTTCCAGTCATGTGCCTGGAACAACCACTATCCAAGTACCATATAGGGGCATGGTAACTTGGATTCACCTGCAACACAGAATTACTTACCCTTAGAACCCAAGTAAGTCTTGGGTCCTTGGTTCAGGTTAGCATTAATAAAGCTACCATAACCTCTTCTAACAGGTAGACTTTTTTTCTTTATAACACTTGTGTTATACCAGCAGTCTAGTGCAAAATGGCCTCTCTTGCCACAGCACCAACATTCAAACTTATTGTATCTAGATCTAGATACATCCTTGTCAGAAGAATTTCTGTTCATTGCTGGTGCTGCAGCAACTTCACCTACTGATTTCTTAAAACCATTGGGTTTATGACCATAGGTAGACCTGCTTGCATTTACACCCTTGTTCTTCAGAACATTAGTCTTAATATAACCTTGAATATCTTCATGATCATATTTGTTAGAAGGCACTTTCACCTTACTAAACTTTATGGGGACTGAAAGATTTAGTGGCTGAATAGGAGCTTTGCCTTTCCTCTTGAATCTGCCAGCCCTGGAGTTACCTTTAAATCCTAATCCAGCCTTACCCTTTTGAGTGACAAATTCATCTATCAAGGGTAAGACAGATTTTGGCATAGAGTAACTAGCCACTAAATCCCTTTCAATTCTAAGTCTGGCCTCCAGACTCTTCACTTGATCATTAGTATAATTAATTGTGCCCATCTGAATAATAGTTATATTCTTCAGCTTGGCAATTTCATTTAATTTTTGATCAATAACCTTCTCTAACTCAGTTGTAGCAACCCTTAGTTCAGCAATTTCCTGAGCCTGAGATTTAACCAGGTTCTTGCTTTTCTTAAGGGCTTGCAAAAAATCCCCATACTTGTCTATCAATTGATAGACATCTCCTTCAGATTCAGATGCATCTACATCACTTGATGTAGATGTAGCTGATTCTTCACTTGTACAACAAACAGATGTAATAGAAGGACATTGTACCTTATTATGACCAGACTGATTCTGGCATATGTCCTCTTTTGATCCTGCCATCAGCCCCATACACTGATGATCCTTTTGTTCATTGATGGAGTATAGCAACTGCAGAAACTCCTCTTCTTCAGATGCAGCATATAGTCCAATATATGCTTCAGCTTCAGATTCTGACTCTGAAGTTGACTGGTCTGTTAGACTCTTATCTTTCTTTGAAACAAAGGATTTCTCCTTCTTGCCTTTCTGATAAGTCTTCTTTTTGTCTGAAGATTCCTTTCTCTTATCAGGACAGTCAGCCACTACATGTCCAGGCCTATTGCAACAATAGCAGACAATCTTTGAAGTAGTGGCTTTGCTGGGCTTTGATCTGCTCTTCTCTTTCCTTGATGACCTTTTCTTCTGATAATAGTCATCATCTTGCTGTGATGTGGAAGGCCTAGACTTCCATTGCTTCTTTTTCAAGAACCTCTGGAATTGCCTTGTGAATGCAGCAAAGTCTGCATCTGAATCACAGCTTTCTGAACCCTTATCTGAATTTTCAGAACTATCTTCTGCAACTTCCTTAGGAGGAGATGGGGATTTCCTCCTATTCTTTCTAGTGGCTTCTGCATTGAATGCCACAGTCTTTTCTCTATGCTCTCCTCTTGAATTCTTTTCCTCCTCCTTCCTCACCATAAGTTGCATTTCATAGGATAGCAACTTTCCAAACAAGGTGGGAGGAGATATCTCTGCCAATTTAGCCACTTCTCTTAAGGCACAGATCTTTGTGTCCCAATCCTTTGTTAAGGATCTCAAGAATTTGTCATTCAGTTCATAAGTACTGAAGACTCTTCCATAGGACATAAGCTCATTCACAATTCTATAGAATTTCTTGTAGCACTCAGTTATGCTATCAGATTTTCCGTGTCTAAAACTTTCATACTCCTGATTGAGCATAGACTTCCTGTCCTGCCTTACTTCTTCAGATCCCTCCATGTAGATAATCAATGTGTCCCACATCTCTTTGGAGGTCTTGCAGTGAATCAGATTCTGAAATGTGGAATCATCTATGGCACTAACAATAATGTTCTGAGCTCTTTTATCCATAGTTGCCAAGATGATTTCATCCTTAGTCATCTCTGAATAACTCTTTGGAGTTTGGATATTTGCATCAAGAACTGATACCTTCATTGGTATGAAGGGGCCTTCCTGTACTGTGATGTAAATCCTTGGATCAGATGCCTCCATAAACAATCTGACTCTTTCTTTCCAAATTCCAAAAATTTCTTTCTTGCATATGGGTAATTTCATAAACCCTAGCTCCTTATGATTCTCACCAGAACCCATCTTTTTGAATCTTGATTCTGCCTATCAGATCTACCTCAGACTGTTAAGTCCTTTTTGAGGAACCTCCCTCTGATACCACTTGATAGTTTTACTTTCAAGACAACCTAAACACCTAGAGGGGGGGTGAATAGGTTCTAATTTCTTGTCTATAAATCTAGGCAGAATTCAATTACAATTTAAAACATCTAGCACAGCATTCACAGACAACTAAGCATCACAGATTGCACAATGTTTTATAGTGGTTCCCCAAGGTCTGGCTACATCCACTTTCCCCCTTCACCTATCTAGCAATATGCTAGATTCGGCCAAACTTCCACTATACTCAGATCCTCAGATCCTACAGCTCAGAACCAGGATAGGTTCCTACAACTCAGGCTCAACAGCCCTACCTCAGCCTTGCCTCAAGGCCTACCACTCAGAGAATAACTTTCTCCTACACTCAGGCAAATAGCTCTACCACTCAGAGATCACCTCTCCTACACTCAGCCTTTATAACATAGGCTTACAACTCAGATCTGTGTAAACAGATCCTACAGAAATTTAGAAAAAGATATTTTGATGTCTTGCCTTTGTTGAGAGAGAAGAGGACAAGACACTTCTTGATCAGCTGATGAAATCAACTGAATCTGAGCTTTCTTCAAAGCTTCTTTAATCTGAACTTAGCTGAGTTGATTTCCAAATAGCTTCTTGAGAAACCACTGATGGCTTCCTTCTTCTTCTTCAAGATGACTGGATCCCTCTCTATCCAACACCTTTTCTGATACTTCAGACTTCTTCTTAGATTTTCTGATGAAGATCTTCTTTAGAGCTTAGCACTTTCTTGAATTGAAACTTTAATAGGATCGTAATCCTTTTGTTTCTTCTTCTTAGATCTTCTTCAGTTATGTTTCTTAGCTTTGCTGCATATCTAATTCCTTCTGAATGTGTCTATTTATAGACTTTCTTCATGGTAACCGGCTGATCCGGTTTCTAACTGTTTTCTGACAGGTCTGACAGCTTCAGTTAAACTGTGGCAACCCATAGCTGTCAAGTCTTCAAACAGTTCTTGTACCTTAGCCTTGGACAGCAAAATGTCGAGACAGTCTGTTAGAAAGTGTCGAGACCAATCTGTCTATCTGTGTCGATACAAGTGACTTTGGTGTCGACACAGTCTTTGATGATGTCGACTGAGTTGCCTTTAAGTCAACACAGCTTCTTCAGAAAATAACTTGGTCTAGACTCTGCAGAGTGTCGACACAAGTCCTGTGTGTCGACACAGTTGTTGTAGATTCAGAACTCAGCATGTGTCGACTCAGCCTTCAGGTGTCGACACAGCAATCTTCAATCCTGCCAAAATGTGTCGACTCAGTCTTCTGGTGTCGACACAAGCATAGTCGACTTCTGCCAATATGTGTCGACACAGTCTTCTGGTGTCGACACATCCACCCAGTGTCGACACAGTTGTGGTCGACTATCTTCTTCTGTGAGTCGACTATCTTTCTCTGGTCGACTATCTTTCACTAGTCGACTATCTTTCACGGTGTCGACTAACCTTCTCTGGTCGACTATCTTTCATGGTGTCGACTAACCTTCTCTGGTCGACTATCTTTCACGGTGTCGACACTGCTTCCCAGTGCTGAGGTCGACGATTTTCTTTATGTGTCGACACTGCTTCCCAGTGTCGACATAGTTGAAGTCGACTATTTTCTTTATGTGTCGACACTGCTTCCCAGTGTCGACATATATGTGGTCGACTATCTTTCTTTGTGTTGACACTGATATTCTGAAGTGTCGACACAAATATTCTGAAGTGTCGACACAATTTCTTCAGGTGTCGACATGTGGACTTAGAATATTTTTCTGCATTCTTTAATACTTCTTCACCTGCACATGTCAACTCAAAACAACATCAAATACACCTTGATGTATATCATTGAGCTAAGTTAGGCTTCTTCAAATCAGGTACACATTTTCCAATGTACCCAACAGAGAGTTATACAGAAGAGGTTGAGGCCGCATTGAAGGTTGAGGCTATCAACAATGCCAAGAATCGTGGCTTGTTGTTGAGGAAAGAAAAGAGAAAGGCTGAGGATAATGAAAGCTCTTGGGCATCTGTCCCTGCTCCAAAGAAATGAGGCAAAGAAATATGCAGTTTTTGTGGTCGTCTGGGCCACCCTGTCAGAAGTGTTTCAAAAGGTTGGGTGCTCAAAAGCAACCTCAGGTACTTGCGATTCAAAGTGCACCTAAGGAGGAGCTTACATGCACCTTGTGTAAGTGGAAGGGGCATGATCTCGCCCGCTGTTGGTTAAAGGACAAGACCTACTATCAGTGCGGACAGAAGGGACACATGAAGTCTAGATGCCCGCAATCCCAGCCCGCGCTGCAGCCAGTTCCTCTTTAAGCTCCGCCACCGCCACAGCTGCAGCAGTTGGATGTGGGAAAGGGTAAACTAAATGTGGTGACCTAGGAAGAAATTCAGTCTTCAGCCCAAGTGATTTCAGGTTTGATTTTGACCTAATTGCTTGCTAATAGTTGTAGATTTTGTGGCGGTCATATTAGATACGTGTACAATTTTATAGGCGAGTTTAAGGTAAAGAATTTTTGGGTGCGCGTTCTTTTTGATTTGGGTGCTACTCATTCCTTCGTGGCTAGAAATTTTATAGACCGACATCGTTTGATTATCGATCAAGCTGACAATCCGCTTCGTGTTAAGTTTCCATCTAGTGATTTAGTGGTGTCTAATCAGGGTATCCAAAAATGCCATATTCTCTTAGGTGGGTTTCTAGCATATGCCGATCTGAAGGTGCTAGATTTGGAAGACTTCGATGTGATTTTGGGTATGGATTGATTGTCCAGCTATGATGCGGTCATACAATATAAAGTTAAGCATTTGTATTTCAGGATGGATAGCAACCAACCCATGAGTGTGTTTTGTTTTCCGCGTCAGGGCTCCTCAATCATATCTGCGGTGCGTGCTCGGAAACTTTTAGAATCCGATTGTATTGCTTACCTTGTTGTTATTTTGGAAATTGCTCGTGATTCGCAACATATCGAGGACATTCCTGTGGTGCGAGAGTTTCCTGGTGTTTTCAGTCAGTCTTCCTAGTCTCCCTTCTATGAGAGATGTAGAATTTGATATAAACCTTGAGCCCAGTACTCATCCTATTGCGATGGAGCCTTATTATATGGCTTCGCGTGAGTTGGAAGAGTTGCGAACCCAGTTGGATGATTTATTACAGTATGGCTTTATTAGGCCCAGTTCTTCTTCTTGGGGGTGCTCCAGTTCTCTTTGTAAAGAAAAAGGATGGATCTATGAGGTTGTGCATACATTATAAAGAGCTAAATAAGGTAACTATCAAGAACAGATATTTGTTGCCTCAGATTGCTGATTTATTTGAACAGTTACTAGGTAGTGTTGTGTTCTCAAAGACTGACCTTCATTCAGGCTACCATCAGTTGAGGATTCGTGAGTCGGACGTTCTGTGAACTGCCTTTTGTTCCCGGTATGGGCATTTTGAGTTCTTGGAGATGTCTTTTGGATTAACAAATGCATCATCTGCTTTTATGGACATGATGAATATAGTATTCAAGAATTTTTTGGATCACTTCATATTTTTCTTTATAGACCACGTTCTAGTATATTCTAGGAGTGTCGAGGAGCATGCCTTGCATTTAAGCTTGGTGCTATCTGTTGAAATAAAAACATGGTCTCTCGTGGAGTTCGGGGTCCCAAAAGAGGGGTGACCTCACACCTACTACACTCGGGGGAACGTCACAGACCAAAGACTTGAGAAATTAGGAACAGACCCTCGACTCTAGCGTAAGGGTCCCACCACACACCCGGAAGGTCACTTCCCCTCCCTCACCAATGTCTGAGCCGAGTACCTTGGAGAGCTTTCTCAACTCAACCAAGAAAAAGAAACCAAGGGAAGAGGAAGACAAAAACTCATCCCCTCCAAAGGTAGCCAAGGGGGTCTATTTATAGTTTTTCCAAGCCTGGGGGCTGAAATGTCCAAAATATCCCTAAGGCAAAAAGGCCTCGAGCCAATAGAAAACCTCCACACCGGGGGGTAAAGAGGTAATTCCCACCACCACCACCCCCCCCCCCCCCGAGGACAAAACGGTAAAAGCACAGCCCAAAGAGGTCCAAGGGCGGGAGAAGGCCAAGCCATACCCCCCACCCCCTGGAGAAATCGTGCGTCGGGGGCTGACAGCAGGCCGCAGGCCTTGCTCGCCAGATGGGCAGGCCGCTCGGGCAACCACCAGCCGGCGCTGGTCTCACCCGCAGGGCCGGCCGCCTAGGCGAGCACCATCCCACAGGGGTCTCGCTCGCCAGGCAGGCCGCCCGGGCGAGCACCAGCCGGCGCTGGTCTCACCCGCAAGGCGGGCTGCCCGGGGGACCACTAGCATGCGCCCGTCTCGTTGCTCCTACCTCGCGCCAAGGGAAGCCCTGGGGTGCCAGCCATCCTTCCTCACCCACCAAAAAAGGGGACGGGGAGGTGGATTTTTTCTACCCCTACTAGTATATTTCCAAGGCCAAGCCAAAATTGGCCACCAAGCGTACAAAATCTCTAAAAAGCTTAAAAAACATAAAGCTCTCCCTACGTCTATCGAGGGGACCCTACTCTGCGAATACGGGGTTGTACACTATCCACGCTGAAGGAGAACAAGTTATATGTAAAGTTAAGTAAATGCGAGTTTTTACTGACTCAAGTGTCTTTCCTGGGTCACGTGATAAGTAAGGATGGAATTTCGGTAGACCCAGCAAAGATAAGCACAGTTTTAGATTGGAAGAGCCCTATGATGCCTTAGGAGATAAGGAGTTTCTTAGGGTTGGCAAACTATTATAGGAGATTCATGCAAGGATTTTCAGTGCTGTCTGCACCCTTAACCAAACTTATGCAGAAGAGCGCAACTTTTGTTTGGAGCAATGATTGTGAGGAAGCCTTTCAGGAATTGAAGAAGAGATTGTGTTCTGCCCCAGTTTTGGCATTACCCACTGAGGGAGTGGAATTTGCCGTTTATGTCGACGCTTTGTGAGTTGGTCTCGGTTGCGTTCTGATGCAAGAAGGAAATATGATCGCGTATGGATCAAGACAATTGAAGGTACATGAAAGGAATTACCTTGCTCATGATTTGGAATTTACTACGGTCATCTATGCCTTGAAGTTGTGGAGACATCTTTTGTATGGAGTGTCATGCAAAATCTATACAAATCATAAGAATTTGAAGTATGTCTTCACCTAGAAAGAGCTAAATTTATGTCAGCGTAGATGGATGGAGTATGTTGCGGAGTATAAGGTCGATATCCTTTACCTTCCGGGCAAGACTAATGTGGTGGTCGATTCCTTGAGCAGAAAAGTCGTGCATGTCTTCAACCTCTCTGTGCAGTCCTTAGTGGAGGAGTTTTTATTAATGAACATTATTGTTAAGGATAGTAGCGTGTCATCTAGCTTGGAAGTTAAAGAGCCTTCATGGATAACACTTACGAGATTACATCAGAGGGATGTTCCTAATTTGCAGCACCTCCAGAGTAGAACTGAAAAAGGAGAATTACCGGATTTTTCGATTAACGAAGTTGGTACCTTGAGGCATCGTGGTAGGTATTGTATCCCCGATGTTGAGGATATTATAGCAAAGATTTGTGATGAAGTGCATGGTTCAAGTGTTGCCTACCATTCTGGTTCTACAAAGATGTATCGAGATCTAAAGCAGATCGGTTGGTGGTCAGGTATGAAGAACGATATAGTTAAATTTGTGTCTACGTTGTACTTGCCAGCGTGTTAAGGAAAATCATAGAAGGCTCGGAGGTAAGTTAGCGCCTTTGGATATTCCCAAATGGGAGTGGGCGAGTATTCCTAGGGATTTTATTGCCGGTTTGTCGATGTCTCCCTGAGGGCATGATGTTATGTGGGTCATTGTCGACAGATTAACAAAGTGTGCTCACTTTGTGCCTTTTAAGATTTGTTATTACATGGAAAAGTTAGCAGAGCTTTATTTGGATAAGGTCATCATGTTGCATGGTGTGCCAGTGAGTATTATGTCAGATCGAGATTCTAAATATATGTCCTGTTCTGGCGAAGCTTGCTGGGAGCTTTGGGTACAAACCTCATATATTCTACTGCTTATCATCCGCAGACAAATGGTCAAACGAAAGAGTAAATCAGATTTTGGAAGACATGATTAGATGTTATATCCTGGACCATGGTGGGGTCTAGGCAAGCGTTTTGAAATTATGAAGTTTGTCTACAATAATAGTTATCAGGAGTGTTTACAGATGACGCCTTTTGAAGCCTTATATGGGAGGCATTATCGAACTCCCCTATTTTGGGCTGAAGTTGGTGAAAAGCCGTTGCTAGGTCTAGAGGCATTGGAAGAGATGAGTGTTGCGGTAACACATATCTATGAGAAGCTTCGTTTGGCTCAAGAGCATTATGAGAAGAACGCTAATCGGCATAGAGTTGATCTGGAGTTCGAGTTGGGAACATGGTTTTCTTGAAGGTTTCTCTAATGCCAAGTGTTAAGAGATTTGGGAAGAACCATAAGTTGGATCCCAGATATGTATGGCCTTTCTAGATTTTTGAGCGCATCAGAGTGTAGGATTATAGGCTGGAGTTGCCTTCTACTTTCCCAGAGGTTCACGATGTATTTCATGTGAGCTAGTTGCGAAATTATTTGCGCAGCGAGCGTCATGTTCTTAACTCGGTGCCCCAGTTGCAACTCAAATCTTTCTTATGTTGAAGAATCGGTCCGTATCTTGGAGACGCAGGATTGAGTGTTAAGGAGAAAGACAATTCCTATAGTGAAAGTTCTTTGGCGAAATAAAGACGTCAGGGGTGGAACCTGGGAATTAGAGTCTGCTATGAAAGAATCTCATCCTCATCTGTTTTCTTAGTTTTCTTTAGTAAGAGTTTTATCCAGCAAAGTTAGTTGTCTTTCTTTTTCTCGGGGGTTCGAGTTGTGTTTTAAGTTTCGGGACGAAACTCCTTTTAGAAGAGGTGACTGTAACGCCCCTGAATTTTCAATAATTAATTTAATCGCTTAAATTGAATAATAGTGACGTAAGGGTGTTACGTTAGTTCAAGCGTTGCGGTGCATAGGCAATTTATTCCTAAGTATCAAGCCATGTGTTTATAACTATGTAATGTAATATCAATTTTAGTTATTTATCTAAAATCTTCCTCTATAAAAGCCGGTCAACCCTTAGAATTAGTTTTCTCTGGACTTTTCTTTCATTCGGATCGTTCTGCCGAACCAGATCATGCAAGAGAGGGCAAATGACTCGTCATTTCAAAAGGCTCTCTGTTCGCCGCTGGAGCTCGGGCGCAGGAGATCGTCGTCGGAGTAGAGATTTGGACTGCTCTTGCCGAGGCCTTCGTGTGTGCGACGAGTTATTTCAATTTCATGAATTTTGGGAGTTTGTGCGAGTAGCCCTAACCTTCATTTTCGACCAAAACCTTTCAGAACTTTCTCGTTGTGGGTTCCTCTCGGCCGATCCGTGGCGTGGAGTGCTAAAGAGGCCAAAATCTAGAGATTTGAGGCAAGTGGCAGTCTACCCCTCTTGCTTTATTGCCATTATTCTTCTGTTTCTTCTTTTCTTTCCTTAAAAGATCCAAAAGAAGTTGTTTTCACCTCCACGGTGTTCGAAATTTTGATTTGGAGATTATGTAAATTCTGTCCTTTGCCAATTTGTCGAGTGTTCTTATGAAGTTTAGCGGAATTCATCGACTGATCTCGCGAAGTCTAGTAGGAATTTGTCGAGTGATCTCGTGAGGTCTAGTGGAATTCGTCGAGTGTTCTCATGTTGTCACGTGGAATTCATCGAGTACTTAAGGAAAATCTTTGAGTAAAGCTGTTTGTACTTAGAAACTTCGGGATCTTTCTCCTTTACATCTTTGTGGCAACTCGATACTAAGTCTTGGGCATTTTCGGTTTCGTATTGTATTTATATTATTATTTTGGACTTTTGGTTGGCAGTGGATAAATGAGTACCACCTTAGTCCATATTGTGAATCATTACGCCTGATGACTTTATTATTTTTGACTTTTGATGGATAGTGGATAAATGACCACCACCTCAGTTCCTGTTTCTTTGGATGTGTTGGTCTGATAGTTTGTGTTGGAAAGATAGTCACCGCCTCAGTACCATTTTATGTACGGCGGTGATGATTCACTCTGCAAGTTAATAAATGATACTGCTACGATTACATATATACATATACTTATGTGACTGCTTTGTGCAACAAATCATTCTACTTACTCACATGTTATTGATTTCTGTGTTTTGTAGCTTTTCTAGTTGGGTTGGTAACTCACTTATCTTATTAAACCTTTTGATTTATGCTTGAGTCATCTTTTCGCTCTTTGTGCTGGGACATTCTTTTCTTTTGAATGCCTCAGGTTCAGGTCAGTAGCAGGTAGTGCCATCTGAGCTCGTTTGGCGAATCTTCTGCAGTGGTTTCTTTCTCTCTCCCAGTTGAGGAGCAGCCAATGTTTCTTTCCTTAACTTCAAAAATTAGGACTTTCTGTTGTTGTTAATGTTATGGGTTCGTGTCAGTCAGTTGGGGCCCATAACATAGTTTCTTGTGTATCAGACTGTTGTGCGTATGTCTCCACTATTACTTAAATTTTCACTATTGAAGTGTTTCTCTCTCTGGGAATATTTTATGTTAGGTTGCATGTTAGTTATGTTTATAATTAAATAATTCTGTATTTTAGTTTAGATTCATCGGATCTCTTTCAACTTAATATCAATCTATTTTAATGAATATAAATATTTTTTCTTTTGCTTATACTAAATTTAGAGACTACATATCATTAACGTGTTTGTTTGGTTTTCACGTTCATATATAATAAAGAATGTAGAAAATTAAAGGTTTTCCGTTGCAAGCTGTATTATTTTTTTCTATTTTGTGGATTAGTCGAGCCACTAAACTGAGGACACACGGTCTTGAACTTTAAACTCAATTCACTCTTTCAATCATAAAGTTATACGTCGTTTATGAAAATTATTAAAAGTTTGTTCTTGTCTGAGCGTTTGCAGTTGTCCCCTGCACGATGTGGCATCACGATAGGTATTTTCTCTTACTCTGATAGTGCTTTAAACCTTAAGAAATTGCGGGTTGTGACAACCGCACCAAAAAATGTTTAATCCGTAAACCACGGCTCAACGAGGAGTTCCGACCGATGGAGCAATTTGCACCTTTTTCTCCCAAGAGAGAACACTTGACCAATGACTCAGAACTTAAGAAATAGACCCCTGAGCTGCAGCGAGGAGATCCCGCCACACACACGGAAGATTAAAGAGAGATTCTCCTCTCTAGTCAATGCTGAGCTGGGCACCTTGAAGGGCACTGAGGAGCACTAGACTGTCCACCCGGAAACCACGGCTAACAATGTAGCAGCTCTAGCCAACAAGGATCAACTAGAGGAGGGAAAGCTTCAGTTCCCCTCCTAAGGTGCCTTTATGGGCCTATTTATAGTTTTTAAAGAACAGTCTGCAAATAGCAGAATCCCGTATTTTGATTTTACTAAACGCAGCTCGAATTGGTCTGTTAACATTGAAACTTTGCTATTTGGAGAGGCTATTAGCAGACCACAATGAATCTCCTGGCAGGACAATTGGGCGAGTGCCCGGTGAAGCTGGGACCCGCTGTGCCCTCTGGGCCTGGGGCGAATGCGGGCCGGATTGCCTGACTTGCCCCATGCCACTCGCTTTCGGCAAGCTGGGGTGGTGGTGTCTCCTACACTCTCCCCTCTAACTCGCTTAGGCCCAACTTACCCTTCGTGGCCTCTTCTAAGAGACCCACTAAACAAATACATGGCGGTATAATCTTAATAAATGTTTTTTGCAAAAAAATAATTACAAACTATTAATTTTGATATTTTTTACGATTATTTTAAGTACCATATTATCTATATTCTGATTATTTCTAAAAATAATTCGAAAAATCATGCATTTTGATGGAAAAATGATATGACAGATAAAAGTACATGATTTTATAGTGCATAATAACCTATTTGAAATATATGATTTTTAGATAGATTATTTTTAAAAATAATCAGAATGTAGATAATATAACACTTAAAAATATCAACACTAATATTTTATATTTTTTTGGGCGTTTATATTGGCAGCCTCTATATGTCTATTGGCAGCCCGGCAAAACAATTAAAAACACACATAATATGACCGCTAATAGCAGCCCAAGACGCGGAACCCGGCCAGAACTATGCGATTCGCATTAGTTCCGCCTGGTGTCGTGCCTTTTAAAAATAGGACTACTATATGATATTTTTAGAAAACGTGTTCAACATGAAAGTTGTAGTTTTTGTAGAGATCTACAACTTTTATGTTGAATACTTTTTCTAAAAATGCCATATAGTAGACATATTTTCAAAAGGCGCGGAACCCGGGTGGAACTATGCGATTCGCAAAAGTTCCGCCAAGTGTCGCGCCTTTTGAAAATAGGCTTATTATATGACATTTTTAGGAAAAGTGTTCAACATAAAAGTTGTAGTTCTCGACGAGAACTATAATTTTTATGTTGACCACTTTTCCTAAAAATGTCATATAGTAGGCCTATTTTAAAAATGCGCGTGAAACTCGTATTTAGCTATTTCAGGGTTCCGTGTTTTTACACTTTTCCTAAAAATGTGATATAGTAGGACTATGGACTGTTATTTCTGATTTTTTGAGTTAATCTAATAATTAACAATGATTTGTTATTTTTTAAAAAACTTAATTTTTGGGCTGCCAGTATCCATCAGGCTGCAAATAGCTATTATTGGGCTGTCATTATCTTTGAGCTGCCAATAGCCATATAGGGGCTGCAAATATAAACGCCCTTTTTTTTGGAGAAACTTATTTATTTAAACTTCAAAAAATATATAAATTAGTGTCATAAGACCATAACACACCATAAATCTGTTATACCTAAGCTTTTAAAAACCGAACCGGCCAGTCGGACCGGTCGAACCGCAGACCGGGCACCCAGTTGGTCCAGTCCCGGTAAGCAAATCGCACCATCTATGAACCGTTGAAGAATTGTGGAACCGGGCGGGCGGACCAGTGGGCTGGGAATCGGGCATGAATTCATATGGTTTTTTATTATAATATATTATATACATATAAATATTAACGTATATATAAAATAAGGGAATTATTAAAGGCAAACTCAATATGGATATACGCAAACCATTGTTAATGACAAACCATATATTTTGAAAAATACTACGTGCAAATCAAATTGTTAAACACAAACCAATATTGTTAACAACAAACCAACACTCCAACTTACATAATCTAATGTTTTAGACAAAAAAACCATTCATGAGAAGTTTAGTTCAATCATTCAACAAAATAACACATTTATAACATAAAAACACCAAATATATGATATTTAATAGCAGGTAACTCTCGTGTTCAACTTTGGAGTTGGTTTATGATGTCAGTAAAATGGATGCCCCTCTGATAAGTAAAGCCTTAACAACATGCACCATAGTGGAGGTTTTGCCCGTTCCATGCATACCCAAAACAATAGTGTAATCCTTCGCAGATAGTATCTGAAAATAGAGGATCAAATATATCAGAGGGAAAATAATAAAACCTAAGATATTTCATTTAGTTAATGAAATTAGAACATCCTAAAAGATAAATTGACAGCATCCCAACTAAAACCACTAGAACAAATAAAAGCAACAAAAATCTTGCCTTCTTGATAGCTTTAAGTTGGTAATCATTTATGCAATTAATTGGAAGTACATAAGTAAATGTTGGGTCTTGACAAAGTATTCTACCATTTCCAAATCTAGGTGACTGTAAGAAATTAATAAAAAAACATTAGAATACTTGGTAAATCTTGTATGATAGTAAGAACAAATAAGGAGTAGAGTAATAAAATAATTTTAACCTCAAGATCATCAACCAAAGTTAATGCCTTCAAATAATCAAGATTCCTCCAAACCAATAATTGGAGTACCATCAAAACTTTGTCACGGAAGTGTAAGTCTTGACAAGTACAAAGATTTTCATGCGTTGGCAATAGACTCATGATACCTTGTTCATAGTATGAATAACATCGGCAATGGACAATTTTCCCACATTGCAAGTAGAATGAAATAATTTCCATTAATGAAACCTATGGAAATAATTTTGGTCAATATAGGTGGCATAGAGTGAAGTGGTAGAAATATAAAACTTTGCTCGCATGAAAGCGAGACCACAACAACATTGTAGCATGATGCAATCACAAGCACCAGATCAGAAAAAGACATCAAATTTTCAAGTAGTGCGGGGGTCACCGTGCATTCAAGAGATTTAATTAAATTTTTTCATCCACTATTCCCAAACACTGCATCATATAAAGGAATATAATTTTGAAATTCAAGATAGAGAGTTCTCCTCACTTGTAACCAATCATCATCCATATCTAAGGCGTGACTCACAGCTCGAAAATCGCAATGTCCATCGCAAAGTACATCTCTTACATCTAAGACATTCTCAAACAGGTAACTTGGTAATTGCTCACGGAATTGATTAAGCAAATGATCATTTTTAGAATGATTTCATAGATGAACTTTAGTACTCATCCATGCAGTCAACTTTCCTGTCATTCTTGGCATCTTTAATTCCTTGTTTACTTCCTCCTTCAACACATGTTCAAAGTGTGATAGGTCCTGTTTTATGGACTTCCACTCGTCCTTAAACTTCTTCAAGCTACCTTTTGTCCTACCTTTTATCCGTGTTAACCTTCCTTGTGGCTCAATTGTTTGAGTACTTGATGGATCTACAAACTCTTGATGTTTGCGTTTGATTTCCTTTTTTTGATATTCATTTGAATCAGCAAATCTTTGTGCAATAGCTTCCAATTCATTACTAATATAAATGGGAGATTCTTCATCTTTAGCATTTGTTGCCTGCAATGAAAGCTGCTTCCAATATCTATGCAATAACCATAATGGACAAGGCTTTGAATAGAATATAAAAAATAAAAGTTCATGGGCACAAGGTATACCCATCGTCAACCTTTTCTTTATGTGTGCATTCATTAACATTTTTAATTTGCTTTCCCATTTTCATCAAGTCCTCTTCCTCCTTAATACATTGTAGGGCCTTAAGAGATATTTGGCCCAAAATATCAGAATATAAAGAACCTGAGTAGTATTGATTCATCTGCATAGAACTTTGCCCAAATGACCTCTTAATATCAGTGTGTTGTAGTTTGATCATTTGGTCAAAACTCCTCCATATTGTGCCAAAATTTCCAATGGACACTTCAAGAAATTTTTTCATTTGACTGTGAGCACTCTCTACTCGATTTGTAGTAGAACTTCCCAGATGTAGATACTTATCAACCCAAGCACATACGAAATATTCCCTGTACGATTCTAGCCATGAATTGTTTACATATTGCAAGGCCTCAGGATATTAAGAGAAATCAGCAACCAGGGTATTAAACATTGAAGTAACTTTATTTTCTATTCTAGCCTCAATCATACGTTGTCAAGTGTTGAAGCCAAAATTGACCTCTCGTGGAGTTCGGTGTCCCAAAATAGGGGTGATCTCACACCTACTACACTCGGGGGAACTTCACGAACCAAAGACTTGGGAAACTAGGAATAGACCCTCGGCTCTAGCGTGGAGGTCCCACCACACACCTGGAAGATCACAAGAGCACTTCCCCTTCCTCACTAATGGCTGAGTTGGGTACCTTGGAGAGCTCTCTCACTCAACCAATAAGAAAAAACCAAGGGAGGAGGAAGCCAAAAACTCATCCCTCCAAAGGTACCCAAGGGGGTCAATTTATAGTTTTTCCAAGCCTGGGGACCAAAAGGTCTGAAATACTCCTAAGGAAAATAGGCCCTGTGTAACATCCCATTTCCGACTAGACCCCTGGGAATGGTTCTATCTTAACAGAACCCTAGAAGCCCAAGAATTGAAGTACAATGACCGACACTTCGGGTCACGGGTTGGTCACGCCCGTGACATAAGGCGTGACTCCTCCGACAATCGTCGATCTCCGTGAGACGATCGTCGAATTTGAAACCCGGGCCTGTCACGCCCGTGACCTATGTGTCATGCCCGTGACCTAGGGCATGACCCCCCCTTTGGCGATCGTCGATCTCAGCGAGACGATCGCCGAGCGCGGAATTTGCATCTTGACCCTGTCACACCCGTGACCCATGTGTCACGCCCGTGACCTAGGGCGTGACCACCCTTCGACGATCGATGATCTCAGTTCGACGATCGTCGATCCCAGAATTTGCCATTTGGGCCTGTCACGCCTGTGACCTATGTGTCACACCCGTGACCAAGGTCGAAACGTTAGGCAGACTTTAAATTTCGGTAACCGACGTCATAATCAATTCTGGTTATGGAAATGTACAGCAGGAATATTTATGGGCCGTTTCCTTCTCTAATTATTTAATAGGAAAAGAGAGAGTGAGGTCCAATAGGAAATCTCCACCTGGGTCAGCCATTTCATCTTCCACCTTTTCCTCTTCCCTGCATCATAACCGAAATGTTATTAAGAGAAACATTCATGGCCATGAATGTTTCATCCTTTCCCCTCCCCACTTGGAGATCTATAACAGCCTCCTTAGAGCAAGAGGAGAAGGTTACACGCTCGATCAAGCGGATTCAGATTGTTGCTCTTGCTGTTGAAGAAGTTCGGGAACGCCACCACCGCGCCATGGCAATCTGACATTCATCTCGCCTTCAAACCGCGAACAAGGTCCTCCTCTACTCTTTCTTCTATGGATAGATCTTAAAAATTACTTAGGAGAGATGTCGAGCTCAAAGGAGCAAGATTGAGTGAGTTTTTCCATGTTTTTCAAAAATAAATGGTGGTCGGGTTCGCCGGAAACCGCCTCTCCGGCGGCCGTGCCGCTGCCCGACGGTAGCCCTCACCTCAACAGAGGTGGTGGTGGTGGTGGCTGGCCAGGGAGATGGCTGGGTGGCCGGGAAATAGCTTTAGAAAAGGTATAGGTTTTAAGCATTTTAGTTGCTGGATCGGGCTAAAGAAGAAGATGAACAGTAACATTTTATTATATTATATATTGTATAATTAGGAATTTAAATCCCTTTACTATACACTTGGTTAAAACTGAAAATTATAGCCCGTAGGGGCTGAAACATAAAAAGTGGTCAATATAGAAAATGTAGCCCTTGAAGTCTAGTTTAATTTAAAATTGATTTCACTCGATTTGGAGTCTTTGTTAGACCACAGCACACTTTTTGGTGAGGCCTATCCATAGGGTTGTATTGACCTTAGAAAAAATTCCCCACTCCAATCCAGTCATCAAAATGACTTGAAATTTGGGGTGTGGCCTAATCTTACTTATATCTAGGTGCTATCCAAAAATGAGAATTTTTGGAAAATGTTTTTCTATAGTTTTTAGAAAAATTTAATAATCCTAGCATAATTTAATTAGATGGCTAAATGACTTCCAAACCCTCCCAAATTTTGGTGAGTGGTCCCTAGGTGTAACATAATGTTTTGGTAAAAATTTCATTTCATTTGGAGATTTTTTGATTAGGTTTGTGTCCAACCCTAGGTTGATCCTCATAGGATAATTTAGGATCAAACACCACATTGGTATTTAAGTGGTCATATCACCTCAACAGGGGCTGATATTTTGGTCACTGACTTTTTAGGGCATGATACACCCTCCAAGGGAGTTTGGAGTGGTTTGGTGTAGGGTAGCCCTAGAACCCTAGGGTAGGTGCCTTAATGGGGATTTGTAGGGTTGTGAAGGTCATGGGGTCAAATGACCTTGGACTGACTTGAAATTTAGTGGAGAGGACCATAGGGCCATTAAAGTCCTCTGGTAAAAACATTAGGGTATTTGGAGACCTTTAGCCCACCTAAAACCCTAACCCTAGTTTAGGTCACCAACCTTAATTTGAATTATTAAGCTATCTACTGAACTACAAATCAAGTAAAATTTGGGTAGGATGATTTTGTAATCCAAGTAGACATAATATAATTTTGTTGAGATTTTTGGGCTAATTTATACAGTACTTCATTTACAACCCTAATTGTGCCCTAGATAATTGTTTTGATAATTCTGGAATTTCTGTTCACTGGAGTGTAAGTAAATCTTGGATTAGGGCATCTTATAGCATATTATACCTTCTGTATTTTTATTGGAAGTTTTATCTGATTATTTTGGGTACTTTATTCTTTAATGTACTAATTGTGATATGTAGTCAAAAATATAGTTAAGGCCCAATTACTATTTGGAAAATTATGAAATTTGGTCAGTGGGTGTTTTAAATTATGATAGTCACCCTGTAATTTTCTCTGGAATTTTAGATGATTAAAAACAGTACCTCCTTCATTATATTAGGAAAATTAGTATCTTACATTAAAATAAATTCAGAGTTCAAATGTTGGAGAAAAATTATGGTACTTGGTTTATGATGGTTTCAGGTCACTATAAAGCTTCTATAATTTTCTTGGGATTTTTGAACACATATTTACAGTACTTCTTTCATAATATAGTAGAAATGGCCTGAAACGGTAAATTAGGAAATATATGCCTAAACATCTCTGAAATTTCTCAAAATTTGGAATTACTGTGTAAATGCCTTATAGGATTTTTATTGATTTTATGATTATTTATTGTTGGCTCATTAGTGCACATCATGTTCATATTAGGGCATTTGGAATCTTAGAATAAATAAATTAAATGCCAAATGAAATAGGAAAATTATTATTTTCGGGATTTAGACTAATTAGGTCATGGTAGACCTCCAGTAAATATTATATGAGATTCGGAAGACAGTTTGGAGTACCACCCCTTACATACCTCCTAAAGCTTAGGATGGTCTGCGTTTAGTAAAAACTGCAGAAGCTGAACTAGACTGGGTAATGAACTTGGGAGATGGAATTTTGGTAGTTTGCTGGTTTGGATAGTGTGAGTTAAATCAAGTTCATTATTGGAAGCCAGGATGGGTAGGGTGTGAGATTGACTTGCGATAAGTAGTGTTCGGGTTCGACGGAAGACCGTCCTCCCCGAGAAGAGGAAGAGTCAAAGTCACCCTAGGATTAGCCCACTGTAATATAAAAAGGGAATGGTTAAGGGAACCAATCAATTATAATAAGTGCCTTGGAAAGGGAGTTTTGGGATTCACCCCATCATAGCTCCTAGTACCGCTGCGAGCCCTTCACCGAGTAAACCTCGGGAAGTCCAAGGTTAACCTTAAATCTTAGGAATAAAATGATCAAGAGTAACTCTAATAATAGTTCTACCTCACACCTACACTTGTACACTTAGGAAGAAGAATTGGCATGGAATGGGTAGAGTAGGTCCGTGGTCTAAGTGCCTACTAGTAATGATAGTGGTCTGGTTAGTGATTGGGAAGTCCGGGGAGCTAGATGCTCGGGGACTTGGTATATGCTTGGTAGCCTAGAGAGCTGGAGGCTCGGTAATATGAGAACTTGTACAAATATAATTGTTATGATTGCATGTGCATAAAAGTGGTGGGTCATCGGTACTGGGCGATCGATCACACCGACAGCGGTACGTTGACTCGGCAGTGTGGGACACTTAGCCAAAGAAAGCCTGGTGGGTATAACCAGCACTAGTACGCGGATACTCTAGGTTGTGTTCTTCTAGGGGCGTACAGAAGGGCTAGGCCTGGTAGTGTGGTTACCCGCCTAGGAGTGGGGGGCCCGACCCACTGTCTCCGTTTGCCACAACGGAGGTTCCTGGGAGTGAAGCTAGCTTTCCGAACAGGGGGAACTAAAGGTCTGTGCGCATAGAGTCGGTGGGTGTGTTGCACTTGCTTGTGCATTTCATAGCATATTTGTGTGTCATAGCATAAACATTGCCACCTATCGTATAAGATGGTATGGGACGTTTTATACGATAGGCCCTACAAAACGACCCCTTGGTCTATAGGGGTAATCCCTATAAATCAATGGTTATATTCCTTGTGCTTTCACTTACTTGCTACTCCTTGTTATTTGACAACCGACACCCCAACGTATAAGTGGTATGGGACACTTTATATGATGGGAGCCCTGCAAAAGATCCCTTGGCTTATGTGCTTCCGCGCATAAGTTAAGGTTACATTTCCTACTTTCTGCTTCTATCATGTTTATTATGAAATTGCTAGCATAGGTCCGTTGTCACCTGCTTTTGACTTACTCTCCACCTTCATATCCTTCCCTTTCTTCCTCTCTGCTCGGTACCTAGGAGCCATGGGAGAAGGGGTAGGGGATGATAGGGCTTAGTCTTTATGACTAACGGTTTTCGAACCACAACATTTTAGGTGTACCATATGGAAGGGTCACGGGTGTTGCAGTTTCTGACAGAGTTGACCCCGCGATCGTGTTACCATTGTCACCAGCCGGGACATACATGGGTTAAATGCCCCTTGATGGGTGGGATCCCACCAGCTCAGCAGCCAGGAGGCCGAAGACGTAGACGCAGACGTGGATTGCGAGGCGGCGACGGCAGGCCAAAAAGGAAGAAGCACCCAGAGATGCAGCACCAGCAGAGTACGGAGTCGGTGGAGATGGGCCAGTCTATCTTGGGTGCTCTCGATTCAGTGACAGTTATAGTGACGCTTAGTTTTAGTTTTGCTCCTGCGAGTGACTTGTAGTGAGGATATGATGTACCGGGCATAAGCCCTCCTTTTGTACTCTGATTATTATTATTATTGTGGACTCTCCCTTCGTGGAGATTTATTTATATACATGTGATTATTGTGGACTTGCTTTTACTTCTTTATGCTACTGTTCTGCGATCGAAAAGGGCCGGCAGAATTGGCGTTCTGTAGTGGCGGCCTTCCCGTGAGTCGGTGCCACCGCAAAGCGACAGTTCTGGGCTAAGACCCCGGTGTTTAAAAAGAAAAAAAAAGGGGGTCTTACACCCTGGGCCAATAGAAAACATCCACACTGGGGCCAATTAGGTAACTCCACCCCAATGGCACAACGAAAAAAGCGTGGCCAAAAGAGGTCCAAGGGCGGGAGGAGGCCAAGCCATAATCCCCATCTCACTGGGCACCCGAGACGAGTGGGCGAACCGCACGAGCGAGTTCCTGGCCACTGGGCGGTCTCGCCCCATGGGCTAACTATGCGGGCGAGACCCTGGCCGCCGGCCAGTCTCGCCCCGCGATACTAAACACGCGGGCGAGACCCTGGACGCCGGCCGATCTCGCCCCGCGAGCTAACCAAGCGGACGAGACCCTGGCTGTCGGTCGGTCTCGCCCCACGAGCTAACCACGCGGGCGAGACCCTTACTGCCAACCGATCTCGCCCCGTAATACTAAACACGCGGGTGAGACCCTGACCACCGACTGGTCTCGCCCCGCGAGCTAACCGCGCAGGCGAGACCCTGGTCGCCGGCTGGTCTCACCCCGCGATACTAAATATGCGGGCGAGACCCTGGCTGCCGACCGGTCTCGCCCCGCAAGCTAATTGCACTGGGTGAGAGCCTGGCCGCAAGACGCTCTCGCCCCCGCAAGCTGACCGCTCGGGGCGAGAGCCTGGTCACAGGCCGCTCTCGCCCCTGCGAGCTAACCACCCGGCCAGTCTCTCCCTCCCCAGGGATAAAGTGCAGGGGGGCGGGATACTAGCCTCCAGCCGATCCCGCTGCTCTTACCTCGCACCTATCGAGCCGGGGGCGGGTGTCAGCCAACTTACCGCACCCGCCCCCCAAGAAGGAGCCAAGGGGGAGGCAAATTTTTCTTCCCCCTACTAGTATATAACAAGGGCTAGGCCTAAATTGGCCACCATGAGTGCAAAATCTCTCAAAATCTTAAAACATATAACTGGCCTAGATCCCTTCTGAGCTGAACTTGAGGCATTGGTGGAACGAAGATGGCACACAACGGAAGGCGCTGATGAGGGGCCTTCCGAAGATGGCGTTGTAACTGCTTGGAGTGTCAATAATGACGAACCGGCAGTTCCTTGAAGTCCCCCCCCCCTTCATTTTACTTGGAGTCCCACTCCACCTTCTACCTCCTTCCTCTCCCCTGAAAATCCGAACAGGGGTACGTATGAGGCCAACACCCTCTTTGGCTCCACCTTCATCACGTCAAATGCCTTCTTGAAAATGACGTTGACGGAGCTCTCGTTGTCAATCAAGATCCGAGAGACGGTGTAGCCTTTGATGGCTGTCTGGATGACCAGCGCATCGCAGAACGGATCCTCATGATCCGGCATGTCTTTCATCGAGAAGGTGATCTTCTCCTCCTTGGGCGGGGTCTGGGATGTCGAAGCGACGCTCTGTCGGTACATGACATGGAGGCTCGCCTTCCGAGTGGCCTCGATCCCCACTCCACCGTGGATCATTGCTATACCTCCTTGGGGTCCTACATCGACCCGATCCTCACATATGTCTTCCCCCCCCCAATCGGGGTGGAACCTCTTCAACCTGCACCGGCGGCTGCTGCTGGGCAGGGCCTCTCGCCCCCCTCACTTCTAGGAACTCGGGGCAGGTAGTTGTGGCGTGACCCTCCAACTGGTGGAAATCACAGTATGATAATGCTCTTTCTCCCCTCTTTCGGCGGGCTCGGCGGTCTCTCCCATTGCCTCTTCCTCCTTCATCTATTGCCAAGGCTTGCTGTGGTGGGGGTAGGAGCTGTCTTGGGGCTTATCTATGGAAGTTGAACCTCCCTTGGCCCCCGTGAAAGTTTCCCCCACCCTGGATGAGAGCTCTTCCTGGACCCTAGGCAGGTCCTCCCTGCTGCCTCCAGCCTGGTTCCGGACCCTCCTGTCCCTGGAACCCCTGAGCTCTCTGCTCATCTCTCTTTCTTCCTTCCTGATGCCTTGAGCCACCTTGCTCCTTTGACTCCGCCTCCGTTAGCTTTGCCAACTTCTTGATAATTGCCAGGTTGGTCGCCTCCATGGCTATCTTCTCTGCCGCCCTTTCCATCGGCTCCTCGAAAAAAAGGGGGGCCTTTCGGATCAAGCTCATCTCGAAGAACCCCTCGCGCAACCCCACCATGAACGCCATCAGAGGGCATACCCCGGCATCTCCTGGATATCTAGGATCTCCACTTGGAACCTATCAACGTAGTGGGCCAGCGACTCCTTGGCCATCTGCCTTATCAAAAAGATTGACTCAGGACTCTTCTTCCTCTTCTTGGAGGTGGAGAAGCGGAGCTCGAAGCTCCGGCTCAAGTCCTCGAACTCATAGATCGACCTTGGAGGGAGTTGATGAAACCAGACCCTTGCCTTGTCCTTCAACGTGATCGTGAAGAGGCGAAACTTGAAGGCATCCGTCATCGGCCTGATGGAGATGACATCCTCGAACCACTGCAGGTGCTGGACGGGGTCATCCATCCCGGCATAGTAAGCCATGTCAGGCTCTCTGAACCCCTCAGGAACGGGAGCCGAGATGATCAGCTCGTTGAAGGGTGACCCCCTGAGTGCTGGTCTCGCAACCTCTACTAGCGCGACCTGCTCGCCTGGAGGGCTAGCACTCGCCGGGCTTGGGAACAACTCCCGGACGGTGAGGTATCGCTCGACCCCCTCTCCCATCCTATCCTTCACAGGTCGCCTACCTGGTGCACTTCCTTCTCCCCCTGCTGGGGTCATCTCGCTTGTGCCCCTAGGAGGCAGCTCGCCAAGAACACTCTGGGTTAGCTCGTCGAGACCCCTGGGAGCCAGTCTCTGGGGGTAGGGGTTGAGCTATAAGCCCGAGGGGCAATGCTTCTCAACATCTCCATGATGTCTTGGATGGAAGCCATGAACTCCTCCCTTTCTACAAAGGGTCCGGGGTTGGGGAGCTCGCCGAGATAATCACCACCTCCCTAATCTCCAGCCATGACACTCTCCCGAGATCTTCTGTGCTGTTCACTCTCCACGCTCACCGTACCAAAAATATTGAAGACAAAATTGACCTCTCGTGGTGTAACACCCCGAAACTCAAAAAAATGTCAGGTGGCATTTTGAGCCAAATCTGGGATTTGGCAGAGGTAACACGGCCTGGTACACGGGCGTGTCCCATGGCGTATCATGTGCGGGTTCGACGTTGGCCGTGTGGTCGGCAAAATTGAAGTCAATGATCGTCGGGGCAGTAAACACGGCCTGGGACACGGGCGTATCCCAGGGCGTGTCAGGTACTCGAAGCCTTTCACTCAACGATCGTTGAGTGAGGGCGCATGGCCTGAGCCCAGGCGTGTTCGGGTCCGACACAGCCGTGTGGAATTTGACACGGGCATGTCGAATACCCGTGTCCTGCTCGGGTCGTTTGGCGAGTTGTGCTAAGGCAGCAACACGGCCTGGGACACGGGCGTGTCCCAGGGTGTGTCTAGCACACGACATGTGACACGGGCGTGTCACATGGCCGTGTCGTGCTCTGGTTGTTTTGGACCTGTGTCGATGGAGGAACACGCCCAGCTACACGAGCGTGTACTGTATAATACGGACATGTCAAGCCTTACACGGGCGTGTCGAGTGCCCGTGTTCTTTTTAGGACGTGACGGTTTTGACGGCAAATGGGTGACACGGCCTTGGAAACGGGCGTGTCGCAAGCCGTGTTCGGCCTAGTGGTGGAGACGACGGCCCCCAAGTTGTTGATGACGGCACGCTAACGGATGACCCTCCTTCGTCTCCAACAAAGGACTCGCGTCGCCATTGCGTTCGTATGGAGTGGCGCTACAATCTCCTCCCTCGGCGCAAGACAAATAACTAGTTGAACTTCTTCTATTATTAGCTTGAGAGCATTTATATTTTTAGCATGCTTTATTTAATCATTTGGAGTATGTTATTTTATTTGGGCTGCATGTAGCCATGGAGTGTGTTATTTTATTTGGGCTACATATAGCCAAGACTTGGAGTTAAGCCTATATATAGGCATGTAGTGTTTTGTTTAAGTTAAGTTAAATGAAGAAAAACTCTTAACCCTAATCTTTCCTAAAGTTCTCTCTCTACCTCTCTTATCCGCCACCCTCCTCTCTCTCTCTCTAAGCATTCGGCCAACCCTCTCCTCCCTCATCTTCCTCTTCCAAAATTGCCACCCCTTCCTCTTCCACCTCAAGTCCGGTCGCCCCTCTCCTCCCTCTTCCATAGCCGCCTCCTCCTCTCCCTCTACATCAACCATTCTCCACTACCCATAGCCGGCCGACTGTTGCGCGATAGGGTTCGAAGAAAATAAACGCAACCGAACTAGCAATCCAATGAGGCAAGTATACCTATCGAATTGTAGCTAGGGGACACAAGTGTCGTATTGAAATCCGGGAACTGTTGAGTATGCTTACTCACACGAAGACTATTATCTTATCGACGGAAAAACTAGGGTTTTAGAGAATCTAATTGCAAGGAAGGAAGTAAAGCTAAAGCTAGAAAGAGAGCTATTACAGTTAATTAAAGAGCATAAGAAAATCGATTACTATGAAAGGTTGAAAATATGAAAAGGAAATGCACTCGATCAAGAATCACCTCGGCTAAAGACGATTAAGAAAATGCGATAAAAATCTAAACTTAATAGGATAAAGGTCCTTGACCGTGGAGGTTCCTAAAGCTTGAACACGCTTCTCTCGAAGTCGTGCCCAACTGAGTTTAGGAAGGTCCGACCGACTCTCGTATAAATCGGAGGCCTAAAACTCGCTTTATGCGGTGAACCCCACTATTGGATTTTACTCCAATCCGGGAGATTTGGACGTCTGCCTCTCTCGAGGGGTGCGTACAACTTCCTTTACTCTTGAATGCTCACTTCATTCTATCGGCCTCTCGGCTAGCCCAGAATGAAAGCAAAGGTGGAGGGTATATATCGATAATATACCTCCAACCCATGATTAATCAAGAGTAATTCAAGGCCCTAACCTAAAAAGAAAAGATTAATTAAAACATCATAACTTAATCGCTCTAACCTCGGATCATCAAGATCGAGTACAAGGAGGATTAGTTAATATAATGGAGTGGAGGAGGGGGGATGAGTAGTAAAGCATATAAAAGGAACACTAGTAAAGGAAGAGCACTTATATTAATTAAAAGGAGCAAGTTACACTAATGAAATTGAAATTACAAGTGCATGAATTAAAGTCCTATTCTAGCCTTATATTAAGCAATAAGAAAAAGCAAGATTACAACACAAGCTAAGGCAAACTAAAAACTAAACAATGGTTAAAAGAAAATTACAGAGAGAGAGAGAGAGAGAGAGAGAAGCATAAGAAAGATCAAGAAACAAAGGGGCAGCACCTCCCCCTCTCAACAAAAGCTTGCTGAAATGGAAGGGGGTCTGAATTTATAGGAAAAATTCTCGGGTTGGTCACGCCCTACGACACGCCCTAGGGGGGCGTGTCAGGGGGCGTGACATGTACGAAGTTGACCTCGGGCCTTGGATTCTGGTGGGAGGGATGATTGCTTCTGTACATCGGTTGACACGCCCTTGGTCACGCCCGTGTAGGTGGGGCGTGATACGTACGTCGCGTCGAAATCATTGGTCGGAAATCTGTCAGTCGTCGGAAAAGTTGATGTCACGCCCCAGGTCACGCCCGTGATGGGGGGCGTGACAGTACTGTTGCGTGCTGTGGCGGAACCTGCATTCAATGCGGCGGCAGGCTTTGTGGCAGAGGGCGACATGCCCTTGGTCATGCCTGGAGACACGCCCGGGGAGGGCGTGTCAGGGGGGCGTGACAGCCGTTTTGTTTGTTTTTCTGTCCCTTCCAGCAGGAGTCCTCGGGATCGGGTGACACACCCTAGGTCATGCCCAGGGAGGGCGTGACAGGGGGGCGTGTCAGGTCATTTTTGACCAATTTTCTAGAAACCTTCAAAAAGACAAGAAAAAGTCAGTAGTAATAATATTTACATAAAAATGATAAAAAAATAAACTTCTAATGGACATGATTTGTACAATATAAAATAGAAAATACGATAATAGTTTAGGCTACAAAACGTATTATCAAATTCCCCGAGGCTTAAGCTTTGCTTGTCCTCAAGCAAAAAATATAAAAACTAGATAATCATAAAAAAAAGACTAATCAAAAAGTTCTAATTATGCCTACACAAGTACTATGCGAAATTCTAAGTAGGGAAAAGGTGAAGTGTAAATCTAAAACAATTATTTAGGTATGGTAAAACTTTTATAAACTTATTTAATAAAAACAAATCATCAAAAATTTTAACGAAGTTTTTTTAAATAGACTTAAGCAAAGCATCAAAAATGAAAAAAACGCATTGAGTTGTTACTAGATCCAAGCAACGCATTATAATTATATCAATTTAATTAACAAAAATCTAAGTTTAAATCCAAAACTACCACTGATTTACTTTTCTTCTTTTCTTAGTTGTTAAATAAGATTCAAAAGGCGAGAATCAAAAGGACTTAAATAGGACAGAAACGTTTGGTTTAGGAATATGATTAGGAGTGGAACTCAAAGATAAACGTGAAGGCTTAAAATCACACTAAACCAGATCAAAGAGTTTCAAAAAATTTCATAAATATATATAAATTTTTTTCTTTCTTCTTTTTTTCATTTTTTTTTATTTTCAAAACAAAGGCCATAAATATTTTTATTTTCCTTTTGAATTGGCCAAACAGAAATAAACATAACTTTTGAGCATACTTTTTTCAAAAACCTTTCTCCCACAAAAATCACAAAATATCCTATCAAAATCGTGAAAATATTTTATAAAACTCAAAAAGGCTAGTGTGATTAGATAAGTTGAAAATTTTTGCTTTGGTGAAAATGAAATGAAGGGAGGAGCTATCAAATGAAATCGGAAAAAAGGCTCAAAAACGGCTTACTAGTGGTAAAAATTTTTAGGTTGGCAGGAAAGCTCAAACGAAAATAAAAACGGCCTAAATCATTTTCACGCTTTTGAATTTATTTAAAACAAAGGTTTGAAAAATTTCAAAAAGCGAGTCCTAAATAATAAAAGAAGATTGATGAAATTAACTTGAAAATAGAAATAATAGGTGACTTGGATCGTTCACATCTGCTGCGCTATTCAAAAGTTTACTTTACAAAAATTATTAAAAAACGAAAAAGAAAATAGTGGATGATGACTTTTTGAGAAAGTAAAGGAAATAAAAAACAAAAAACCATAATAGAAATGCGAGTTTTAGAAAATTATTTCACCTTAACATGCTACTGTGAATTAGAAACACAATATGGCCAACATTTTACTTGTGAAACATAATTAAAAAGAACGATTAGAAATCTTATAATTAACTAAGTTGTTTATAGGAGATTTTGAGTAAAACAAAAACAAAAACTATGGGTACTATCGAAATACCAAAATGTCTAAACTATTCAAAAACACAAATTTTTTTTTAAAATTTTGTGAAATATTCTCTTTTTTTTTTTGAATTTTAAGATATTCATTTTTTTTTATTATTTTGGAAATATTTAAGAAGAATAAAAAAAGGAAAGAAAAAGTATTTACACTAAGCAAAAATGAAGGAGGAAGTCCTCCCCCAAGCTTAAAATGGACATTGTCCTCAATAGCTAAAGAAGGGGATTAGAGAAGGGGAGAACAATAAAGTACAGAATTGAAAGACAGAATTGAAAGACAGGATTGAAAGACAGAATTGAAAGACAGGATTGAAAGATAGGTACTTCCCCGGATTTATTTGCTGCGAAAGCTAAGTGATGCCGCTCCCCCGAATGTCTTCTTTGGACTTCGTGATGGATTCAGCAACGTTAGAGCAGGCGATCGCAAAAGCTTCAGCTTGTCGGAGCCGTCCGAGGCAAAAATTGTAAAATAAAGAAAACAGAAAAAGATAACTTGGGTTGCCTCCCAAGAGCGCCCTTTGGTTAAAGCGTCGTTGAGCTCGACGCATCAAAAAAATAATATTGTCCAGAAATATTGTTGTCCAAAAATAAAATTGTTTTTAACAAAAATTAAGAGTTTAAAGTTAGAGTTCGTGAAGCAGAAACTTAATAATGTTTGGACTGACATCATCATCACTAGAAAAATAGAGTTTAAGACGCTGATCATTCGCTTTGAAATTACCCTTATCAGGATGAGAAATTAAAACAGTTCCATAAGGAAATACTTCTAAAATAGAAAAGGGGCCAGACAAGCGAGATTTTAATTTGCCCGGAAATAAACGTAAACGAGAATTATATAAAAGGACTTGGTCGCCCGGCTTAAAGTTTTTAGGGTGCCTTAAGTGTTTATCGTGTAAACGCTTCGTCCGCTCTTTATAAAGTTTATTATTTTCATAAGCATAAGAGCGCCACTCATCGAGTTCATTTAGTTGAAATTTTCGAAGGTCACCGACTGAGTGGGGATCGAAGTTTAAAAATTTTAAGGCCCAAAAGGCGCGGTGTTCGAACTCTACGGGCAGATGGCACGATTTTCCATAGACCAGCCGATACGGCGTACATCCGAGGGCGGTTTTGTACGCTGTTCGGTAGGCCCATAGAGCATCGTCAAGTTTTGCTGACCAGTCTTTCCTAGAAGTTGAAACAGTCTTTTCTAATATTCTTTTTATTTCTCTATTAACTACTTCGACTTGTCCGTTAGTTTGGGGGTGGTAGGCAGTGGAAAGCTTATGTGTAACGCCGTATTTGGTAAGGATTTTTGAAAATTGTGCGTTATAGAAATGGGAACCCCTATCGCTAACGATCGCGCGTGGCGTACCGAATCTAGAAAATAATCTTTTTAAAAACGTGACTACAACTCGGGATTCGTTCGTAGGAAGAGCTTGGGCCTCAGCCCATCGTGAAACATAATCAACAGCAACTAAAATAAATTTGTTTCCGAAGATAGAAGGAAGGGGGCCAACAAAATCAATTCCCCAGAGGTCTAAAATTTCGCACTCTAAGAAATAATTTTACGGCATTTCATTTTTATTAGAAATGTTGTCTGACCGTTGGAAACTATCACACCTACTCACAAAGGCTTGCGCGTCTTTAAATAGGTCAGGCCAGTAAAAACCTGTGCAAAGCACCTTGTGAGCGGTGCGAGCAGCTTGATAGTGCCAACCTGTCGGACCTTCAGGCAAATGTTTTAGAATATCAATTCCTTCATCATAAAAACACATCTCCTTATCACTTGATCCGCACAAATTCTGAAAAGATGCGGGTCTTCCCAAAAGTAGTTCTTCAGCTCAGAAAAGAATTTCTTCTTTTGCTGAGAGGAGAACTCTTTTGGGAGCACCCGGGCCACTAGATAGTTGGTGATGTGCGCGAACCAAGGAGAAGTAGATGTGTTAACTAAAAGCAGCTTCTCATCAGGAAAATAATCATTAAAAGATTTTTCATTTAATTTTTCTATAAATGGTTTATCTAATCTGGATAGATGGTCGGCGGCCAAGTTCTCGACTCCTCGCTTATCACGGATCTCTAAGTCAAACTCCTGGAGGAGTAAGACCCAGTGAATCAAGCGAGGCTTGGCATCCATTTTGGCAAGAAGGTACTTGAGGGCCGAGTGGTCCGTAAAAACAATGATTTTTGAAAGTGTAATGTAAGGGCGGAATTTATCAAATGCGAATACTACAGCTAAGAGCTCCTTCTCGGTTGTGGTGTAATTTTCTTGTGCAGATGTGAGGGTTTTACTAGCGTAATAGATGGGGTGGAAGTTTTTAGATATGCGTTGACCTAATATGGCTCCCACCGCAAAACTACTCGCATCGCACATAATCTCGAAAGGAATGTCCCACACCGGAGCTATCATAATCGGTGCGTTAATTAACTTTTCTTTAATTAATTCGAAGGCAGAAAGGCAAGAGTCATCAAAAATGAATGGAGCGTCTTTTTCTAAGAGATGGGTGAGGGGCTTATTGATCTTGGAGAAGTCCTTTATAAAACGACGGTAAAAGCCAGCGTGGCCTAGGAAACTTCTTATAACTTTTATGTTTGTAGGCGGCGGCAACTTCTCAATAACTTTTATCTTGGCAACGTCTACCTCAATACCTTTAGCAGAAATTTTATGACCCAAAACTAACCCTTCCCTCACCATAAAATGGCATTTTTCCCAATTTAGGGCAAGGTTAGTTTCTTCGCATCGTTCTAAGACTTTTTCGAGGTTTTCTAAACATCTATCGAAGGAATCGCCGAACACGGAGAAATCGTCCATAAATACCTCCATAATACTTTCTACGTACTTGTCAAATATTGCGAGCATACATCGCTGGAATGTAGCTGGCGCATTGCACAATCCAAATGGCATTCTTCGGTAAGCGAAGGTGTCGAAGGGACAAGTAAACGTAGTTTTCTCTTGGTCCTCGGGAGAGATGGGTATTTGAAAGTACCCCGAGAGGCCATCGAGAAAACAATAAAAGCTATGGCCGGAGAGACGTTCTAAAATCTGGTCGATAAACGGCAAAGGAAAGCTGTCCTTGCGGGTGGCGTCATTCAACTTACGATAATCTATACACATACGCCAACCCGTCACCGTCTGTGTCGGGATTAATTCATTATTCTCATTACTAACTATGGTTATCCCTCCCTTCTTTGGAACTACCTGAACGGGGCTAACCCACTTACTGTCCGAAATAGGGTAGATAATTCCTGCGTCTAATAATTTCATAACCTCGCCCTTAACTACTTCTTTCATATTCGGGTTTATACGGCGCTGAGGTTGAATAGAGTTACGCGAATTATCTTCCATTAAAATTTTATGGGTACAGAAAGATGGGCTTATGCCCTTGATATCAGAAATTTGCCAAGCAATAGCCCGGCGATGCTTACGTAGAACTAGAAGAAGTTTATCGTTTTGCGTATCCGTGAGGTAGGCCGAAACGATAACTGGTAACTTGGAATCTTTTTCTAAGAAAGCATACTTAAGGTGTTCAGGAAGTTCTTTAAGTTTTAGGGTAGGGGGTTCTTCATATTTAGAGATTCTTTCTTTTTCAAAAATAATATCTTCATAAACTTTTTTATAAGGAACGTAATAAGGGGTGGGGCTAGCAGCCAAGAAGGCTTCTTGTAGCGATTCAGTGGGAAGAAAAGAGGAAGAACAAAAATCAGAAAATTCATTTTCAAACTCAGAAAGACAATCAGAAGATTCATCACTTCCCTGCAGCGATACAGCGGGAAGAGAAGAAGAAAAATAAAAATCAGAAAGTTCTTTTTCAAAGTCGGAGAGGCAGTAGGAAGATTCATCACTCACGGCGTCTACGAAAAAACATGAGTCATCATTTGCTAGGGTGTTCTTCATCGAAGGTGTGATAGAAAAAGTGACTTCGTCGTCTCCTACTCGAAGGAAGAGCTTACCATTGCTTACATCAATGATGGCTCTGGAGGTGGCAAGGAAGGGTCGGCCAAGGATCAGGGGAACCTCGACGTCTTCTTCGATGTACAAAATGACAAAGTCCACCGGGAAGATGAACTTGTCGACTTTCACTAGAACGTCCTCCACTATTCCTAACGGGTACTTGACGGATCTATCGGCTAGCTGGATACTCATACGCGTGGGGTTAAGGCTACCAATTCCTAGCTTTTTAAACAATGAAAAGGGCATCAGGTTTATACTCACGCCTAAGTCGCCTAACGCGTGTTTAACAAAAAGATCACTGAAGACACACGGGATAAAGAAACTACCCGGGTCACTGATTTTCTTCGGCAAACCGTTTGTTAAAACAACAGAGCACTCGGCGTTTAGCATGACGTGCGAAAGATTCCCTAACTTCTTCTTGTTGGTGAGGAGGTCCTTAAGATACTTGGCATATTTCGGCATCTGCGAAATAGCCTCGTGGAAGGGAAGATTAATGTGGATTTGCTTGAAGATCTCTAAGAAGCGGGAGTACTGATCATCTTGACGTTGTCTATTAAGTTCGGAGGGGTATGGAGGAGTTGGATGATTTTTGAAGATGGGTGGTGGAGTGAGATTTTTTTCTAAAACAGGGGTGATAACTTCTTCAGCAGAGGGTGGAATTTTTAAAACGGGAGCGGAGCTTTGATTTTTAAAGGTGGGAGCGGAGCTTGCCTCGGGATCTTCACTTACCATACCGGAGACTTGCTTCCCACTCCGAAGAGTTATAGCTTTCGCTTGCTCTCTCGGGTTGGGTTTGGTATTGGAAGGTAGAGACCCTACGGGTCGCTCAGAAATTATTTTCGCGAGCTGTCCTACCTGGTTTTCTAGACTTTTTATGCTTCCGGTTAAAGTTCTTATAGTAGCGTCATTTGTGGTGATATATTTAGAAAGTAATTCCTCCAAGCTTGGAGGTTTTGGGTAATTTTGAAGAGGTGGTGGTGGTGGTGGTGGTGCAGAAAAATCATTTTGCAGTGGTGGGCGCATCGCATTCGATGGATTACTCCATGAAAAGTTCGGGTGATTTCTTAAAGCAGGGTTATAACTATTCGAAAAATTAAAACCAGGAGGATGAAAATTCGCAGCAGAAAAATTATTAAAAGCAGTTCTAGGCATATTATTAACATAATCTAAATGTTCTGGAGTAGGGGTTGCAGATTCCCATACCTGAGGGGCGGAGGCAGCAGTCATATCCGTGATTTTTTTGCTTAGGATTTCTACTTGCAGAGCGAGCTGGGAGACGTTGTCCACTTCAAAGATACCTGCAGGCTTGTTTGGGTGGGACCTAGGCACATTCCACTGATAAGTGTTCATGGTCATGTCCTCAAAAAGCTCAAGAGCTGCTTCCGGGGTCTTATGATTTAAAGTACCGCCAGAAGCTGCGTCTATCATTTGCTTCGTGCTTTTATTTAGCCCGTTATAGAACATCTGCACTTGTAACCATACAGGCAGCGCGTGATGTGGGCATCGTCTTAATAATTCTTTAAATCTCTCCCAGGTTTCATATAGGGTTTCAGAGTCTATTTGTCCGAAGGCAGAGATATCGTTCCTAAGTTTTGCAGTTTTAGCTGGCGGAAAATACTTCGCCAAAAAATTTTCAGTTAATTCATTCCAGGTGGTTATGCTATTTTTAGGTAAAGTGTTAAGCCACTGCTTAGCTTTAGTTCTTAAAGAGAAGGGGAAGAGTCTTAGCCTGATTGCATCATTTGTGACACCATTTATCTTGAAGGTGTCACAAATTTCAAGAAAACTAGCTATATGTGCGTTCGGATCTTCATCTTGAAGTCTGTCAAATTGCACATATTGCTGCACCATTTGAATTATGCTAGGCTTTAATTCGAAGTTATTATTTGCTATAGCAGGGCGGACTATACTTGATTCTGTTCCCTCGAGATTTGGTCGTGCATAATAGGACATAGTCCTTTTCACGACCTCATCTACGTTGGGTTCTTCCATTCTTAAAGTAGCAAATGACTCGGAGTCCTCAACCGGCACTTGGATAGTAGGACCTTGAAATTGCGATCTTCTCTGAAGAGTACGCTCAATTTCGTGGTCCAAGTCCAAAATAACCGACGGACTCCCGTGGGTCATGCACTAAAAGAACAGAAAAGAAGAAAAGAAAGAGAAATAGGATAAACTAGAAAGAAAAAAAAACTAGATTAGAAAAAAAAAAAAATTTGAAATAGATTTTTTTATAGATTAACTCCCGAACTTCCCAAGGACTATCCCGTGAAGGGTTCGCAAGGTACTAGACAAGATAGTGGCGCTTAAAGCCCTTTGCCCTTTTCGAGAGAATTAGGTGGCGTAGAAAAATTGTGAAGTTGGTTACTATTAAGAGCGGTGATAAATTTTTTTGATTTTTAAAACTTTAAAGAAAGAGGATGAGAAAGAGAAAAGATAAAATTAATAGGTTCGTGTTTTCAATATATCAACGAAAGTTGGGTCCCCGGCAACGGTGCCAAAAACTTATTGCGCGCTAGGGTTCGAAGAAAATAAACGCAACCGAACTAGCAATCCAATGAGGCAAGTATACCTATCGAATTGTAGCTAGGGGACACAAGTGTCGTATTGAAATCCGGGAACTGTTGAGTATGCTTACTCACACGAAGACTATTATCTTATCGACGGAAAAACTAGGGTTTTAGAGAATCTAATTGCAAGGAAGGAAGTAAAGCTAAAGCTAGAAAGAGAGCTATTACAGTTAATTAAAGAGCATAAGAAAATCGATTACTATGAAAGGTTGAAAATATGAAAAGGAAATGCACTCGATCAAGAATCACCTCGGCTAAAGACGATTAAGAAAATGCGATAAAAATCTAAACTTAATAGGATAAAGGTCCTTGACCGTGCAGGTTCCTAAAGCTTGAACACGCTTCTCTCGAAGTCGTGCCCAACTGAGTTTAGGAAGGTCCGACCGACTCTCGTCTAAATCGGAGGCCTAAAACTCGCTTTACGCAGTGAACCCCACTATTGGATTTTACTCCAATCCGGGAGATTTGGACGTCTGCCTCTCTCGAGGGGTGCGTACAACTTCCTTTACTCTTGAATGCTCACTTCATTCTATCGGCCTCTCGGCTAGCCCAGAATGAAAGCAAAGGTGGAGGGTATATATCGATAATATACCTCCAACCCATGATTAATCAAGAGTAATTCAAGGCCCTAACCTAAAAAGAAAAGATTAATTAAAACATCATAACTTAATCGCTCTAACCTCGGATCATCAAGATCGAGTACAAGGAGGATTAGTTAATCATAATGGAGTGGAGGAGGGGGGATGAGTAGTAAAGCATATAAAAGGAACACTAGTAAAGGAAGAGCACTTATATTAATTAAAAGGAGCAAGTTACACTAATGAAATTGAAATTACAAGTGCATGAATTAAAGTCCTATTCTAGCCTTATATTAAGCAATAAGAAAAAGCAAGATTACAACAAAAGCTAAGGCAAACTAAAAACTAAACAATGGTTAAAAGAAAATTACAAAGAGAGAGAGAGAGAGAAAAGCATAAGAAATATCAAGAAACAAAGGGACAGCACCTCCCCCCTCAACAAAAGCTTGCTGAAATGGAAGGGGGTCTGAATTTATAGGAAAAATTCTCGGGTTGGTCACGCCCTACGACACGCCCTAGGGGGGCGTGTCAGGGGGCTTGACATGTACGAAGTTGACCTCGGGCTCTGGATTCTGGCGGGAGGGATGATTGCTTCTGTACGTCGGTTGACATGCCCTTGGTCACGCCCGTGTAGGTGGGGCGTGACATGTACGTCGCGTCGAAATCATTGGTCGGAAATCCGTCAGTCGTCAGAAAAGTTGATGTCACGCCCCAGGTCACGCCCGTGACAGGGGGCGTGATAGTACTGTTGCATGCTGTGGCGGAACCTGCATTCAATGCGGCGGCAGGCTTTGCGGCAGAGGGCGACACGCCCTTGGTCACGACTGGAGACACGCCCGGGGAGGGCGTGTTAGGGGGGCGTGACAGTCGTTTTGTTCGTTTTTCTGTCCCTTCCAGCAGGAGTCCTCGGGATCGGGTGACACGCCCTAGGTCACGCCCAGGGAGGGCGTGACAGGGGGGCGTGTAACATCCCGACTTTTATTGGGCCACCAGAACCCTAGTGGGCCCAATAAAAGTGGCCCGGACCCTACCCATGACCCAGTGAGGGGTAGCCCAAGGTAGGAAATAGAGCTAGAGGACTCCGAATTGAGTTCCGTCAGTTCCTGTGGCCTCGTATAGTCAATACGAGCGCATCGGAACTCGTTCAATTGAACCTATAGGTCATATAGTGGATTTGGCTATTCCTCGCAGAACGACGCGAAAATGAGATTGTTGGATATTGACATAGAGAACTCCGATTTGAGTTCTGTCAATTCCTATGACTTCGTATAGTTGATACGAACGCATCGGAACTCGTTGCGCCGCGATTCGAAGACTAACGATGATTCTGGGCGTTTTGACCGTTTTAGCACGCTACGACGCGCAAATATCGGTCTTTCGCCAAACGAACTCCGATTCGACCCCAGTCAGTGGCATCGGACTCGTATAGTCAATACAAAGTCAATGGAAGTCATCCCGATCAATTTCGACGATAATTGGTCAACCCGTGGTCAAATCAAGCATTGTCGTGCACCGAAAAGCGTGCACACACCAATTATGACACGACACCCGAACCTTGACCCGACCCCGATGACTTGGACCCACATTGACTTTGACCAGCAAGGGGGACCCACCCTAGGGTTGACTTAGTCAAACCCTCTTAAAAATCCACTTTTTGGATTTTTTTTTTCCTAAATGAGGAGCCCACCTCCTCTCCAAAAGAGGATGACTCATGCCCTCCTCACTCTCCTTGGGCCCCCCCAACCAGTATTGAAGCCTAGGATAGGTGGAGGCCCACCCCACCCCTCTTCTCCTCTTTTTCCCCTCTCTTCCCAAAAGGCCCAAGCCCATTTAGGGCCTCATTCATTTTCCCCACATGGGGGAAAATGAGGTACCTCCAGCTGTCCAAGGACAGCTGGAGGGTGGGATTAAACCCTCCTTAAGGAGGGATAGTCCCACACCACCGAAAGGGAGGGAGCTCCCCCTCCGCCTCCCTATAAAAGCCACCCAACCCCCCTCTCTTTCCCTCACAGCTCTCAGAGCACCCTCTCCCCCTTCTCCCCCCTCTGCCGGAGCTCTGGTGGTCGGAAAAAGGCAAGCCAAGGAGCTCCTCCCCCTCCTCCTCCACCTTGAGCCATGTCCGACCAAGCCGTCCCTCCCGAGCCCGCCAAACTCAGGTGGAACCTTCTCTTCCTCCCCCTCCCCATTTCTGACGTGGTGCATGCGAGCTCCGGCGGCCGGAGCGCCGCTGCCGTCACCCCCTCCCCTCCCGTTTTTTTAAAAAAAATGGCTCCGGCGATGGCCGGCGGCGGCAGGCCGGGAAGGCTAACAGAGTCGCTGACGCCTTGAGCCGCCAGCCTGCGATAGCCGGGAGTTGGATGGAGCAGATCCCTAAAGAACTTTTCCAGTCTCTGATAGACATGGAGATTACCCTGGTTGCCCGAAGAGATCCGGAAGAGTACTACTCGCAGCTGTATTGGATGGAAATCCAATGCGACATCCGGGACCGGATACGAGAAGCCCAGAAGATCGATCCAGAAGTGATGCTGATCGTCCGATCTCTGCAAGGAGGGGCACAGGAGGACTATAAACTGCATGACGGGATTCTGCAATTCAAGCATCGCATATTTGTTCCCGTTACCGGAGGGATTCGTGAAGAAATTTTGCAAGAGGCCCATCAGTCCAGGTACTCGATTCACCCTGGCGTAGTTAAGATGTACGTGGACTTGCGCAGGACTATTTATTGGCCTGGAATGAAAAGAGATGTCACCGACTTCGTAGCCCGGTGTCAGACCTGTCAGAAGGTTAAGGCTGAATGCCGCAGTCCGGGAGGCCTATTACAGCCCCTGCCGATACTAGAGTGGAAGTTCGAAGACATCTCCATGGACTTCATCCACGACCTACCTCGATCCCGCGCTGGGAATGACTCAATATGGGTGGTCGTAGATCGAGTCACCAAGGTAGCGTGGTTCATTCCAAACCGACAAGGTGACGGAGTAGATATCCTGGCCAGGATGTTCCTAGAGCAAGTGGTACGATTCCACGGAGTACCAAAGTCCATCGTGTCAGATCGTGACGGGCGTTTCACATCTAAGGAGTGGAGGCGGGTGTAGGCGTATTTAGGAACCAAGTTGGCCTTCAGCACTGCCTTCCACCCGCAGACAGACGGACAGACGGAGAGGACGAACCGAACGATGGAGGATCTTCTTCGACTGTGCATAGTGGAGCACAATGAGCCATGGGAGCAGCTGTTGCCGTTGGTTGAATTTTCTTACAATAACAGCTACCAGGCTAGTATTAAGATGGCTCCATACGAGGCATTGTATGGAAGATGTTGCCGAACCCCGTTGACTTGGGCTCGGGAAGAGGACCCGGAATCCTTGGGAGTGGCTTACATCGATGACACTACGGCGGCGATACGGCTGATCCAGGAGCGGATACGGGAAGCGCAGAGCTGGCAGGCTAAGTACTATGATGCGCGGCACCGACCGGTGGAGTTTAGCGTGGGGGAAATGGTGTTCTTGAAAATAAAACCCATGCATGGTGTCTCCCAGTTGAGGAAGCAGAAAAAGTTAGACCCCCGCTTCTTGGGCCCCTATCAGGTGATAGAGCGGGTTGGCCCCGTCGCCTATCGTTTGGCCTTGCCCCCAGAGTTGGGGAATCTCCACGATGTGTTTCATGTCTCTTCCTTGAGACGAGTCCTCCGGCAACCAGAGCAGTACCTTCCTACTCCACCAGTGCAGCTACAATCAGACAGATCCGTCCGGCTCGAACCCGTCAGAGTAGTGGATTATAAGGTCAAGACACTACGCAACAAAATCATTCCGATGGTTAAGGTGTTATGGTCAAACTGCGGACGAGAAGAGTTCACATGGGAACCTGAAATACTCCTCCGAGAAAAGCACCCAGAGCTCTTTCCCCAGGTATGTTACTTTTCCCCCCTACTTCAAGCAAATTTTCGGGGACGAAAATCCTTTTATTTTTATTGGATTGTAACATCCCGACTTTTATTGGGCCACCAGAACCCTAGTGGGCCCGATAAAAGTGGCCCGGACCCTACCCATGACCCAGTGAGGGGTAGCCCAAGGTAGGAAATAGAGCTAGAGGACTCCGAATTGAGTTCCGTCAGTTCCTGTGGCCTCGTATAGTCAATACGAGCGCATCGGAACTCGTTCAATTGAACCTATAGGTCATATAGTGGATTTGGCTATTCCTCGCAGAACGACGCGAAAATGAGATTGTTGGATATTGACATAGAGAACTCCGATTTGAGTTCTGTCAATTCCTATGACTTCGTATAGTTGATACGAACGCATCGGAACTCGTTGCGCCGCGATTCGAAGACTAACGATGATTCTGGGCGTTTTGACCGTTTTAGCACGCTATGACGCGCAAATATCGGACTTTCGCCAAACGAACTCCGATTCGACCCCGGTCAGTGGCGTCGGACTCGTATAGTCAATACGAAGTCAACGGAAGTCATCCCGATCAATTTCGACGATAATTGGTCAACCCGTGGTCAAATCAAGCATAGTCGTGCACCGAAAAGCGTGCACACACCAATTATGACACGACACCCGAACCTTGACCCGACCCCGATGACTTGGACCCACATTGACTTTGACCAGCAAGGGGGACCCACCCTAGGGTTGACTTAGTCAAACCCTCTTAAAAATCCACTTTTTAGATTTTTTTTCCCAAATGAGGAGCCCACCTCCTCTCCAAAAGAGGATGACTCATGCCCTCCTCACTCTCCTTGGGCTCCCCCAACCAGCATTGAAGCCTAGGATAGGTGGAGGCCCACCCCACCCCTCTTCTCCTCCTTTTCCCCTCTCTTCCCAAAAGGCCCAAGACCATTTAGGGCCTCATTCATTTTCCCCACATGGGGGAAAATGAGGTACCTCCAGCTGTCCAAGGACAGCTGGAGGGTGGGATTAATCCCTCCCTCAGGAGGCATTAGTCCCACACCACCCAAAGAGAGGGAGCTCCCCCTCCCCCTCCCTATAAAAGCCACCCAACCCCCCTCTCTTTCCCTCACAGCTCTCAGAGCACCCTCTCCCCCTTCTCCCCCCTCTGCCAGAGCTCTGGTGGCCGGAAAAAGGCAAGCCAAGGAGCTCCTCCCCCTCCTCCACCACCTTAAGCCATGTCCGACCAAGCCGGCCCCTCCCGAGCCCGCCAAACTCAGGTGGAACCTTCTCTTCCTCCCCCTCCCCATTTCTGACGTGGTGCATGCGAGCTCCGGCGGCCGGAGCGTCGCTGCCGTCACCCCCTCCCCTCCCGTTTTTTTAAAAAAAAATGGCTCCGGCGATGGCCGGCGGCGGCAGGCCGCCGGACCACCGCCGGAGGGAGCGCCCACCACCGGGCAGTCGACCGGTGGTGGAGCCACGGCCGGCCAGCGGCTGGGAAGACCCGTAAGGGGTGGCGGGATGAGAGGCAGCGGGTGAAAATGACGATGAATAGTGATTTTATTTTATAATTTATATTATTATAATATTATAATAATATAATAAGGGGTTTGATTTTTCTGAGGCTAAAATAGGCTCCTAGGAAAAAAATGTTGAACATGGAAAATGTTTCCCTAACTAAGTGCTTCCTCCACAAAAATTTTGAGAATTTTTGGAGTTGATTTGGTATTTTTAAAAGCCCAAATAAAATTTGTTTGGCCAAATTAAAGGCCCAAAACACTTTGGAAAATTACAAAAAAAATTACTAGGCTTATTTTAGGCCCTCTTAAGAGTTGTATCAAAATTTGGGATCATGAGAATAAGTTTTGATATTTTTCCCAAATTATGGAAGCCTAGGATCACGCCCGGTAATTATTACGCTCGAAAATGAAAATTGGAGCGCGCGACTATCATCCCTGTTATAAATAATCAAATCAAACTTAACGTATCGATGAGAGTGGATGAGGCCGGTGGCCAGGCTCCGGGTGTTTCGAGATTTCGTTAACCCGTCGAGCGCCTCGACTCTCGAGTGAATCTCTGGCACGCTCGGAAAATGAAAGCACGAGTGGTGAGCTATGAATTATTCTTGATGAATAATGAGGGTGTAACTCCTGCTAAGCCCCTGATCCGTTTAAGCCGTGATTAATAAAGCGCAACCAAATTCTAATCGGATCTTAATAATGGGTGCAACCCAATGAAGCCTTATTAAAAAACTAAAATAGAACTGAAAGTGCCTCCTGAGAATGGAGATGAGACTGAAGCCTCCTGAATGGAGTGATTAGACTACTAACCTTTTCTTTATGTTCTACTCCAGTCTCGTACTGGTCAAGTACTTTCAATTCAGTTATACTCCAGTCTCGTACTGGTCAAGTACTTTCAATTCAGTTATACTCCAGTCTCGTACTGGTCAAGTACTTTCAATTCAGTTATACTCCAGTATCGTACTGGTCAAGTACTTTCAATTCAGTTATACTCCAGTCTCGTACTGGTCAAGTACTTTCAATTCAGTTATACTCCAGTCTCGTACTGGTCAAGTACTTTCAATTCAGTTATACTCCAGTCTCGTACTGGTCAAGTATTTTCAATTCAGTACTACTCCAGTTTTGTACTAGTCACATTTCATTACAGCACTTTAAATAAGCAGCATAAACACCGCATTTGTCTTCATTGCAATTTACTATTATAACCCCGGGTCCTGCTCTGACGAACAGTCGTTATTTAGGTTGAGCCTTAGTTGGGGATAACCGGAGTTGAGGTATTCCTCCAGGTCTAGCCCCAAATAATGCGCTCCCACGCTCCTGACGAAAGTAGAGCTAAGCGCCGCCGCTCGAAGTTTAAGCCTAGTAGGGCAGGCCGACGTAGACCCAGTGTGTATTATGTTTGCCGTTGATTGATTGTTTGTAAATTGCTTGCGCTGGAATAGTGGCGGGTCAGTCCCTTCCGCAGACCATTCGTACCGGTGCAGGAAGGTTGACGACTCAAGGCGACAGGGAGATGGGTACCACGGGTGACCGACCGTTTTATTTCCCCGTCGGGTTTTCCTCCGCTGGTCGGCCAAAATGATTCGCTGGATGTCGCTCACATCCAAGAGTACACGAGGTTGTACGTTAGGGCCTGGGGTTGTGCGGTACGATCGCCCCCAGAAGTGGCAGGACTGGCCACTGTCACCGACGGCCACATCGGTGAGTCCCGCGGGGCTCGCTACCCTGCTAGAACAGAAGCGGTCCAAACTATGTCGACATAGGGTTTGTGTGCGCGGTGGTGAATGCCTGCGGTATGTGTGCGGCTGTGAATGCCTGCGATAGAATTCAGGATATGGAAACCTGTTGTGCTGATGAGCTAGTAGAGCATGGTTATAACCGTTTTATACTATTGCAGCTTTGTCCGGTTATACTGCACTCTTCTTTATTTGCTCCTAGCTGTTCCCATATGAAATATTGTGCTAACCCTCTCTTGCTTCGGCTATTTACTTCTGCTGGGTGGGTGCGTGCTCGTCCCCAGGATGTGGACCCGGGGAGGAGATTTGTTTCTGCTTAGCTCTGTGACTAACGGTTATTTGATTAACCATTCACAGGAGGTGGAGCACCGTAGTGACCCGCTGCCGCAGGAGATTACGCCAGCAGCTAGGTCTACTCGAGCAGATGCACCCCCGCCGTCCCCAGAGTTTAGAGACGTGAGTTCCGCCGAGTAGCGTAGAGAGAGAGAGTATATGAGGATTATATGTAACACATGTATAACCTACGGGCTTATATAAGTACTTAGGCTTCGGCCCTAGAACCGCTGTGATTCTGATATGTCATATATATAAATCTGCAATGGTTTCCTATTAATGCTTCCGCTATATTCTGATGGGTTGTGAATGTTATGATTCAAGCCAACCAAGGCAGCCATCTAGTGCTTGGACAGAGTGGATCGTTTCCCCCTATGAGCACTGGGTGGGCGTCTTGGGCCAGTAGTACCCCCTTCGTCCCGACCCGGGCAAAAGGTTGGGGGGTGCTACAGGGCGTGTCAGGTCATTTTTGACCAATTTTCTGGAAACCTTCAAAAAGACAAGAAAAAGTCAGTAGTAATAATATTTACATAAAAATGATAAAAAATAAACTTCTAATAGACATGATTTGTACAATATAAAATAGAAAATACGATAATAGTTTAGGCTACAAAACGTATTATCACCGACCATCTTCCTCCTCCACCCGAGCACCCCTTGAAGAAGAAAACGGCCACCCCTCTTCACTTGGACTTTTATCCGAGGAAAGTCTCCTTCAACGACGAAGAATCTGGACATCGGTGTGAAGCAGCCAAGGCGGACGATCTATCTTTCCATCCGGCGCAACTCCAGTGGAACCGCGGAAGAGTGATCCTTTGAAGGTAGTCGGAATCATCTATTCCGACTTGGGTAACGAACAATTCCACTCAAGTGTGATTCTCTCTTGATAGTCTAGTGGCCAGAAAGATTTTTCGCGTTGGATTTGAATCGTTAGATTCTTCGTGGTTTTCCTTTTGATTTGCATCTATCTTAACGCGTTATTTCCGAAAGGGCTTGGCGAGCCCCGAATTTTTGTTGGGAGAGATCTACCATTTTTCGATCGCATTTTGGGTAGACTCTTTTGGTACAACCACGCTTGTCCGGACCGGGTAGGTCCCTTTTGCTTGGAAGAACATCGACCTATCGTCGTTTGTTCGACCTTTCAGCGGTGTTGCTACCGTACGTCGGTGAACTATGTTATTTTGCTTGCGAGTGTGCTGCGAATAAAACTTGTGCGAGTGTGATAGTGGAGTTTGAGACGCGTCCGCTTTATTCCCCTAGCCCGTATTTGAGACTTCGATAGAGGCCTACATCAATTTGGTATCATAGGTGGTTTTTGTCAAATTTTTAATTGGCACCCTCCCCTGTTATTTTTGCACGTTAGCCCGTACTACTGTATGCACGTTTGTGGTAAAAATCTCAAAAAAAAATTATTTTTGGTCTGCCAATAGCGGCGTAGATTTCTTATTTTTCAGCAAAAAAATCAAAAAAAAAAATTTAATAGTCCTCATTTTATTTCCTGTAAGAAAATCAAAAAAAAATTATTTTTCTATAATCGTTAAGCGGGATTAAATCCTTCCGTGGTCTGTCTAAGTCTGTTGTTATCACCGTTGCATGCGCACTAGGCTAGGTACGGAATATCCTCCATCATCTTCTACTATGGATGATGACCAGGGCGAGGGTCGTGCCCTCACTGAGATTGAGGAACTCCGTCAAGACTTCACGGAGCAGATGACGGCCATTAGGGAGGCACTTCACGGAATGGGGTTACCACAAGGGGCACCCCGTAATCTACTCGCTCACCAACGGGTGGGAGACAATCACAATCCTTACCCCCACCCTCCTAATGAGCACGCTCCACGCGCACCTTACGAGTTTGATCTTACTCGGGCCGTCCGAGTCAAGCCACCATCCTACGATGGCATGGGGGATCCCCAAGTCTTCCAGGATTGGGTCATGGAAATCGAATGTTATTTCGAGTGGTATGCTTTGAATGACGCGGATAAGGTGCGAGTAGCACGGATGAAGTTGCTAGGGCGTGCTAAAATATTTTGTCTGAATGAGGAACGGCGTTTGAGAGTCAAGAACGGTGTGTTGCCCATTGGTTGGGATGACATGAAGGCTAGGCTGACAGAGCAGTACGTCCCCACGTACCATCGAACACAGATGTTCGATGATTTAGCTACCCTTAAGCAAGGGACTAGGTCGGTTTCTGAGTACATGAGTCTGCTAAAGGACATGATGGTTTGGGGTGACGTGAAAGAGATGCCCAAGGTCACCCTCTCCAGGTTTCGTAAGGGACTAAACCCCGACATCCAAGGAAAGCTTTTGCGTTATGGTCACACTGACTTGCACGTCACATTCAACGTTGCCTTAGATATTGAGAAGCACAATGTGCTTAAGGGTAAGACTCGCTCGTTCCAAAAGGGCAAGTCCATCTTAGGACCACCGCCCACCTCCACCTATAAGGACAAAGGAAAATATCAGTCCCCCGACTCGACCTCCATAGTCGTAACGGCTAGGAATAATAGAAACCCCTCTGGTGAGAGAGTTCCAGTGGGTAGGGTCAACAGAATGAATGTCACCTGTTTCGCTTGCGGGATCCAAGGGCACTATGCTAGTGATTGTCCTACTAAACCCAAACCATTAGCCATGTTAGATTCCACTGGTGAGTCAGATGACCTTACTTACGAGGCAGAAGAAGAGAGCGAGTCGGACGGAGTGCCAAGTGATATGGAGGATGACTCCCATATGATGGTTATGAGGTGTATTCTGGCGACACCACGAGCTTTAGACGACTGGAATAGGACGAACATTTTCACGTTGAATTTTAAAAGTGGTGAAAAATGGTGTTGGTTGATCATCAATAGCGGTAGTTGTATGAACGTTATTTCTGAAGCCGCGGTGAAGCGTATGTCACTTGCTGCTGAGCCACACCCTCACCCTTATAAGGTGGCATGGGTAAACAAGTCGTCCCTCCCTGTGTAGAAGCAATGCTTGGTACCCCTTACCATCAAAGCTTATTCTGATCAGATTTGGTGTGACGTCATCCCTATGGATGCTTGTCACATCTTGCTGGGTCGCCCTTGGTTGTATGATCATGATGTTACCCACTTTGGTCGGGCCAACACTTACGAGTTTAAATTTAATGGAAGAACCATTATCTTTAAACCCGCTCCGCCAAAGGATCTTTCGTCCCCCTCCAAGGATACGGTCGTCCCGGTCGAGAAGAAAACGTTGAGTCTGATAGGGAAGAAAGAATTGAAGCGTACTACCTTTGTAGACGGTGTCCTCTATGCATTAGTGTGTCTACAAGTTAAGGAAGATGCAGCAACGTTTGAGAATTTGCCGTCGGCACTGAGAAAGCTCTTAGATGAGTTTGTGGACGTGTACCCGGACGAGCTACCGTCTGAGTTACCCCCCATGCGGGATATCCAGCATGCCATTGATTTCATTCCGGGCTCCTCATTGCCCAACCTCCCACATTATCGGCTAAACCCTTCCGCACACTTAGAGTTACAAACCCAGATTTCGGATTTATTGCAAAAAGGTTTTATCCGCCACAGCATGAGCCCGTGTGTCGTACCCGCCTTACTTGCCCCCAAGAAAGATGGCTCTTAGAGGATGTGCGTGGATAGTAGATCCATTAATAAGATCTCTATTAAGTACCGATTTCTCATCCCGCGCTTGGACGATTTATTGGACATGTTAGCCGGTGTCACGATTTTCTCGAAATTGGACCTTAGGAGCGGCTACCATCAGATCCGAATTAGGGAAGGGGACGAGTGGAAAACCGCATTTAAGTCTAAGGAAGGGCTCTACGAGTGGTTAGTTATGCCGTTTGGGCTTTCCAATGTGCCGAGCACGTTTTCGAGGATGATGACCCATGTCTTCCAACCCTATATGGGAAAATTCATCGTGGTATATTTTGATGACATTTTGGTTTTTAGCACCTCCACGATCGATCACGAGTCAAATTTAAAATCATCCTTACCATGCTGAGATCGGAAAAATTATTCGTGAATATTAAGAAGTGTACTTTCCATGTGTTATCGGTTGAGTTCCTCGGTTATATCGTTAGTTCGAAGGGGATCCACGTAAACCCCAAGAAGGTGCAAGCCATTAGAGATTGGCCCGAGCCCGCCAACATTCGGGATGTTAGGAGTTTTCACGGGCTCGCTACATTCTATCGGAGATTTATTAAGGATTTTAGTAGTATTATGGCCCCCATTACCGAGTGCATGAAAAAGGGTGAATTCACATGGACGAACTCGGCCGCCAGGGCGTTCCAATTAATTAAATCGCGCATGTCGGATGCCCCCCTCTTGCGACTACCGGATTTTACCAAAGTTTTCGAGTTGTCATGTGAGGCGTCAGGAGTTGGAATTGGCAGAGTGTTGAGTCAGGAAGGTCACCCTGTGGGGTATTTCAGTGAGAAACTGGCGGGTCCAAAATTAAATTATTCCAATTACGATCGGGAGTTTTACGCGGTCATTAGATGCCTCCAACATTGGCGGCATTATTTACTTCCTAAGGAGTTTGTCATCCTATCTGATCATGACGCACTAAGATTTATTAACTCTCAAACTAAGGTTAGTCCTAGGCATTCCAAGTGGGTCTCCTATCTCCAGGAGTACACTTTCATTATCAAACACCTTAAGGGAACTCTCAACCACGTAGCTGATGCTCTTAGTCGTGTTTCGTTATTACTATCCACGCTAGAATTTAAGGTGATTGGCTTTGATAGGATTAAGGATGAATACGTCAACTGTCCAGATTTCAAGGATATCTATTTCACCACTCAAGACGACTTGCCTACGACCATTACTTCTTTTTACATTCGTGACGGCTATTTATTTAACCATTCGAAGCTATGCATCCCCCGTTCCTCCCTACGACACTTCATAGTGTGGGAATTGCATAGCGGAGGGCTAGGTTGACATTTTGGCCGTGAAAAGACGATCACGTTAGTAGAAGATAAGTTCTATTGGCCCAGTCTTAAGGCCAAGGTTAGTAAAATCGTGGGAAGTTGTCGAGCGTGCCAATTGGCTAAGGGGAACAAAAAAAAATGCGGGGCTTTATACCCCTCTTCCGATTCCTTCTATCCCTTGGGAAGACGTTAGCATGGACTTCATTCTCGGCCTCCCAATCACATTTAGACATCACGACTCTATCTTAGTTGTTGTAGATCATTTCTCCAAAATGGCCTATTTTATCGCGTGCAATAAAACCAACGATGCGTCATATGTTGCACAATTATATTTTAAAGAGGTAGTTGGCCATCGAGGCGTTCCAAAATCGATAGTTACCGATAGGGATGTGAAGTTTACTAGTTATTTTTGGAAGACCCTGTGGAGGATTATGGACACCAAACTTCTATTCTCTTCAGCTTACCAGCCGCAGACGGATGGGCAAACCGAAGTTGTAAACAGAAGTTTTGGTAGTTTGCTCTGATGCCTTGTAGGAGACCACAAGGGTACATGGGACCTTATCCTCCCCCATGCTCAGTTAGCATATAATAATTCCAAAAATAGGTCCACGGGTTTGTCCCCGAATGAGATCGTGCGTGGTTATAAAGCACCCGTGCCACTTGACTTGATTCCTTTACCGCCATCTTTTAAGTCAAGTCAATTTGCACAGGACTTTGCCTCTCACATCCATGATCTGCACAAGCACATAAATGAAATGCTTACCACTCAATACGCATCTTATCAAGTTAATGCCAACGCACATAAGAGAGTGTCTCACTTGAAAGTAGGCGATTTAGTCATGGTGCGTCTCATCCCTGAACGGTTGCCTACGGGCACCTTAAAAAAGTTAGCGAATCGGCGAGCGGGACCTTTTCAGATTTTAAAGAGGTTAGGAGACAATGCATTTCTTTTGGAATTACCAACTGATTGGGGTATTTCCCATGTGTTTAATGTTTCGGATTTAACGCTATATATTGCTCCGCCACTAGAATTATCTTCCTGTCTGTTTAGTTCCACTACAGATTCTCATGGGTATGGGGTTTAGTGGGGTAAGGGATCGCTCTCTCCGTCGGTCTCCAACGGAGGTACGCTAAATGTTGATGATATAGATTTTCCCCCTTTGCTGCCTAATGATTTTCCCAGGTTTGCCAGGACAGCATTTTTGCCAGACAGGATTCTCCAGGATGACGTGTTTCCCAGTGCAGATGGAGATGTGCGACGCTACTTGATTCGTTGGCGTGATCGCCCCGCCTCTGATGACTCTTGGCTCCCGGAAGCGGAGGTCGCTTTGTTGGATGGTGTTCTTCTACGATGGTATCTTCAAGAAAACTCATCGGTTATGAGTCCTTTCAAGCGGGGGAGGATTGGTGGAGACGACGGCCCCCAAGTTGTTGTTGACGGCACGCTAACGGACGACCCTCCTTCGTCTCCAACAAAGGACTCGCCTCGTCATGGCGTTTGTATGGAGCGGCGCTACATTCTCCGCCCTCGGTGCAAGACAAATAACTAGTTGAACTTCTTCTATTATTAGATTGAGAGCATTTTTATTTTTAGCATGCTTTATTTAATCATTTGGAGTATGTTATTTTATTTGGGCTGCATGTAGCCATGGAGTGTGTTATTTTATTTGGGCTACATATAGCCAAGACTTGGAGTTAAGCCTATATATAGACATGTACTGTTTTGTTTAAGTAAAGTTGAATGAAGAAAAACTCTTAACCCTAATCTTTCCTAAAGTTCTCTCTCTCTCTCTACCTCTCTTAGCCGCCACCCTCCTTCTCTCTCTCTCTCTAAGCATTTGGCCAACCCTCTCCTCCCTCATCTTCCTCTTCCAAAACTGCCACCCCTTCCTCTTCCACTTCATGTCCGGCCGCCCCTCTCCTCCCTCTTCCATAGCCGCCTCCTCCTCTCCCTCTACATCAACAATTCTCCACTACCCATAGCCGGCCGACCATCTTCCTCCTCCACCCGAGCACCCCTTGAAGAAGAAAATGGCCACCCCTCTTCACTTGGACTTTTATCCGAGGAAAATCTCCTTCAACGACGAAGAATCTGGACATCGGTGTGAAGCGGCCAAGGCGGACGATCTATCTTTCCATCCGGCGCAACTCCAGCGGAACCGCGAAAGAGTGATCCTTTAAAGGTAGTCGGAATCATCTATTCCGACTTGGGTAACGAACCATTCCACTCAAGTGTGATTCTCTCTTGATAGTCTAGTGACCGGAAAGATTTTTCGCGTTGGATTTGAATCGTTAGATTCTTCGTGGTTTTCCTTTTGATTTGCATCTATATTAACGCGTTATTTCCGAAAGGGCTTGGTGAGCCCCGTATTTTTGTTGGGAGAGATCTACCATTTTTCGATCGCATTTTGGGTAGACTCTTTTGGTACAACCACGCTTGTCCGGACCGGGTAGGTCCCTTTTGCTTGGAAGAACATCGACCTATCGTCGTTTGTTCGATCTTTCAGCGGTGTTGCTACCGTACGTCTGTGAACTGTGTTATTTTGCCTGCGAGTGTGCTGCGAATAAAACTTGTACGAGTGTGATAGTGGAGTTTGAGACGCGTCCTCTTTATTCCCCTAGCCCGTATTTGAGACTTTGATAGAGGCCTACATCACCCAGATCTTGGATTTCAAGTCCACATCGCAGCCGTCCGTTTCCTTATTTTGAGATCTGACGCCTGGGGGTTGTTTCCCCAGGTATATACCCGGGTTTAGGGCTTAGAAAACCCCATTTCTCTTGGGTTACTCTCTTTCTAAGATCTAGAGAGAGGAGAGATCAAGGAGGAAGAAGGAAGGATAGATCCAGTCACTGGCGGAGCTTCGGAGCTCTAAATCGCGAGCCGACTTCGGATCTGCGAAAGCAAGGAGATTGCGGTGCTTTTCATCAGCGTAGATTTCCATGGCGCCAAGGAAAAATGCTAGGGTAACGATTTTCATCTTGAGCATGTGAAGCTCTTCTTCCTTTGCATGGGAAAACCCGCTCCCGCGAGTGTACGGTGAGTTTGCGGTATTCCTTGGGGTAGATATGTAAAGTCCCCCTTGTTAGAGTCCGGAATCGTAGTACGGACATAGGAATGGTGTGTGAAACCTACCTAGACATGTTGGTCTTGATCGGTGATGTTTTGCTATGCATATTGTGCCGGAGAAGACTCCGTGCATTTTGTTTGTTTTTGGTTTGCTATGTGTTAGAATGCATCAGGGAATATTGGGGATTAACCCCAAGGTGCACCCGGAAATCTGGGCGAAAACAAATTTCTGCCATTTCGGTGTCCTGGGAGCCAGCCGGGTATATAGCAGGGCTATGTACCGTGTTTTATCGATAGTTGGGACTGGGGGAAGCTTGGCCCGTGTCAAAGGCCAAATGGCCATGGTGGGGTGAGCAACGGGCTGGTGGAACCCTACCCGCATCATCTGTTTTGGATAAAGAGACCTAAAGTTAACGTGGCACTTACCGATGATTTGGAGATCGAGTCTAGGATACGGCTAAAAAGACTAAATGCTCACGAGGTTTGCCGCCCTGGGGGTGGTGGTGGAGTCGAGGATCGGATTGGGTTCGGACTGGCTTTACCGAGTAAGTGCCCTGAGAGCACGGGGTGTACAGCCGTATGTGCGTGCACCTATGATGAGATGTTTATTCGGTATGTTGCTTGTTTTGCTAACAAGTGCAGGGAATAAACTTTGCAGCTCCGGTTTTGGGGCGGAATCGTTATAATTTGGTCAGCTTTAGCTGACAGTTATTCTTGTTTGCCACTGTTGCGGTGAATTGTGCTTGCAGGTGCTGTGGAGCCGAGCGTTAAATAACGGGCTAAAGGCCAGGTTGCTGAGCCGGCCCTCGAAGGCCTAATTTTTGAGTGTTTTCTTGTATTCTCATGTGTGACCGGCCTGCGTGTCGAGGTTTGGAAGACACTTATATTTGAGCAAACCATTGTAAGGCCTTAAGGCCAGTACTTTTGTGTATTTTGTAGTTCATTCCTACTGGGTTTTCTGTTAGTGGACATTCATGCTTGTTGGCAGGGTTCTTATTGTTGCAACTTAATAAATTGCTTCCGCTAGATGCTCTATGTAGGACGTGTGTATTGGTTGAATGGTTTCATCTAGTAACCCACCTGTCTGTCCGTGGTATATGGCGTCGTGTTCGTGCCGAGAATGTCTCTTGGTCGTTAGAGAACCTGCAAGAGAGAAAACGATGAAGAATGGACTGCGAGCTGTCGGTTACCAAGAAAAACCCGATCAGACAATAACTCGCTCGGCAAAGGATTCGAGACCGCTGCCACAGACGGCGAGCTTGAGGATTCGATTCGCGATGCCTAGAGAGTACTGTTCATGCCTATTTATAGGCTCGAGGCCTGCCCGAGCGGGCAGGCGCTAGAATCACCGGCTGCTCGGGGGACAAGAGAGCGGGCAGCGGTGACGGGATGCACAGCCGAAAAGACAGAGCAAGCTATTAACCGCACGATTATGCGGTCTTAAATAGAGAGACCGGCAGCTTTCAGACGGAAAGAACGGCTTGCATATTATTCATCAGTCGCGCGGTTACGCGGTTAAGGGAGAAACAGGGTAGCGGTCTTCTGGGTAAACATTACCCCCGCACATTTGCGAATGCCAGAGAAATTTGAAAATGTTAGCTTTATCCGCCAGACCGATATTCTGTTTAATGCGCCTCAGAGCTATAAATATCGCTGGAAAGAGAATTTCAGATATTCTCTGGGAGATTGCTTGAACTGCGGTTACCCCTTCGCTTGCCGCTATGCCGATGAAAAGTTTGCTGGGAGACATGTACAGGAAATCTGGTTTGAATGCGAAACCGCTTGTTCGGGAAAAAGAGGTCAAAATATCCAGTTCGCCCGACATATTGACAGAGAAAACTGTCGCCGCCTCTATCTCCTCAACCGACCTAGCCGAAAAATCGAGCGAGGTGAGCGGTATAGGCAGGGTAAAAATCGACCTAACTGCCACTCCTGAGACCGCCATTACCCCTGACGTCGACATCACAAGCATCACCCCACGCAACCAAGACGACGAATTGCCTTCGTCGGCCGATAGCCTTACTGATGCCCGCGAGAAAGCTATGAAAGCCGCTCTGACCGCGGCGGACAAGTTAAAAATTGGGTTGGGGATGAGCGGGTCTACTCTGGAGAAAAGAAAGCGTCGATCTGGTCCGACCGTCGAGGATCGGGTAGAAAAGAAACTTCGCCACAAAGGGAAAGAGAGAAAGAAATCATCTGTTCTCAAAGTCGCCACGGCCCCGCTATCTACTCTTTCTGAGGAGGGCGAGGTATCTGCGGATTCACAAAAAGAGATCGAACAGCCGTCAGAGGTAACCACGATGGCCAAGCTAGAGAGATTTCTTGTCATGGACGAAGATTCTCCGGGAGTTGATCTCCCTGATAACGTCGGTTATTTGCAGGGGATGGAGGAGATTCTTCATGGCATGAAAGTGACGAGCGGTGCGAACTTGGCAACCGGATCCCTCGCCGAGCCTCACAAGGAACTTGCCGTCGAAGAAGCACTCTTAGCTGCTGGGCTTGCTGCTGACGATAAGAGCCATTCGGACATGTCCGATCGAGTAGGCAAGGCTGAGACCCCCCGGCTAGGTAAATTTCTGATCGCTTTGAGTAGGGAAAATTTCGTGAAGAGGATACTGCGGAGAAAACGCCCAGTCTGCTTGATCTCTGAAGGTAGGGATATCCCGATGACCAAAGAGATATACGAGGCGGGAAGAACCAAATCCGCGCGACTTTGGAAAGCCCAGATAAGAGAGATTGATCCGGAGAACGTGCGCCGACCAATATTCTCCGGCCGAGATTTATCGGCAGCAAGAGAAAGACTTGAATTCGCCCCATTGCTCCAAAGTATTGCTCCTTTACTGTCATACCTGCCGATGGTCTTTATTCTAACCGCTTGTTGTATTGTTGTTTCAGCGGAGAAGGGTGCGGACTCGGCGACCATCCTCGCGAACAGCGCACCTCCCCCTGATGAGGGACAGAGATCTCCTGATGAACCTACCCGTAAGATCGCGTGGTTAGAGGAAAAGCTTCAATCTGCGGAGAAGGAAAAAGATGCGCTGAGACTGTTGGTGGAGGAGTTTGCTGAAAAAGTGAATTTGATCCGGACCGAAGTCGCTGCGGCTTTGGAGGAGGCCAAAGTTGCACGAGAAGAAACAAGACGCGGGAAAGCGCAGCTGATCGCGCAGTTCGCCGCGCACGAGAAGGAAATGAGGGATCGGGACCAGCGGCAAAGACGACTACTTGATGATGTCGCCCATTATCGAAACCGGTGCCATCAAGCAGAGAATGAAATGCGACGCCGGTTTGGGAACAAGAAGGACGATGGCATGGTTCGGGATGAGACCTTGTCGATGAATCAAGCGGATTCAACCTCACGGCCTGACGGCCAAGCGGCCTCTACGGAGATGGGAGTGCATCTTGGTCGTGTGGGTCGCGATGCTGCGAAGATTCATCGGCACCATCATACTGTGCTTCACCATCTGTCCGCTGCGATCTCCACGATTCTGCACGCGGGTGATTTGGTGGCTCATATTGGTGGGAACCTGCCAGATCGCAGCGAACCAACGAGTGAGGAGAGAAAACAAGAAGAGAAAGTAAAGGGAAAATAGCCTTGTATGTTTATTCGAATTTGGTGATACTGTGCGGTTATTTTTATCCTTGTATTGTTGTATGAATTTTAAATTTCCTTCGCTATAATATTTTTCGACTGTTCAGTTTCCCATTCAGACGTACCCGCGTGGTTTTAACATTATATGTCCGATCATTTATACTCTCGATTATAACTATAAATAGCAGAGAAGATTCTTCCCTTTTAATAAAAATAGAGTTCGACACTTTCACCGGATAGAAAAAATGTTGTCCGAGCGATCTAGCGCTTCAGCTGTTTTTCTCCGATCAGAATTCAGGAGCTCTTCCTTGACCGAAAGCGAGCTCGTTCAGTTCGTGCAAAGGCATATGCATGATGAGTCTGTAATCGCGCGGTTACCTTCAATGGCGGAACGGTTAAACACAGTTGGAAATAACTTCACCGTCATACCCATTGATCATTTCGAACATGGCTTTTCTTTTCCGCCATTCATAGAGCTGGTAGAGATTATGGACTTCTATGGGGTCGTCCTCAGTCAGCTCCCTCCGAACACGATAGGCGCTATAATGAGCTTCCTGATCTATCTGCGTTCGGAGCAAGTAAAGTTTACTATGAACCTTTTCCGAAACTGCTTCGTAGCTCGATCGATCAGAGCGGGTAAAAAGGAGAATAAACTCTTCCGCGACATAATATACTTCGGCTGCAAGGGTTTGAAGGTAGTAAACCTCCCCAACAAGGTTACGGACTGGTCGACCAGATATTTGGTTTTTACTGGTAACTTATGAGTTCTTCCCCTAAGTCCGCAAGCCCGCGCGGCTAGCGTTTTCAGAAGAATATAGCTCGGGGGGAAGGAGTTGGAAATCGCCAACTTCTATAAGAATGAGCGGCTGAACGTTACCTATTACTTGCCACTGCGGATAGTCGCGGCCGATTACAACACATCTGACTGTAAGCATTCTGTTGTTTTAAGAAATTTTGTATTCGTGCGGTATTGTTAACATTTTTCCTACAGTTCAGCTGGAAATCCCGGCGGGTAAGCCGATCTCTCCAGAGGGTCCGGTGCTGACCCAAGGCGAGCTGCGCAAGCAGAGGGAAGCCAACCGTATCGAGGCCGATGAGCCTGCTGCACGCGAAAGTCCGGCAATTCCCTTCGTTCCGGATTGGATCGAGAAGCCCCTGACGGATTTGCGCGGTAAACAGGCCGTGCGATTTCATCGGAGCGGGGAACATATCTCGGTTTCTACTTCTCTTCCGCCTTGGTCGAGCTCCAAGCTTACTCGTCATGCCCGGGCGGCCGGCTTTGCCCTATATGGGAAGAAAAATATGGCTGAAATGAAATCAGTTCCGACCGCGCGCCTGCCCACCTTAGCCGCCCAAGCTCGGGCGAGAAGCTTCACCCTTGATCATTTCATGGGTGAGGCTTTGGCCGAGGTTACTGGCGTAGCCGAGCGGCTAGAGGTAAAAGTAGACGAACTTGAGGAAGAGAATGAGGCTCTGAGAGCGGATAACAAAAAGCTGAGAGAGAAGATTGAGGTAACCAGAATCTCACTTATTTTCTTCTATCCGCTCGGTTTTAAATATTATAAATCTCATAGTACTCTTACTCTTACAGCGAATGTATGACCGGGAGAACCCGACCTTTCTGCACGAAATTATCTCCCATTTGCGGGAAGGAGGAGAAGATATTCTTTACATTCTGAAGGAAAGGGGTTCTTTGGTTCCGAAGGAACAAACACTTACATTCGACGAGCTCTTTCCCGACTTCAAAAAGTTAGAGGCCGAGCGAGATAAAGCGGCTAGCGCGGCTAAGGTAGTCGAATTTCCTCCCGCTTCTGAGGTTGAAGTCGATACTCGCGATGGCGAAGAGAATGATGCTGAAGAAGTTACTGAGGACTCTGAGGACCGAGAATCCGATTCGTCAGAATCTTCTGGATCGAGCGACTCTTCGAGTGCTTCAAGTTCGTCCAGTTCGGAGCGGGATCATAAAAAGAAAAAGGCCAAGGTGTAATTTAGAACGTGTTTATTTTCTCCTTTCAGATCGTGCGGACTCCCTTTTTGTAAACCGCTCGATATAAATGTAACGGACTTTTCTATAAATGATGGTTTTGATTTCTCATGGCGTGATGTTGCGTGGTTGAATGATTTATTTTCTCGGATAATTAGCCTTTGTATTAATCCGGCGATTTGAAGACTTACGCTCGCGCGATTACCATTTATAAGAAACAATCGTAAGAACTCATACCAAACCTGCGAATTTCATTTGAATAAGAAAAATGGTACAAGAATTCCCACATTTCATCTGCGGCTAGCAACATCATTACCCGCGCGAATTTCATAAGAAAAATGATACAAGAATTCTCACATTTCATCTGCGGCTAGCAACATCATTACCCGCGCGAATTTCATAAGAAAAATGATACAAGAATTCTCATATTTCATCTGCGACTATCAACATCATTACCCGCGCGAATTTCATAAGAAAAATGATACAAGAATTCTCATATTTCATCTGCGACTATCAACATCATTATCCCGCGAATTTCATAAGAAAAATGGTACAAGAATTCCCATATTTCATCTGCGGCTATCAACATCATTATCCGCGCGAATTTCATCATTTGAGAATTGCCTAGGTTATGCGCTGGTCCGTTATTGTTGACTTATCTCTGGTCTGAGAGCAAATCTGTAAATCTTGCCCTGCGGTTAACTGAGTCTTATGTTGTCGCGCGGTCGTGCGAATAAACCTGAAATTAGAAAAGAAGGGAGGTGTGCCCGATTACCACGGCCTAGATTGATCATCAAGGATGAGGCTGGTGGGTGCTGAGACTCGCACCATCTCATCTCAAGGAGGATCAATGAAAACGTGATAACATCCCTTATGACGCATGGTAGAGCTAAGCACCCACCCTGACCCTCCTGATACGCAGAGGTGGTGTGTTAGAATGCCAGCTGGGATCCGACGTCTAGAAGCCCTCCGCACGAGAATCTGCAAGCTCCCACTACACGGTGCGAAAACTCCCCGCTACGCGTGGTCTTGGTGGAATTACGCTAATGACAACGATTCTTGCGGGGGATCAAGCTAAACTCGGCGGTGTTACCTCGAGTTTATCATTTCTTAACTTGAGGCTTGAAAATAAATACCTCGTGCTTTGTTTTAAGAATAAAATCGTTTCAGATCATCCCCGCTCCAAGTATGGGTGATATCCTCCCCTTTATACGTTTGCAATCTATAAGCTCCTTTTTTCAAGACTTCTTTTATGATATAAGGTCCGGTCCAGTTGGGATTCAATTTTCCGACCGAGCTATTTCTTGCTGTTGCGTCTACCTTTTTCAGAACTAAATCTCCCACCTGAAATTGCTTAACCCTTACTTTCTGATCGAAATATAATGATGTTCGCCTTTTTACTTCTTCCTGCCTGATGGTAGCCTCATCTCGGAGTTCCTCGATGTGGTCTAGGCAATATCTCATCTTTTCGTCATTTATTTCTAGCCATTCTTCCCAGTTTTGCCTAGCCAGTAAGACCCTGGGTGTTGATACTTCAAATTCTATTGGGATGAGGGCCTCTGACCCATGCGAGAGCTTGAACGGAGTTTCTCCTGTGGAGCTGGAAGGTGTAGTCCTTAGGGCCCATAATACTGAAGGGAGTTGATCAGCCCAGCTGTTCTTTAGACTCTGAACTCTTTTCTTTAGTAAGTTTAGAATTCGCTTATTGGCCGCCTCTACTTGGTCGTTGCTCCGGGGATGATGTACTGAGGAAAATCGGAGGTCGGTTCCTGCTTTTCTGCAAAAATCAGTCATTTCTACGTTATTGAACTGAGGCCCATTATCTGTGATAATCGCCATAGGGACTCCGTGCCTACAAATTATATCACCCCAAATAAAGTTTTTAACTATTTGAGTTGTAGTCCTCGCTAGTTCCTTGGCCTCAATCCACTTAGTGAAGTAATCAATCATAACCAAGATGAAGCGTCGCTGACTGCTTGCCATCGGGAATGGCCCGATGAGATCCATTCCCCAAATTGCGAACGGCCAAGGTGCCGTGATTGAACAAAGTTATCGAGCAGGCTAGAACTGAAGTGGTGCAAATTTCTGGCATTGAATACATTTCTTGGCATATATCTCTGCGTCTCTCCTCATTGTTGGCCAAAAATAACCCTGACGTAAGATTCGTTGTTCTAAGGTTCTGGCTCCAGAGTGGCTACCATATTCTCCTGAATGGATATCTTGAAGAATGATGGGGACTTCTTCTTCTGTAACGCATCTTGCCATAGGCGAGATGAAAGTTCTTCTGTAAAGTATTCCGGAAATCAGGTTGTAATATGCTGCCTTAATTTTGAATTTTCTTCGATCTTTAATGGTAGGGTGATACTCTCCTTTCGATAGGTATAGAATGAACGGATCTACCCAGGAGTCATGCTGGTCGACTTGCATTGCCTCCCCCTCTTCGACTGATGGTTGAAAACGCTCGGACACTATCTCCCCCATAGTAATGCCGAATTTCGACAGGGTGTCGGCTTCCTCATTCCCGATTCTAGGGATGTGCTCAATCGTAAAGCTCTTGAATCTCCCAATTTCCGTTTTTACCAACACAAGGTATTGTTTGAGAATCGGTTCTCATGTTTCGAAATTTCCGAGTACTTGTGATGCCATTACTAACGAATCTGTCTTAACGTGAGCGTGGTCGATGCCGAGTTCTTTCGCAAATCTCAATCCTGCCAGAAGTGCTTCATATTCGGCCTGATTGTTGGTGACTGGGAAAAAGAATTTTACCGCATGCTTTATTTTTACTCCGTTTGGATTGATGAGTACTACCCCTGCTCCCGACGAATTCTTTCCCGAAGCTCCGTCAACGTAAATGGTCCAAGCAGATGGAAAATTTTCTTTCTGAGTCAAACTTTGCTCGGTGGTTTCTACCATGAAATCTGCCAAAACCTGAGCTTTTATCGCTGTTCGCGGTACGTATGTGATTTCGAACTCACTTAGCTCGATTGCCCATTTAGCGAGTCTTCCCGAATGTTCTGGTCTTTCTAATATCCCTTTCAAGGGCTGATCCACCACAACTTGGATTGAGTGCGCCTGGAAATATGGTCGGAGTCGACGCGCAGAGATGACCAAAGCTAAAGCCAGCTTTTCGAGGATAGGGTACTTTAATTCAGCGTTTTTTAGGATATGGCTAACATAATAAACTGGGAATTGTCTTTTCTTTTCCTCCCTGACAAGGACGGAACTAATCGCTTCGGGTCCTACTCCCAAGTAAATATATAATGGTTCTCCTGGACGAGGACTTTGTAATAATGGGGTCGTGGTTAATTGTTTTTTGAGTTGCTTGAAAGCCCTATCACATTCATCAGTCCATTCAAACTTTGAAGCCCCCCGAAGAGTTTTAAAGAAGGGGGCGCTTTTATCTCCTACCCTGGAGATGAAGCGGCTAAGCCCTGCTAGCCTTCCTCCCAATTGTTGGACCTCTTTTGGGGAGCGGGGTGGTGTCATGTTCAGGATAGCCTTTACCTTATCTGGATTGGGTGCCAGCCCTTCGGGGGTAAGGAGATGGCCAAGGAATTTTCCTTGACTGGCGCCAAAAACACATTTCAACGGGTTTAACCTCATCCTAAACTTCCGTAGGGTAGCAAAGGTTTCTGTGAGATCTTCTAAATGCGCGGAAAAGGATTTGCTTTTTATAAGGAGATCGTCAACGTAGACCTCTAAATTTCTTCCATTTTGATCTTTGAAGACTGAATCCATCATGCGCTGATAAGTAGCTCCTGCATTTTTAAGACCGAAGGGCATCACTAAAAAACAAAAACACCCTTCATTTGTGATAAAGGACGTGTGTGGTATGTCGGGTTTATGCATCTTAATCTGGTGATAACCAGAGAACGCGTCTAAAAAACTCATGACAGGATAACCCACCGCCGAGTCTACTAAAGCATCTATTCGAGGCAGGGGGTAGAAATCTTTGGGGCACGCTTTATTAAGTTTTGTGAAATCTACACACATCCTCCATTTTCCTCCTGGCGTAGGCACCATTATAACATTTGATATCCAAGCGGGATATTGTATCTCTTGAACAAATTGGGCTTTCACCAGCTTGTTGACTTCTTCTCGGATTGGGCTGGCCAGCTTTGTCGCGACGCCCCTCTTCTTCTGTTGTATAGGTTTATACTTTGGGTCGACATTGAGGTGATGGCATGCTACATCTGGATCTACCCCGGGCATGTCCTCAGGAGACCATGCGAAGATGTCGAGATTCTTCAGGAGACAGGAGATTAGTTTGACTTTCTCCTCCTCTGATAGTTCCGCATTAATAGAGAGCTTTTTCTCTTCCCCCTCAGCGATGGGCACCTTCTCGATAGGTTGAGCAGCCTCCAAATGGAATCCTTCCTTCGTGTTCTCTTTCGATTCTGCAAGCTCGATTGTTGTGACTGTCGGAGGAGTTACCTGTTCAACCATGTTAACTGTTTTCACATAACACTCTCGGGCCACCCGATGGTTACTCCTAATACGATACTGCTTCCCTTGAGCAGAGAATTTGATGGCTAGATGGTATGTCGACACGATTGCCCGATATTCATTTAGCAGAGGCCTCCCGAAAATCGCGTGATAGCTACTTACCGCGTCGATCACCACGAACCGGATCATCTTGGTGATTCCCCCAGGGTTACTAATAGCGAGACGTTTCCTTCTGCTTCCTTCCTTTCCCCGAAGAAGCCGTAAAGTGGCCCCTCGGTAGAAGATAATAGTTTCCCAGTCCTCAAGGCCTTGAACGTTTTCTTGAATAAGAGATTCACCGAGCTTCCCGTATCTATTAGAATCTTATCTACTGTGAAATTTTTGATAACGGCCTGGACAACAACCGCATCGTTGAATTAGTTGGCGACGGAGGAGAAATCATCCGGACCAAAAGTAACAAGCTCCCTAGCCGGTGCTGAAGAAGACATCATGGCCACTTCCTGCTTACATAACTTGGAAATGGAAGATTTCCGGCTTGATTCGAGGCCTCCCCCTCCGTGGATACAGAAAAGTCGCCCAAGGGTTCCTTCATCATGAACATCTACGCAGTCATTCACGTAATGCACATTACCTAGACCACCAACGTCAGCGATGTCCTCACATTCCTGGAACAGCTCGGCCACTTCTTTGCCTTTTGAGGTGTTTGGAACGACGGGAGCCTCTTTACAGAAGAGGTCTGACATCTTTCCTTCTGAAACCAGTCTTCTTACCAGAAAGCGAAGGGCCCGGCAGTGTTCCGTTGGATGTCCTTCTTCCTTGTGGAATTCGCAGAAATTCTTTGAATTGGGGGGTCTTACCTCTCCTCGGGGTTTGGCCTTTCCGAAATCTTTCCTTTGCAGGACCTCAGCAATCTCCTCCCAGGTCATGTTCGCAACGTGAGGCTCTTTGTGCTGATTAATAGGAAGAACATGTGGTACTGCCGGAACTGGAGCAGCGTTTAAGGGCAGCATTCGCTCTCGGAACTGCTGATGATTGAGGAATAGCCTTTTGTGACGAAAGTTTCTACCCCTTTGAGGTGAGGATTGATGATCGTGACGGGAAGGTCTCGGAACGTGGCGTGTCGTAGAAGAATTCCCTAAGCTGTCGCCACCTGCCATAGAGGTCAGAGTAGAAATGTAAGTTGGGTTAGCACTTTCCCCTTCAATGAACTTGTTTGCGAGAGCGATCAGGGCTTGATAGGTCGCCGGGGCTTTTGTTGTGGCTTTGAATTTTAATGGACCTTCTTGTAGGCCATTGATTAGGGAGACCTTGTAGTAATCTGGGTCTACGTTCTCTACTTCCAGAATCTCCCTTTGAAAACGATCTACGAACCGTGCCACGCTTTCGCCCTTCTTCTGTATAATTTTGAAAAGAGCTACAGGACCACTTTTCCTTTTTTTGGAAGTTGAGAACCTTAAGAGAAGTTCTTGGCATAGCCCGGCGAAAGAATTAATCGAGCGAGGACGAAGCTCGTGAAACTACTCCCGAGCCTGCCCGTCAAAAGTCGTCACCAGCAACTTACACTTTAGCGCATCCATTAGGCATCTAAGGGCCACAGCATCCTCGAATGCCTGCAGGTGTGTAACCGGGTCGGACGTGCCGGTGTAAGAAGGTAGACGAGGTTCTCTGAAATTATTTGGTGCGAGCTCCTGCCTTATCCGTGCGACAAATGGGGACGGGTCTTCTATCTCGGCTGGAGTTGAAGGCGAGGCGCGGTTAAAACCTGGGAGATTAATGGGTACACCGGTCTGGCGGTCTTCTTCGAATCCTAGCCGCCTAGCCGGATCTGTCTGAGCGGTATCCTGGAAATAACCCATGGGGGGACCTCGTTCTCCTTGGGGCTGTGGTTGCGCGGTGGTCGGATATTGCTGTGAAGCGGGCTGATAGGTCGCGGGGGTTGAAAAGATCACGGGTTCTTCGGGTGCTGCGGTTGGAGGCATCGTCAACCGCTGGTTAAGAGCAGCTAAAGTTCGGCCGATTGCATCAAGGCGTTCGCCGGTTTCCCACCTATCTTGCTCCATTTCTTGGCGAGATTGCTCGAGCGCCCTCCAAAGGGAGTCTTCTGAGGAGCCCGTGCGGTGAGAATGACGAGAATGAGAATGGAGAGGAGATCGCCTGTCCGACATATCAAGACCGCTGGAATTCACGGACAACTCGAATCTGAAGGTCGCGTGTTCAATGTTCGTGCCGAGAATGTCTCTTGGTCGTTAGAGAACCTGCAAGAGAGAAAACGATGAAGAATGGACTGCGAGCTGTTGGTTACCAAGAAAAACCCGATCGGACAATAACTCGCTCGGCAAAGGATTCGAGACCGCTGCCACAAACGGCGAGCTTGAGGATTCGATTCGCGATGCCTAGAGAGTACTGTTCATGCCTATTTATAGGCTCGGGGCCTTCCCGAGTGGGCAGGCGCTAGAATCACCGGCTGCCCGGGGGACAGGAGAGCGGGCAGCGGTGATGGGATGCACAGCCGGGAAGACAGAGCAAGCTATTAACCGCACGATTATGCGGTCTTAAATAGAGAGACCGGCAGCTTTCAGACGGAAAGAACAGCTTGCATATTATTCATCAGTCGCGCGGTTACGCGATTAAGGGAGAAACAGGGTAGCGGTCTTCTGGGTAAACACGTCGGGCCCCGGCCGGACCTACTGTTATATGCTATGTGACGGATAGGGGTGTTACAATTTGGTATCAGACTACCGGTTTCGGTCAGGCTTAAATGAATTTGTGGACGAATTCACTTTAAGGGGGTGGTAAGCACATGTGTGTGTGTCATCGTTATAACATGAAAAGAACTCATGAATGTCCACTTAGGAATGAAAATACACATGTTTGAGGAACCCGCGTGTTCCTATAATTGTGTTTTGCAATGTTGTTTGGTCGCTTATCGGTGTTTTGTACGACTATAGGTGTCCGGGAGTGGCGCGTGGCAGCCTGAACGCACACTTTCTGAGAAAAGTACTGCACCAAGCGACGCGCCTGAGACTCCTACTTCTTTTGAAACCATAAGAAGGGTAGTTGAAGCGGTGTTCGCTGTGACCAACGCACAACATGGAAGAAATGTGCAACCCTTTGTCCCTGTGATGGCCCCAACATCGGGCGGTGTGATGGAGCAAATGGCATGTAGAGGCCCTTTAGGGAAGCAGATGAACATGATTGTGTTGCAGGGAGCGCACTCAGTTGACAAATATTTACAGACGTTCCTTATGATAAGGCGCTACCCAGGCTTTGAGTGGGAAAGAGAGCGGTCTATAGTCGATAGATTTTATAATGCTTTGCGCAGTGAGTTGCGTATCCTACTGCTAGAACCAAAGCTATTGGGATTCCGAGACTTGGTGGAGTTGGCCAGAACTTTGTAAGTAGAGTTAGGGAAACTCGTCAAATACCAGTGAATAGGGTACCAAACCCTGCTGATCCTATAAGGACTGCCTACCGCAGAACGCTGAGAAAAGAGGCTAGATCATCTACTAGCCAGGCTACTTACAATTGTCATTTTTGTGGTAAGAAAAGGCACTTTGCCCTAGATTGTCGGGGGGTGCTCAGAAGATAATGAAAGCCAGGGCAGGAGCAGTTGAAGACTCTAGTGCAAAGGAGACGGTGTCCAAAATGCCGAGCTCCTCAAAATCTTGGTACCGTAGGTGGTACAAGAAGGCTTGGATGTCGGGTCTAGTTCCTTCCTCTAGCACATCCGGAGCGACTACAGGTCAAACCCCGGGTGCATGCTATAACTATGGAAAGTTGGGACACTATTCCCTGGATTGTCAGAGTGGATGCCCAATGTCCGAGAAGAAGCTAGGAGGGGCAACATCTGAGGAGAAGGGCAAGGCGATGGAGCCCACCGCATCACTGTATACTCCGGCCAAACCGAGAGTGGACATCCTTGGCCAGTAGGAGGTCTTGTGGCCGACCATCGGGATGTCAGGTATGGTTTAATTGATAGCAATTTAACTTCTTATACCAGTTACCTTATGCGTGCTAGCTTAGGACTGGAAGTTCTAGGCTTTGTTTTGGATTTTTGGTCACCAGGCGAGGGCATATTTTCGATATGGGAACTTCACACTCCTTTTGTCTGAAGGATTAGTTTTGCGTATCGGAGTATCTCCTTCAATGGTAAAGGACAATTTGGATGTGTGGTTACCTAATGGTTGTTCTATGCGAGCAGAGAGAGTCTGTGCCGTAAAGAGGTTACGGTTTGGGAGTCAGGAGTTCGACGTGCAAGCGTCGTTACTGCCACCATAGGAGGCTTCAAAGCCTAAGCCTACATTGGATAGTATTTCGGGTGTATCCGAATATCCTGATGTGTTTCCCTGACGGTCTCCCTGGATCCCCACCGTAGCGAGAGATCGATTTCACGATTGAGTTAGTGTCAGGTGCCAAACCTGCGTCACGCTCTCCTTATAGGTTGGTACCTAAGGAAATGGCAGAGCTAAAGGTTCAACTCGACCAGTTGGTGGAGCAAGGGCATGTGCGTCCAAGCTCGTCGCCTTGGAGCGCACCGGTCCACATTGTTAAGAAGAAGGACGGGAGCTTGCGGCTATGTATCGACTACAGAGAGTTGAACAAGCTAATGTAAAAGAACAAATACCCGATCCCAAGGATTGATGATCTTTTTGATCAGTTAGTTGGGTCGTCGGTATATTCAAAATTGGATCTTAAGTCCGGTTACCATCAGCTAAGGATAAGGGAAAGCGATGTCCCAAAGACAGCGTTCGATGCAAGGTATGGGCATTTTGAGTTTACAGTTATGCCGTTCGGGCTGACTAATACGTCGTCAGTGTTCATGGATTTGATGAATAGATCGTTCAAAGAGTACCTAGACCATTTTATGGTCATCTTCATCGACGACGAATCGGTGTACTCGTAGAGCAAAGAGGATCACTTCAAGCATCTGCTTTTGGTGTTGGAAACGCTAAAGAGGAACCAACTCTATGCCTAGTTCTCCAAACACGAGTTTTGGGTTATTCTAAGTAGCGTCCCTCGGTCATAAAGTTTGTAGAGTGGGTGTTGCAGTGGATCCAGCGAAGATAGTTATGTTAAGCGAGTGGCCTGTGTTGCGTTTGGGAGCGGAAGACCAGAGTTCTCTGGGGCTGACCGGCTACTACAGGCACTTCGTAGAAAACTTCTCGCGGATAGAGTTACCCCCTCACAACTTTGACAAGGAAAGAGCAAAAGTTGTTTGGACGCCTGCGTGCGCACAAGCTTTCGAGGAGCTGGAGAGACGGTTGGCCACGACGCTTATTCTAAGTTCGCCAAGTGGGACCGAAGGCTTCGAGATTTACAGTGATGCCTTAGGCAGTGGTTTGGGCTGTGTGCTGCTGCAGTATGGAAGTGTTATAGCGTATGGCTCGAGTCAGCTGAAAGTGCGCGAAAGGAATTATCCGGTCCACGACTTGGTGTTGACGGCCGTGATTTTTGCGCTAAAGCTGTGGAAGCACTACTTGTACGGCATAAAGGTCGAAATTTATACCAACCACAAAAGCCTTAAGTACCTGTTGGATCAGAAGGATCTAAACATGAGGTAGTGGAGATGGATGGAGCTCCTGGGGGACTATACGCTCAAAATTCATTATGTACCCAGGAAAGGCACTGCAGTTGCGGATGCGTTGAGTCGCAGGGCTCCCGCCCAAGCAAACTGGTTATCGGTTCATGATGAGAGATTAATACGGGAGTTGGAGGTGTTAAAGATCTATTGTGTGGACAAGCAGACTAGTGCCAAAGCATTATTGAACTGGGCGGAAGTTCAGTAGGGCCTGGCTGATCGGATTCGGCAGGCTATGGAGTTGGATGGCAACATGAAGGATCTCATGGATGCAACATTGGATGGGTCAAATTCCCAGTTTTCAGTTGAAGATGGGCTACTAAGGAAGGACAATCGTTTGTGCATCCCAAATGTGGATAAGTTACGGGTGGAGTTGGTGTACGGTCATACCAAGTACTCAATTCACATAGGGAGCATGAAGATGTACCGAGATCTAAAGAAGATATTCTGGTGGCCAGGGCTCAAGAAGGTTGTGGCACTGTCTGTGACTAAATGTTAGACTTGTACCTTAGTAATGGCAGAGTGCTAAAAGCCAGGGGGATTCTTGAAGTCCTTGCCGATTCCGGAGTGGGAGTTCGACAATATATCGATGGACTTTGTGCATGGTTCGCCAAGGTCGCAGGAGGGAAACGACGCCAGATGGGTGATCAAGATCGGTTAACAAAAGTGACGCGCTTCATTCCGCATAGGAAGGATGATCCGGTGGAGAAACTCGCGAAGATGTTTGTGGATAATATAGTCAGACTGCACGGTGTGCCCCGCAGCATCGTGGGAGATCGATATGGGCATTTTACATCCAATGATCGGAGGTTGGTGCAGCGAATGCTGGGGACTAAGTTGAAGTTCAGCATAGCCTTTCATCCGCAAACGGATGGGCAGACCGAGAGGGGAAACAGGACGATAGAAGACATGTTTCGTATGTGCGTTCTGGACTTCAGGAAGCAGTGGGGACACTATCCATATTTGGTGGAGTTTGCGTACAACAATAGCTACCAAACAAGTATCCAAATGGCGCCCTTTAAGGCCTTTTATTGTAGAAAATGTCGCACGTCATTGTCGTGGCTGAAAACTGGTGAGGCAAGGTTGTACAAAAAGCAAGAGGTGGAAAACGCTACTTCATTGGTGTGAACCATTCGAGAGCGTTTGTTGATTGCTCAGGTTAGGCAAGCCAAATACTTCAATGTCAAGCCTCGGAACGTGGAGTTCGCGGTTGGCGTTTGGGTGTACTTGAAGTTAAAGCCGTTCAAGCGTGTTTCTCGGGTACGACGCTTGAAGAAGTTGAGCCCGAGATACCTTGGACCATTTGAGATTCTGGGGCGGATCAGCGAAGTGGCTTATCGCCTAAGGCTATCAGTGTAGTTGAGTGGTCTACACGATGTATTCCATAGATCAGTGTTGTGAAAGGCGGTGCAAGAGCCTTCGCAGGTGATCGCAGGTTATCAAGTACTGGTGGACTAAGGGTTGACGACGAAGGTCAAGCTCGTTCGTATCAAAGACTCTGAAGTCAAGCGACTTCGTAGCAGGGAGATCAGGATGGTCAAGGTCCGGTGGGACAATTGCGGTCGGGAGGAGCTCTCTTGGGAACCAGAGCAGACCATGCTTGAGGAGTACCCGGAGTTATTTCACTCAGGTACCGCTTTTGGTTTTGTGTATCTTTCCTTTGGTAATTTCGTGGACGAAATTCTTTTAAGAGGGAGAGAGTTGTAATGCCCCGAAACTCAAAAGAATGTCAGGTGGTGTTTTGAGCCAAATCTGGGATTTGGTAGAGGTGACACAGTCTGGGACACGGGCGTGTCCCAGGGCGTGTCGTGCTCGGGTTCGGTGTTGGCCACGTGGTCGTCGAAATTGCAGCAACCAATCGTCGGGGCAGTGAACACGGCCTGGGACACGGGCGTGTCCCAGGGCGTGTCAGGCACTCGAAGCCTTTCACTCAACGATCGTTGAGTGAAGGCGCACGGCCTGAGCCCAGGCGTGTTCGAGTCCGACACGGGCGTGTGGAATTCGACACGGGCGTGTCGAATACCCGTGTCCTGCTCGGGTCGTTTGGCGAGTTGTGCTAAGGCAGCAACACGGCCTGGGACACGGGCGTTTCCCAGGGTGTGTCCAACATACGACATGTGATACAGGCGTGTTACATGGCTGTGTCGTGCTCTGGTTGTTTTGGACCTGGGTCGATGGAGGAACACGCCCAGCTACATGGGCATGTACTGTATGATACGGGTGTGTCAATCCTGACACGGGCGTGTCGAGTGCCCGTGTTCTTTTTGGGACGTAATGGTTTTGACGGTGAATGGGTTACACGACCTTGGATACGGGCGTGTCGCAAGCCGTGTTCGACCCAGATCTTGGATTTCAAGTCCGGATCGCAGCCGTCTGTTTCCTTATTTTGAGATCCGACGGCTGGGGGTTGTTTCCCCAGGGGATATACCCGGGTTTAGGGCTTAGAAAACCCCATTTCTCTTGGGTTACTCTCTTTCTAAGATCTAGAGAGAGGAGAGAGCAAGGAGGAAGAAGGATGGCTAGATCCGGTCACCGGCGGATCTTCGGAGCTCCAAATCGCGAGCTGACTTCGGATATGCCGAGGCAAGGAGATTGCGGTGCTTTTCATCCGCGTAGATTTCCATGGCGCCAAGGAAAAATGCTAGGGGAACGATTTTCATCTTGAGCATGTGAAGCTCTTCTTCCTTTGCATGGGAAAACCCGCTCCCGCGAGTGTGCGGTGAGTTTGCGGTATTCCTTGGGGTAGATATATAAAGTCCCCCTTGTTAGAGTCCTGAATCGTAGTACGGGCATAGGCATTGTGTGTGAAGCCTACCTAGACATGTTGGTCTGGATCGGTGATGTTTTGCTATGCATATTGTGCCGGAGAAGACTGTGCATTTTGTTTGTTTTCGGGTTGCTATATGTTAGAATACATCAGGGAATCTTGGGGATTAACCCCAAGGTGCACCCGAAAATCTGGGCGGAAACGTATTTCTGCCATTTCGGTGGCCTGGGAGCCAGCCGGGTATATAGCGGGGCTATGTACCGTGTTTTATCGATAGTTGGGACTGGGGGAAGCTTGGCCCGCGTCAAAGGCCAAATAGCCATGGCGGGGTGAGCAACAGGCTGGTGGAACCCTACCCGCTTCATCTATTTCGATTAAAGAGACCTAAAGTTAACGTGGCACTTACCGATGATTTGGAGATTGAGTCTAGGCTACGACTGAAAAGACTAAATGCTACGAGGTTTGCCGCCCTGGGGGTGGTGGTGGAGTCGAGGATCGGACTGAGTTCAGACTGGCTTCACCGAGTAAGTGCCCTGAGAGCACGGGGTGTACGGTCGTGTGTGCGTGCACCTATGATGTGATGTTTATTCGTTATGTTGCTTGTTTTGCTAGCAAGTGCAGGGAAGAAACTTTGTCGCCCCGGTTTGGGGGAGGAATTGTTATAATTTGGTCAGCTTTAGCTGACCGTTATTCTTGTTTGCCACCGTTGCGGTGAATTGTTCTTGCAAGTGCTGCGGAGCCGAGCGGTAAATAGCGGGCTAAAGCCCAAGTTGCTGAGCCGGCCCTCGAAGGCCTAATTTTTGAGTTTTTAATTGTATTCTCATGTGTGACCGGCCTGCGTGCCGAGGTTTGGAAAACACTTATATTTGAGCAAACTATTGTAAGGCCTTAAGGCCAGTACTTTTTGAATTTTGTAGTTCATTCCTACTAGGTTTTCTGTTAGTGGACATTCATGCTTGTTGGCAGGGTTCTTATTGTTACAACTTAATAAATTGCTTTCGCTAGATGCTCTGTGTAGGACGTGTGTATTAGTTGAATGGTTTCATCTAGTAACCCACAAGTCTGTCTGTGGTATATTGTCACAACCCGCATTTTCTCCGAAGAAAACGAATTATCAGAGTAGGAGAAAACACGCGTCATGATGCCACGTCGAGCAGGAGATAACTGTCGACGCTCAGGCAAACCACTATCAACTAAACTTAATGAAAATTCATAAGTTCAATGATTAGAAAATCAGTTATATTTTTAAAGGCCGTATCCCTCGGCGCGGTGGATCAACTAGTTTACAGTTTAAAAATTATACTTATACGCTGCGGAAAAATACTTTATTCAGGTTAGACATCCTAAAAGAGTGCATAAGTGTCCCCAGAGGACAACTTATACTAAGCAAGACCCTACATTTAATTTATTCTATATATAAGAAAACGATCTTTTTACGTTGTTTGAAAAATAGTGATGAGTTTTATAAAACATGCTGATCATGAGTCATACTTATAATAGTGTTTTTAGGTTTAAAAGTAACTAGCAACCTAGCATAAATCATCCCCAGAGCAAGTAGACTAACTCCAGAAAGGTAGCAGCAAAAGTAACATATCTAGTATCAAGGTAAAAACTACCAGTGGGCACCAACAAACTGACACGAACTCACTAGCAAGTATGTATGTCTGTAAGAAAAAAACAACACCAAAACTACCTTGCAAAAACAAGGAACTGATCTCTATAGCACTAGAGACCACCAGCAACTGCACAGCACCACTAGCCGTCAGAGCGGCTACTATAAAGAACCTGAGGCATTCAAAGAAGAAAGAATACCTCAACAAGCAAACTAGAAAAACTGCTCGAAAGTGTCAATCAGAAGATAAGTAAAAGAGGAAAACAAAGCAGTAACAGTCACAACTGCCCAAGGCAAAGCAAAAAGGAAAAGCACTAAGTGTGAGGACACAACAGTAACTCTGCCCAAAAGCTGCTGAGTCTACAAGGCTATCATGAGCCCAAATGCTGCAATCTACCAAGGAAGAAACGTCTAACACCCTAAGCTGTGAGAGATGCTAGTAGCAAAGTAAACAACGCGGATCCGGGTTGGAGGCAAACTAAGTCCCCCAACCACTATTTCCAAGAAACCAAGCTCAGGGGTCTATATGTGAAAGCACTAGGGACCTCCCACCCCTTGCCCAGCCCGTACCTGGAGCAAGATAAAAGAAAAAGGGTGGTCTTGGCTAAATTACACAACACCTCCCTAATTAAGAGCTTCAAACCACCACTACTAACCACGACCCACGATTCGGCCTTTTTGGAAAAACAAGAAAATAGCCGACAAGGAACCTCAAAATCAAGAAATTCACTCGGGGGAGAAAATCAAGGTAAGGGAAAAGCGTTGAGATGACTCAACACGGCCTGGCATTGAGTGAGCCCCACTCACTCAACGCCTAACCAGATCTTAGCATTGAGTGAGTTAGCCTCACTCAGCGCCAGAATCAACCATGGCATTGAGTGAGGTTCACTCACTCAACGCCCTTCGCAAGAACAGCTCTGGGGTTGAGTGAGCTAACCTCACTCAACGCCAAAACAGCTATGGCGTTGAGTGAGGTCCACTCCCTCAACGCCTTCAGCAAAACAGGCAATGGCGTTTAGTGAGCTAACTTCACTCAATGCCAAAACAGCTACGGCGTTGAGTGAGGTCCACTCACTCAACGCCTTAGCACTTAACCGCAAAACCCAACGGTGCCATTGAGTGAGTCCACCTCTCTCAACGCCAAAATAGCTTTGGCATTGAGTGAGGTCAACTCACTCTACGCCAAAGTACATACCCGCAGGAAAACCCTAAACCAACGCCATCCGGAAGAGGTCGGCGAGAATGCCGATCAATTCTCGCCGAATCGGCGGGAAAGCAGATTGATTCTCGCCGAATCAGTGGGGAAAAAAATCGATTCTCGCCGAATCGGCAGGAAAGCAGATTGATTCTCGCTGAATAGGCGAGAAAATAGACCGATTCTCACCGAATCAGCGGGAATGCAGATTGATCTGCGCCGAATCGGCGGGAATCACTAACGATACTCGTCGAAGTCGGCGAGAATCACTTAGTGATTCCCGTCGATTTCGACTTAGACGAATTTTCTCACTCAATCGCCTCACTACTTAGCCGCAAAAGAACAGACCAAACTATGGCTTTGAGTGTGTGCACCACACTCAATGCCAAGCCCGGGCGGCGTTTGGCTTTGAGTGTGTGCACCACACTCAACACCAAATCCCGAGAGCCTACCAATACTGGATCTAACCAGAGCACTACCACAAAAACCTCCCTCTCTCTCTCTCGGCTCCACCCGCAAAAGCACCAAACCAGAAATAAAAATCTGGAGTCTAAATGGTGAAAACAACCAGCAGGTTGAGCAAAAACAACACAAGGAGGGGGCTCATAAAGGGAAACTGAAGCACAGAGTTTTAGCAAGCAAAAAGAGAAAAGCTTGGCTTCTATCCTAGGGCTAACCGGGTAGTTAAGAGGGGGAAGATCAAAACAGCAAGTGCAAGAACCACTTGCCTCGGTTTTTTTCAGCAAAGCTTCACTCGAGCCCTTCCTCTCCCTCGGCACCAGCAGCAGCAACACCTAGCCAGCACATCCCGAGCTTTAATGGCGGAAAGGGCAAAAACCGAAAATCCAAACCTCCTAAAAACCCTACGAAAATCAAATATCTTACCGTAGAAACGTAGATCTAAGAGAGAGCAATCCAAATCCGCTTTCAAAATCGAAATCCGTCCACAAACGCTCCCGGAATCGCCGTCCGAAGGGGTAGCAGGTCTGGCGGTTTTCCTCTGTTTTTCGCGAACAGTTGCAGGAGACAGTTTTCGGGAAGAAGAAGAATGGACCCGCTAATTTGGCTTAAGGCTTTTAAATAAATCTAATCACGCCTAATCAGTTTTAACCTCCTCCTAAGCTGCTGGTTCATTACCCAAGCTTTTGACCGCAGAAATCATCTAAATAGCTTCAAATATACACATTTGCTTTTATTATTAGCACACCCAAAACGACGTGAAAACCAAACTACCTCGGAATTCAACGAAACTCGCACCGTAGCTAAATACCCATGCTACGAATGCAACGGCAAAGTCGAAATTAACTTTCGACGAACAGAACTTGAGTTATACCTACCCGAAGCCAAAACACAAGCATCCCCCGAGAGGCCACACCGGGTCACCCAAAACGACTCGGCTTGCTAGGGAGATCTTGTCAATAGGATACAAAATAGGCCACTCCGTTCTAAGGAGTTAAGACCACACTCCATAGAAGACACAAGCCACGAGAACGCGTCGACGTAACGCCAAATGTGAATTAAATAATCACAGAAAAATCGGGGGCGTTACATATATGACGTCGGGCCCCAGCCGGACCTACTGTTATATGCTATGTGACGGATAGGGGTGTTACACGTGGAGTTCGGGATCCCAAAAGAGGGGTGACCTCACACCTACTACACTCGGGGGAACGTCACGGACTAAAGACTTGGGAAACTAGAAACAGACTCTCAGCTCTAGCGTAGAGGTCCCACCACACACCCGGAAGGTCACAAGAGCACTTCCCCTCCCTCACCAATGGCTGAGATGGGTACCTTGGAGATCTCTCTCACTCAACCAAGAAGAAAAAAACCAAGGGAGGAGGAAGCCAAAAACGCATCCCTCCAAAGGTACCCAAGGGGGTCTATTTATTGTTTTTCCAAGCCTGGGGACCAAAAGGTCTGAAATACCCCTAAGGCAAATAGGCCCTGGGCCAATAGAAAACTTCCACACTAGGTGGCAATGAGGGAACTCCACCCCAAGGGCAAAAGGGTAAAAGCGTGGCCAAAAGAGGTCTTAGGGCGGGAGGAGGCCAAGCCATACCCCCATCTCACCGAGCACCCAGACGAGTGGGCGAACCGCGCGAGCGAGTTCCTGGCCGCCGGCCGGTCTCGCCCCATAAGCTAACCGCGCGGGCGAGACCCTTGCCGCCAGCCAGTCTCGCCCCGCGGGCTAACTGCGCGGGCGATACCCTGGCCGCTGGCTGGTCTCGCCCCGCGATACTAAACACGCGGGCGAGACCCTAGCCGTCGGCCGATCTCGCCCCGCGAGCTAACCGCGCGGGCGAGACCCTGGCCGATGGCCGGTCTCGCCCCGCGAGCTAACTGCGCACGGGCGATACCATGGCCGTCGGCCGGTCTCGCCCCGCTATACTAAGCACGCGGGCGAGACCCTAGCTGCCGGCCGGTCTCTCCCCGCGAGCTAACCGCGCGGGCGAGACCCTGGCCGCCGGCCGATCTCGCCCCGCGAGCTAACCGCGCGGGCGAGACCCTGGCCGGCGGCCGGTCTTGCCCCGCGAGCTAACTGCCCGGGGCGAGAGCCTGGCCGCAGGCCGCTCTCACCCCCGCGAGCTGACTGCCCGGGGCGAGAGCCTGGCCGCAGGCTGTTCTCTCCACCGCGAGCTAACCGCCCGGCCAGTCTCACCCTCCTTAGGGCTAAGATGCAGGGGGAGGAATATTGGCCTCCAGCTGATCCCGATGCTCCTACCTCGCACCTATCGAGCCGGGGGTGGGTGTCGGCCAACTTAACGCACCTGCCCCCCAAGAAGGAGCCAAGGGGGGAGGTAAATTTTTCCTCCCCCTACTAGTATATAACAAGGGTTAGGCCTAAATTATCCACCATGAGTGCAAAATCTCTTAAAAGCTTAAAAACATATAACTGGTCCCGCGCCTGTCGTGGGGGACCTACTCTGCGAATACGGGGTTGTACACCAAGCATACATGAAACGGTCAAAATCTTTTCCCTTATTAAAATATTATTTGTAGTTTGCCAATATGTTTCTATTGATGTGTACCTGATATAAAAGCTTTTTTTGCTTAGGGAAATACAACTTCAATAGCATTCATTAAGGCGATCTCTCTATCAGTTACCATAACAATTGGTGAAGAGCCTGATTCAAGCACGGACTTAAAACAATCTAGAGCTCACCTATAACTTTCTTCCGTTTCATCACACATGAACGTAAAACATGAAAAAAATGATTGATATGTTGAGGTAACTCCAACAATGCACAACAATGGCATCTGATATCTGTTAGTTATGTACGTGCAGTCTAACTGGAAAACAGTATGAAACATATTACTAAGCTGAATAGACACTGGATGAGCAAAAAAATGACTGTGCAGTTGATTAGTTCACACATCTACTCTATTGTAACATACATAACCTTCCTTGGTAATACATCGATACAAAAATTGCACTGGCGTTGCTCCATCTAATTCCTTCTTGTGTATCTTTACTCTCTCGTTATAGATGGTTCTTATGGTAGTTCTGTTTAACTCACTTTTTTTTTTCACAGCAGCTAATATTTTACGTGACTTAACCCCTGAACCATATATTTGCTCGACTAACTTTTCTTCAACCACACTTAACCAGCCAGCATAAGCGTGTGCCTCTAAATGAACCATTTCGTGGTTATGCTTACCTCAAACAATGACAAGCTTCCATTCATCAATATTAGCCTCCTTTTGTCCTTTGACGGTGAATGGGCAACCACACCGCTTGCTCGATGATTTCCTACAATGTTTCTTCACCAAATTCTTCCTATTCTGGTTATCACGGTATTTTCCTCCAGATCACACCCTAAGAACACGCGAGGTTTCATTCGAGCTGTGAGCTTGTCTGAACCTTTTGCTGTTACAACGAAACCCAAACTAAGCCAAATACTTCGAACCGACTCAACAAGTGATTCTTTTGATGAAAAAAATGTTGAGTCTCAAAATTAGACCCCAACATCCACTTCAAATACTTCACCTAAATCCAACATCAAATTCCACGAATTTATTACTAACAACGAATATAATAGCACTACAATGTTGCAAAGATAAAAATTACCTTCCTTAGAGAGGTGTTCATCTTCCTCTACAAGCTTCTCCCTCACCAAGCTTGATCCTGGAAATAAAACCAAATTTCAGCTTAGCAATTTGTTTCCTTTGGGCTGAGAGTTGCTATCAAATTGAGAGTTGCTATAAAAAAAAATTGAGCTGAGAGTTGCTATCAAATTGACATCACATTTGAAAACCTGTATCAAAGCCTTTGAATAGGGCAGTTGTTATCTAAGCAGTTGCCAGTTTATGAATAAAATCTAACAACTGGAATCAAAATCTAGAATCAAAAAATGATTCAAGTTAGTAATAAAAAGAGACAGCTCTATTTATGAATGTTATCTAGATTTTGATTCCAAGACAAGCTAAACTGGAATCATTTTGATTCCCAAACACTAGAACCAAAAACTCGAATCAAGAATAGCAAAATAAAGGAACAAAAAGCGGAAATCAAGAAAGTAAAATCTGAAATAAAGAATGTAAAAGCCACCAAATGTTCCGTCCACGATAGAGACGACGATGGAACCCGCCGGCGATGGAACCACTTCTTCCATCTGTTGGCCATCCATTCGCTCATTAGAAGCCATCCACACCTTTGCAGCTGGGAGAGGGAGCTTGAGAGGCGGCGAGAAAGAGTGAGAAAGGGTCGGTCTGCAGTAGAAAAAACGGGAGAAGGAGCGGCGCTGGCTGGTTTGCGCTTTAGGTTTTAGGATTTGCGTGGAAAAAAACACCGGGGGAGAAAAAAAGGGTTGGTTTAAGTGTTTATGGTTTGCGTATATCTATATAAGGTTTGCCTTTAACAATTCCCTAAAATAATCACACATAATTAATATACATATCTATATAAATATTAATTACATATTTTTAGATATATTATTATATTAACATATTAAATTATCTTAAAAAAAAATCAAAGTTTATATATATTTGTAATATATACATATATCTATCCTTCAAATAAAATTTATGTCTCGTGACACGACAGTGAAGATCATCAATGCGGTTGTTATGAACCGTCGCTGTTGAACGTCCGATCTTATCTAAGAAACTTCACACTTTTATGTTCCAAATTAAAAAAAACAAGCTTTATTTTCTTGATTGTGGTCTTAACCGTTGTCATGCCAAAACTCAATTCTATTATTTTATTACGATGTTGTTTTTGTCCAAACTCAGCAAAGCAAAAAACGTCACGCAAAACAGAGCTTTACAAGTATAGTGATAATATATACATCATTTTTATTTGTATCACAATATAATGATAATAAATTATCAATTTATAGGTAAAATTTTAAGATAATGTTAATATTTTTATTTTCTAATATATATATATGTTATTCTGTATATATATATGTTATTCTGTATATATATATATATCTATATCTATATATATATATATATAGATAGATATAGATATATATATATATATATCTATATCTATATATATATATATCTATATCTATATATATATATATCTATATCTATCTATATATATATATATATATATATATATATATATATATATATATATATATATATATATATATATATATATATACGGGATGCTGGAAATCCGCGCAGTGCGGATTTAAGTCATATTCGCGCTTTTCATACTAGCCGTTGGATGTAATCCAATGGCTAGGATTAAGCACGGATCGGTAAAAAGAAGCAGCGAGCCAGATCAGTGAACCCAGGACCGCAACCTAGCCCAATGCGGGATCGACACGCGCGAGGGAGATCTACCTCGCCCGCTAGAGCTTTGTTAAAGAAGGAAAAGATTACTATATAAAGAACAGAATACGTCTTTTACTGGCGGTGTGGGACTAAAGTCCCGCACCGCCTGGAAGCCGTCCGGTCGGGCACGCCCGATCGGACGGCTTCCAGGCGGTGCGGGACTTTAGTCCCACACCGCCAGTAAAAGATGTATTTTGCTCTTTATATAGTAATCCCCATTACCTATAACAAACAGCGCGCATGAGCATTCAGGTGGATGCGATCACTGGCCCAGGCGGTTTGATACCGGTCCATACTGTTTCATTTTACCCTTCCGCGTTTAATCCAAGCCGCTGGATCTAATCCAACGGCTGGGATGAAAGAAGCGCGGAAATATTGTATATCCGCGTTGCGCGAATATACATATTCCCGATATATATATATATATATATATATATATATATATATATATATATATATATATATATATATATATATATATATATATATATATATATATATATATATATATATATTGTAAGTGTATATTCGGACGAATAACGGGCTCGGGGGCTTCGCGGGTCTAAACCCTAGGTTTGTTCTATATAACCTAGCTAGAGGCAACGGGGAGAGTGGTTCCACCTAGACCCTCCTCCGAATGTTTCGAGCACCAACACTAACATTCTCGAAACAGCCTTTCCCTTCCCCGGTGCTCGCCTCCCGTGCGTGGTTTTAGGGCAAGCCGCCACTCGCACCAGGCCGACCGAGGACCAGTCTAGCCCAGCCCTTCCCGTCGCCGGTCGCCTGCTAGGGCAAGCTCCGCCATCGCGGTCGCGGATCTAGGGCAAGCCCTTCCCTTCCCCGGCGCTCGATCTCCCGTGGCCGATCGTGGACTAGAGAGCCCCGCTCCCGCCGCTCGCTGGTCTCCCGATTGCCTACTAGGGCAAGCTCCGCCCTCCCTATCGTGGATCTAGGGCAAGATCCGTCTCCCGGTGTTTCTTCCTCATCGCGGATCGCTTCTCTCCCGAAGCCGATCGAGGACTCGGACCGTCTTCCGTCTACCCCGTCGCAGCGATCGACGATCTGCTCCGTCGCTTCGATCGACGATCGATCCGCTCGACGATCGTTTTCGTTCGACGATCGACGGTAGTCCCCATTCGGCGTTCGACGCTTCTCCCCGTTCGACGTTCGACGGTAGTCGATCTTTTCGTGCGCTCGACGATCCGCCCCGCCCCTTCGTCGATCTGCCCCGGCTCGATGATCGACGATCGACGTCTTTCGGTCAACGATTTCCCGATCGACGATCGACGACTTCCTTGTTCGACGTTTTCCTGGGAGCTGATCCAGTTGCTGTCTCAGCCGATCCAAGCCTCTGTTTCTATGTTAGGGCTTGCAATAAGAGAAGCAATGAGGAACTCTTCCTTGTCCTCTCTAGTTCCCATGATCAAGCTTGAAAAGTTCACAGCCTCCGAGTTCAATGATTGGAAGTTGAACACGCAATTTGGGATGAAATACCTGAATGTCTTCTACAACGTCAAATCTATTCGTGCTGATGTTGCTGGGACAGAAGACGAGGCGCAGTGGGTTGAAGATGAGGATTTCTGCAGGGACTACCTGCTGAATTGTCTCTCCTCCAGTCTGGCCAAGAACTACATCAAGATGCAGTCTGCGAAGGAGATCTGGGAGGCCCTAGAGGAGCACTTCAGATAGGAGGAGGACCTCTCCAAAGCTCATCTAGTGGACAAGTTTCACTCCTTCAGCTTCAACGAGGAGAAAGCCATTCTCCCTCAGGTATCAGATTTTGAAAATTTGGTTGATTCTCTGCATAGTGAGTCTATTAGTCTGCCCAATAGTTTTATTGCGGGCACTATTGTGTATAAGTTGCCCTCCCCGTGGTACAATTTCAAAACAGAAATGTATCGCAAGAAGATGCAAGTTGGTCTGAACGACCTCAAGCGCTTCATACGCATTGAGGACGAGAACCGGACGAAGCACGCTTTGGAAGCTGTAGGCAAGCAGAAGGCTGCTGCCAACATGATTACAAGCTCCAAGCGCGCTCCTCCCCCTCATAAGACCAAAACGTCTCGCAGTAGCCCTCAGGTTGTAGGACCGAGTAGACCCTCTAAAAAGTTTAAGGGTAAATGCTTCAAATGCAACAAGTGGGGACACTGTGCATCTGATTGCAAGCTACCGAGGAAAGAAAGAACTAGAGCACCGCAAGAAGGCAACCAGGCTCATCTGGTTAGCCACGCTGAGCCATCCGACTTTGTTGTCATGGTCGGACACGCGCAGGCCAACACAGAGTGGTTCCTAGATTCTGGGGCAACGTGCCACGTTTGCAACAACGCTAATCTTCTGACAGAGCTGAAGGATGCAAAGGAATCAGTGACCGTAGCAGACGGCGGCTCAGCCAATGTACTGAAGGTGGGGAACGCAACTCTGATGCTCTCCTCAGGTAAGTCTTTATTTTTAAAGAACATAAAATTTATTCCTTCTTTATCTGCTAACTTAGTGTCTATTAGTTTACTGTGTGATGCTGGTATGTCCATTAACTTCTATAGCGGGAGAGTGACTCTGTCAGTCAACTCCCATTACTTTGGATGTGCTTACGTCCAGAATAGGATGTACCGTTTAAGTCTAGCAAATGAGATAGTGCAACAAGTTCAATTGAACATAGTTAGCCCTAGGACTCTACATGAGAGACTAGGACACGTAAACTATAGGAAAATGTTCCAAGTAGCTAGAACTCATCAGATCACACTAGACACTAAGTCTCCTCTTGGAAAATGTGAAGTGTGTGCTCAGACTAAGATCACTAGGAAACCTTTTGACACGGTTACTAGGAGCACAACACCTCTTGAGCTTATACATTCCGATATTTGTGACTTTAAGAGTTTTGTCACATGAGGTGGGAGGAAGTATATGATCACGTTCATAGATGACTGCACTAGATTTTGTCACATTTCGTTGCTTAAAACTAAAGATGAAGCGTTTGAAAAATTTTGTCTTTTCAAAACCAGGGTAGAAAACCAGTTAAGCATGAAAATTAAGAGGTTTAGAAGTGATAGAGGAGGAGAATATATATCCAGTGAGTTCAGATGCTTCCTTGCTTCACAGGGCATCATAGCAGAAACCACTGCTCCTTACTCCCCCCCCCCAATCTAACGGCATAGCCGAGCGCAAGAATAGAACGTTAACAGAGATATTGAACTCTATGTTGCTCACTGCAGGCATGCCTTCCGCTTTTTGGGGAGAAGCAGTCTTGACTGCGAATCACATTCTGAACAGAGTTCCCCATGCTAAGTTAGAGGTTACACCCTACGAGCTCTGGTTTAAGCGACCTCCGTATTTAACTCGACTCAAGACCTGGGGCTGTATAGCCTATGTCAGGGTTCCTGACCCTAGACGGTCTAAGGTTGGACCTAGGACCAATACATGTGTCTACTTAGGTTGTGCTGAAGATAGTGCTGCAGATAGGTTTCTTGATATTTTTCATAATATCATAATAGAATCTAGGGATGCGGTGTTCTTCGAGTACAAGTTCCTCAAAGATAAGAACTTAACTATCCCAGATATGCAAGCAACAATTACTGAGGAAGATCCTGAATCAGTACCGAGCACCTCCTATTCCGTTCCGATAGACAACGCTGGCCTAGAGTCTAGGAGGACTTTAGTGAGAGAGAAAACCCCTAGAACCTTCGGTAGTGATTTTGTCACTTACCACGTCGAGGCCGATCCATCTAATTTTAAGGAAGCGATGAGATCAAGGGATTCCCTACTCTGGAAAGAAGCAATTGAGGATGAGATGAACTCTCTCCTTCAGAACGACACCTGGACGTTAGTTGATAAGCCAATAGGGGCTAAAACTGTAAGGTGCAAGTGGGTTCTGAAAAGGAAGTTAAATCTCGATGGTAGCGTAACTAAGTATAAAGCACGCCTGGTGGCTAAAGGTTTTACACAAGTAAGCGGAGTAGACTATTTTGACGTATACTCACCCGTGTGTCACTTAGCAACCATTAGGGTTCTTCTTGTTATTCGGTCATTGAGAACTTTATTGTTCATCAAATGGATGTTAAGAGTGCGTTCTTGAACGGAGATCTGACCAAAGAAATCTGCATGAGTCAACCTGAAGGTTTCATTGTAGACGGTCATGAAAACAAGGTTTGTAAGCTTTTAAAGTCACTATACGGATTGAAGCAAGCGCCAAAATTATGGCATGAGAAGTTTGACTATACTGTAAAGAACATGAGATTCATATCGAGTCTCTCAGATAAATGTCTACATATGTCATAGATCAGACAACGTCGCCATAATATGCTTGTATGTGGATGATATGCTTATTCTTGGATCTGATCAATCCGAAGTGGATGACGTAAAGTCACGTCTAATTAAAGAATTTAGCGTGACAGACCTAGGTGTAGCTAACACTTATACTAGGTATGCAAGTGAGCTTTGGGAAATATGGCATTTCTCTAAGTCAAAGCCACTACATTCAGTCCTTGTTGGACACGTGGGGATACAGTGAACGGAAAGCGGCTGAGACACCATACGACTATTCTAACCGCTTAAAGCCCAAAGAAGGGCTGCGGTTCGACAGTTAGATTATTCTAAACTACTTGGTAGCCTCATGTACGCTATGGTCTGTACGAGACCTGACATAGCCTTCACGGTCGGCATGTTAATGTTGGAGTTACCATGGTGATCCAGAAGTGGTCAAACATGTAATCTCACTGCTAACGCGATATGAGCCTGCAGGGTCGCACATAAGAGCATGTGGAGAAATTGGAAGATTAACTGTGTTGGTAAGGGTTACCAATCACCCTACTGTATGGGGAGTCAGGCAAATGTTGCAAAGGGAAAATCGTCGAGAGTCGACGAGAGTCGTCGAGTATGACTCGTCGAGTATGGCAAAATCAACGAGAATCGACGGGAGTCGTCGTGTATGTCTCGCCGACTAAGGCATAATCGTCGAGAATCGAACTGTTCGATTCTCGCCGATTCTGCGTCTGATTCTCGCCGATTCTGTGACTGATTCTCGCCGGATCTGGAGGTGATTCTCGCCGACTAATTCTCGCCGAATCTGGAGGTGATTCTCGCCGAACGGTCCAGAAACCTTATCTTTGGTGGCCTGCGGATAGCGATTCCTATGAACTGTTTATGCCTTTGGTATAAATATGACACTTAGGGTTTTGGGAAAATAGAGATCATCATTCATCGGGATTTTTCCTGTTGACAGATCGAGCCGACGGAAAGTGTTCCGCCGAATCTCCAGATCCACCGATCTCCCGATTCCGCCGGACGGAAACGTTCCGCCGCCGGTTGTTCGCTCTGCCGACCACCTCCTCTCCGGCGACCTATCCTGCGGCCAATCGGAAACCGACGGAAGTGTTCCGCTGCTGTTCCGACCTGTCGAATCCCGAACACCGCCGACGGAAGTGTTCCGCCGCCGCGTCTGCTACGCTGACCTTCCCATTTCCGACGATCGTCGTCGGTATTGCCTCTCCTAGCGCGGACCTAGCAGTCCGTGGAGTTGCAAGGTGCGGTCGACTTTCCTCCCGATCCTTCGTGCGACGAAGCTCGGGGTTCTCCCGCTCGTGTGGATTTCTGCAGAGACGTGGACGCTATTCCACGTAAAACTCGCCACCGACAAGGAATCACACTTGGAGCATCTTTGTTGAGTTGTGACTCAACACCCAAAAGGCAATTTTTGTCCTTATTGTATTAACTTCTTGATTCAACATGCATGGCCCGATCCAATCTCTTTGGGTTATTCTAGATTTTATTACTTCCGCTGCGTGCACAAGCGTTGTGCCAACCTCATAGAGAAACCCAACAGTGGTATCAGAGCCAGGTTGCGGCCATGTTTGTTGTATTGGAAGTTAGGTTATTCCAGTACGTGTAAACCTAGGGATTTAGAAGTGTTCTAAATGTCTAGATTTAATCTTGGTTCCCCGCCAGGAACATCTGGGATTTCGTGGAAATTTCTAATTGTTAGAAATTGTTGTCTCCTTAGCAGTAACCATCCCTCGATTTTGTTTTGGATTTTGAATCCAACAAGGAGAGATGAGCTTGTCTACTGCTTTAAGTTGAGTTGTCTTTGCATTGTCCAATGCATGTAAACCTGAAGATTTGGAAGTGTCCAGATGTTCAGATTTATCCCTTTTCCTCTATCAAATGTTGATAGTGTTCTGTTGTGCACATAAGGGATGCCTGGGGATTTTAGTGAAGTGTTTTTCTTTGGATGTGCACATTGATCAAATGTTGGTCATGGTTAATTGTTAACCTATTATAAAAAATCCCTTCATCAAATATTAAGTGTTCGGATGCCTTCCGATGGATGACACTCTTCCTGCCTCGATCGATGAAGTGTGGACTTGCCAAAGCAAGATGCATTAATCTATCTTGGTAAGGGTGCGAGCGGATAATTGTGATATCCCACTGTCGACATCGGGTCTAGCTTAACTAGGTGACCTCAAAGGTTGAGTGCCTAGAGGCATAGGGTTGGCATGCACCATGTGATGGATGCGAATAAGGAGTTATTCACCAACCATACAAAAATTGCATGAGAATGCAATTGGTAAGCGTTGCCGACCTAAATAACCACATCGTGAGAGGAAAGCCAAAGCTGACTCATTGTGTTGGTGAAATACGGATCTTGTCCACTAAGAGAGTAGCTCGCATGAACTCTCCGAATTGATAGTGAGGGCTATTATTTCGAATAAAATAGTGGGAGTTTTAGTTGAAGTCCAAATTAAGAAAAATAATTGTATTTTGAAATTTTGGTACTGATTTATTCTGCATGAATTCTTGTAGAATTCCATGGCAAGTGGTTCGCACTCCACGTTGTCTCTGAGAGCCATCCTTGAGAAGGATAAGCTCAGTGGGACTAATTATATAGACTGGTACAGGAACCTGAGAATTGTTCTCAGGCAAGAGCGAAAGCTCTATGTCTTGGAAGAAGAAGCCCCCGAGGTGCCGACTGGGAATTCTTCTCGTGCTGATAAGGATGCTTACAAGAAGTACACTGATGATGCCTTAGACGTCGAATGCCTTATGCTTGCCACCATGAACTCTGAGCTTCAGAAGCAACATGAGAACATGGGGTGCAAGGAGATTGACGAGCATCTCAAGAAAATGTTTCAAGGGCAAGCTCGTCAAGAGAGGTTTGACGTCACAAAAGCGTTGTTTCAGTGCAAGATGGGAGTTCGAGACTCAGTAGGGACTCACGTACTTAAGATGATTGGGTATATAGAGAACCTTGAAAGACTGTGTTTTCCTCTGGGTCAAGAGTTGGCCACAGATCTGATCCTGCAATCGTTGCCAGACAGTTACGAGCAGTTTGTCTTGAACTACAACATGAATGAGATAGACAAGACACTGCCTAAGCTCCTAGGCATGTTGAGAACTGCCGAGATCAATATGAAGAAGGCCAAGCCTGCCAGCCCCATACTGATGGTGCATAATGGCAAGGGCAAGGCCAAGGGCTTCAAGAAGACGAAGGTGGGACCTAAGTCACATCTTGAGCCCAAGTCTTCTGCACTGATGAAGAAGAAGAGCATGGTGAAGGAGGGGAAATGCCACCACTGTGGCAAGGCTGGTCATTGGAGGAGGAACTGTCCTTCGTACATTGAGGGTCTGCAGAAAATGAAGGGAGGTATGACCTCTGCTTCAAGTATTTACGTTATAGAGATAAACCTTTCTGCTCCTTCATATTGGGTATTGGATACCGGATGTGGTTCTCACATTTGTACAAATGTGCAGGAACTGGGAAGGAGAAGATTGCTGAGTAAAGGGGAGGTGGACCTTCGTGTCGGCAATGGAGCAAGAGTTGCTACTGTGGCCGTAGGGGTTTACCGTCTTTCTTTGCCCAGTGGGCTTGTAATAGAACTTGATAATTATTATTTTGTTCCGGCCATAACTAGAAACATTATATCCATTTCATGTTTGGACATGATTGGTTTTTCTTTTATAATTAAGAACAACTGTTGTTCGATATTTAAGAATGATGTTTGTTATGCTGTAGCCCAATTGTTTAATGGTCTTTATGTTTTGAACTTGGACCATCTGATCTATAATGTAGAAAATAATAAAAGACTAAGAACAAATGACTCAAATCCTACATTTCTCTGGCATTGTCGTTTGGGCCATATAAACGAGAAGCGCATATCCAAGCTCCATAGAGATGGACTTTTGGACTCATTTGATTATGAATCATTTGAGCGATGCAAATCTTGTTTGTTAGGCAAGATGACTAAAGCTCCTTTCACAGGCTATACTGAGAGGGCGGAGAATCTCTTGGGTGTTGTACATAGTGATGTATGTGAACCCATGAGTTCCATGGCTAGAGGTGGGTTTTTCTACTTCGTTACATTTACTGATGATTTCAGTAGATACAGATATGTGTATCTTATGAAGTGCAAATCCGAGACCTTTGAAAAGTTCAAAGAGTTCAAGAATGAGGTAGAAAACCAGTTGGGTAAAAGGGTTAAAGCACTCCGATCTGATCGAGGTGGCGAAATACCTGAGTCATGAGTTCCGTGATCATCTGAAAGAGTGTGGTATTATATCACAGCTCACTCCACCTAGAACACCACAACATAGTGGTGTGTCTGAGAGGAGAAATCGTACTCTATTAGACATGGTACGTTCGATGATGAGTCATGCAGATTTGCAATGACACTGAATCGCGCTCCAACGAAAACGATTCTGAAGACACCATATGAGATATGGACTGGGAAGCGTCCTAGTATGTCATTCATTAAAATTTGGGGCTGTGAGGCATACGTGCGACGTCAAATGCCTGACAAGCTGGAACCCAAATCGGATAAATGTTATCTGGTGGGATATCCTAAGGAAACGAAAGGGTATTACTTTTACCTATCGTCTGAGGGCAAAGTGTTTGTCGCAAGGACTGGCGTCTTCTTGGAGAAAGAGTTCTTATCAAGAAAGACTGAAAAGGTAGAACTTGAAGAAGTTCAAGAACCACAGGTAGTGAATGAACCGGAATTGGATTCTGAGATAGGACTACAAGATGTTGTAGCTAGAGAACCTACTCAAGAAGCACAAGTCCTACGTAGATCTGGTAGACCAAGATTTGAGCCTGAGAGATATGGATTTCTCGTGTCTCAAATAGGTAATGTGTTGCTTATGGATCATGATGATGAGCTAGCAACCTACCAAGAGGCTATAAATGGATCCGGACTCCGACAAATGGCTTGAGGCTATGAAATCCGAAATGGACTCCACGTATGCAAACCAAGTTTGGAACTTGGTAAAACCACCTGAAGGGGTACGACCCATAGGGTGCAAGTGGGTCTTCAAGAAGAAGACCGACATGGATGGGAATGTACAGACATTCAAAGGGCGACTGGTGGCTAAGGATTTCAAGCAAATTCATGGTATTGACTATGATGAGACTCTTTCTCCTATTGTCATGGTTAAGTCTATAAGGATATTGCTTGTTATTGCTGCGTATTATGACTACGAGATCTGGCAGATGGATGTCAAAATGGCTTTCCTTAATGGAAACCTCCTTGAGGAAGTGTACATGACATAACCCGAGGGTTTTGTATCCCCAAATGAAGCCACTAAAATATGCATGCTGAATAGGTCCATCTATGGACTGAAACAGGCCTCTCGAAGTTGGAATCTTCGTTTTGATGAGAAAATTCAAAGAGTTTGGTTTCATCAAGAATGAAGATGAGCCTTGTGTTTACAAGCGAATCAGTGAGAGCATTATTGTCTTCCTGATATTGTATGTAGATGACATACTTTTGATTGGGAATGACATTCCTACTCTGAAAGTTGTTAAGAACAACCTAGGGAACTGCTTTTCTATGAACGACTTGGGTGAAGCGACTTACATACTCGGTATTAAGATCTATAGAGATAGGTCGAAGAAGTTGCTGGGTTTGACACAGAGTACGTACATCGAAAAGGTGTTGAAGCGGTTCAACTTGCTTGAGTCCAAGAAAGGATTTTTGCCCATGTCTCATGGTGTGAATCTCTCTAAGGACCAGTGTCCAAAATCTTGTGAAGATAAGGACCGCATGAAGTTGATTCCATATGCTTCGGCAATTGGATAAATCATGTACGCGATGTTGTGTACTCGACCCGATGTCTCCTTTGCTTTGAGTATGACTAGCAGGTATCAGTCAGACCACGGTGAGTGTCATTGGATTGCAGTCAAGAATATCCTGAAGTACTTGAGAAGGACTAAGGATGTGTTCTTGGTGTATGGTGGAGAGGAAGAGCTCGTTGTAAGTGGTTACATGGATGCTAGCTTCCAAACTGATAGGGACGACTCCAAGTCTCAGTCAGGTTTTGTGTTTTGCCTTAATGGAGGAGCTGTGAGCTGGAAGAGTTCCAAGCAAGAGACAGTTGCTGATTCTACAACAGAGGCCGAGTATATCGCTGCGGCTAACGCAGCGAAGGAGGCTGTATGGATTAGGAAATTCATCGGCGAGCTTGATGTAGTTCCTAGCATTGTTGGTCTCGTAGTTCTCTACTGTGATAACAATGGTGCAATTGCACAATCTAAGAAACCTAGATCCCATCAGCACTCCAAGCACATACTTCGGCGGTTCCATCTTATTCGTGAGATTGTCGAACGAGGAGATGTGAACATTTGCAGAGTGCCGACTGAGGAGAATATTGCGGATCCACTGACAAAGCCTCTTGCGCAGAGAAAACATGATGGTTATACTAGATCAATGGGTATACGATACCTGAATGATCAACTCTAGTGAGAGTCTTGTGGGTTGCATGTAAACATATGTTCTGTTGGCTATTTATTGTTTATTCATTTGATGAATTTTGTACCTAAATGTTTCTTTTTACAATTAATGTCAAGTTCTTTTATTGTGATTTTTCTATGTGATAGTTAAATTGTAACATAATAAATACCCTTAGAGTGTTCGCTTCCATAGGACATCAAGTACGTGACTTGAATGTGAGAGCCTATGATTTATTTGAAGCTTCATTCTTAAATGGTCTCTGGTCGTTGTATCATCATAGAAACTAAGGGTGATGATGATACCTTAAGACTAGCACGTGTGTTGACTGATGACCAGTTCTCACAGGTCATGATATTGTGATATCAAGTCATCATGTGGGTATTATTAGTGAACAAGTTGTACTGTACAGACCCAACCTGAGACTACTCTGTGGATTGTCATTCAATCGTGTCACGAGTAGGTCTCAATTGACAATGGTGTTGTGGTCCTTTGACCTGAAGTCACAGCATTCATCAAGTGAGGAAGAGCGTGCTTTGATGTCATCTAAAGTCTTCCTTGAGAAAGGTTGATGATAAGGGTGGTTGTTGGGCATGTTACGAATCATTTGGGTGTTTGTGTGTGAGCAGATATGGAATTTGTCCTCCTGTATGACAGGAGTTGCATCCATGGGCCCCTTGATGGAACTGGACTGAGAAATGCATGGCCATGCTTGGTTGAGTCAATATGTGATATTGGACTCACCATTCTCTGGAAGTCTGTCCTGAATCAAGAAACTTGGATTGGGCTATTACGAGGGTGATACGGTCCATGCCTCTAGTTCTTTCCGGATGTAAGGGACAAAGGGACAAAGGCAATGCTGATACATTGGTCATGAAGGCTTATGAGTTATGAACTCTTATTGCTTGGGGAGCAATGATGCATTGCTAGATGCCGCTCATTGTTTGTGAAGTTTTTGGTTTGATACTTTCAAGATCAAGTGGGAGACTGTTGGAGTTACCATGGTGATCTAGAAGTGGTCAAACATGTAATCTCACTGCCAACGCGATATTAGCCTGCAGGGTCGCACATAAGAGCATGTGGAGAAATTGGAAGATTAACTGTGTTGGTAAGGGTTACCAATCACCCTACTGTATGGGGAGTCAGACAAATGTTGCAAAGGGAAAATCGTCGAGAGTCGACGGGAGTCGTCGAGTATGACTCGTCGACTATGGCAAAATCGATGAGAATCGATGGGAGTCGTCGTGTATGTCTCGCCGACTAAGGCATAATCGTCGAGAATCGAACTGTTCGATTCTCGTCGATTCTGCGTCTGATTCTCGCCAATTCTGCGATTGATTCTCGCCGGATCTGGAGGTGATTCTCACCGACTGATTCTCGCCGAATCTGGAGGTGATTCTCGCCGAACGGTCCAGAAACCTTATCTTTGGTGGCCTGCGGATAGCGATTCCTATGAACTGTTTATGCCTTTGGTATAAATAGGACACTTAGGGTTTTGGGAAAATAGAGATCATCATTCATCGGGATTTTTCCTGTTGACGGATCGAGTCGACGGAAAGTGTTCCGCCGAATCTCCAGATCCACCGATCTCCCGATTCCGCCGGACGGAAACGTTCCACCGCTGGTTGTTCGCTCCGCCGACCACCTCCTCTCCGGCGACCTATCCTGCTGCCGATCGGAAACCGACGGAAGTGTTCCGCTGTTGTTCCGACCTGCCGAATCCCGAACACCGCCGACGGAAGTGTTCCGCCGCCGCGTCTGCTACGCTGACCTTCCCATTTCCGACGATCGTCGTCGGTATTGCCTCTCCTGGAGCGGACCTAACAGTCCGTGGAGTTGCAAGGTGCGGTCGACTTTCCTCCCGATCCTTCGTGCGACGAAGCTCGGGGTTCTCCCGCTCGTGTGGATTTCTACAGAGACGTGGACGCTATTCCACGTAAAACTCGCCACCGACAAGGAATCACACTTGGAGCATCTTTGTTGAGTTGTGACTCAACACCCAAAAGGTAATTTTTGCCTTATTGTATTAACTTCTTGATTCAACATGCATGACCCGATCCAATCTCTTTGGGTTATTCTAAATTTTATTACTTCCGCTACGTGCACAAGCGTTGTGCCAACCTCATAGAGAAACCCAACAGTTAAGTAGGTTCACTAGCAATCCTGGCCAAGACCATTGGGATGCCCTCGATAGGCTGATGCGTTACTTAAAGCACACCCGAAAGTATGCTTTATGTTATAGTGGTAATCCTCCCGTTCTGGAAGGATATTCTGATGCATCATGGTGCTCAGAAATAAATGACAGCAAGTTCACTAGTGGATTCCTCTTTACACTAGGAGGAGCAGTTGTAGCCTGGAAGTCCAAGAGACAGTCGTGCATTGCACTCTCATCTATAGAATCCGAACTCTATGCTCTAGCTTCGGCTAGTGAAGAAGCAGAGTGGTTAAGAGATTTGGTGATAACATTTCATGTCGGGCCTGAAATTGATTCCGTTGCATTTATGCGACAATAGGCTACAAAAACGATTGTCACGAACACTTTGTTCATGGCAAAAGAAGGCAACTAGGATAAACAGGCCTGGTTGACCTCTCTCACAAGTAAGGGATTTTGACCCTGGTTGATGTGAGATCGAAAGATAATGTTGTAGACGCCCTACTAAAGGATTAAATAGAGCTCTCACAATTAAAACATCGGGGGAAATGGTTAAAGTTTATAGAAATATGAAACTCTCCTCCATATTTATGTTTTGAATGCACGAGCCTATAACTGCCAACATTCAAGCATCTAAAAGTGACAGACGAAAACCCCAAAAATTTCTGTGAAAACCCAGGATGGTTGGATGCGGGTTATTCCACATTTGATAACCTAACGTCCTTTCATTGTAATTGATTCAAGAGTTATTCACTGGAATTGAAAGTCGTTGTAAATTTAATTAAACTTATTGGTCACAACACATTATTCATATTTGATGATGTTGCACGTAGTTGCCCACATGTGTTGGTGAGGCACACAGTGATTCGTAATGTAAGATAACGATTTTAGTTAGACTGGATGAGATGCTGACAGAGTTACTTCACCGTTGCTAAAGTGCTAAGCTCATTTAGAGAGCTAGTTTACTTTAAATGTTACTGCATTGTTTATGAATTCATAGGTGCTCATGAAATTCCTTGTGCTACGATGGAGATTTTGGAGGAGCTGTAGACCTGGACATGGATGATGATGATCTACTAGATGAGTAGAATCATCAAACGTTTAATTCTTGTTTTCATTTGTTTTGTAAAATTATTCAGACTATGTTTGGGATAGAATCTGTGTGGAGGTTTGCCGTTTAGGCACCCTTTTACTTTGTTATTTATATGATTTCTTGAATGTTTGATTAGTTTGGATTATTTTTTGTCTATCTCCAACCCCAAAACGTCACCGTATGTCACGAATATAGACGTCAGATGAATAATGGGCTCGGGGGCTTCGCGGGTCTAAACCCTAGGTTTAATAACCTAGTAGAGGCAACTATTACCTAGACCCTCCTCTGAAGTTTCGAGCACCAACACTAACATGATTTTCAAATGGCGCGGAACTAGGCAGAACTTTACACAATATGGTCCGGTTCTGCGTCATTTGATATTAGTAAAATGCATTTTTAAGAAAAGTGGTCAATATAAAAGTTGTAGATCGACGAGATCACAACTTTCATGACCACTTTTCATAAAAATGAAATTAATATAATTAGTAACGTGACCCCGGTTGAACCGGTTGGGCCGATTCAACCTTAACCTTTCCCCCCGCTGATGTTCGGTTCGATTTTCAAAACCTTGGTTATACCCAAGCTTTTAAAACTTCCCCACACACTATAGTGGAATAAAGTCTTAAAACTATAAATAAAACATGATGTACGCATTAGTGAGAATATGTCAAGATATGACACAATGACGACAAATGATCCGTATAGCCGATCACACTATAGTGAGATAAAAGTTTGAGTGTTGTTGTATCTCTATCACATACAGACAACTTGAATATTAATTAAAACAGTCTCTTAGTTTTAATAATCCAAATTAATACAAAATATTGCATAAGAGATGTTGATATATAAGAATGAATGAATCTTCTGCAACAAAGTTTAGTGTGAAGATATTTGTCTATAAAACATGATATTGACAAAATATTATATAGTTCATAAGTTGGTATGACATCTCAAAAAAGAAAACAAATAACTGCATTAAAATTTATGAAAATGAAATCACCTGTTGTAAGAAAAATGATGTAATTTAATACAATAAAAAGAGAAAAATAGCAAAACATAAAAGAACTCATAAATTATCAAACAACATTCATTATTCTGATGCTTACTTGTAGTCTATGTAAAATACATGTTAAAAACCGCACCGAAACCACAACCGCACCGCAAAAAATCGCACCGAACCGAAACCGCACCGCATAATTTCGGTGCGGTGCGGTTTTGCTCGGGCAAAAACCGATCCCTTACGGTACGGTTGCGGTTTGGGTCAAAACCGCACCAAACCGCACCGTGCACACCCCTATATATAACGGCATAAATTCTTCTTCAAACCACTCCCCCAAAATGTCCCACCACTCCCAGTCTCCCACCTGACTTTCCCAGTGGTATTTTGGTCGTCGAAAAATCAAAACCCCACATCTTGAACGTTCACTTGTCCCGTCTTACCGGCTCAGTTCGCCCCAGTTTCCAGTTCATTTCAAACTCAGAAAATAGTACAAACAGTAGAGAAGCAAGGCAAAGAAGAAAGAAGCAAAGCGGAGGAGAGAGAGAGAGAGAGAGAGAGAGAGAGAGAGAGAGAGAGAGAGAGAGATGGAAGAGAGATCGACGCCGGCGGAGGAGACGAGGATAGCGACAAGGTCGTCGTTCCTGGATGGGTTAAAAGGGCTAGGGGGCGCGGCAAAGGGGGTGCGTGTTGATAAGGATGAACTGAAGCGAAGTATCTCGATCCCAGTGAACCTCGCTGCGGCGATGCGGGAGGCGATCAAGTTGAAAGATCCTGGTGCTCCTGCTAGGAAGTATACCGACACAGCAGACGGGAGGGAGGAAGTGGAGCCGCCGGAGACGCCCATGGTGGTGTTTGTTAACTCACGCAGCGGGGGTCGCCACGGGCCAGAACTCATGTCCAGGCTGCAGGAGCTCATTGGAGAAGACCAGGTATGCACTCTCTTTCTCTGTAGATTGGAGCAGAATTCGGACTCTGGATTTTGGAGCAGTTAGTGGGTTTTACGGAATCCCACCAAGATACGGCGTTTTCTATTTTGCAGCATGATGGGTTTATTTGAACTACTGACTGTTTTGAACTTTCGGTATTTGAACTACTGATTGATTTTTTGCAGTGTTCTGTTTATTTTCTCTATTTTTTGTGTTTTAATCATTTTGTTGCAGAAAAAAACACGGGGTCCATGGTATTCGCTCTAATTCTCACCTGTCGTCCTATTGTTTTAGTTATTTATCGAGGGGATTGAGGATTGCTTACAGTTTGAAGAGTTTTCCGTCCTGCAGGTTTTTGATCTATCAGAAGTGAAGCCCTCCGATTTCGTGCAGTACGGGTTGTTGTGCCTAGAGAAGCTGGCCGAATCTGGCGATGTGGTTGCTAAGGTCACTCGGGAAAGGCTACGAGTTCTGGTCAGTTTGTTTATTCCAAACTCGCTAGCTCGAGCCAAATAAAAAAAACAGTAGAAATAACTAATTCTGCATAAAACAATCATGATTTGTTTGTTAAAACTTTGGGCAATTTATTGACAGGTTGCGGGTGGTGATGGTACAGTTGGTTGGGTTTTAGGATGTCTGGGGGAGCTTCATGTTCAGAATAGAGAGCCGGTTCCCCCAAGTGCTATTATTCCTCTTGGTACTGGGAATGATCTTTCTAGGAGTTTTGGTTGGGTAAGGAGCTGCTCTACCAAATGTTTCGAGGTTGCCACTCAATGGAGTTGTTGTCTGGAATTTTATTATTTCAACGCAGGGTGGTTCATTTCCGTTTGCTTGGAGATCAGCTATTAAAAGCACGCTTCAAAAGGCAGCCGTGGGACCTGTTTGTCGTCTTGATAGGAAATTCTTCTCAATTTCTCCTTTTTTATGTAGCCTTCATATATATGATGATAGTAGTGTTGAGCATGATAAGTGAAACTTGAAAATTTATCGATTTTTTTATCAGATCGAGTTCGAATTGAAATGATCTTGTGCTGATCTAGAGTCCTTCAACCAGCTTGAGCTTGGGTTGGCTCCTTGGAAAATTATTTGAATTGGCTCGATTTTGATTTCGAGGCTTCTTGAGTCATAAGATGGGCTATAGTCCTGTAAATGAATTTTTAAAAGAAAGAGAATGCAGAATGCTAAATTATTACATATATCGAGCTGAGTCGATTTATGATTTCGAGTTGACCCTCAAACTTGATTCGTTATCAATCCTAGATGGTATTGCTTCTTGTTCAAATACCACTGTATTTATGCATGCTCCTCAAGTCAAGAACCTGAAAAACCATTAATGTGTGTGACAAGCTATGCCCTTTGTATCTCTTTATTTTGGAGGATGAAGTGCGACACGAATGAGTTCCTGTCCTCAGAAATCTAAGCATGCCAGGCCATTAGAAGCAGTGGAGGTTGATGCATGAATTGTGCTAATTTCTAACATATGATTGTGTTGTTCAAGCTTTCCAGTGATTGTGTTTTGCATGCAGAACGCATGTTTTAACTTATGTTTTTTCTTAATATATTATGTGTTTATGTGGATCTTTCACTTGAATAACTCTTGTATGTAGTGTTAGTTAAACTTTTTGTGCATTTCAAATATTAATAACATATTTTTCTGAGAGTGAGTGAGAGTATCTGTTTATGTGTGCTCACACATGTTCTTAATTTCTTTGTAAAACCAAACATTTTCATTAGTTGAGTAGTTTCAAGATATTTTGAGAGAAACTGATGTTTTCAGTTAATTTTTCTTGCAGTTGGCATGTCACCGTCACAATGCCAGAAGGCGACAATTTAGAATTGCCTCACTCTCTTAGGTACATAGAGCAACACAACGGCAGTCAGGTTGAATGTGGTTACTTTCTTTCGTCTCTCATTTCAAACTCATTACTACAATTTTTTTTTCAAAATGTTTGTCATCAAATTGGTAAGATCCTAGATTGATGTTTTTTTTAATGTCGTTCTTCAAATCTTATCGATCTTGAGAAGGCTTATGATAAGGTTCTAAGAGAGATCTTATGGAGTGTCTTAGAAAATAAAGATGTAAATGTATCATACATTGACATAATCAAAGATAAGTATACAAATTTAGTAACGAGGGTGAGGACATCTGGAGGATTAACACAGGAATTCTCTATCACTTTTGACTTACATCAAGGTCTAGCTTTAATCCTTTAGCCTTATCTTTGATGAGCTCACTAGATATATCCAACAACAATACATTGGTGTTTATTGTTTGTGGATGGTATCGTTTTGGTCAATGAGACACACGAGGGTGTAAACGCGAAACTTGAATCTTTGCGAGACACTTTAGAAAAGAAGGGTTTTAAGTTGAGTAAGGCAAAAACGGAATATATGAAGCTTAAATTTATCAATGTAAGAAGGACGGATGACTTCTTTATTAAGTTGGGTGATCAAGATTGATGGGGTTCCTCCAAAAGATTCCCAAGCCAAATCGGTAGGACTTCGACCGAAACACTCAAGCAAGCCGACCCGACCGAGTGAATAACATGCATTAGCCACTCCCGCTCGAAGGGTCCAAAATCACCCTGAAACGGGGGACAAAACTAAGAACGCACGAGCACCATACACGACGCTCGTGCCCGCGCGACCAGCTCGAGTGTCCGCGCGCGCTGCCGGCCCGCAAGCGTGGCCAGCGCGCGCGGGTGGCCCACACGTGCGCGCGTGCGACCGATCCGTGCTCATGGCTAGCGCATGTGGCCGACCCTCTAGCGCGCGCGACCAGCGCCCGCTTGTGGGCGCGCCGTCGGCCTCTGGTGCACCGCCGCACTTTTGCCGCCTCCGGTCGCCAGCAACTTGCTCGGACCGCCCGGACCGCCCGGACCGCCCGGACCGCCCGGACCGCCCGAGGTGACATGTTTGTCATTTCCAAAAAGTTGGTAATCCAGGTAAATAAGATAGAACAATGTCATTCATCAACTCAAGATCTAGCCAGACGCAATTACCAACACGTCCCTTCAAGCAAGCTATATAAATGCCCACTCGCCTTCATTTGAAGACAATCAACCAGAGAGACTATAGAGAGCTCTAAGGTTTTTCGGCGAGGAATGTAAGACTTAGATTGTTCCTTCGCTCCGAATTTCCTCTGCTTGCTCCCAAATCTGTTCGCTCTCAACGCTTGCGAGAACGCTTCAGCAAGCACAAGTGGAGGCATATAAGAACGCTCTCGTGGGCGCTCCTGCTCTGTGAACTTAGCCTGTTTTCTCCCCTCATCGCCTTCAAGGCTTGTAAACAGAGAGGTGACCTGTTATCCTCCTAGGATATCAATTCTTGTAACAATAATTGAACTGGTGGATTTCGGCCCAACATAGATCCGACCACGTGGTTTTTCACCATTTCCGGATTTTCCACGCTAAAATGTCTCGCTTGTCATTGTTGTTGGATCTTTCTTGACCGTTTGCGAGCTCAACTCACTCACGAGCTAACGTGGTCCGATTATCTGGACCGGGGGAAAACAGAGTGACCCACTATAGTTTGACGCCGTCTGTGGGAAGTGTTCTCAATTCTGCAACAACTCTCTTGAAATAGCGCTTGATCGGAGCAAGCGCCCCCAACGAACTGCAATGACAAGGAGAAGTGCGCACACTGCTAACAGCGTGGCTTCGGAAGAGCGCGCCGATCTGGCCCCCTCTAACTTGCCTGTAAGCAACGCTCCGCTTCTGAGTAGAGTCTCCGCTGCCGCGCCTGCTACCTTTGTGGAGTAGCGCTTTCGACTGATGGAGGAGCGCCATGTAGAAGTGCTCACCCTTCTGCGAGATTTGAGAGTTTCTAATCCTCCCAACCCAGCTGCTGCGCAAGAAGTATGACCCGCAATCACTCAGGAGCGTGACCAGCAATCACTCAGGAGCGCGACCAACAATCGCTCAGGAGAGCGTCCTGCCTCTAGACGCTGCTCACCTTGAGGACCTTCCCGCCGATTAGCCGTCCGACGCAACAAGCTCAACGCACGTCGTGCGACGGGCAAAGCCACCGGGAAATGCTCAACTTAACTCTCGCCTAATGGAGGCTGACGTCGGGCTAGACAACCGAAGACTCACTAGCAAAGAAGTGAGGGATATGATTGAGGAGTACGCCCAGGGTAGGCGTAGCCCCACGAACGCCCGACGCCCATTTCACCATGGGTCCCTGCTCGCTCCTCAGATTCTAGCGCACCCCGTACCACACATATTCAAACTACCCCACTTCGAGGCCTGTACCACGTCAACCACTTCAAGACGATCATGCGCCTCTTCAACGTGCCAGATCAACTGTTGTGTTAAGTGCTCCCCACAACTTTGAAGGGACAAGCACGCACGCGGTTTCACTCTCTAAGGGAGGTGGAGATCAACAACTTCGCGGAACTCACACGCCAAAGCGTCATCAGGGAGGCTCCATGCTGTACTATTGTAGGTGACGATCGAAATTGCCAGCACATGTGGAAGGACTTGCTCAGATTCCTTCTAGGATGGAAGCCCAACGTTAGGCGTCATGGACTCGGGCCCCCATAGAACTAATGGGTTCCCAGTCTCGTCAAGAAGATCCCTATCCAGAGCAAGCCAGGCGGACGTGTCAGCCTCCGCTTTCCGTCGATGAATGGCACGCTGCTTATCGGCTGCGGTAAATGCGTTCTCAGGCGGCGCATACGGCTTTGAAGAAGATGCCATTTGAAACAACTACAAACGAAAGGGAAGTTAGTCAAGGTATGCGAAGTATGATATATGAATTGTTATGCTTACATTCTGTGACGGGCGCGCTCTGCACCTCCCTCATGATGCAGACATAATAGTGTGTATCCAAGCACTCGCTATCTAACAAGCGCGCTATCCGCGAACCGATAGGCAGACAACTCAGGATACAAAAAAATCTTTTCATCTCGAAGGTCAGGGATGGTACTGAACCAGCTGAAGTCACCTCTGAAGATAGCAGAATGCTCCCGCCAGTCAGATGCCTTACCCTCCAAGTTTAGTATGTGCGTCATATCCAAGACAAAGTTTAACTGTCCGCATCTATAGACCCGTATTCGGGACCTCTAGTTCCGTTTCGTGATTATACATGGTCGGGGCGGTCCCTGCCACAGTAACGACCAGGGAGAATGTACGCGTTAAGTTTCTTTTCTCATACAATCAGTTATGTGCAGGGATGTAGGCATATCTTACACCGAAAAGGCAGGCACTCCTTCTGGTTCTGTCTCCTCATTGCCAAACACGTCAGACAAGATGACCGACAAAGAGACCCCGCCCTTCGCTGGGGCATCCTTCCCAATAGAGACGAACATGCTGAAGTCAATTCGTGGAGGTATAGACATTTATTGATTTCGGGGGCATGGAGAGCAAGTCATAGTCTTTGCGGTTATCCGTATACTTTTTCGGAGTCCACATTGACTCAAAAAAGTGTGTGGATTATGTTAATCCAAATCCTGCGACGTGGGACGACATCAGACAACGCTCAAGAGGATACTTCAAGGTACTCGTGGGCACCTTCCAGGAATCCACGCACATACAACAGAGCTCAGCAGAGGTCGCGGGCACTCCCCGAAAGCTCCTTCAGTAGTTCGCCAAAAGAGCCAGACGGGCACTCAGAAGTGTTCGCAGATGCTCTCCAAGAATCCGCGTGTTCCTTTTTATAAAGGCGCACTAAACAACATTCAGCGGAAGTCGCACACCCTCCCAGAAAGCACTTCAGCAGTTCACCAAAGAAGTCGCGGCGAACACTATCCAGGAGCCCGCGCGAACTCTCCTCTCCAGCAGCAGTGCGCGCGGTTACCTCGCGGTTTCTTCTCTCACCACCTGTCGCCCGACTCGTTTACCTTGGGTGACCGCTCATTTAATGATGCATTTAATATAGTATTAAATGCCCCTACTGTTCGAAAAATCTACCCTCAAGTATAAATAAAGGGCCAAGGGTGCTCGAAGGGGACAATGAACTGGGGCGAAGAACCTACCTTGTTGTAGGTGCGATTACTAGTTACGATTGTTCGCCGGGTACCTTTTCTTTCCTTGCTTGTTCCAATATTCGCTTGCACTCACATGTAATATTTTCCTGGGGAAATAACATTGCCCACCGCAAGTGGTATTCGCCACGGCGGGTAAATCTGGTGTTCGCCGCTGCTAGTGACAATCTCTTTTTTGTACTTTGCGCTTTGTCCGCTCGACCTACAAGGGTTAGTAACCGATCGCTTGTGAATCTTTTTTTCCTCTGTCGACCACCCGATCCAGGGGCCTAGCGTGGAGAGTTGGTGACAATTTTGGCTCCAATAATGACCATCCAGGACTCCGAAATGCTTCGCAGGCCCAAACTGCTCCGAATCGGGGAGACCAAATGCAGTACTGCGAGTTTTACCGCTGGAATGGTCATATCACAGAGGATTGCACTTGAATGAAGGTGGTGATAGAGCGCCTTATACAAGGACACTTATGGAGGTTCTTAAAAAACCAAGTGCCGAATCGGCCTCCGCCGCACCAGCCAGGACAGGAGCAGCCTCCCGCTCTCCTAAGCGTATAGGTGGGGGGGGGGGGGGTAGCCAAATGGTTAAGGAAGTCGAAACCATTGCCAACTCGCATTTCCCTGTCACCCAAGTCCTCTCCATTTGCTCGATTGGAAAGGGATCCGGAAGACCCGAAGGCACTACCGTACACCGCCATCAACTTCGGGGACAAAGACCTGGAGGGAGTACACGCACCACACCAGGACCCCCTTAACATCAACACAGGAATCGACTACCCCTGCTTCGTGATTCGATGAATACTGATTGACAACGGGAGCTCAGTGGACACCCTATTTGCGTCCATGTTGTGCAAACATGAAGATCGCCTGAGAATGCCTTGAGCCGGTAACAGGACCATTATACAGGTTTGACAACAACCCAATTCCAGTGCAAAGAACAATCACTCTTCCTGTCACCGTAGGGGAGTTCCTGAAACAGGTCACACGGGATGTTTAGTTCATGGCGGTCGACTCCAACTCAACATACAACGGCCCTCTTCAGTCGACCTCCCCAAACGCTCTTCAAAGCAATCCCTTTTATCCCGCACCTAGCCACAAAGTTCGTCACTCCTGGGGGATACATGTCGTATGGGGAGATCAGGAAGCATCACGACTCTGTTACTTATAACAGTCACGCCCCGACCAAAGTCCGGTCCTCAGAGGTATTAGCGGAGCTTGAGTTGGACCGAAGGGGGGGGGGGGAGGAGGAATGGCCTCCTCCTGCACTATCTGGCACTTTTTCCCTGCTTTTAAGAATATGCCGCGAGGAGAAGCTCACGAGCATCTCTATCCTTTTTCAGCTCTGATGCAACGTTTTTTTGGTTCTATCTGCTACAACAATCACCTGAAAGAACGGACTTCGTGTCCTACTGTCAATGCGAGATGAACGGAAGTCCTTCTGCACCTCCTGAGAGAACGAACCTCGTGTCTTACTGTCAAAGCGAGATGGACGAAAGTCCTTCTGCAACTCCTTAGTGAACAGACCTCGTGTCGTTCTACTGTCAAGGCGAGATGGACGCAATTCCTTCAACACCTCCTGAGATAATGGATCCCATGTTTTTCTACTGTCAAGACGAGATGGACGAAAGTCCTTCTGCACCTCCTGAGAGAACGGACCCCGTGTCTTTCTACTGTCAAGGCTAGTTGGACAAATGCCCTTCTGCACCTCTTAGGAGAACGAATCCCGTGTCCTTCTACTGTCAAGGTGAGATGGACAAAGGTCCTTCAACAACTCCTCCCATAGAACGAACCCCGTATTCTTTTGAGGCGCGAATAGACAGAGGTCTTTCATCACCTCCAATAGAACGGGCCCAATGTACTTCTGAGGCGCGAATGGACAAAATTCTTCACCACCTCTAATAGAACGGACCCCCAGTCCTTCTGAGACGCGAACAGACTAAAGTACTTCACCACCTCCAATATAACGAACCCCGAGTCCTTCTGAGGCACGAACGAACAAAGGTCCTTCACCATCTCTAATAGAACGAGACTCCAAGTCCTTCTACTTAGGAAAGAACGGACAAAGTTCCTTCTGCATCTCAAGAAAGAATGGACCCCAAGTTATTCTACCTAAGAGAATTGGACATAGGTCCTTCTGCACCTCAAGACAAGAGCCCCAAAATCCTCCTACGGAGTTCGATCAGGGAGGACCACGAGTCCTCCACCACTTAGCCAGAAATGGACTCCAAGTCCTCTGACGCCACTCGGACAAAGGGGGAACAATCCTCCGCGTTACATCCAAGCATCAGCCCCCAACAATAACACCCAGTGGAGGTCGCAAACTCAATGCACTACATCAAACTCACGTGTTTAAGCAAAGGGAGCGACGAAAGCAAAACACAAACAAAAAATACAAAGCGTGTGCAAATCACTGATGTAGGCAAGTAATCCCTCGACGTCAACATCAACACTTTCATCCGAGGCATCGCCCATTCAAAGGATCGGGGAAGTCCGCGCCATCCCGACGTCCTGAAGCGCAAGGGAACTTCATCCCGTGGGATTAACGCCCCGTAACACAGAGCGATCAACCTACATCTCCGGGCTTGACAGAAAGAACGTTCGCTCCACAAGGGAAGGAGAAATCATCACGTATGCATGCTGACATGCTCAAAGTCGACAACCCAAGAATAGCACGAATATATCCAAAATTTTCGGGTTCGTCGCTTAGTGGATCACGACCCGCAAAATTTTTGGTGGCATTTGATGGGGTTCCCCGTAAAGATTCCCGAGCTAAACAGGCAGGACTTCGTCCAAAACACTAAAGCAAGCTGGCCCGACCGAGTGAACAACACACGTGAACCACACTCGCTCGAATGGTATAGAATCACCCCGAAGGGGGGGGGGGGCAAAATGAAGCACACACGGGCACCACACACGACCCAACATGTGCTCGGCCGCCCCCCCCGCGCGAGCGGCCTCACCGCGCGCGACTAGCTTCCGTGTGCGCCGCACCGGCCGCCGGCCTCGGTATGTCGCCACCACCTCCGCCGCCTCCGGCCGGGACCGTCACCGGGCAACTTGCTCGTGCTACCCGGACTGTCAGGGAGGCTTGTTCGTCATTTCCGAAAAATTGGTGATCTAGGTGATCAAGATGGAGCAACATCATTCGTCAACTCAAGATCCAGTTGAGCGCAATTACCAAAATGTCCATTCAAGAAAGCTATAAAAAGGCTCCCATGGCTTAATTTGAAAACAAACAACCAGAGAGACTAGAGATAGCTTTGAGGTTTTCCGGCGAGGACGTGAGACTTAGATCGTTCCTTCGTTCCGAATTTCCTTTGCTCGCTCTCAACGCTTGCGGGAACTCTTCAACAATCCCAATATGAGGCATAGAAGAACGCTCTTGTGCACGTTTCAGCTCTGTGGACTTAGCCTGTTTTCTCCCCTCATCGCCTTCAAGGCTTGTAAACGGAGAGGCGACCTGTCATCCTCCTAGAATCTCAATTCTTGTAACAACAAAATAACTAGTGGATTTCAGTCTGACATATATCTGACCATGTGGTTTTTCACCCTTTCCGGGTTTTACATGGAAAAACGTCTCACTTGTCAATGCTGTTGGATCTTTCTTGATTGTTTGCGCGTTCAACACGCTCATGAGCTACGATGGTCCGATTCTCTGGATCGGGGGAAAACCAAGCAACCTGCAACAAAGATATTTCCTGCAGTGAGTGCTTTAAATATCTTGAATCGATAATTCAAAAAGATTTAGGTGTTGATAAAGATGTGATACATAGAATCTAAGCAGGTTGGTTAAAGTGGAGTGACGTGTGAGGGATCTTATATGATCGTAAAGTACCATTAAAACTTTACCGTATTGCAATTATACCAGCGATGCTTTCTGGTTCTGAGTGTTGGGCAGTGAATTGTGCACATGAGCAAAAAATGGGAGTTGTGGAGATGAGAATGTTTAGGTGGATGCATGGACACACAGGACTGGATAAAATTAGTAATGAATGTATCAGGGATGATACAAGAGTGGAACCAATTGCAGATAAGATACGAGAAGCTCGACTAAGATGGTTTGAACACGTACAAAAGAGACCATTAGAGGCACCTGTTAGGCATTGTGAGAGTTGTCACTAGGCATGTTAAACGGGGGAGGGGTAGACCAGTAAAGACTTGGAATGAAACTAAGGAACGACATGACGTACTTAGGCATTAGGGAGATTATGACTAGAGATAAGGCCCAATGGAGACAGGATCCATATAGCTGACACCACTATAGTGGGATAAAGGCTTGAATGTTGTCGTTTTCAAATCTAGGGTTTTAAGAGGCCCTAGGGGAGCATTGACACACCAGTTAAGGTGTTGCCTTGTGACCTTGAGGTCACAAGTTCGAGTCCTGGAAGCAGCCTCTTGGAAAAATGCAAAGGTTTGCCTACATTTCACTCTTGTGGTGGGACCCTTCCCGGACCCTCACTGCGCAGGAATGCTTTGTTCACCGGGCTGTCTCCCGTTGTTCTTAAAATCTGTCCTTATCTCTTATTTTTATTTGTTTAATTTCTTCCTGTATTCTTAGAAAAAAATGCAATATTAGAGATGCCATTATTGCACTTCTTTATTAAATAACTAAATTTATCCTGTGTTGTTTTGGACAATTAATGAAATTTTATTCTCAGGAATTAGATACCAGCGGCAATATACTAGACAGGGTTTCATCCTTCGAAGGGGTCTTCTATAACTATTTTAGTATTGGTAAGGTCACACCTAAGATTTTCCTCCATTAAGTATGGTTGAAGTTTATGTTATTAAGGTATTCTTTATCTTCGTAGTTAGTTTTATCAATGATTGCACTAAATTTGTATAATTGGGGATCAATATCTTAAACTTTCTTACCAAAGCTCCACCAGCTCTTGAAGACAATGTTTTAAAAATCTCTATGCCATTTATTACTGTTATTCATTAAGACCACTCTTTAATATTATTTCTTTTTCCCACTTTTAACACTAAATATCGCCCTTGATTACTTCTCGTGGAGCATTTTAATATTTGTATGACCTTTAAGATTTTATAATTTTTTCTATTTGTATATTGAAGCTTTAAATGAATTACAATCGGATCTTTGAAAAACAATTACTGCTATCTTCAGTTCAGTTATGTTGGTTAAAAATGAAAGCATTGTGAGAAGTTAAAATGAAGTGAAATTGTTGTGTGCCTTAGATATGAATTGAGTCAGTAACCTTGAAATAGAGGGATCGAAGCTAGGAGCAGTGACTTCTTTCTGTGATCACCTTGATGACCCTCAAAAGTGTCTTCATTGGAAACCATACAATAGATGATGGATAGAAAAGGGAGCTCGCCCTCCTAGGGGTCTCAACCTTAGTTGGTGAATTAGAGTTAGAGAGGACGAAGAAGAAAGAAAATAGAGAAAAAAAGAGATTTAGGGCAAAAACTTCCATTAGCCTTTCATTTCCCCCTATTAATTGCCCCCCTACTTTTTTACAAGTTATATGCAAAACTAATAAAAAATCAGACCAATCATAGGCTTGTCGAAATGCCTCCCAAATGTCCCATGTTGCTTCTTAAGCAGTCTAATTCTCCCATTATATTTACATCTCTATAACTCCTTGCGTTACCCATGTGCGTAGGAAGCAAATATGTTGGAGTTTTACTTGCTTGTCCTCTGTGGGTGGAAGTGTAGGAGGCTCTCATTTGATTGGGTTGAGCATTGATATGTGAACTTACACGCATTCTATAAGATGAAGTCAGTATGCCACCTCTCCATGACATGTTGTAATCATGTAACCTGATAATCTGATGAGCCATAAAATTGTGATGACAGTTTATTGTTGGTTCGATGAGTGATGGAGGTTTGATGATGGGGTCACAATCGTAACTGTTAGAAAATCCCATTTGATATAGGCTCATTATGTATTTTTATTGTTTCTTCTCTCTTCTCTTTAGTCCCACATCATGTATAGGACCTTCCTCTCTCTTTTTCCCTACTATAAATATGTACTCATTCTTTGTATTTGATACAAGTGAACATATATACAAGGTTCCTTTTTCCTCATCTACATGGTATCAGAGGGACCGGTTCTCCTTGGGCGGCTTCTCCTTTCTTAACCGCCTATCTCGGGCGGACTCCTTCCTCTGCTGCGGCCTGCCTCCTCTGTCTGCTACCCTCCCTTGCCGCTCGGCTTCCTGTGGCCTCCCTTTCTATTCCCGCTTCCTCTTCTCTCCGTGGTTCCGCCCTCCTCCAAGGGCATCTTATAGCCTCCTTCCGCTCTGACTAGTGGGGCCCACTTCTCCCACCTACTCTCGCTCTGCCCGCTGCGGGTTCCTCCTTCCTGTCCACTGCTGGCTCGAATTATCCGCCGCGGTCTCTCCCTGCTTCTGCTCGCCGCAGACTGTTTCTGCTCGCCGCGGACTGCTTCTGCTCGCCGCGGACTGCTTCTGCTCGCCGCAGACCGTTCCTGCTCGCTGCGATCAGCTTCTTCGTTCCTGCTCGCCGCGGACTGCTTCTGCTCGCTGCGGACTGTTCCTGCTCGCCGCGATCAGCTTCTCCGATCCGCTGCCTTGTTGCTGGAGTCCTGCTACTCGCGACCTCTTCTCGCGGCCTCTCTTCCCGCTGCCTTCTCTATCCGCTCGAGTTCGTATTCAACTTGCAGTTTCCTCTCCCTGTCCGCTCGCTTCCTCTTGCGGTCTCCCTTGCTCTGACCCCTGCGGTGCTCACTCAGACCGTGCGGACTATTGCCTTCCCGCATTTAGGTCGCGGTCTTCTCGAGGGTTGTTCCTTCTGGTCGGTGCGGACTCCGTTGTCTTGGTTGTGGCATCTCTTGCCGCTGGTGCTTGATCACCGTGACCGCTGCAGCACTCGTCTGTCTTCGCTGCAGTCTATCCGCGCTGCCTCTTTCTATCCGCTGCGGTCTCCTCGAGCGGTTAGCTTTGCCCGCTGTGATCTCCTTCTCCCGGCCTCCGCACCTTGGTCGCGGCCCCCCTCCTTGCCTCTGGTGTCTTCACACCGTGACCGTGCGGTCTCCCCTCTAGTCGCGCGACTTCCCTACCCGTGCGGCCTCCTCTGATTGCAGGTCCCTTCTCCTAGTCGCGGTTCGTCTTCATGACGTCTTCTGCCGACTCTACCGGACCGGCGGTTTCTCCTGCAGACCGCCCGGCCTCCCTTCCGGATGTTCGTGATGAGCTCCAGATTACTACTATCTCTCTGACCGGTAAGAAAAATTTTGTGGAATGGGCGCACTCTGTTCGCTGGGTCTTGCAGTCGAAGGGGTTTCTTCATCACTTGACCCAGGTTGTTACCGGTACTTCTACTGACGACTGGCTACGCAACGATGGTCGGGTTCAGACGTGGATCCTCAACTCTCTTTATGGTGAGCCTTATCGCCTGGCCATGTACCACGAGACGGCCAAGGGTATGTGGGACGAGCTCCATACCCTCTACTCCGACAAAGATAGTCTCCATCATTTGTATGACATCATCACTGCTCTTCAGGCTCTTGATAGTGGTGGGGCGGCCGATCTGACCTCCTTTGTTGCCCAGGCTCGGTCTCTGGTCGAAGCTTGGATCCAACATCAGCCTCCTACTGTGGACCTTGCTGTCCAACGTGCCCAGAAAGAAGCCGTTGGTATCGCCATGATGATAGCTCGGGTCCCGCATCACCTTCACAGTGTGCGGGCTCAGATTCTCTCCTCTACAGTTACTCCGTCCTTATCGGATGTGTGCTCGATGCTTCTTAAGGTCTCCCCGCCTCCGGACTTTTCTGGAGCTCCTTCCCCGGCTCTTGTCCAGCAGGCCCCTGCACCTTTACTACTTATCCCTTCTTCAGGTCGTGGGGGCCGTTCTGATTCTCGGGGATGTGGTCGGGGTGGTCGGCCGCGGCCTAAGTGTTCCTTCTGCGGCAAAGACAGGCATCTTGAAGCCACGTGCTATCGCAAGCATGGACGTCCTCCTCGTCCGCAGGCCTCTGTTGCTGCCACCGACTCCTCTCCCACTCGTACTGACCATGACGAGGTTCGCCTTCAGCTGTGCTGATATTCCTCTCGCCTCCTCCCTTATCCTACGCTCGACTCTTCATGTTCCGGGCTCTCCCTTCAATTTACTTTCTGTTGGTCGCCTTACTACTGACTTGCATTGTTCCGTGACATTTACTTCTTCTTTTATGATACAGGATCAGCAGACGCGGACTATCATTGGTAGGGGGCGACTGCAGAACGGGCTCTACCTTCTTGATGACTCTCCTACTCTCCTCGCATCTGTCTCCTCTTCGGATTGACATCGGCGTCTTGATCATGCTCCTCTCCCAGTCCTCCAGAAGGCTCTCCCGGATATATCTCTTCCTGCTTTTCAGTGTGAAACATATATTTTTGGCAAACAACCACGTTCATCTTTTCCTTCTCATTGTACTCGGAGCTCTGCTCCTTTTGTTTTGGTACACTCAGATATATGTGGTCCGTACAAGATTACTAGTATTTCTGGCTACCGTTATTTTCTTACATTTATCGATGATTATTCTCGCATGACATGGTTGTATCTCCTTCGTGATCGTTCTGAGCTTCCCCGCGTCTTCCGAGCCTTCATTCTTGAGACTCGCACTCAATTCTCTGCGCCCATTCAAACTATTCGCACTGACAATGCGCGCGAGTACACTGACCATGACTTCGCGACCCTCTGCTCTGAGTTTGGAGTTATTCACCAAATGTCTTGTGCATATACCCCACAATAGAATGGTGTCGCCGAGCGCAAGAATCGTCACCTTCTTGATGTGGCTCGCTCCCTTATGCTTCAAATGCGGGTTTCCAAACCATACTGGAACTTTGCGCTCTCCACGGCCTGATTTCTTATCAACCGTCTACCATCCTCCGTCCTCCAGAATGCTACTCCATTCGGTCTCCTATTTCCCTCCACTCCGGCTTTTCCTATTACTCCCCGCATTTTTTGGTGTACATGCTATGTTCACCACCTCAGCCCATCTACAGACAAGTTGGATCCCCGTGCAGCCAAATATGTCTTTGTGGGATACTCGCGCACTCAAAAGGGCTATGTGTGAAATTCGCCTACTACCCGCAAGGTGACTGTTTCTGCAGATGTCACTTTCCGGGAAGATCTTCCCTTCTTTTCTGCTCTGGATCTCGCTCCTCTTCTGGAGCCCGTCATGCGCCCTGTCATCTCTGTTCCCCGTTCCCCACCGTCTCCTCTTCCTGCCTAGCCTCCGGTCCGTCCATAACCACCTATCATCCGGGTCTATTCTCGTCGCTCTCCTCATACCGTTGCCCCACTGCAGTCGGCTTCAACCTCTGATGCTCCACGACCTGCTGCTCCGGCTCCAGCCTCCACCGCTCATCCTATGGCGAATTATGTCTCTCTACATCGCCTTTCACCGCCACTTCTTTACTTTGCCAAATCATTATCCTCTGTTTCTGTCCCTAACTCTGTGCAGGAGGCGCTTCAATATCCAGGCTGGAGGGCTGCCATGGACGAAGAAATGACGGCCTTTTGGGCCAACCAGACCTGGGTCCTTATCCCTTTACCTCCCGGTCAGCACCCTGTTGGGTGTAAATGAGTTTTCGTCATCAAACATGCTCCTGATGGCACTATTGATCGTCTGAAGGCCCACCTGGTGGCCCGTGGCTTCACTCAGCAGCATGACCTTGATTATGAGGAAACCTTCTCTCCGATGGCCAAGCTCAACACCGTTCGTGTCCTTCTCTCCGTGGCTGTGCATCACCACTGACCCCTTCATCAGCTGGATATCAAGAATGCGTTTTTGAATGACGATCTTCAGGAAATCGTCTACATGCGCCAACCGGCCGGGTTTGAGACCACAGGGGAGTCTCGTGTGTGTCTTCTGAAGAAATCCATCTATGGTCTCAAACAATCCCCTCGGGCGTGGTTTGACAAGTTCAGCAAGGTGTTTCGGGACATGGGTTTCACTCGGAGTTCCGCAAACTTCTCCCTATTCACTCGACACCAGGCAACAGGAACGATCCTTCTGTTGGTTTATGTTGATGACATCCTGTTTACTGGGGATGATTCAAAGGGGATTCAAGCAGTCAAACAACATCTGAGCACCGTGTTTCAGACCAAAGACCTGGGGCATCTTCGCTACTTCCTCGGTCTTGAGGTCGCACGACGACCGGATGGGCTTGTCCTCTCCCAACAGAAGTATTGCCTTAATCTCCTCAAAGACGCTGGCCAGTCTGGTTGCAAGCCAGCTAATACCCCGATGGAGGCAAATCACAAGCTATGTGCTCATGCCTCTGATAATGATCTGCCTCTCCAGAACCCGGAATACTATCGACGCCTTGTGGGAAAGTTGATCTACCTAACGGTCACGAGGCCTGATATATCGTTCGCTGTTGGGATTGTCAGTCAGTTCATGCATGCTCCTCGGGTTTCTCATCTCCAGGCGGTTGAACGGATTCTCCGATACCTTAAGGCAGCTCCGAGTCAAGGGATGGTTTACAAAACCTCCAACTCTATTCCAACATTGGTTGCTTATTCAGATGCCGATTATGCTGGCTCCCTGGACGATCGACGGTCAACCAGTGGGTTCTGTACATATTTTGGCGGTCATCTCATTACATGGAAAAGTAAGAAACAAGCTGTTGTTACGTGCAACGGTTTGGGCTCGTGTTCGCCGGAGATTGGGGCGGAGATCCTCCAGATTGGAGATGGGCTGCCGGTGGTTATGAAGGTGGGCGGATTTGTGAGAGAAGGGGGATGAGGAAGAGAAGACTTGTTGAGGAAAGAAATTGATAATTGTAATTGCATACCAAAACCGGTCCACCCCCATGGGGTTAAATAGACCATAATAAGGAAAGTGCATGCCCCCCGTTTGGGCTTAACAACGGGAACAAAATAAGGAATAAAATAAGAAACATACTAAAGAGAGAGTGCGGGCCCCGTTTGGGCTTAACAACGGGAACACAAATAGAAATATATTTATTCTGAAATATGATGCTGCTTATATGGCCGAATCTTTTGCGGTGTGGCGGCGATGATAAACTTCCCCCAACATTCCTTGTCCGTGACTGACGCCGTAACATCTCCTTCCTCGTCGGAAGACAGCTTTTCCTCAAGCTGAGACGGAATATCAACGAGTGGTGCCGAGGGGGGTTCGCCGTAGAATCGTTTCAGCTGGGAGACGTGGAAGACGTCGTGAATACGTGACTCGGGTGGTAGGCGGAGGCGGTATGCTACCTCCCCGATGCGGTGAACAATCTTGAATGGTCCGTAGAATCGGGGTCCCAATTTGGTGGGGACGTCGGTCCTATGCAGTGTTGTCTGGCGGTACGACCGACGCTTGAGCCATACCCATTCTCCGGTGGTATAGGATACATCCCGATGACCCTTATTGTACGCGGTCTCCATGCGGTGTTGAGTTTGCAGAAGGTTTTTGCGGGTGGTGGCGAGCATGCTATCTCGGCCCGCAGCTGTTGGTCTACGGGCGTTAAGGTGGCCCGACCGGGTTCGTAGGCGACGAGCTTGGGCGGTTCCCTTCCGTAGATGAGTCGGAACGGTGTCATTTGGAGCGCTGATTGGTAGGTGTTATAGCAATACTCGATCCATGGAATCCAGGTGACCCATTTTTTTGGGTGGTCACCGGTTAAACAACGGAGGTACATTTCCACGGTTCGGTTGACTACTTCCGTCTGGCCGTCCGATTGCAGATGGTACGCGAATGAGAGTTGTAGCGTCGTACCGCCGAGCGTAAAAAGTTCCTTCCAGAAGCGGCTTGTAAAGACCTTGTCGCGGTCGGACACGATGCTTTCCGGCAATCCGTGTAAGCGGACGATGTCGTTGAAAACAGTTGGGCGACCCGTTCCGCGACGACTGGGCGGGCAAGAGGAAGGAAGTGTGCCCCTTTGGAAAATCTGTCCACCACCACCATGAGGATCGTTTTACCTTTGCTGCGGGGCAGACCTTCCACAAAATCAATGGAAATATCGGCCCAGATTTGAGTTGGCACCGATAGTGGTTGGAGAAGGCCTGCTGGTAATAAATTGACTGCCTTATGTTGTTGACAGACCGCGCATTGTGCAAGAAAATGTTGGATGTGACGACGGAGTCCCTTCCAATAGAACTCAGCACGTATGCGGTGGAGGGTCTTGTGAATTCCCTCGTGCGCCCGTTCACGTGCCTCCTTCATAATGGTTGCAATGTGGGGCGATGTGGGTGGCAAGTAGATCCGGTTTTTGTAGAGAATGAGTTCGTCGCGGCTTGTCCATACTGGTGGTAATAGGCCTTCTTGCGCTCGACGAAGCAGTTCAGAGAGGGATGGTAACGTGGCGGTCTCGTTCCGTATGGTGTCCATGAGGGGAATGGTCGGCCGTGAGAGGGCGCAGATGGTGGCGACGTCGTCGGGGTCGTTGTTGTGCCGACGAGAGAGAGCGTCCGTGGCCCTATTGAGAGCCCCGACTTTGTATTCGACGGTGAAATCAAACCCCAATAGTTTGCTCACCCACCGTTGTTGCGGTACGGTGGACAATCGTTGCTCCAAAAGATATTTCAAACTGAAGTGATCGGTTCGGACAATGGTGCGGCCCCAAAGATAGGGTCGCCAATGTTGAACAGCTTTGGCCAATCCAATGAGTTCCAGTTCGTAGGCTGGCAACTTGCGGTGATGTAGAGCGGTGCGGCGGCTAAAATATGCGATTGGATGGCCTTGTTGATGGAGGACCGCACCGCACCCAAGGTCAGAGGCGTCGCATTCGATGTAGAAGGCCGTATTGAAGTCCGGCAGGTGAAGTACAGGAGCCGAGGCGAGCGCGGCTTGGAGGTCCGTAAAGGCGTGCTGCGCGGTGTCCTCCCATACGAACTCCTTGCGGCGTAAGAGTGCCAAGAGAGGTTCGGCAATGGTGCTGTAGTTGTGGATGAATCGCCTGTAGTAGCCCGTCAACCCCAGAAAGGCTCGGATGTCGCGCTGTGAGCGAGGAGTCGGCCATGCGGCGATCCCATGAAGTTTCTCCGGATCGGCGGACACGCCGTGAGCGTGTACTACGTGGCCAAGATAGGCGACTCTAGTTTGCCCGAACGAGCACTTGGATTCCTTGAGGACCAGGCGGTGGTGACGGAGGAGGGTGAGGACTTCGCGCACATGGAGGAGATGCTCGGCCCACGACATGCTATAGATCAAGATATTGTCAAAAAACACCAGAACATATTTTCTGAGAAGGACGTGAAATACCTCGTTTATCAACGATTGGAAGGTGGAGGGCGCATTGATCAAGCCAAAAGGCATGACGACGAACTCAAAATGTCCGTTGTGTGTTCGGAAGGCTGTTTTTTCCACGTCGTTGGCGTTCATTCGCACCTGGTGGTAGCCGGAGTATAAGTCGAGTTTGGAGAAGAAGCGTGCGCCATGCAACTCGTCGAGGAGTTTCTCGACCACCGGTATTGGAAATTTGTCCTTGACCGTCTTGGCGTTGAGTTCTCGCTAATCGACGCAGAAACACCATGTGTTGTCCTTCTTGCGTACCAGAAGGGCCGGTGACGAAAAAGGGGAGACGCTTCGTCGGATGAGTCCCTGTTGGAGCATTGCGGCACACTGCCGCTCGATTTCGTCTTTCTGGAGAAATGGGTGGCGGTAGGGTCGGACCACGACCGGCGCGGTGCCGGGTAATAAGCAAATGCGGTGGTCCTGCAGTCGGTGGGGCGGAAGGGCTTCCGGGATTGTGAAGGTGTCCGCAAACTCCCGAAGTAGGGGTTGGATGTCCTGCGGTTGGCGCTCCCCTGCGGTATCTGTGTCGTGCATGAGGAAGGCTCTTGGCTTGTCCGATGGGCTGAGGCATTGCCAGTCCACCCGTTGTGAGTCACTGGTCCACTGCATGGTGAGGTTATTGAAGTCCCATGTGATTGGTCTCAAGGTACGCAACCAACAGACTCCCAATACGATATCAAAACCATCGAGATCGACGAGCAACAGATCGGTGTTGAAGTTCCAGTGATGAATTGTTAGTGGCACGCTGTGGCATAGCCCGGGGCATGCCATGCTGTGGCCATTGGACACCGAGACTTGGAGTTGATGGCGGAACGTGACCGACAGTTGTAGGGCGGTCGCGGTCTTGTGGCGGATGAAGTTGTGCGTGCTGCCAGAATCTAGCAAGGCCACGAATGTGGTGCCTGCTATGTGGACGGGAAGTTGTAGCATATGGCCCCCTTGTGGCCCGGCGATGGCGTTGACCGAGAGTTTAGGTGCCTCCAAATCCGGGTCCTCGCTGTCATCATCGGACGGATCGTCTACCAAAACCCAAAAGAGGCATTTGCATCGGTGGCCGGGCCCAAATTGTTCCTCGCAGTTGAAGCAGATCCCCTTGGCGCGGCGTTCAGTCATTTCGGCATGGGAGAGGCGCCGCCGGATGGGTGGTTTGGAGGTGGCGGCGGATTGTGCGGGCCGATATGCCGACGTAACGGAAGTTGTCTCGCGGACGGAGGGCCCGGAATCACGACGGAAGTGGTTGTGGTGATCCAACATAATGCGACGCTCGCACATTCGTGCGATGTTCATGGCGGTTGGGTCTTGGAACTCGACGTCTAGACGGAGCCGTTCGTGTAAACCGGCCGTAAAAATATGAACTTGTTGATCCAGGCGACATGTAGACGCCCTGGCGAGCAAGAGTTGAAAACGATCGATGTAGTCTTCTAAGGCTCCCGTTTGGCGAAGGCCGATTAGGTCGCCGAGGGGGTTTCCGCGGATAGACGGGCCGAAACGGAGCGTGCATGCGGCCTTGAATTCGTCCCATTGTAGGTCTTGCCGTTCGCGTTGGAGTTGGGAGAACCACAACTGTGCAGCGCCGTTGAGATGAAAAGAGGCAAGGCCTAGCCATTCTTCTCCAGTAGTGCGTTGGTTGGAGAAGAATAACTTGCACTTCGCCAGCCATGCTAGAGGGTCCTCGAGGCCGTCGAAGACCGGAAACTCCAACTTGACGTAGCGCGGGAACGCACCTCCCCCAGAATGGTGGTCGGTGTGTACGTCACTGAGCGCGTGTTCAGTTGCCGACTGCGAACTTTATGGTCGGTCGGCGGTCGGTAATCCGGCGGCTAAGTGTGCCGTGGGGATGTCTACTTCGCCCAGGCGAGAGTCCATCTTGTCCAAGCGGTCGAGTATTTGTTGCAAGATATCCCGCTCGGCCATTGGTGATGGTGCGGGAAGAGGAAGCAGCGGAACGCTGTTTGGCGCGGCGAGGCGAGGGGCAATCCCGGGCGGGGTGATTCCGGCGGTGGACTGGCCGGACGACGCGGGTGGCTCTGATACCAGTTTGTTACGTGCAGCGGTCTGGGCTCGTGTTCGCCGAAGACTGGGGTGGAGATCCTCCAGATTGGAGATGGGCGGCTGGAGGTTATGAAGGTGGGCGGATTTGTGAGAGAAGGGGGATGAGGAAGAGAAGACTTGGTGAGGAAAGAAATTGATAATTGTAATTGCATACCAAAACCGGTCCACCCCCCATGGAGTTAAATAGACCATAATAAGGAAAGTGCGTGCCCCCGTTTGGGCTTAACAACGGGAACAAAATAAGGAATAAAATAAGAAACATACTAAAGAGAGAGCGCGGGCCCCCCGTTTGGGCTTTAACAACGGGAACACAAATAGAAATATATTAATTTTGAAATATGATGCCGCTTATATGGCCGAATCTTCCGCGGTGTGGCGGCGATGATAAACTTTCCCCCAACGTTCCTTGTCCGTGACTGGCGCCGTAACACTGTGGTTGCCCGATCCTCCGCGGAAGCTGAATACATATCGATGACATCGGTTGTCTCAGAACTCACATGGCTTGAAAGCCTCCTTGCTGACCTGGGAGTAAAACTTCCTTCATCTGCTGTTCTATTTTGTGATAGTCAAGCGGCCTTACACATAGCAAAGAATCCGGTGTTTCACGAGCGCACAAAACATATCGAGGTAGACTGTCATTTTATTCGGTAGAAAGTTCAAATGAAGAAACTTGAATTAAAGCATGTTCCGGGCACTGATCAAGTTGCAGACATTCTTACGAAGGCTTTATCAAGTACCTTATTTTACCAGTGTTTGTCCAAGCTGGGTGCATATGACCTATACGCTCCAGCTTGCGGGGGAGTGTTAGAAAAGTCCATTTGACATAGGCCCATTATGTATTTTTATTGTTTCTTCTCTCTTCTCTTTAGTCCCACATCATGTATATGACCTTCCTCTCTCTTTCTTCCTCCTATAAATATGTACTCATTCTTTGTATTTGATACAAGTGAACATATATACAAGTTCCTTTTTCCTCATGTATAGTAACCAATCTCATTCCTGTCGAAGTATGAGACCGGGCGGTCTGGCGGTTTGAGCCTGGCGGGTTGTTGACCGGGCGGTCTGGCGGATTGAGGTTGGCGGGTTGATTTCCAGGCTGTCGCCGTATGGTATCCGGCGGTCTGACGGCTTATCTCTGGCGGCTTGGAAACCGGCCGGTCTTGCGGTCTCCTACCGCAACTCTCCCTCTTGGTTCTGGTATTGCCGGGCGGTTAGAACATTGTCTAACCGCGCGGCCTGTTCCGGTCTCTTATTCTAGCCGCCCAGATCTGTTGTATAGCTTTAGTCCCACATTGTTAATTTGTATTCTTCTCTCTCTCCTCCATTCTATAAAAGGGAGGCCATACCTTTGTAAATGATATCTTTTTGGATAATAAAATTTCAATTATTCAAAGTTCCGGCCTGTTTTCTAGTCGTTTGTTCTCTGCTCTAGTCGTTTGTTCGCTACTTTTAACATGGTATCAGAGCGATCGATCTTCTCCTCCTGATTCAGTGCGCCCTGTCCGCGCGGCTTGCCCCTTCTTCTCGCGACCTGTTCTCGCTGTTTGCGCCCTGTCCGCGCGTCCTCCTTCTCCTGCCCTTCTGTCGCAGCGACCTGTCTCCTTGTTCGTCGCGACCTGCTTCTTTATTCGCCTTTTCCGTTCGCGCGGTCTATCTTCTAGCCGTTCGACCTCTTCCCCGTCTTGAACCTGCGGCTTGGTCGTGGCCTCTCTGGCCGCTGGTGTCGAACATCGTGACCGCCGCAGCTCGTTTTACTTCTATCCGCGCGGCTTATATTCTGACCGCGCGGCCTCTCGCAGTTGTCTCCTATGGCCCTTTCTGAGACCTCCACCACCACCACTCCTATCGCCACTCCGGCGCCGCTTCCTACACCCTCTGGCAACCTTGGCACGGTTTCTAAACTTGTTGGCTCCAACTATCCGGATTGGAGCGTCTCCTTCACTTTTCTTCTCCGCTCTCAGCGCAAACGTCATCACCTCACCGATGACCCTCCTCCCTCAGACTCTGCTGAATTTGATGACTGGGATGCCAGTGATGCGCTTGTCCGCACGTGGTTGGCTAACAGCCTCTCCGATGAATGTCTTCCTGTTATACGCCATGATGAGACGGTCAAGACCGCGTGGCTTCACCTTGCTGCTCTCTACTCAAAGGGGGCCCAGACATCCCGCATTTATACTCTCTACGCGGATCTCTTCGCTCGCCCTTCCATGTCTCCTGCTGCGGCTTATCAGCAAGTTCAGGCTCTTGGAGCCGAAATCCTCCAGAATCGCCCCTTCTCCGCGGACTTGGCCGAACAGCACAAACACTCCCAGGAACTCCTGGTTGTTTGTTATCTTCTCCGGCTTCCTGAGTCTTTTGATATGATCCGCCAGCAGATCTTGGGCGAAGCCGAGTCTCCCACCTTGGATGCCACCGCAGCTCGCATCGCCGCGGTTACTTCACTGCTCCAACGTCCTCTATTGTCCTCCCCTCCTCCACCGGACTCCTATGCTCACCAAGTCCAGCGGGGTGGCAATAGTGGTCGCAGCCAATCTGGCACGCGCGGTCCGTCAAGGTTCCTCTGCTCTCACTGTGGTCGTACCGGTCACTCAGTTGACCGCTGCTGGCAGAAACATCCTCATCTTCGTCCCTCCGGTGATACTTCTTCCTCAACCTCCGCCTCCTCTCGGCAGTCTGCTTCTGTGGCCACCACCTCAGGTAGTGCACACGTCGTTACCCAAGGTAAATGGCTCATTGACTCTGGTGCTACCAATCACATGACCGGAAACCCTCACTGCTTCTCTCTCCTAGAGACGCATGCTCGGTTACCCCCGGTTCTCGTTGCGGATGGTTCGCCTTCCCCGGTTCATGGAACGGGCATGGTTCAAGTCACTCCCTCGCTTCGCTTAGCGGACACCCTCTATGTCCCGAAGTTCCCTTGCAATTTACTCTCCGTTACTACTTTATGCAAGCAACTTCGGTGCTCTGTATTATTTACTCCTACTTCTTGTTGCTTTCAGGACCCGAGAACCCAACGGACGATTGCTACTGGGACTGAGAGCGGCGGCCTCTACTTCCTCGACAATGTTTCCGCTCTGTCCGCCTTCTCTTCCTCGTCTACTGATCTGCTTCAATGGCATCTTCGCCTTGGACATCCTCCTCCTCGGATTCTGCATCAGCTTCTTCCCCACTTACCTCAAACCAGTCCTCCGCTCAACTGCGATGCGTGTCAGCTTGACAAGCATCACCGCTCCTCCTTCCCGCAGAAGCAAGGCCGTGGTTCCTCCCGCCCTTTTGATCTCATTCATTCTGATATCTGGGGTCCTGCTCCTACTCCCACCGTTGGTCGGGGTAGTTTTTACTTTGTAACTTTTATTGATGATTTCTCCAGATGTATCTGGGTGTATCTATTAAAAGATCGCTCTGAACTCTTATCTGTATGACAATCTTTTTATAATATGATTAAAACTCAGTTTGCTATTTCTATTAAAGTATTGCGCTCTGATAATGCTAAAGAATATCTCAGTCATGAGTTCTCATCTTTTTGTATGCAACATGGTCTTATTCATCAGACCAGCTGTGTTTACACCTCCCAGCAAAATGGGGTGGCGGAACGTAAAAATCGCCATCTCCTCGATATCGCTCGCACTCTGATGACACAGATGCAGGTGCCTCGCTCCTATTGGGGCTATGCTGTTCTTCTTGCCTGCTATCTCATCAATCGCATTCCCTCTTCTGTTCTTCACGGCAAGACTCCCTTCTCCATTCTCTACCCAACCAAGGAACCCTTTCCTCTTCCTCTCCGTATCTTTGGGTGTACGGCCTTCGTGCATGCTCCGTCTGCTACTCGCGACAAGCTTTCCCCCCGCTCCACCAAATGTGTCTTTTTGGGTTACTCGACCACTCAAAAAGGCTACTGTTGCTTTGATCCCGTTCTGCGCAAACAGTTTGTTTCCGCAGACGTCACCTTCTTTGAAAATGCTTCCTACTTTTCTTTCCCATCTTCACCTCCTCCTGCTGTCTCTGACTCTCCACCATCTCTCTGTGAGCCTTCCACACAAGTCGACGTCTCCCCTCCTATGTCGTCTCCTCCTCCGTCTCCTCCTCTCCCTATTATCTCCCCTCCTTCGTCTCCGCAGCCGTCTCTCTCTAGTCCCGGGCCAGCTTTCTCTGCCACGGATGCTCCGGTCCCTGAGGCACAAGACGACCTGGATCGTCCCATTGCCCTTCGCAAAGGGGTGCGGGCGTGTACCCAACACCCGCTTGCGGCTGTTGTTTCCTATGATCGGCTTACTCCCTCTCGCAGGTGCTTTGCTTTGGCCATCTCGGCTACCACCACTCCCCGCACTTACCAGGAGGCTCTTGTTATTCCTCATTGGAAATCTGCCATGGATGAGGAAATTGCCACTCTTACTGAAAGAGGTACATGGAACCTTGTTCCTCCACCGATCGGTACTGATGTGGTTGGCTGCCGCTGGGTGTTCGTTGTGAAGTTTCGCCCGGACGGCACTGTGGATCGTTACAAGGCCCGCCTGGTGGCCAAAGGCTTTACTCAGACTTATGGAGTTGACTATTTTGACACTTTCTCTCCGGTTGCTCGCCTCAGCACCATCCGGGTTCTTCTTTCTGTGGCCGTCAACAGGGAGTGGGAAATTTCTCAACTTGACGTCAAGAATGCTTTTCTGTATGGGGATCTTCAGGAGGACGTCTATATGGAGCAACCTCCAGGGTATGTTGCTCAGGGGGAGACACGAGTATGCCAGTTGAAGAAGGCCATCTACGGCCTAAAGCAGAGCCCTCGGGCGTGGTTTGACAAGTTTAGTGGCATTGTGGCTGCAATTGGCTTTGCAAGAAGTTCCGCCGATCACTCATTGTTTATTCGCAAAACCGCATCAGGCCTTGTGGTTTTGGCGGTGTATGTGGATGATATCCTTCTTACCGGCGATGACCAGGCTGGGGTGGACTTGACAAAGAAACACCTCCGTCAACACCTTGTCACGAAGGATATGGGCTTCCCGAAATATTTTTTGGGGATAGAAATCTCTCGGAAGCCCGACTCGTTGGTTCTCTCCCAACGGAAGTATGCGCTTGATCTTCTACAAGAGGCAGGATTGACCGGGGCCAAACCGGCCCGGTATCCCATGGCCACTGGAGAAGACAAAACATGGACAGATGACTCACCGCTTATATCCGATGCCACGAGGTATAGACGTCTGGTGGGCAAACTCATTTATCTCACGGTTACCAGACCCGACATTGCCTATGCTGTAGGCAAGGTCAGTCAGTTCATGCAAGCTCCCAGGGAATGTCATCTTCAGTCTGCCTTGAAGATACTAGAGTATGTCAAAGCAGCACCAGGGAAAGGGCTACTCTTTCAGAAGCATGGTCATCTGAGAATTGAAGCCTACTCAGACTCAAGCTATGCGGATGATAAAGGTGACCGTAAATCTACATCGGGTTTCTGCACATTTGTTGGAGGTAATCTTGTGAGCTGGAAGAGCAAGAAGCAGTCTGTTGTCTCAAGGTCCAGTGCAGAAGCCGAATACCGGAGTATGGCGTCAACCACGTGTGAGTTAAAATGGTTGCGGGCTCTCATGCTTGACCTAGGAGAGGTCTACAACTATCCTCTGCCTATGTTTTGTGACAACAAAGCCGCTATATACATATCCAAAAATCCAGTCTTCCATGAGAGAACGAAACATATAGAGGTCGACTGCCATTTCATCCGAGAAGAGGTCTTGAAGAAACAGATTTGCACTCCGTTCGTCACTTCCGACAAAGAGTTGGCTGATATCTTCACCAAGCCGGTTTCTACTTCCTTCTTCCACATTTGTGACAACCTGGGCATGATTGATATCTATGCTCCAGCTTGAGGGGGAGTGTCGAAGTATGAGACCGGGCGGTCTGGCGGTTTGAGCCTGGCGGGTTGTTGACCGGGCGGTCTGGCGGATTGAGGTTGGCGGGTTGATTTCCAGGCTGTCGCCGTATGGTATCCGGCGGTCTGACGGCTTATCTCTGGCGGCTTGGAAACCGGCCGGTCTTGCGGTCTCCTACCGCAACTCTCCCTCTTGGTTCTGGTATTGCCGGGCGGTTAGAACATTGTCTAACCGCGCGGCCTGTTCCGGTCTCTTATTCTAGCCGCCCAGATCTGTTGTATAGCTTTAGTCCCACATCATGTTAATTTGTACCTTCTTTTCTCTCTCTTTCTCCATTCTATAAAAGGGAGGCCATACCTTTGTAAATGATATCTTTTTGGATAATAAAATTTCAATTATTCAAAGTTCCGGCCTGTTTTCTAGTCGTTTGTTCTCTGCTCTAGTCGTTTGTTCGCTACTTTTAACCATTCCCCTTCTTGGTATTCAACTTCTTGGTGTATCTTATTATAATACTACTTGATGTGGTTTTTGGCCTGCAGTAAGTGCTATCGATCCATACCAATACAATGTTCCTCTGTATGAGTCCTTGGTAGACTCCCTCTATCGAGTCATTGATTGTGTGTGGGGAAATCATCACTGAGGATCACGACCTAATAATAAAAAGGAGTGCTCTTGAGAGCAGTATGGTATGATGTATTGTAGCAATACTTTATCGATGGTATCCACGTTGTTCCTTGGGTTTTCAGAGGAGAAATCCCCAAATACAACTTTCGCCTTGTCGTTTAATTGTAGATGATAGGAAAACAACATCGCCAGTGTAATACCAGTAAGCCTGAACAACTCATATTAAAATCTTCTGGTAAACACACTATCTCTATCATATATAATTAATTTAGGTCTATGTTATTATAGGAGCAAGGCGCACCAAGACGCATAAAGGTTCTGAGGCCTAGGTGCAAGTTGACATGACATATTGTCGTGTTGACAAGACATATCATCGTGTTGATAGGACGATATTTTATGTTTGCTCCAATTAAAGTCCCAGGTTTATGGATAGCGGAGGCGCACATCTATCTTATGTCTCTGGGGTATAAATAGATAGGCGATTAGGTTTTCTTATATGCCTTTTTTGAGATCAGACAGGAAAAAAAGAGTTTTCCCGAGTTCCTGAAATCCCGCTGGCTCTTGCACGTGATCCCGTCCGGTCGTTGCCGCCTCTTCTGGAATAAATCTAGCAATTTATGGAGATGCTGATGGCACTCTTTCTCCGACCCAGATCTTGTTGGACAAGACCTTGGATTTCTCCGTCGTTCGTGTGGAATCCTGTAGAGGCGCAGATCTACTTCTGCGCTCGAGACTTAGCCGCCTGCTATTTAGCTGAATATCGAGGTAGTAGTTTCTGGAGCATCTTGATCGAGTAGGGACACGATTCCGCACATGTACCTTTGCATATTTGCTGTATTTCACTTCTTGATTAATGATGATTGCAAGATCCAGTTGTAGTAAGGGTTTTTTTGAACTCTATTCCGTTGCGCACACGTGATGTGTAAGCCCCATAAATAAAACCCAAAATAAACCCCCCATAATTTCTCTATCTTTTATAATAACAGAGTTTGAATAGAAGAATTCAAGATTTAAATAATGACCCGCTGCATGTAGAAGTCGATGAAGTTGGCATTCCCATCTTCTGTCTACTATTTCCATGACATCCTTGTATTTGTTCTTTTTCTCATTAAAATAATTAATGATTGTTTAGTTTTTTCATAGCTACATAGATGTAACACATGATTGGTCTTTTCTCACCATCAAACAATCTTAGTACATGTACTAAGGCTCTGTTTGGCGCAGCTGTAGCGACTGGAGAAGCAGTGGTGGGAAGCAGTGGTGGAATAATCAACTGTTTTGCAGAGTGGTGGTAGAATCTGCGAATCTGTTTGGAAGAATAGCGTTTGCAGAGCTGTTAATAATTTTATTTTATAAATATTATATAAATAATATTATATTCATTAATAATGTATAACTTATATAATTATATTAATTTAATAACATCAATATTCATTAATAATATTATATTAATTAATAGTATTATTTTATATAATATTATTAATATTCATTAATAATATTATTTTATAATATTCTATTAATTTAATAACGTTAATATTCATTAATAATATTATATTAATTTTATATAACTTATATGCATTAATATTTATTATATCATTAGGTTAATATTTTAACTTTTTTAATATTAAAATTTTTAAAAAAAAATTAAAAAAGCAGCAGCGCTGCAGCCATGCAGCAGCTATTTCGGAGTCGCGGAAAATTTCCGCGACTCCGAAATAGCGGGCCACCGCTAATTTTAGCGGTGGCGGCAGCCACTGCTGCCCGCCAAATAACTGTTTGGCTCGGCGGTGGCAAAATCTCCGGCGTGCCGCTTGAAAAACGCCGCGCCAAACAGAGCCTAAATGTCCGAAGATCTTCAAAATGTACACAACAATGCTTCAGAAAGAGACTATTAATATAATGCCATGTATTTTGCCTACTTGCTTGTTGTCGACTCAGATGAAGTGAACATCTTTCTCAGATTGTTCCTCTACTTGTCAATGCGTTGAAGTGTAAAGAAAGAAATCACAAACTTTGTAATAATAAGTCTCATAAGCTCCACTTGCCATGTAAAACTTCTCAAAATGTTCACAAGTCCCGGGTGATTATAGATATAATCGTCATTGCCCTATTTGACGTTTGACTGATATTAGGCATCTTCCCAATATCCTCCAACATTTAATCAATGCAGTGAGCAACATGTGATGACCAATATAAATGAGGCTGTTTTGCTTCCAATAATGTCTCTATTAGGTATCATATAAAAAAAATATTAAAAAAATTAACATATTTGACTAAAATGAACCGAATAATGAACAATTAATGAATTGTTTACCTGCTAATATATTGTTATTTGCACTGTCAGTAATAATTTTGACAAAAGTCGCCTCTCCAACCCGCTCCACCTACCTATCAAGCAGCTCAAACATCTCTAGTGTTCGAGTAATCAGATGTATCAACAGATTCTAGGAAAAAAGTTATTTTGGGTGAATTCATCAATTTTTTTGGTCAAATTTCTTTGTTTTCGATCTGCCTATCCGCCAATCATGATAGAACAACCATACACCTTCCACTCATTTTTATAAGCCTTCCTCTTGCCTTTGACTTCACTTTATTATTCAGCAGAGGCACACAAACCTCATGGTAATTAGGTGGCTTTAATCCAAATTCAAACTGTCCGGTAGACTCTGGATAGGAATAAGAAATTCGATAATTATTTCTCAACAATAGTGTGTACATATATATACAAGAGAGGATGATCCTAACACTCGAGGTGACTCTAAGCTATATCTACCATTTACAGTATCTAACACCCCCCCTCAAACTCAAGAGGGATCATACACCAAGAGTTTGGATAAAATATATGTATGTTGGTTCTGCATCTGTGACTTATTCATCAAATCAACTCTGATATACTCAGCGGTATGCTTGGAAAGAGTACCACGACCATACTGCTTTTGTACGAAGAAAACATCGACCCCGATATGCTTGGAAAGAGAGTGTTTCACTGGGTTGAGAGTAATCTGAATGACAACAGTGTTATCACAGTGGAGTGGAGTAGGATCTGAAGAAGTGACACCATGGTCCTCAAGAAGCCAGCGAAGCTAAATAATATCCTCAGCAGTGGTAGCCATGACCCGAAGCTCAGTCTTAGTGCTGGAACGAGGGACACCAGACTGTTTATTGGACTTCCTTGCAATAAGTGAAGAACCCATGAACAGGCAAAAACCCGTGACAGATCGACGATCAACAGGATCACTGGCCCAGGTAGCATCCGAGTAAGCACAGAGCTGCAGAGAACTACATCTGGAGAAGAAGAGGCCTCACGAAGTCGTCGCCCGGAGACAACGCAAGTGCCGCAGTAGGTGATCATAATGCACAGATGTGGGCACACCAACAAACTGACTCAACATGAGCAATGTCAGGCCGAGTAATAGTGAGATAGACGAGACTCCCAACGAGGTGACGATGACGAGTAGGATCAAAAAGTGGAACCCCATCATTCGGACGTAGTTGAAGGTGAAGCTCCATAGGGATGCCCACGGTGCAAATGTCAGAGAGAGCAGCCCGAGCTAAGAGATTTGATGTGTAACGCTGCTGAGAGAGCTGAAAACCATGGTCTATAGAGGTGACCTCAAGACCCAAGAAGTAGCTTAACCGTCAAAGGTCAGTCTTCTGTAACTGCTGCTGAAGGTGATGTTTGACAAAGACCACATGAGAAAGATCATTATCAATAATAATCATATCATCCACATAAAGCAACAAAAGAGTCCGACCACGAGAGGAGGCATGCACAATTGGGCTGGATCATGTGAACTCGGGAGAAAATCGGCGGCTGTAATGACTGAGCTGAAACGTGCAAACCACGCGTTGGGTGCCTTCTTGAGCCTGTAAAGAGCTCGTCGTAAGCGGCATACAAGGCTTGAAGGAGAGGTGAGATCGTGAGGAGGAAACATATACACCTCATGCTGAAGGTCACCGTGAATAAAGTCATTCTTCACGTCGAGCTGGAACAGAGACCAGTGGCGAACAACTGCAACCGTTATAAGTGTACAAATCGTAGTCATGTGAGCGACCAAAGCGAGGGTCTCGTCATAGAACTCGGGAGAAAATCGGTGACTGTAATGGCTGAGCTGAAACGTGCAAACCACGCGCTGTGTGTCTGCTTGAGTCTGTAAAGAGCTCGTCGTAAGCGGCATACAAGGCCTGAAGGAGAGGTGAGATTGGGAGGAGGAAGTATATACAACTCCTGCTGAAGGTCATCGTGAATAAAGTCATTCTTCACGTCAAGCCGGAACAGAGACCAGTGACAAAAAACTGCAACCGCAATAAGAGTACGAACCGTAGTAATGTGAGCGACCAGAGCGAAGGCCTCGTCATAGTCTCTTCCCTGCTCCTTTTGAAAATCACGAGCCACAAGTCGAGCCTTGTACCTTTCCACAGAACCATCTGAGCGGGTCTTAAACTTGAAGATTCACTTGCAAGTAATAGGCACAATTCCGGGTGGAAGAGGGACAAACTCCCAGGTACGAGTATGCTCGAGTGCCGCCAACTCAGCAGACATGGATGCCCGCCACTCAGGAATCTAGGCAGCCTCACGGTAGTAAGTCGGCTTTGGAGTACCACAAGCAGCAGTTGGAAGGGCAAGCGGGTCCAGCGGTTGTGTAGCAAGGCTAAGGCAGTCAGGAGGATGTCACTCACGAGGTGGGTTACGGCGCACAGGAGGATCATCCACATGACACTCGCTGGAGCTAGGGGTGTGCATAAAAACCGGGCCTTGCCCGGTAAAAGCCCGGCTAGGCCCGAGCCCGGGCTAAGCCCGCCCCGGGCCCATGCCGTGCTATGGGGCCTAACAAGGCCCCATATATGAGCATTTGCCCGGCCCGGTGCCCGGCCCGGGCCAGGACGGGCAAAGCCCGGTTTCTAGGCCCGGGCAAAGCCCGGTTTCTAGGCCCGGGCAAAGCGGGGCCCGGGCAAAGCCCGGGCCCCGGCAAAGCCCGGGCCCGGCTCCTACGCGCCTTTTAAAACTGCATCTTCTAGGTGCATTTTCGGGAGAAGTGTTCAACATGAAAGTTGTAGATCTCGACGATATCTACAACTTTCATGTTGAACACTTTTTGATTTGAAGCCGTTTAGGCCCCCGATTTGGCCCCAGAAAAAAATCACGCGAAATCGCGTGATTTTTTTCTGGGGACAAATCGGGGGCCTAAACGGCTTCTCAAAAAGTGTTCAACTGAAAGTTGTAGATATCGTCGAGATCTACAACTTTCATGTTGAACACTTCTCCCGAAAATGCACCTAGAAGACACAGTTTTAAAAGGCGTATATTTGTTTTTTTAAAAATTATTATTTTTTTTATAAAAACAGGGCCCGGCCCTGGGGGCCTTAGCAGGCCCCCTCCCGGAGCCAGATGCCCGGCCCGGCCCGACCCGGCTGCAATCAGGGCCCGGGCCTGGGCCCGGGCCCGGTTCGGAAAAGCCCAGGCCTGGGAGGCCCGGTTTAAGGCCCGGGCCCGGGGGGCTTCTTGAACACGACTAGCTGGAGCAGACAGACACTGAGTCTGGGGGCACTGGAGGTGAGGGAACAGAAGGGAGACGACATGTGTAGTGATATGGAAGGGGAACTACGAGCGTGTCAGAGGTATAAGTAGGTGGCGAAGTGGAGGAGTGAGAAGGTGATGGAGTAGACTGCGATAAGGGAGGAGGAGGTGACATAGTAGATTGCGGCAAGAGAAGAGGAGGACATACCAAATGAGAGGATACATGAGGCAGAGAGATGGATAAAGTGAGAAACTGCACGTTAGAGGGAGTAACAGATGAGTGTGAGATCGAGTGGACAGAGGACACGGAGAAAGGGTGAGACTCGTCAAAGGTAACATCACGTGAGATGCAAAGTCGACGTGTAACATGGTCATAACATTGATAACTCTTATGCTCAGTAGTATATCCAAGAAAGACACAAAGAACCGACTGAGTAGAGAGCTTTGTACGTTCATGTGAAAGAAGTAGAACATAACACTAACAACCAAAAACACGAAGATGAGTGTAACGTGGAGGTCGAGAGTACAGACACTCATCAGGAAATTGACCTTGGAGGAAAGTGGAGGGCTGCCTGTTTATAAGATAAATAGCAGTGGAAACAACCTCAACCTAGAAATGAGGAGGAACGTGGGAGGAGATAAGAACGGTGCGATCTGTCTCAACAATGTGACAATGCTTCCTTTCAACGGTGTCATTCTGAGCGTGTGCATCGGGAAAGACAAGCTGAGGGAGAGTGTCGTGGGTAGCTAGCAGATCTCCAAAAGAATACGAGAGATACGCCCCCTTGAGTCAGAACGAAAAATGTGTATGGAAGTACAAAACTGTGTGCGCACCATAGCAGAAAAGGTAACATAGATCTGAAAAAATTCAGATCGATAATGCATAAAGTAGACCCAACAATAACGAGAATAGTCATCTGATAAGAAGAAGAAGGGGGAGAAAGAGATCTAAAGGGAAAAAACTAGAGAATTAGAGTTGAGGAGGAGAGAGGAGGAAAATACCTTGAGATATCTTGTATGCCTCCACAAGAGAGCAGCCCGAGTATAAATACCCGGGCCAAGGAGGGGCTGACCGACCCCTCCAAAAGGGGTTGAGCCCGTTAGTTCAGCCCCGACCGGCCGGTTCACTGAATGGGGGCTGAACCAGATGGTTCAGCCCCGTTGTTGCTTGCCGACTCCTTGCGCCTACGAACATATTGACGCCCCGAGAAGCGTAATGACGGCGTAACATTCCCCTCCCCATCAAGAACTAGCTTGTCCCCAAGGTGGTAGTCGGGGTAAAGCTCCTTGAAGTTCAGCAAATCCACCCAGGAATTGTGCGCCGCCGAGAGGTCCTTCCACTTGACCAAGAGCTCGCGGCGGTACTCAACGCCTCGCTGTTTCCACTTGAGCAACACAACATCCTCCGGAAGTGGGCGAAGCTCCCCCGCACTGGTAGCCTCTGGCAGAAAAGCACTCGGTTGGACATTGGCACCAACCTTCCGCTTGAGCAAGGACACATAAAAAGTTGGGTGAATGCGGGAACCCATAGGCAGTGCCAACTTGTAAGCCACCGGCCCCACCCTGCTAAGTATACGAAAGGGGCCGTAATACCGGGGAGATAACTTCTGATTCAGACGACGAGCGACTGACAACTGTTGGTACGGTCGGAGCTTGAGAAACACTTCGTCGCCCACTGCAAACTCCCTCTCCTTGCGATGCTTGTCCGCCTGAACCTTCATGCGATCCTGGGCAAGGCGAAGATTCTCACGCAGGGTTGCTAACATGCGATCCCTGTCACGAAGAGCCCGATCAACCGCCGGCAGGGCTGGGCTGCCCGGCTCATAGTTGCTCAGAGTAGGAGGGGGGCGGCCGTAAACAACCTCAAACGGGGTCATGCTACTGGCAGAGTGGTAGGAAATGTTGTAGCAATACTCGGCCCAATGCAACCACCCCGGCCAAGTCCGGGGCTCGTCCATAACAAAACAACGAAGATAGGTCTCCACGCCCCGATTTAAGACCTCTGTCTGGCCGTCCGTTTTGGGGTGATGTGCTTTGCTGAAACGTAGACATGTCCCTTGCAGCCGGAATAGTTCTTGCCAAAAATTGCTCACAAAGGTGGGGTCCCGGTCAGAGATGATAGCACGAGGCAGGCCATGCAAGCGGATAATCTCCCGAGCAAAGAGAGCGGCGACAGATTCGCCGATATATGGATGACTCAAAGCAAGGAAGTGGCCGTACTTGGAGAGTTTGTCAACCACCACCAGGATCACAGATTTTTCTTGGGACTTGGGCAACCCGTCAATGAAATCCATTGACACCGTATCCCAAATATGCTGCGGAATCTCGAGAGGCACAATCAGTCCTGCCGGCAAGGTCGTCTTGTACTTCTGACGCTGGCAGATCTCACATTGCCGCACAAACTGCTATATGTCGCGGCGCATGACGGACAAAAAAACATTTGCTCGCGCCCGCTGAAGGGTACAAAGCACTCCTGCGTGGCCGTCTGTCGGTGAAGAATGAAACTCGTGCATCATCACAGTTTTCCATGCTGAGTCCGGAGGAATAACCACTCGGCCATGATGGTAGAGGCGGCCATTTTGAAGATGATAGTCGGAGTCCACGGTCTCACCGCGCTGCAAAGCCTCCACCAGGGTGCGTAAAGCGGAAGTTCGCATCACTTCCTCCTGTATATCATCCAGGGAATCCACTAGTGGCCCTGTGATGTGTGCAACAGTACCCTCAGGAAGGCGAGAGAGAGCGTCAACCACCACGTTGTCTTTGCCTCTCCGATAGGTAATCTCATAATCATAACCCAAAAGCTTGGTGGCCCACTTTTGTTGAAGGGGAGAAGAGACCCGTTGATCCAGGAAATGCTTCAAGCTCTGGTGGTCGGTGCGAATTTTAAAATGCCGGCCTAGCAGGTATGATCGCCACACAGCCACCGCGTGGATGATAGCCAACATTTCCTTCTCATAGGTGGACAAGCCCAGCGTGCGAGGGGCCAGTGCCTTGCTGTAGAAGGCTAAGGGTCGGCCCTCCTGCATCAACACCGTACCAATGCCCATCCCGGAAGCGTCGGTTTCCAACACAAACTCCTTGGTGAAATCTAGGAGCGTTAGGACTGGAGTAAACGTCATGGCCCCCTTAAGTGCCTGAAATGCTGCCTCTGCCTCGTCCTGCCAAACGAATGCGTCTTTCTGTAACAACTGGGTGAGATGTCGGGCAATCTTGCCATAGTCTTTCACAAAGCGGTGGTAGTAGCCTGTGAGGCTCAAGAATCCCCTCAATGCTCGATAGTCTGGGGACGCGGCCAGGATAACTTGCTTGCGATCTTTTTAGGGTCCGCCTTGACGCCGTCAGTCGACACTAAATGACCCAAGTACTCTACCTCCTCCTGCCCAAAAGAGCATTTGGACTGCTTGGCGTATAGTTGGTGTTGGCGAAGGATGGCGAAGACCTTCTCCACATGGTGCAAATGTTCCTCCCAGCTGGCACTGTGGATTAGAATATCGTCAAAGAATATCAACACAGACTGACAGAGAAGGGGCCGGAATATCTCGTTCATGATGGCCTGGAATGTGGAGGGGGCGTTGGTGAGCCCAAACGATATCACCAGGAACTCATAATGCCCGTCATGTGTGCGGAATGCGGTCTTGTGGACGTCCTCTTCATGCATGCGAATCTGGTGGTAACCCGACCGGAGGACGAGTTTGGTGAAACGGGAAGCACCGTGTAGTTCATCCAGTAGTTCTTCAATCAGCGGTATCCGAAACTTGTCTTTTATGGTGGAACTGTTTAGGCCGCGGTAGTCCACGCAGAAGCGCCATGAGCCGTCCTTCTTCTTGACTAAGATTATGGGGGATGAGAATGAACTTGTACTAGGGCGAATGAGTCCAGCCGTGATCATTTCTCGAACGATGCGCTCGATCTCGGCCTTCTGTCTATACAGGTACCGGTACGGCCGAATATTGATGGGCTCCGTCCCGGTCTTCAGCTGAATATGGTGATCGCGGAACCGCGGTGGTGGGAGCGTCCTGGGTGTCTGGAATATATCTGCATACTGTGCGAGCAACGCCCGCATCTGCTCGGGTACTGCCGGAGGTTCCCCGGGAGCCTCCGTAACTGCCATGATCATCGCCATCGTGCTGCCTTGCTCCCCCAGCCGCTCCAGACTGCGGAGGGATATCTCCTTCAGTGGAGACGATTTTAGGCTACCTAGGCAGTACTGCCTCCCCTGTTGGAGAAACTCCATCGTCATCTGTTCCCAATCGAAGGTAACCCTCCGTAATTGTTTTAGCCACTGCACCTCAAGCACCATGTCCGACCCTTTGATGGGTAGGAGGTAGACGACTGTGCGTACTGAGTACCTCTGTATTCGTAGTTCCATGCCTTTCATAACCCCCTCGTACTGAAGCTTGCTCTCGTCGGCCACCATAACAATGAAAAGCAGCTGCTCGGTCAACCTCGTGTCCCACCCGCTGCGCCACTTCCGGGTGGATGAAGTTATGTGTGCTCCCGCTATCTTCCAGAATAGTCATCCTTTCCTGGCGGACTCTCCCGACCATCCTCATTGTGAGCGGTGCATTGCACCCCTCCATCGCCTGAAGTGACACGCCGAACTCAGTCACATCCAAGTCCCCATCCCACTCTGATTCGGGCGGGTTCCCGTCCTCCGTGTCCTCATATAGCATAAAGACCTGTATCCTCTGGCATTTGTGTCCCGACGTGAACTTGTCGTCGCAGTTAAAACATATGCCCTTCTGTTTTCTGGCTTGTAGTTCTGCCCATGAAAGCCGTGTCACTGTTGGCTTGCCAGCCACTGAGGGATCCCATCGTGCAACTGCGGGGGCCGCTGGCTGCCTCCCCGTGGTACAAGTCCACTGCCTGTGGAAGCGTTCCTCCTGGATGCGGGCCAACGTGATAGCATGATTCAACGTGCGGGGCATGTGTGCGTGCACCTCATCACGAAGGGGCTCCTCGAGTCCTGAGATGAAGCAGCTGAGTAACGTCTTTTCTTCCCACTGCACCCGATTTGCCAATTTTTCAAACTCGGTGCGGTATTCCATCACGAAGGTCATCACGAAGGTGCTCCTCGAGTCCTGAGACGAAGCAGCTGAGTAGCGTCTTTTCTTCCCACTGCACCCGATTTGCCAATTTTTCAAACTCGGTGCGGTATTCCATCACCGTCCCATTCTGCTGCAACTTCTGGAGAACGTAGTCCCGGCCCCGTAAAATCCTCATACTCCAGGGGTCCAAACTGGGCCGTAAAGCCCTCCACAAACACTGCCCAGGGAACGTAGTCCTGGCCCCGTAAAAATCACTGTGTCCACTGGAAGGCATCGTCCTCCAGATGGAAGGATGCAAGTTGAACCCATTGCCCTTCCGGCACATCCTGATAACTGAAGAAGAGCTCTGCTTTGTGTATCCACTCCAACGCATCTCCTCCGTTGAATTTGGGGAAATTCATGCGGGTTAAGTTTGGGGGCATGTACGCCCGCGGCGCGCTCTGTCCTTGCCAACCATGATTGTGCCCGTAGCCGGCTGGTCTCCTTTGCTCCCCCGGGTCTGGAAATCCGCCTGGATATCCCTGCTGATACATTGCTCCCACTGGAGGAGGTTGGCCGGCCCAAGGAATGCCCGGTCTGAAGCCTCCTACTGGTCCGAAGCCCCCCGGTTGAGGAAAAAGCCCTCCCGCGCCCAGTAGAGGTGGTCCGGCCTGACCCGCAGGTCTCCCAATCCCGCCCTGATCCTCCCCGACCCGCCGCCAGGGGGTGCGGCCTGCACTGAAGTCGCCGATGCCGCCCTGGGACAAACCCGTGCCCGACGGGTTCGGGCGGTGTTTCTCTCCAGCGGCCGCCATCCACGCGCCAGGGTTCGCGCCGATCCCGCGCCCTAGCGCCGTCCCCGTCGCCGCCTCTCCTAAGATCGGACCCGCCGGGTGAGATCCCGCCGTTTCGAGTCCGGGGTTTGGAGATCCGCCATTCTCTTCGCTCGCCGGACCCTTCCCTTTCAGATTTTGCGCTAGTAATGCCTTGATATCCTCCATCCGAGCGTCGATCCGTTCTTCAAGTCGTTGCGTTGACGTCCTCTTGTTTTCCTCTATGCCGGCCACCTAATTCGTCAATCCAAAGTTTTCTTCTAGGGTTTCCAAGCAGTTGATTTCTTCTTGCGTGCGGGTAGTAACCATGGTGGAGAAACGTGCCTCTGATACCAAATGATAGGAAGAAGAAAGGGGAGAAAGAGATCTAAAGGGAAAAACTAGAGAACTAGGGTTGAGGAGGAGAGAAGAGGGAAATACCTTGAGATATCTTGCATGCCTCCACAAGAGAGCAGCCCGGGTATAAATACCCGGGCCAAGGAGGGGCCGGCGGGCCCCTCCAAAAGGGGCTGAACCCGTTGGTTTAGCCCCGACCAGCCGGTTCACTGAGTGGGGGCTGAACCAGATGGTTCAGCCCCGTTGTTGCTTGCCGACTCCTTGCGCCTACGAACATATTGAATCCCCGAGAAGCGTAATGGCCGCGTAACATCATCAATGAAAAGAACATAATACCGGTGTCCGTCCTTGGAGACAAAAGGTGCGGGTCCCCATACATCAGAATGAACTAAATCAAAAGGACGCTGAGACCTAGACTCACTAGACGGATAGGGAGTTGTAGCTATTTACCGAGCTTACAACCCGAACAAGAGTGAGACCAATCAATAGAAACACGACCAAGGAAACTCTGACTAATGTGAGAAGCTAGACGTGAACTACTGGGATGACCAAGACGGTGATGCCACTGAGAGAAACCCACTGAAGGAAGACAAAGGGTGGAAGTTGCAAGTGACAATGAAGTGGATGGAAGGTGGAGACGACCAAGGACTTACACCCCGCTACGACGACGACCAACCCCAAGAAGTGTCCTTGTCAGACGATCTTGTACACTGCATGTAAACTCATCGAAAATAACAAGACAACCGTGAGATGTGAGTTGGCTGACGGATATAAGGTTCATGAATAACTTGAGTATGTAGGAAACATCTGGAACATGGAAATGACTAGTATGAAGGAGGCCACGACTGGTGATGTGGTGAGTGGTGTCATTTGCTACCATGATACTAAGGACAAAGGAGACGAGCTGACAGGATAAGAGATGGGTGATATCATATGTCATATGAAAGGTGGCTCAAGAGTCAAGCAACCAGTCAGTGGAGGAGATACCTGCAAGGGCGGAGGCAGCCGACTGAGAGAGGGGCAGAGGAGCGAGGTAGTGAAATCTGCTGGAAGAACTACTGGGCAATCAGCTGAGCAAGATCAGATACAAAGAGAGAATGCGCGAGAGTCGAAAAGTGAGCGAAAAGTGCACCAGGAGCATGTTGTTGACCCGACTGCTGAACCCTCTGAAGCCTGTGACACTCAAATTTGACATGACCAAGGTACTGACAGTAGTCACAACGAGCAGACGGATAACGAGGAGCGCCAGACTGAGCAGTAGAGGAGATGTGAGAAGACGCCATCAAACCAATAGGGGACGGAGAAGTCGCCTAGGTCAAGAGTGCACGCGAGAGTGGACAGAGGAGACCGACGAGGTCCGACGGTTGCAGGAGGCAGCGAAGGTCTGACGGCTGCAGGAGATACCAGAAGAAGAAGAGAACAAGGCCGACCGTTAGGAATCCGGCGGAAGTTGTTGATGTCCACGTCGAAAAGGGACAAGACCAGAGCTGCGACGAGAGAAGCTCTAGTAGAAACATTAGGACAAAAATTAGAGAGAAACAACAACGGGAAGCAAGAATAAGGTAGAAGTGAGAGATTCACAAAGAAGCTGCGACCGATGCGAGAGTCAACAAATCAGCACAGGTGCGACTGATGGCAGTAAATACGGATGCAACGGGAGAAGCTCCCGCTATCAGCGAATCAGCGAGGAAGCGACGAAAGCCGATCCAACCAACGACAAAAACGGATCCAACCAGCGACGGGAAGAACAACGGGTCACGACAGAAGCGGATTCAATCAGCGGGTCGCGACGGAAGCGGATCCAACCAGCGATGGAAGCAGAGCCAACCAACGACGGGAAGAGCGATGACGATCAGCAACGAAGCTACGGAAGCGAGAATCGGCGACAGTCGTGAGAATCAACGATGAAAGCCGACGGAAGAAGATCACCAACGATGAAGCCACGGATACCAGCGACGAAAAAAAATCCTAGGGGCAACTTGGCTCTGATACCATGATAGGAATAAGAGATTCAATAATTATTTCTAAACTATAGTGTGTACATATATATACAAGAGACGGTGATCCCAACACCCGAGGTGAATATTAGCTATATCTACCATATACAATATCTAACAGACTCCACCATCACTGCAAAGCTAGGATAAGTCACAACATAAAATGGAATAGATGCATTATACATTTATTGAACTATATTTTTTGCGTGTTCGCCCTCTTAGTTCCTTCTTTCAAGCTTCATTAATAAAAATTTGTTTCATTGTTTTTTTTGTTGTGCACTTTTTGCACCATTTTTTCAATGTTGGGTGCAAAAAAATACATCTATCAGTTCATTTACTTGAGAGTTCTTGGACCACCTTCTCTCCAATGTCATCATTTCCTTATCACTTTCAAATATATCCACATCTACAAAATCAGGGAATGTGCACTTTTCTGTATTGCTAGTAGTAGCTTTTCTTTCCATAAACTTATGGATTTCCATTATACATGTTGGTGGCATTTGAGACAAGGTTTAGTATGCCGAAAGCCCCCAACAATGTGTTGTTTATCATGGTAAATTCTACCCTTTATAACCTTCTTGTAAAGAATTGCAAATCAAATTATTCTTGTTAGGGAGTTATTTGCCACGCAAACTTCCAGCTAGGATCTTTGTTTGATTGAACATTGGATGAACCAGACCCACTCGCTTCCATTCCCTTCTATTGAACAGTACAATGCAGTTTTGAACCAAAACAATATAAAAATAATGGAGAACAAACTTTAGCATCATATAGAATAAAAATTAAGGAAGATCAGTGAGGAGGTACCATAGTTCGTAGAAAAGGAAGCTCCGGCGAACAAAATTTGTGAAAGATAATTGAAGGCCTTTAATCCGGGAAATCATTTCAATTATAAGTTTAGAACTAGGGTACAATTGTAAAGTTTATGAATTAATTAAACGATGTTATTCAAATAAATTTTGAAAACTTAAGCTCCTCAAATATATTCAAAGCAATTTATCTGATCATCTGGGCAATAAATTTAAATCAATAAATTAGAAATGTTGATGCTTGATGGGATGTGGAAACTGCACTTGCAAAGATATCTGCAAGTATTTCTGGAGATTTGAAAGACATCTAGAAAGTAAAAGATCATCAACATAAAAATAAGATTTGTATTCATATCAAATGTAAAAGATAAGAGCTTTCTAAATATATAATAAGGCCCTCTGATATAAACTAACATTAAATAATGAACTTTTCATTACACTACAACTACAAATTTGATGCAAACTGGTTGCAATGATCGCTTTGAGATATCAAGTTGAGGCAAATGTAGTTGCAAAGATACACAATAGTGCAAAATCTAATAGACTCGTCTATGCACCAAGCATCCTCTTAGGTCTCACTTGGTTCTATAAGTTAATATTATTTCTATTCTTCTATCCATATTCACCTAGTTAGCCACCTAAAGCCATATTTGGTTTGAACAATACTTCTTTAGGGTTCTGACTACAGCTATAAACTTTTCATTATGCAAAGAAAATTAAGTAATAGCTCAAGAAGAAATGACAATTCCAAAAAAAGATGAAATTTATGGATAAAAACCGACGGGAGAGAAGTCTCGGAAAATACCAGAGAAGTCTCGGCGGCGAGGAGTCTTTGACACCGATGAGAATGCGAGAGGAAGAGAGGCGCACTCACGGGAGTGCGAGAGGGAGCCTTCTTCATGATCAGCAGGGGCGAGGAGCCTCGGAGATCGTCGAGAATGCGAGAGGGAGAGAGGCACGCTCATGGGATGTGATGTGCAGAAGAAAAGGGGTCGGCCCACGGGATTGGGATGTATGCAAATAAACCCTAAAATATTAAATATTTCATTTTTCTCTTGTGAAGATCACCAGGTGCGCCCTGGGCGTGCCTTGTGCTTTGGGCGAGGCGCACTTAAACAGTGTCTATGCCATCTTGCCCACCTCTGCCTGACAGAGGCATTGCCACTTGCGCCTGGTGCGCCTTGCGCTCGAGGCGTGCTTTTAACAACATAGATTTAGGTAGGTCGTGAAGATGGAAGATTTGATCAAAGAAAAATGAATGTTGCTTAGTTCTCTATATGAGTGAGCCAGGGAAATGAAATGAGTAGACCTGGATAACTAGAGACCATGGGAAAGATGGACTTCCCACGGTATTTTGGTACCCCCTCAATGAAGTTCATGGATATGTCAGACCAAATATGAGTGGGAGCAGATAGAGGTTGTAGCAACTCGACAGGATGTAGGTGCTTTACCTGGTTCTGCTGGCATATAAAGCACCATGTGTCGAAATATTTTACCAACCTCCGCTTCCCTTTCCAATAACCCCCACCTCCACCACATGCATCGAAGTATCCATTGGTCCATTATACCCCTTCATGGGTATATGAATGAACGACCATCAATACCGTCTCTATCAAGAGTGATTAATGATACTAAGTATGTGTGATTTTTGTCAAGAATCAACTCATTTGATTTTTGTCAAGAATCAATTCATGTGATTTTTGTCAAGAATCAACTCATCGTGCACTGCCCAACCATCAAATGTTTCTTTCTTTTTGATGTTTTCTCGAAGAGTGGTGAGAGCGGTTGATCCCGTGATCTCTGCACATGCTATCAAGCGATTCAGTTGTGGGGCTGGATATAACACATAATGTCACTGTTTCTTCTTCCCATTGTGGCAAAGTGTTGAGAGCTTACTAAATATAGAAATTGTAATCAATCAACTTACTCACACAGTGTCGTTGCGGTAAGTGACTAGCTTTTGCTCCAACAAATAGTTCAGTTTGAAATGATCAATGCGTATCTTGAATTGTCATCCCTACAAATAATGTTATCAATGTTCACACGAGGGATCATTCTGTTGGATTGCAAGGGTGAATAAGATTTTTATAAAATTCTTTTATTATCATTTTAATTAAATCCTTTGGAGATATTAGCCTTGTGATATTTATAAATAAAAAAAGAGAGACATGATTTTTATTTCCTTTAAAGATGATTACAAAATTTGATCTTCATTACGCTAATGATCAAAGGGATAAATAAAATCTCGTTTTGTTTTCTATATCGACTTGCATCTCAAACCGGTTGGCGTTTTCCTATCTTTCCCTAGATAAGCATCTGGCCGCTCTGTCTAGTCGCCTACACACAAGGCAAATTACCCCCTAAGCCGTACATGGACCTAGTTACCACGATACAAGCGATTTATCTCCCTAAGCCTCAGCATACCTAGTTGCCAATACAAGGGAGAATTATACTATACTCCACAAAAAGTTATAACCAAAAGATAAAGAAGAAAATACATAAATGAGAAAACCCACCTATAAATGGAATCCTTGATGTTGATGTTGTTTCTCTTGCAAAGGTTCAATCTTTGTGGCTTAGGATGCTTCCTCTTCGATGTCCTGCATATCCTTGGAACTCTCCGCTTAATACGATTTTATTGCAGCATGAAGACTCCAAGTGAATGTTGAGAGAATGCACCTTTGATCATCTTATAGTAGCAGCCTTTAATCTTCTTGCATGATAAACTCTTTATCTCCTTTGATGAAACCTCTCTTGAATGAGTAGGATGGACCCCTCTAAACCCTCTGGTCTGCCATGGAAAATTACCCCTAAAAACTTCGTGTAAACGCCTGAGAGGAAGACAAGTTCGGGCTGTTTTAAATTGAGAATTCATGTGCAGGGAGCTACCATGGGTTGGTAGCTCTATAGCGCAGTGGTAGCGTCCTATCTTCAATTTCTTGCTTTATTTGCTCCTCAATTTCATATTTGGAAACACTTATTGTCCCATGGTAGTATGATAAATTCTTGCCCCCAAAATGAGATTACATGCTCCTTTTGACTCCTAAATCATGTTGTGATTGTTTGATTTGCCTAAAAGTTATCGCCACGACATTGCCTATCGCGACGCAGTAAGGCTTTACCAAATAAGCTTTGTGTTCACGCCAGAAATTGATCTCCTTCTCTATTTGGTTTTCAATCAGTAGATTGGCGGGGCTTCCTAAAGCTACCATTGCACGATAAGTCCTATCACTGTGCGATAGTTATTTCCTTTACGAGCTCCCATCTCCTGCCATGTCTTTTTCAAAATGTCCTTTGCCACCTGTCCATCTGGAGCGACTGCTACCGCCAACGGTAGAGTCTATTGCCGCGCGGTATTTCTCAGTTCAGAGCACGACATCCATCCTTTCGTCCCAATCATTATATCTTGTTCAGTCTAATATTATACCTGTATGGCCTGCACACTATAAACACAAAATAAGTTTGATCAAATACATATTCAGAAATGTTATTCTCAAACTAAGAGACGCGGAATATATGTTCTAACACATTCTTCATAACATATCTCCCTATTTATCTCCGATCCTCTTAGTGCATAAGAAGGATGCAAACTGGAACAATCAAAGATGAATTTCCCATCCTTGTATGAAGAACTGCGGGATGGCTTGCATGAGGCCCGTTTCTTCTCCAAGTTGGCATTATGTTCAGGGTAGCATCAGGTGCGCATAGTCCCAATCTACTCGGAGAACACATTCTGAACCCAACATGGTCATACTGAGTTCCTCATGTTGCAATTTGGGCTCACACCCCTCAACATTCCAAGCACTAATGAATGAGGTATTTTAAGACCTATTTCATTGATATGCAATTTCTTCTTTGACGATATTTTGATATATAACAAGATCTGGGAGGCAGACTTTGGGCATCTCCACAATGTTTTCCAACTTATCAAACAACATCAGTTGTTTCTGATGAGGGCCAAATGCTCCTTTGGCATTGACAAGGTGGTATAGTTAGGAACATTATGCACAACACAGTGGTATCAACCAACCTAGAGAAGATCCAAGTGGTGACTTCCTGGCTTGTTCCTCAGTCCCTACGCAAGTTCTGCGACTTCCCACCTATTGTGCTGTGAGGGTTGACTTTATTTTGTACAATGAACAGTTATATTTGGCGCCCACTTCCCCCTACATTATCGATATTTTGGAAGGTACCCATGGAGGGACCCACGTACGTACCCACAAGATCCTTCAACACATTCAGATGGAGTTCTTCTAGAATGGCCTTGACGCAATGTGCATGAATTCATTGCTATTTGTTCTGTATGTTAGCTCAACACGACCGATCACCTTCTCCCAGCTGGTCTCTTTAAGCGACTTTCTATCCTGACATAGATCCGAGCTGACATCTTTATGGATTTCATGGAATGTTTGCCTACATCAAAGGGGAAGTCGATTCTCTTTGTGGTGGTAGATAAGTTCTCCAAAGTGGCACACTTCATTACCCCGAGCCGCCCTCTCACTGTAGAAGGTGTTGCTCGCGTCTTCTTCGAGCAGGTATTCCTCCTGCAGGACCTACTCAAGAGTTTCGTGTCCGATTGGGAAAAGGTCTTCACTTCTCATTTTTGGAAGGAGCTCTTCGAAGATTGCGACGCCAATTTCGCCTTTTCCTTTGCTTACCACCTCCCAGTTGGGCCGTCAAACTAAGGTGGTCAATCGTATGGTCGAAATGTATCTTTGCTTTATTGCAAGGGATTGTCCCAAGGATTGGACATGTTGGCTACTTTGGGCGTAGTACTGCTACAATACTTCATACCATACATCATTGCAGACTGCCCCCTTCTACCTCATATACTTGAAGGATCAACCTCGTCTACTAACTTATGGAGGCGACACTACCTACTTGGAGACCGCGGATAACTATCTCCGATTATGGGCAACGATCTCTAGACTCGTGATCAGATTCTCTCCTTAGTGTAGGAGCGCCTCCTTCAGGCTCAGACACTCATGGATACCTACAACTAGGGCCATCATGTGTTGTTCTTCGCACCAGGGGAGTGAGTGTGGCTGAAACGCCGACTGTATCGACAAATATCCGTCTCCAAGAGCCCATTCCATAAGTTGGGCCCCATATTATAGGACATTCGAGGTGCTGCAGCGGATTGAGGACGCGACAACCATATCCAGCTCCCGACCGAAGCACGAATTCACAACTTTTTCCATGTCTCCCAACTGAAACCGTTCATTGGGACACTTACGATAACACCCTTGGTACACCTACCACTACAACTGAATGACAAGCTTGATCTCGATGACAGAGATGCTACGAATCCATGATGGGATGCCACATACCAGTGGTGTGTGAAGACATGCAATGCTTGATTCACATCATCACGATTATTATCATTTTCTATATTTTTCATGTTGATTTGAACTCACTTATTTTAAGCTTTGTGAGGCGCAATTTGAACCAATGACATAAAATTTAGCCACCCTCTTGAAGGTTGAAGGAGGGGACAATGAGAGGTAAGCAAGTATTAATCAGGCTCTTTCTCTTCCTTCCCTATTCTAATCGACACTAGGGGATTAGGAGCCTCTCTCGTGCCTCCCTCCTCTCTCCTTCCTTTCTTCGCTGCCATTATAGTTCCACGAGGCTCCAAGAATGGGAAATCCAATCTCTTATAAGAATTTATGCTAACCAGGCCGGGAATGAGATCCCAATCAGGGGTCCATATCACTCTACTAGTGCATGACCAAGAGCAATTTGTCTTAACTTCTTGAATCAGATCCTGAAAATGAGTGCACCACTCGTTCGCGCGCAAGGCTCAAAGACAGATTGGCAGAGGAAGATCTTGAAGATGCACGTCCGAGATCATGGTTGAACAATAAGGAAGAGCAACAAGATACCTTGTATGATTGTGCACAGTCAAATCTCATTGGACCTGAGTCCAGTATCTTCTGACCGACTGTAACAAAGAGTATTTTTGAGCTTTATCCTAACAACATTCAGATGGTACAACAATACATCATGTTCGATGGTCTGTAAGATGAGAATCTAAAATCTCATATCGTCAACTATTTGGAGATATGATACTTTTGAAATCAATGTAGTCACGAACGACATCATCAGACTACAACTCTTTCCATTTTCGTTGCTACACAAGACGAAGTAGCGGTTGAACTCTCTATCAAGTGGGTTCATCATCATATGGGCTATGATGCAGAGAAGTAGAGAAGTTTCTACATAACTATTTCTTGTCTATGAAATCAACCCAACTCTGTTACTACATCTCAATATATACTCAGATGGATTCTAAATCTCTATATGACAATTGAGGGCATTTTAATGATTTGCTTAGGAGATGTCCTCATCATGCCTTACCACCTGGCTCCAAGTGTAAACTTTTTATTGTGGGCTGAACCCATCCACCGAGCAGATGATCGATGTTGCTGCTTGGGGTACTCTGTACAACAAGACTCTGGAGGCTGCCCAAGAACTGATTGGAAATATGGCAATGAGCCACACATTCATGTTGTTGTTACCGGACCAAACAAGCTAATATGTATATATATGATGTTGATGTTTAATCTCCAGAAGATTGATGTGTTAGCCACGACCCAACATCCAACTCCAGCACCTCAGTGGGATTCTTGTGGAGGAGTTTATTTTGATCAAGAAGTGCTAGATTTCAACGCTACGACGCAACAAGCACTTGAGCATGTTGATCACCCAACATAAGATCCAAGATGTTTTTTTAGTAATATATTAGTTAAAAATACGTTAGCTGATTTAGGAGCTAGTATAAACTCAGCCTTATAGTATGTTAAAAAAATCAGGATTGGGAGAATGCAGACCAATTAGGATGAATATCCAACTAGCTGATAGATCTATCAAATATCCTAGTGGAATTATTGAGGATGTGCTATTCAAGATGGAAGAGGACGTTGAGGTACCTCTGATTCTGGGTCAACCTTTCTTAGCAACGTCCTTGAAACGTCCAGGGCCACAATTCATGTTAGCGATATTTAGCTTGTCCTTAGAATTTGGGTAGACGAGGTTACCTTTATTATAAACACTTCCACGAAGCACCTTTAGAACAAGATGACACTTGTTATTATGTTGATGTTATTAATAAAGACGTTTCTAATTTTATCCCTAACGTTGTTTATCGTGATCCATTCAAATTTTTCTCATTCAAGGCGAGGAGTTAGTGATCACTCTAATCTTATCTAACAGATTACATATCTCAAAGCTAACGAATCTGTGGTTAGAGTGAAAGATTTTGAGGTTATTATGTTGAAGAAAGATAATAGATTAAAACATCTTATGATCGTTTTAGAATTATGAAATTACCGAAGCATTTTGATGTAAACTAAATTTGGAAAAGCGATTTTGTAAATAAATTAAAGAACTCGTTTAGATATTTAGGCGGTGCTATGTTCTCGAGAGAGTGGGTTCTGAATTAGCAAATCTCGAGCTTGATTGTTTACTAAATATTTGACGAGAGAACATATTAATTACCCGCTGGCATTCTGCAAATGAGCAACCACAATTTTAGCGGTGAGTATGAGTAATAACGTCAATGGAAGGTGGACGAAAGTTTGATCACTTAAAACTTAATTGCATAGAATTATTTTTGACAGCGCGAGCATGAGAATTATATCCGTCGAAAGTTATCAAGACAAACCGAGAAGGTTGGCGGCGCGGCTACAAGTGAAGGGAGAACAGTGAGGACCAATGAGATTGGTGAATATGATGTCTGTGTTGGGTAGTAATGGCGGCATGGCTTAGGAGGGCTAAAAAAAATGGGTTTGGACAGGGCTTTGGTGTCTGGGAAAATGAACACAGGTTTTGTGGGAGGAAGGAAGGCATCTCAAGGAAGTTTATGGGTATGGAAAAACAAGTTTACAAGGAGTTGGTCGGAGGATGATTAGTTGAGATAAAGAAGAGCAGATCTACAATCGTGAGTACTAAACAGTCACCCGTCGTCGGTGGAGAAAGGTAGGGCTAGAGTCACCGGAGTTCAGCCGTCCCCTGGACGACCATGCTAGAGGTGGGCGAGATGGTTGTGGGCCGGAACAAGGGGAAAATAGGATCCCAAGTTCAATGGGATGTTGTCGTCGCCGAAGGAGGGCCGGGATGAGGTTGTCGGAGTCGACTGGCCCTCAGGGAGGAATGATTGAACTAGGCGGAGTCATTGCGGTAGGGCAGTGGTTGTTCTCGTCTGGAAAAAATGCAGAATGTGAGCAAAGACGTGGCGTGAGCCGGGAGGTGGCATGAGCAGGGGAGTTTGCTTTGTTGGCATTACTGAGAAATAGAAAGAAATTTCTATTTCTCTATTGTATCCAGGCTACCTTTGCTTGGGTGCAGGGATTAAACAGAGTTAAATGACACATGGGGCACATTTAATTAAAGAGATGGGTCAATCTGACAGGGAAGAAAAAGGTGGTCAACAAAAGAGGCTCTTAAATAGCCATGTTTTAAATACATGGTTGGTAAAAAAAGCGCTTTGCCATTCTTAATTAATTTTCAGAATAATACTTTATTCCAAAATTAATTTTGTAATGTAATTTTATGCAATTTTTATTTTTCTTAATTTTCTTGCATACCACCCAAAGTCAGTGTTGACCGACCAACAAGATTTCATCCAACACGATGACCAACGTTCATGCAAACAAACAAACGATGGAATTTGCTTTTCTAATAGAATTAAATATATACAACTTACAAACACGTGAAAATTAAGAGCAGCCGCCGAATTTTAAAAGAATACTCGGGAGTTTATTTTTATCTGGATGCGCCCTATGATGCATCAATTCTCCCGGGGTTGAGAGAACTCGACTCTGTTGAGTAATCACCAAAACTTGCAATACTGGGATCGGGCCAAAGAAGACGAAGTTCAAAGTTTTCAAACGCGCTGATCCAAAAACTGTCTGAGAGACTCCTGCCTTTCCAAGATACGAGGTAGCGCTGATACACTCCTGCGCACATTTGAAACTCACGAACATCTTGTACTTGCTCAATCTGTTTAATCGTAGGTGATGATGTGGGCAAGGGGAATGAATGATGCTGGTGGTAATGGGAGAGGGTGGACTAGGGGTACATTCCACTGCAGTATACATCCAATCTTCCACATCTCTAAGCTCAAATGAGTAGTAGATGATTACACCATCAAAGACTCCTTGCCATCACATTTCAGCTCAGATAGTTCTACCATGTACTTGCCGGAAGCCATACTGGACCACAGATCTGAATCCCTGACCGGTTGAGCACAGGTGTTGGTGGCATGACAACATCGCCCTCACTCCGACGCGACTTGGTCGAAGAAGACGAAGAAATCACTTTTAGACAAAAAAATGACAATGGCTCAAAGCTCGATCTGGGAGACAGTTGCTTGCAATCAACCACTCTGTTTGTATTTGAGATTTGTGCATTGAATAGGTCCAGGGTTTGATTATCAGAAAACATTGTAGGTTTTTAGTCAGTAATCAGGGCTATGTTGTTTGAGTTATTTTGAATCACATCTCTCTAATACTCTCCATTGAAATATGAGCTCCTTGGCGGGATCAACGAGTTCTACCACTATCCATTGTCATGGGTGAGGGGGAGGAGGTGGAGACTAGCCCAAATCAGGTCGACACAAAAGTACCCTGATGCTGGACGACGCGTAGGGTTTGCGCGCCTGTCAGTTTTTTCAGGAAACCCTAAATGCATGCGATGCTTAATGAATTTTTTTTTACAAAGTTTAAAGCGGGCGTTGCATTTACTTAAGAAATTACGCAACTTAGATTTTTGAAAAGCACACAAAAAAACTATATTGTTAAAAAATGGATTTCCTTAAAATAATGGTTCAATTCTGAATCCAGAGAAGGAAGTTCGCAGCTTTCGCTCCGCTCCCCTTGTCGCAGCAAGACAAAAATCGAGAACTCCAAATGCGCTTTCGTTTGGAGTTTTCGACATAGCGTTCGCTAACAAAATTCGGGCGAAGACCCAACAATGAATCTAATTATCCTACGAAAAAATATTTAGACACACACAAAGGAGGAGAAAGAAACAAGTTACCCACAAAAAGTGTCGTTTTCCATATTTGAAGTCGATGACGATCACACGAGGAACTCCCCGTCACCTTCGATCTCTCGCTCCCAAGGTTGTCAGGATCGAGATCCTAGGTGAGATCGTTTAAGGTGTTGGATCGTGGATTGTAAGATCCCACTACATTCTTAAAACAAGACTTAAATGATGAAATTGAATTTGATATCAATCATATCATACAATTATACAAATATTCTATACCAAAAACCATATAATTAATCATTTCCATTTGTTTACTATAATACTATTATTACTAGAAATCTAGAATAGATCCTAAGCCTAAGACAAAATAAGAACATGCATAAAGAAACAATTATGATTGTAAATGTACCTGAGTAATGTAACTTCCGACTCTACGTTAGCAACTCTAAAACCAAGATGAGTAAGCATTTTTGTCTTAGCTGTCCCATCTTCGTCAAACTATCTTCAGTAACCAAATTATGAAGATGAACCTATAAATGAGAACATAAATCACCGAGACAATTATAAAGAGAAATTATCACATTGTCTAACACTCAAACCTCAGAAGCAAATGATGAAGCATCAAGAGCTGCTTGACTAGGATGGAATCATGGAATGTTGCATGTTTGCATGACAAAGTCTGAATTTGGTTGTAAGTTATAACGATGACAAATTAAGAATGCTATTAGCCTATCAGATCGTTAAATTTGAAGTATAAAATCTAAAAAAAATAACAAATCATTAACAGACATTTCAAATATAAGTCATCCAGCACATCAAATAAGAAATACAAAAATAATGTCTAAAACAAAATAACAAATCGAAGAGTAGGTTCATGGTTCATCTAATGGTCATTGAAAACCATCAAAAATCAGTACAAATCCTTAATCGGTATGTCGACCATGTGCTCATTATCAAGTGTCACATTTTCCTCATCATCACCACTAACATTCTCGTCATCATCCCATTCACCCTCACTAACATTCTCGTCATCATCCCATTCACCCTCACTAATATAATCAATAACATCGTAATCACCGCCCCTTATGGTGAGATCTTCAACTCCACCTAAAAAATAGAAACTAATTAAGAAAAGAGAGGACGATGCATGATCTATTTGAAAAACTGTGCATTATCAAATAATTTAAATTTAATATGAAACTTACCTTCTTCATTCAATTCCGTAGTGGTTTGTTCAACATTTCTTTCAATGCTATCATCACTATATGTTTCTTGAGCATCTTTATGTTGAAGAATCCTCAACCAGTTGCCCTTGTGGGGAAGAACTGGATTTTCCATCTCTGTGATCCATTCATCATCAGAAGGGATATCCTCAAAATTAAAAAACTTATCCTTTACCTGCATATCCCTTTTATCTTGTCTTTCCATCAACTTTTTGTTATACATCACAAACACTAGATCATTCATCTTCTTTTGATGTAACCGATTTATTTTTTTTTATGCATGAACCTATGAAATATGAATTATAATGAGTTAATGACAATAAAAAATTATGAGACCATGCTTTTAAACATACAACAATAATTGAGGCATTGAGCTCACTATCTCAAATGCACTCCAGTTACGTTCACATCCAGAAGAGCTGCATGTTAGACTTAGAACCTGAATTGCAAATCTTTGCAATTCAGGATAATTATCACCGTATGAATCCCACCAATCAGCTGTAAAATTGAAAATTTTGCAAATGCTTAAACATAAAATTACATTACATGCTTATTGATTATTAATTTAAAATATTATAAACATAATTTGTCTCTGCTGGAGATCTTTTGTTCCTAGTTGCCTTTGCAGACTCTAACCCAAATAACCCTTTTGCATGTTTGAAATCATCCATTTGAATATCTATTTTCGTTCTCTCCTCTTCATTTGGAATCATCCGTTGGAGACAACTGTAGAATCCCAATTTTATTTCAGCATCTGCCCTAAATGATGAGCTAAAGTGGTAATGAGGATTCAAATAATAAGCTGCAACATGTAAGAGCCTATGAAGTTGGCTTGCCCATCTCTCATCAATGATGACCCATATTAGTTCATATCTACAACATAACACATAAAATAACAATTGCATGTTATGATATAAATCCAAACACAATGAAACTTAAATTTAAAACAAGTAAGCTATAACTACTTACTTTCTCTTGATGTTTTCAAAATTACTTTGAATCTTCTCCTTTAGCTCGATCTATCTGCTCATATATAAATCCCATCACAGGGGCCTCCAAATCAACCATTCTAAGCATCTTGATGAGTGGAAATGCTGCTTTTAAACATACAGTAACATGAGACCAAAATCTAGTTGTATTCAAAATAATTTTTTGAATTGATTTCCCCTCCTTTGAACCGGCAAACCTAGTAGACTTCCATTTGGCAGAAGTAAACATCGTCATCAAACCACCCTTATTCTCAGAAAGACATCCCAATGTCAAGTAAGCTGTGGCAAATCGGGTAATTGCAGGACGGATCAACTCTCTATCCTTTGTAAAATCAAGCAGCCAAGTATGTAGCAAAGTTCTGGAGTAGATGTATGATGTTATCTTTCTACCTTTTTCTATTATTAATTTATGCAACTCAATTTTTTTCTCAAAATCTTCTAAAATCAAGTCAATGCAATGCGCAACACATGGTGTCCAATATAAATATTTTCTCTTCTCCATTAACATTTGTCCGGCTGCCTTGTAGTTTGAGGCATTATCCGTTACCACTTGCACTATATTCTATTCTCCAATTTTCTCCACAACTTCATCTAACATTTGAAAAACCTTATCTACAGTTTTGGAGAAATCAGATGTATCTATTGATGATAAGAACACGGTACCTCGGGCTATTTACCAAGAAGTTACATATGGATCTCTTTTTTCTGTCTGACCATCCGTCTGACATAATAGTACAACCAACTTTCTTTCATTCCACCTTGTAATCCTCTAGCAACTCAAGAGTTCTGCTCACCTCTTGCTTTAAGTATTTTACTCTAATATCATTGTAAGATGGTGGTTTCATTCCGGGGCCGTGTTGGCCGATTGTTTCAATCATGCTTACAAATTCCGGGTTCTTAACACAATCGAATGGAATTGCGCTTGTATAAAAAAACGAGCAATTTGTTGACAGGCTTTTTCACGTGCATCTTTCTTGAAAATATGATTAATAGTTGATTGCCTTGATTTTCTAACAAAAAGATCCATTGTCTCTTTTCCTTTTTGTTTGTTTCCTATACCCACTTCTACTTCATCATCATAATGAATAGTCTCCTCAATATTTCTTCTCTTTTTAACAACCTCCTCCCCATGAGCTTGAAGAATATTCAAAAATTGAATTCTAACATTTTCAGGTAACTTTAGTGCAAGGTTTTACATTTAATTTAGTTCCGGTTAGGTGATGTTTCAATCTGTATATCCCACCAGATCTAATCACTAAACAACACTTACATTACACTTTTTTGGTTGTACTATCAATTTCATTCCCATGTTCCCAACCCGGATCACTTCTAGAACCGGATGCATTCTTTCGGGACTTTTTTCCAACTGGCTTTGAACCGGACCCAGAGGCAGACATTTATAAAGCCATGTAAACATTCAAAAAATGTAAGCATACATAAAAAAACAAAGATTAATTCAAAGAAGAAGAAGAAGATTTCTGGGTTGAAATCAGTCCAGATTACAGTCCAGATTTCTTGGACTGAAATCAGTCTATACATTTGGATGATTTCTGGACTGATTTCAGTCCAGAAATCAAAGAAGAAGAAGAAGAACCGTGGGGAAGAAGAAGAAGAGCCGTGAAGAAGAAGAAGAGCCGTGACGAAAAAGAAGAAGAGCCGTGACGAAGAAGAAGAGTCGTGACGAAGAAGAAGAAGTGCCTTGACGAAGATTAAGAGCTGTGACAAAGAAGAAGAGCCGTGACGAAGAAGAAGAGCCGTGACGACGAAGAAGAAGAGCCGTGACGAAGAAGAAGAGCCGTGACGAAGAAGAAGAGCCGTGACAAAGAAGAAGAGCCGTGACGAAGAAGAAGAGCCGTGACGAAGAAGAAGAAGAGCCGTGACGAAGAAGAAGAAGAGCCGTGACGAAGAAGAAGAAGAGCCGTGACGAAGAAGAAGAAGACCTGTATGCCAGAAGGGGAAGAGCAGTCCATCAAGAGGAAAGAGATCGCCGGGAGGGGAGGAAGAGCCGTGTCGCGTGGGGAGGAAGTGCAGTCGGGACTCGGGAGGAAATGGGTTAGAGCCGTGTCGCATGGGAGGAAGTGCAGTCGGGACTCTGGAGGAAATGGGTTAGGGTTCCCGTATCGCACACGGGCACCACGGAGATATTCCACTCATTCTCACACGAAAATGGTTTCACGAAATCTCTAAGCACAACTTTCCTATCTCCTATACCACAACAAGCTATTCAATTCTCTAACTATTCACGGAAACAAAATTTCACACTTCACTGACTAAGCACAGTGAAAATGATTTTACTGTTCCTCTTCTCCTAAACAAACATTTCACTTTCACTCACTTTCATTCTTTACGAATGTAGATTCTAAGCAGGTAATCACAACTCGATACAGGACTCACAAAATAACAGCAAACTCTAACTCTCAACGGATCTCCAAGAAATTAACATCTATGCATTTTCACGAAATCATCAACATTCATCCTAACTCCTAAACAGGAAAACATTCTCCAATAATTACAACTACAGGAAGTTCTCCATCTTCATCAACGACAACCTTTGAGGGAAGCAAGCAACACATTTCACATATATTCTTTTTCACCAAACAGAATACAGAGATCCCTATATATAGGGTTTTGAAAAAGAAAACTATAACAGGTACCAGCGGAGCTTTGAGGTGCGTCCATGGCGAAAACTGAACGTGGAGCCATAACCGTTGAGAGGAGGTGGAAGGAGATGTGGCCTTTCTCTTGGAGCAGCGCCCAAATCGGCATGGACATGGGGCTGGACCGTGGGAAGAACGCACGCGACACTTCCGCTATTTTTAGCTTCCTGCGGCTCTGGATCGGGGAAGATAACTGTGACGGCCTTTCCTTGGACTGGCTGGGAAGAAATGAATCGGTAGCTGTCCTTTAACCTAACTTAACATATGCATATATATGTGTGTGTGTGTTTGTGTTATACACCAAGGTCGCCCAAGTAACACGTGACAAACATCCGTAGGCATAACGTCACGCCAAATCTTATCGGAGTAGGGACCGAAAGTGATGGGTACTAAACATCTTCTAGTTACTGATAATATTGTCTTGGTGACCCAAGCTACCTGGAATGGGGAAGGGTGTGGCTCAACAGAGAGTCTCATGCGGGCTAAAGATGTCTCAGCGATGACATTCATACAACTCCTGCTATCTACTACTAAACGACACACTTTCTCCCCAATCTTGAAGTAGGTCTGGAAGATGTTCGTCCGCCAATAATCGACTGATTCTTTTGGTGTTGATAACATACATCTCTATTGTGAAATGAAAAGCCTTGATCTCTCATGAGGAGATCTAGTATATATATATATCTCAAAAAAAGGAAAAATACAATATTGTCCGTACAAGATATTTACAGATCATATAATATAAAACAACGATAATCCCAATACTCCCCTTCAAGCTGGTGCAAAGATATCAATCATGCCCACCTTGGAAATAGTCAAATCTGGCCGCGCAGGACCAACAACTTTAGTGAAGGCATCAGCAAGCTATTCGGCCAAGGGGACGAAAGTTGGGAGAATAGTCCCAGTATGGACGTGGTCATGAAGAAAATGAACATCCATCTCGATGTGCTTGGTGCGTTCATGTAGTACCGAGTCCTGAGTAAGTAGGAGAGTTGAGTTATTATCACAGTAGAGAGTCGAGCCAGTAGCAAGAGATAGGCCATGTTCAGTCAGCAGTGATCGAAGCCAAACCAACTCAGTGACGCCGTGTGCCATGGCACGTTACTCTTACTCAGTAGAAGAGCGGGATATGATAGGTTGTTTCTTGCTCCACCACGAGATAAGGTGATCACCATGGAATAAACAAAGATTTGTCATAGACCGTCGATCAGTCAAAGAGCCAGCAAAATCTGCATCAGTGAAGCAGGAGAGACTGGAGGCACTATCATCCCGATAGAACCAAAGACCAGGGGAGCGCTTAGGATAGCGAATTACACGTCGAGCAGCTTCTAGGCGAGATGTCCTGGGAGAATGCATAAACTGGCTCAAAACGCCCTCTGAGAAGCTGATGTCGGGCCTAATATTGGTCAAGTATATCAAGCGGCCAACCAGTTGCTGGTACTGAGAGGGGTCTGGCAGAGGATCACCGGATTTAGTATGAGGGCGATGGTTGGTATCCATAGGAGTACTCGCACGACGATACCTAAGTAGGCCCGTGTACCGAAGAAGGTCTAAGGTGTACTTGCGCTGCGATATCGAGATGCCTTGCCGTGAGCGAGCTACTTCAATTCCGAGAAAATAATGGAGAGGTCCAAGGTCTTTCACCTCGAAGGCTGAGGAAGTGTAGCTTTCACCTCAGAGATGCCAGAAGGGTCATCCCCCGTGAGAATAATATCGTCCACGTAGACCAAGACAATTTCCCGACGGTCCTCGGGAGTAGCACAGATGAAGCAAGTGTGGTCCGCACGACACTGAGTGAAACTTGACTGAACAATAACCGAGCTGAACCGTTCAAACCAGGCCCGCGGGGATTGTTTTAAGCCGTACAGAGACTTGAGCAGGCGACAAACTCTCTCCGAATACTCCTCCTGAAGAGCAAACCCGGGGGGAGGAGCCATATAGACTTCCTCCTGTAAATCACCATGCAAGAAAGCATTTTTGACGTCGAGCTGGTAGAGCTGCCACACACGAGATGCCGCAAGCGAGAGCAAAAGACGGACACTGGTCAACTTATCCACGGGAGCAAATGTGGCACCAAACTCGTACGGAGTCTGAGTAAATCCCTTGGCCACCAAACGAGCCTTATACCGATCAATGGTACCATCAACAGAGTACTTTACTGTATAACCCATTTGCATCCAACTGTGCGTTTCCCGGGAGGAAGAGGAACCAAAGACCATGTCCCAGTACAACGGAGATCAGACATCTCCTCCTCCATGGCCCGAACCCATCGCGGGTCACAAAGAGCCTCAACGGTCGAAGCAGGCAGGCGAACAGAATCAGTAGCAACCACAAAAGCCTGGTAAGAGGGTGAGAAACGCTGATAGAAAACAACACTAGCCAGCAAATGCTCAGTAATAGAGGAACGAACAAAAGTACGTTTACCCTTGCGCAGGGCAATAAGCAAGTCAATAGAAGTAGAGGAGAGAGGCTCAAGAGAGGTAATTGCGTCCGGAAGAAGCTGCTGATCCGGGAATGGAGGAGAAGTGGATGCAACGAGTGGAGGGGGCGGCTGGTTGCGAGAGTATGTCAGCAGGACAGGCGGAGCAGTAGGGGGGACGACTGGTGATGGGGAAAAGACTAGGAGAGGTTGCACAACGGTAGGAAGCGCGGGGGGGGGGGGGGGGGTAAATGTGCAGGAAAAAAGGGAACCCTCTCATGGAATGTCACATCCATAGAATAAATGATACGACGCAACTGGGGATCATAACAACGATAACCTTTAGTGGTAGTCGAGTAGCTGAGGAAGAGGCAGAAGATGGCCTTGTCGTTGAGTTTAGTCCGAGAAGGACGCCGACCTGGACAAAGCACACACAATCAAAGACACGGAGAGGGATGGGGAAGGCGAAGACTAGAGGATGGATGAGACGGAAGGGGGTAACGCCACCAAGAGGACGAGAAGGAGTCCTATTAATAAGGAAAGCTGTTGTAAGAAGAGTAACACTCCAATAGGACTTAGGGACATTCATTCCCCGAAGAAGCAACAAACATAGTCTAAGAGGTGGTGGTTTTTGCATTCAACCACCCCATTCTACTCGGGGGTACCTGGACACGAAAATTGGTGTAGAGTGCTCTCATTGCAGAGAAAGTGATCAAAAGGACGAGAAGTGTATTCACCTCCATTGTCGGAGCGGAGGATATGAACAGAAGTACCATGCCGAGTCCGTATCATACATGAAAAATTAGAGTAGACAGATAGAACCTCAGATTTATGTTTTAGAAGATGAACCCATAAGCAACGAAAATAATCATCAATAAAAGTTACAAAGTATGAGAAACCATCAAATGACACTACAGGGGCAAGACCCCACACATCAGAATGCACCAACTCAAAATAAGAGGTAACACGACTAACAAAAGGAACATATGTGCTGCGTGTGTGTTTTGACAGCTCACATACATCACAACAAAAAGGAAAAACAAAAGACACATTAGGACAAACAGACAACATTCGTTGAGGGCTAGCATGGCCGAGATGTGCGTGCCAAAGCAAGCTCGACGATATAACAGGGTAAGCAACAGAAGAGGTAGGCGGGCAGGTGTCAGTGTTGGTGGTAGCAACCTATGTTATTAAAGACGCGCCTGTGGCACGCCTAAGGTTCCAGGCTCAGAGGTTTGCGCTTCCGTGGACCTTATTTGCGCCTTTAGAATATAAAAGGCGCGTTTGAAGGAGATTTTTTTGAAAAAAAAACTCTTCAAAAATTAAGAAATAAATATTGTAAGAACTCAATAATTTTTTATTGATTTAGTGTTTGAGAAATATAATTGTGCGCTGAGACTTAAATATGATACAAGTCATCACATTGATTCTATTTTTTAAGAGATATAAACGATATGATGAATTAGTAGACTAGATGAAGAATTTGATCGAGAAGCTGAAATATTGTTTGATGTTGACTATTTAAAATGGATGTGGTTGCGCCTTGCCTTCGTTAGGCGCGCGCCTGCACCTTGAGCCTTGCGCCTAGGCTCTAGGACCCCTTTGCGCCTTGGTGCGGCTTGCGCCTTTAATAACTAAGGTAGCAACAGTGGGAGAAGGTAGCTCCAGGTAGTACATCCCACTCCTCTCATATCCCATACCAATAGTCCTCCCCGATCTCAGGTCTGGAAAAACACAACGATCAGAGAAGAAAGTTACTGAGCAGTTCCAAGAGCGAGTAATACTACTAACAGATAATATGTTGAGGGCCAATTGAGGTACAAGAAGAATAGAGTTAAGGGAGAAAGAAGACGAGAGAGGGACGGTGCCCCGACTAAGGATAGGTGTAACCGAGCCATCAGCGAGGCGCACGTCCCGGGAAGAGCATGGGACAACCTGAAACAGGCGGGAAGACGTACATGTCATATGGTCAGTTGCTCCAAAATCAATCACCCAGGGTGACGAATCCTGGTCAATCGTGGCCGCAGAGCAAGCAAACAGAGTACCTGAGGAAGAAGAGATAGTGGAAGTAGGGGCAGTAGTGAAAGGCTGAGACTACTGGAACTGCTGAAACTGAGCCATCATATGACAAAATTCGGAGGAGTTGGCACCCAAAGTGCTCTCGACGGGCTCAGAAGACTCAGCTATTGCAACAATGTGTCTGGGAATAGTACCAGAAGTAGTACGCTCAGAGCCCCGTAGGTGTGGGTATAGCTGATAGCAGCGACCGCGGTCATGGTACAGACGGCCACAATGAGAGCACGGGCCAGGAGGACCCGTAGAGCCACGTCCACCGGAATGTCCACGACCGCCAGGCTGGGTAGAGAAACCCCGACCACCCCGTCCATGAGTGCTGGAGGTGGGAGGTCGGTAAGAAGCCGCAAAGGCCATCTGCTCAGTAGGAAGAGAGGAGGTAGCACGAGTAGCGGAAAGACCAGAGTGCCTCTGCATACGTCTCTCATGCTCCGCAACAATGGAGTAGGCCTCAAGAAGATCCGACAAAGGTGACATCCCCACAATCTGAGCACGAGTAGACCCGTATTCGAGGCGAAGACCCATCAAGAACTGGTATGTCTCTCAGCGCTGTCGCTGTTTACGAATAAGGGCGATATCGGTGGGAGACTCCAGGGCACTAAGAGGCTCGAGATCGTTAAGCTCAAGAAAGAGATCTTGAAGGCAAGTGAAGTACTTCTGAACGGAACGCTTTCCCTGAACATGGAGGAGGATGCTAGTAATCCGTCCCGTAGAGGATCCATAGGTGTCTTTGGAATACATGGAGTAAAGATCAATGAGATCCCTCCCGCAACGGAGATCGAGGATTGAGAGAACAAAGAGAACGAGGGTCTCACTCACAAACCCTTCTCACCTGCATAAGGAGCTTGCTGCAAGAATCAAACATGCTCCATGGAAAGGACTAGAGGGAGGGGAAGCTCCGACGACAGCAAGAACAGGCGCTGTAGGAATCCATAGAACAGGCGCTGCAGGAATCCCTGGAACAGGCGACGGCTGTGGAATCCCTAGAACAAGGACGAATTGCAGGCGGCGACAACAGGAACGCCGACCGGATCCGTCAGATCGGTGCGGTAGCAAGGTCGGGCGGAACGCTGACAGGATACGTCGGATCGGACGCACTACAGCCGGCGACGGGTTGGCGAGACACAGCAGGGAGGCGACAAGCGGGGAGAAGCACTAGAGATCGGTGGAATCAGAAGACAGAAGTACCAGAGAGCTGCAGAATCGGAACCACGAAAGCCCTAGGCGTGTTGCTCTATACCATGTAGTGAAATGAAAAGCCATGATCTCTCATGAGGAGATTTAGTATATATATATCTCAAAAAAGGGAAAATACAATATTGTCCATACAGGATATGTACAGACCATATAACATAAAACAACGATAATCCCAATAATCTCACCACTAGAACGCCGAGATCTATGATGCGATATGTTCGGATCCCTATCAAGATGAGACCGATAATCTCATTCGAGATGGATATTTGTTTCGTGGGACCCGTCTGTGTATTCCCCGCACTTCGTTGCGAAATTTCATTGTATGAGAATTACATGACGGAGGCTTAGGTGGACACTTTGGACGTGATAAGACGATAACCTTAGTAGAAGAGCGATTCTATTGGCCCGGGATGAAGCGGGTTATCGCTCAGATTGTCAGTAGCTGCCGCACTTGGCAGGTAGCGAAGGGCAATAAACAGCCCGCTGGATTATACACACCTTTACCGGTGCCCAGTATTCCTTAGGATGATGTTACCATGAATTTTGTACTTGGGTTGCCCCGTACTTTTAGGAAGCACGATTCCATTCTTGTAGTGGTCGATCGTATTTCTAAAATAGCGTATTTCATCCCCTGCAACAAAACGATGACGCCTCTCATATTGCCCAGATTATTATAAAGAGGTTGTTGCACACCGAGGAATACCTTAAACTATCATTACCGATCGAGACGTTAAGTTCACTAGTTATTTCTGGATGTCACTCTGGAGACTATTAGGGACTAAACTTCTATTTTCGACCGTCTATCATCCACAGACCGACGATCAAACTAAAGTTGTGAATAGAAGTTTAGGAAATTTATTGCGATGTTTGGTAGGAGATCACTAGGGAAATTGAGATCTTATTCTTCTGCACGCCCAGTTGACGTATAATAATTCTAAGAGTAGATTTACGGGTTTATCACCTAATGAGGTTGTTCATGGTCATACTGCATGAGTACCGCTAGATTTAGCACCACTACCACCCACTTTTAGGATTAGCTAGTTTGCACATGAGTCTGCATTGCATTTGCATGATTTGCATAAAGAAATTGAGCGGAAGTTGCATAGTACTTATGATCTACACGCAACACAAGCAACAAACATAAAAGAGCTACTAGTTTTAAAGTGGATGACTTGGTTATGGTTTGGTTGAATCCGGAACGGTTACCTTTGGGTACCATAAAGAAGTTAGCTGACCGTAGAATCAGAATCTTTAGAGTGGTAAGGAGGATTGAGCAAAATAAGTATGAACTTGAGATGCCTTCCATTTGGGGAGCAAATCCTGTTATTAACGTAGCCGATCTAACTTTATTCCACGATTACCCGCATGAGTCTTTAGATTTTCCCTTGCCTTCTCCTTCATTTAATTCTTCTGGGTTGGTGAGTGAGAGTGAGGAGCCACATTCAGGACATACCGACATTCATTCTGCTACTGATACGTCCCAGCAGTTCCTCCTGTTTCCACTAACAGCTTTCAGGTTGAGCATGAGACACTAGGAGATCCCTCCATACCAGTTCCCAAAGCCACTAACAGACTTTCACGACAGATTTTAGTTCCCGAGCAGATATTAGATGACGAGACGGTGACCACTACTGATGGTGGTTTTCAGAGATACTTGGTTTGTTGGCATGACAGATTAGAGACCGAGACCAGCTGGGTCTTGGCCGAAGAATTACAACGCCTGGATGCTGATCTTCTACAACACTACCGCTCGGAGCACTCACCAGAGATGAGTGATTTCGAGAGGGGGAGAGTTGGTGGGGAGCATCCCCGATCAGGTCGACGCAAAAGTGCCTGACGTCGCACCCGACCGGATCTCTACCGGCCCTGAGTGATTGCATTTTAATTTTATGTTTTATTGCATTTTATTTTGCAATTTTTATGTTGTCAATTTTAGTTCATTGCACGCTTGCACGTGTAGCCATGTTTGTTGCACGCCTGCGCGCGTAGTCATGTTTGGAGTTTTATTTTATTCTCCTATTTTATATATATATATATATATATAATATATACCTATATATATATATATAAATATACCTATATATATATATCCTATATATATGTATATATATAAGGTATATATATACATGGCTACGCGCGCAAGCGTGTATAATAGGAGAATAAAATAAAACGCCAAACATGGCTACGCGCGCATGCGTGCAACGAACTAAAAGTGACAACATAAAATTTGCAAAATAAAATGCAATAAACCATAAAATTAAAATGCAATCACTCAGGGCCGGTAGAGATCCGGTCGGGCGCGACGTCGGACACTTTTGCGTCAACCTGATCGGGGATGGTCCCCACCATACCCGACGCCACACCCAACCGGGCCTCTACCAACCATTAGTTAGGGCATATTTTTTTATGTTATTGTGCATTCTTATTGTAAATTTACGTTGGGAATTTATTAATTGCACTCCTGCCCGCGTAGTTGGTTATTTTTGTTTATGCCGTTCAAATTTGTGTTTTGATTTATTTATCCTAAAGAAGTCCTCTAAGTGAAACAGTCCATGAAGGCATTAAAGAGATCTGGCCCGGTCTTCCTCCATCTTCCAATCCAGAGTTGCAGAGAAGTTCTGGTTCAGACTTCACGATTTAGGGCTCCCAACCGCACGTCTCGACATCGTCGCACATCCTCTGCATGCCGCGCATCCCCGCGGCATCTGCCCACGACGCCACCCACAACGACCCCCTGCAGGAGCTCTTCCCTGACAAGTATGGCGACAGATCCGGCCAGTTACAACAACCGCCTCATGTCCTCCATTCTTGGCCCGTTGTTTCCGCATGTCGTGGAGAAGGATGGCTTCGGCGATTCGTTTTCTGGATGTGATTAAGTTTTATTTTAAACCCTATAAAGGGGAATTCGGATAATGTTTGAGAGGATGATGATGTTGATGTTGTTGTGAGATTTGCTATTCCCGCGAACAGTTCTGTGAGATTTTGTTTCCATCTGTTTATTCCAGTTGTTGTTGAATGTAATTTCGATAGCTGCTTCCTTTGTTTTGAATCCCGTTTGAGAGAGGTGGAGTTTGCTGTTGTTGTTAAGGAGATTTTTGTTTGTTTCCTGTTTGTGATGCTGTTGATGAATGTTTGAGGCGGCATGTTTTGATTCCCGTTTGGAGAAGTTGAAATTTTATTTTTTCCTGTGGCTTTCGTTGATTTCAGTTGTAGAAAGTTTATGTTAATACTTTCCTGCTGCTGTTGAGTGAGATAAACAGTGGAACAGGATTGTGTGAGAGTAATTTCCGTGAACAGGTGAAAGGAGAGCACTTGATGTTGCTTGTTCTTCCAATTTGTAAGTGGGATATAATTTAAGTTTTGCTTGCTGCTTCTATAATGAATAAAGTGAACTTAATTCCTGTTTAGAGATTTTGTGGAGCCACCTTGAGTGTGAGAGTGAGCTAATTTTCTCCGCGGTGCTCGTGTGCGATAGCGGCCGACCTCGAAGCGGGAGATTGAAGGTGACGAGGAATTCCTCGCGGGATCGCCGTGGATTTCGGTTGCGGAAAGACGTCTCTTTCTGTGGGTAATTGTTTCTTCCCCCTACTTTGTGTGCGTCTTCACTTTCTCTTTAGGATTTTAGACTCATTTATTGGGTTTTCGAATGGATTTTGTCAGCGAACGTTACGTCGAAAACTCCAATCGGAAATGTAACTTGGAGTTCACGATATTCGTTTGCTACAACAAGGAGAATGGAACGAAAGTTACCAAATTTCTTCCCCGGATTTTAACTTAGAACTATTTTTTTCAGGTGATTCATTTTTTGAATCAAATAGATAAATTTTATGCTTAAAATTTTTTTTTACAAAAGATGCTTCTCTTTTAAAAGTTCATACAATACCCACTCAAAAATATTTTAGCAAAACTTTATTAATCATCGCATGCATTTAGGTTTTTTTTAAAAAAAGCCGACAGACACGTAAATCTTACGCGCCGTCCTGTATCAGGAGGGGATTGCTTGGGGAGAGAAAAAGTGAAAATGAATTCACTGAGTCAACGAAACCAAAGAAGCATTACTTATGCAATGAGGAAAAATGTCTTTTACTATTCTGTCTCCTAAACTTGGATAGAGTATTTAATATTTACACTTTTGTCAAAGCCACATAAGTGCATATTGTTAAACCACATAGGTGGTAAGTGCTCATTATAATATACTGCTGGAGGTAAAATGTAATCACCCTTTAAATTTATACATGCATAGGATTTTGTTTATTTCTCTTTACTTTATTTTCTTTTGATTTTACAAAGGATAATTTTACAAACACATTTTCATTTCTCCTTATTAGCATTTGTTTCATAATTTAATACCATGTTGCTGTAATAATGCATGAGTTAAAGAATGGAACTAAAATGCTATGTACTTCAGCCTATTACTTGATCAACATGAGATAATTGTTTCATGGCACATTTTTTCTATCTTCTTTGTATTTGTCTTGGGTATTATTTTCCTGATTTCATGATGAAGGAATGGATGCTCAAGTTGCTTATGGGTTCCATCAATTGCGCAATAAAAATCCTAACCTGGCACGAGGTCCAATCTCGAATAAGGTCTTGTTCATACCTCTGTTTTTTTATCACTAAAGCTTATATGGGAAACTATTTCCAAGTCACTTTTTTATGTTACCATATTTGCATTACTTATTTCTAATTGTTTCGTTGTATTTAAAGTAAATTCCTCTAACAATAATCTCTTTAATTTTAAATACAATTTTGTTACTTATTTACTGCATTGCTGTCTATTCTTTTATATGCACGTGAAGATAAGAGGTTCTATTCCATTAAGTTTTGTTGCTGATCTGCTTGTTTTTAAGATATACATAATGTTTTTCTTTTACATGTTCTATAAAGTTAAGGTCGTCTGAAGATGACAATCCAAGTAATGCTCAACTTCCAGTTGATTTAGGTGTGATTGGTTCATTCTATGGTGCTCTATATATTTTTTAGATGAAGATCTTCATAATTTGTAGCTGTTATATTTCAAGGGGATACTTGGCATTAGAAGCGTAGAGATATGGGCTGTGGCATCCTCGGCAGTCAGTGTACTTGCTTAGCTTGTAGATTCAATGGCTTATGAAGATGGTGCCGTTAAGGGATCATGTTAGTGCAGAATCATGATATAAGATGAGATGTGGGATGGGGTGGGGTGTTTAAGTCTTCATATTTACATGGCTACAAGGTAGTCTATGGACTAATGTTTCATATTATATTTATAGAGACAAGGGTTTATCCTAATCACCCCTGGTTCTGCCACTGTATAGGGCTCTTAATTTACATTGAACAAGCATATTTGTTAGCTGGTTCGAAGGGGATTTAGGAGTAGACAGGAGAAAATAATAATATAATTATGCCCTAACTCAATGACAAGCATACATATATAGGATACCAAGTACGTGCCATATCACGTGTAACGTGCAGAGGTAAAATAAAATACGCATATTCAACTCTCCCTCTCAATTTGGGAGTATATATCCATCATTCCCAACTTGACCGTATCAACCATACAATTGTCATAGCTTAATTTTTTGGTGAAGACGTCAGCCAGTTGATCACGAGAATTCACAAAAGGTGTTCAAATATTTCCCTTGTCTGAGTGATCTTTGATGAAATGTGTATCAACTTCAACATGCTTTGTCCTATCATGTTGAACCAGCTTGTGAGCAATATTGATGGCAACTTTGTTGTCACAATAGATAGTAACAGGTTTGTTCACCTGGAATCCCATATCCTGGAGAATTGTCTTCAACTACAACCTCTCACATACTCCTTGTGCCAGCCCTATACTCTGTTTCGGCACTTGAGCGAGCAACATTATTTTGTTTCTTTCTCTTCCAAGATACTAAATTTTTACCCACAAATGAGCAATACCCTATAGTAGATTTTCTATCGTCTTGGTTACCAGCCAAATTAGCATCTGTAAACACTTCAATTTTTAAAGTTTGTTTTGTAGAGAACAAAATCCCACGTCCTAAATACTTCTTGAGGTATCTCAATACCCGATATACAACCTGCTGATGACAAATTGTGGGGGAGTGCATGAATCTACTTAGGAAACCCACGACATACGTAATATCAAAACGAGTATGAGATAAGTATATAAGTCTCCCAACCAATCGTTGATATCGTGAGATGTAAACTTTCTCCCCTCTAGTATGAACATCAATCTTGTGATTAGCTTCAGTATGTGTTTCCAAAAGAGCGCACTAAAACATACCGGTTTCCTCCACAAGATCAAGGGTATACTTTCTCTGAGAGATGAAGATCCCTGACGAGTCCTTACTACTTCAATCCTAAGAAGTATTTCAACTTTCCCAGATCTTTGATTTCAAATTCTTTGCCTAATTGTTCTTTCAAGTGCATGATTTCCAACAGGTCATCCCCTGTAATGATGTTGTCATCCACGTATACAATGAGTATCGATATTTGAGTTCCTCTCCTCTTGATAAAGAGAGTATGATCGTCCTGTCCTTGAGTATAACCCAGTTATAGCATGGTTTTGTTAAACCGTCTAAACTAGACTCTAGGAAATTGTTTCATGCCATATAGGGATTTCTGCAGATGACAGACCTTTCCGTTGGACTCTCCTTTAATAAATCCAGGTAGGATAGTCATGTAGACTTCTTCTTCCAGATCACCATGCAAGAAGACATTTTTGACATCAATCTGTTGTAACTCCCACCCAAGACAGGCAACACAAGAGAGGATCACACGAATAGAATTCATCATTGCAGCAAGTGGAAAGAGTTCTTGGTAGTCAATCCCTTAGGTTTGGGTATACCCTTGAGTGACCATGCGCGATTTATACCGCTCCACTGCCCCATCTTGATTCTGCTTAACAGAGAAAATCCAGCGTGATCTAATTGTTCGCTTCCCAGGAGGAAGACTCGCAAGTTGGCATGTTCCATTTTTTCCAAAGCACACATCTCTTCTTCTATAGTCTGTTTCCACTTAGGTATCTGAATAGCCTTCTGTCATGTCTTAGGAATCACAATAGAGGAAATAGATGAGATAATAACTCTGTGAGCATGATAAAGGTGATGATAAGAAATGTAATTGAAAATGGGTTGTTTGGTGCCACCAGTATTACCTTTAAGCAGAGCGAGGGGAACATGAAGGTCATCATCCGAATCTGGAGCAAAAGTCGGCACCGAAAATGGGGGGACATCCACGGACGGTACCTGCTCAGTGGTACGAGGTCTGCGAGAGTATGAATATAATATAGGAGGAATGGAAGTGGGAGGAACATGAGCAATGTACAACCCCATATTCGCTGGGTGGAACCCGGGGGCATCAACGGTCAGAGTTGGACTAGCTTCAAACTAGTTCGGGGCCTTGGGGGCCAGAGTGTGTACAACCCCATATTCCCTGTGTGGAACCCGGGGGCATCAACGGTCAGAGTTGGACTAGCTTCAAACTAGTTCGGGGCCTTGGGGGCCAGAGGAGCTCTCGCCTAGGAAGAGTTCTCAGCTCAGAAGAGCTCCCGCCTAAGGTCCTCAGCGAGATCCCTATTGCCGAGCCACGGGTTGGCACCCCGAGGTGACCGAGGAGGTAGGCGAGAAGGCGCCGCGTCCTCTCAAACCCGCAGGAGGTGAAGGCGGAAAGGTCCCCGGCTCAAGGGTTCTCGCCACCCGCAGGAGGTGCAGGCGGAAAGGTTCCCGGCTCAAGGGTTCTCGCCGCCCGCAAGAAGTGTAGGCGAAAAGGTCCTCGACATAGGATTCTCGCCATGTGGGGCCCACGGTTCGGGGTAAAATGACTTAATTACCCTCGGGTAAAATTACCCTTATACCCCCAGGAGCTGCGTTTAATATTTTCTGGACAGCGGGATTTGACTATTGGCAGAGCAGCCAGAGGTATTTCAGTAATTTCAGGTCAGCAGAAGCTATAAATAGACCCATAAGGACTCCTTAGAAAGCGGACTCTCATTTTTCTCTGAATCTCTAGTGCTTTCTGAGGAGCTCCTAGCCTAGCTTTTGGCTTTGGAGGGGAAGCTCTCAGAGATCTTCCGGGTGTGAGGTGGGACCTCCCTGCTGAGGCTTTGGGTCAGTCCTAGGTCGTTGACAACCAGTCAAGGGGCGGGGCTTGTGAGAAGTAGGTGTTGGCTGCACCCATGTTTTGAACATTCGTTGAGGTCAATTTTGGCTCCAACAGTTCTGGTGTGGTGAGCGTGGAAGGCAGCCGGTACAAGAAAGCCTTGAGTTTGGTCCCATGACTGGAGGTGACGGTGAAGGGTCTGGCTCGGGGGGTTCTCCCACCCGAGGGGAGGAAGCGACGAGGAAAGATGTTGGAAGACTTCAGGCGAGAGGTCCTGCAGACCATCAGCCTGTCCTTCTCAGCAAGAAGTGAGTGGGCCACTCCTCAGATTCCAGTAGAGGCAGTCCCGCTCTTGGGCGAGAACGCTCCTGGGCAGCGCCCCGGGAAGGAGATCCCGGCGGAGGTCGGCGAGAGAGACGTTGACGCGCGGGAGCTCTTCCCAGGCCAGCGCCTCGGAAAGGAGATTTCGGCAGAGTTGGGCGAGAGGGAGGCAGCAGTGCGAGAACTATTCTCTGGGCACGGTCTCGCGGATCGGGCCAGTCAGCCGAGGGCGCGAGACGCGCCCTCTCGCCAGGCAGGAGGCGAGACCCCCTTTTGCGAGCTTATCATCTCGGCTCCGGTGCCAGAGGGGTTCCGGGAGCCGGACATGTCTTACTACTCAGGGAAGGATGATCCGGTGCAGCATGTTCAGTGGTTCGAGGATGTAGTCTCGATCATGCAGATGACGGATGCTTTCAAGTGTCGGTTGTTTGCCATCTCGTCGAAGGAGAAGGCCCGGGACTGGTTCCACCAGTTGCCGACAAGTTCCATACACAGCTTTGAAGATCTGCGCTGGGGGTTCCTGTTGAGATTCTCGACATTGAAGAAGCGGAAGAAGGAGGCAGAGTGCCTATTCGCGGTAAGGCAGAAGCAGGATGAGACGCTGGGTCATTACGTTGACCGGTTTCAGGAAGAGATCCTCCTAGTCCAGGAAGTCCCGGGGTATGCGCTGATGCTCGCCTTTACCCTGGGGCTGAGACCAGATTTCTTTAACATGGAGCTGAAGAGAGTGCCCCCTCTCCTTTGAAGAGCTAATGGAGAGGGCGGCAAAATAGATCGATTTCGAAAGAGCCAACCCGGCTTTCGCTAGGAAGTTGGCCCGGTTGGCGGAGGACGATGTGAAGGAACCAGCATCAGGGAAGCAGAGGGAGCAGAGGGAGCCGAGGGAGGAAAGGAGAAGAGAAGAACCCTGGAGGCAGGGGCAGAACCAAGGTTGGGGGGCTCGGGAGCCACACAACCGGTTGGGTTGGAGGCCTCAGGAGGGTCGCTCCCAGGGTCAAGGAGGAGGTCTGCAGGGAAGGGATAACCTTCGGGAGCCGAGGAGGTTCGATCAGCAGGCGTGGAGGCAGGGACTGAGAGACCACGTTCCCGCCGCCGCAAGAAGCGATGGAGGTTGGTAGAGGAAGAGGAGAAAGAAGAGGAGTTCGAGGGGCTGGAAGAAGGGGAGGTGGAGAAGGAAGAGGGGGCAGGGTGGCGTTGCCCTTCTGCGACTTCCACCAGGAGGAGGGTCACGCGACGGCCACCTGCCCGGAGTTCTTGGAGATGCGGGAAGCCAGAGGAATGGGGAGACAGGATCTGCCGGTAAGGATCGTGGAAGTGCAGCAGGGAGGGGAGGAAGATAGATGCGAGGACCGGGTAGACCTGGGGACTCGAGGAGGGATCAGAGTGATCCACGGAGGGGTCGGGATTGAGGCAACTCGCAAGGGGAGCCTTCAAACCATGTTCCGAAGAGGGGTCGCCTCGACTTCCTTAGCTCCCCCTCCAGAAGAAAAAATTATCTTTTCATCCGCGGATATGCCGGACTACGAGGATCCGTTCTGCGACGCCCTGGTGATTCAGACAGCGGTGGAGAACTTCACGGTCTCCAGGATACTGGTGGACAATGGGAGCTCGGTGAACGTCATCTTCAAGAGAGCCTTCGATGAGATGAAGGTTGAGGGGAAGAGGGTCCTAGCCTCAGAAGGACCACTGTTCGGGTTTTCTGGAGAAAGGAAAGAGGTAGAAGGAGTAGGACTGCATGTAAAGCTGGGGGGCGTGTCACGGAACTGTAGGTTCGTGATAGTGGACGCCCCAAGTAGTTACAATGCCATCTTTGGGCGTCGCCTCATCAGCGCCTTTCGCTGCGTCCCCTCCTCGTTTCATCAATGTCTCAAGTTCAATAACGGAGGGGTGCAGGTCAGGATTAGGGGGGATCCAAAGGTGGCAAGACAATGCTATGTGACGGCAGTTAACACTGTGTCTTGGATGGCGGAGGCAGAAGAGCTGGAAAGGGAGCTAGCAGAGCAAGAGGAGGTGAGCCTGGAGGTAGAGGAGCAAGTGGTAGGAGAAGCTGAGAAGGAGGCCCAGAGGGGGGAGGAAGTTGAGCAGCAGCAGGAGGAGAGCCTGGAGGAGGCAATGGAGGTAGAAGAGAAGCTAGTCGCTGGAATCGAACAAGAGGGCCTGGAGGAAGTGGTGGATGAAGAGGAGGGCAAGTGGCGAGAGTTGAGCAGGAGGCCCCGAGGGGTGTAGAGGTTCAGCAGCTCCAGGAGGAGAAGCCGGAGGAGGCAATGGAGGCTGAAGGAGGGGAGGAGTTGGAGTTTGAGGAGGAAGCAAGGGTCGGCTGGGAGCAATCGCGGTTGGAGCCGGCCGAAGAAGTGGTGGAGATGGAGGTCTCCACCAGAGCAGGGCAGGTGCAGAGGGTGCGAGTCAGCGGGGGCTTAGGTCCCGAGGACCAGGAGCGGGTGAGGGCTTGCATCCAGAACAACGTCGACATCTTCTCTTGGACCGCGACAGACATGCCGGGCATTGACGCGGACGTGGCTTGCCACCGTTTGAACCTGGATCCCAGGACTCGCCCCATACGCCAAAAGATGAGGATCATCGCTACCAAGCTGGAGGAGCCCATCCGCGAGGAGGTCAGAAAGCTCCTAGAGGCAGGCTTCATCTCGGAGGTTCAGTACCCGGGCTAGATATCCAATGTGGTAATGGTTAAGAAAGGGGGTGGGAAGTGGCGCATGTGTATTGATTTCTCTTTATTAAATAAATCGTGCCCCAAGGATTGCTACCCTCTACCTCGAATCGACGCGCCTGTTGACTCAGCCGTCAGGTTTTTCTGTTATGAGTTTTCTTGATGCTTTTTCAGGTTATCACCAGATTCGCATGCACTCCCCCGACATCAAAGACGTCTCCTTCATCACTAGGGAGAGATGCTTCAGCTATAAGATAATGCCCTTTGGGCTGAAAAACGCAGGAGGCACATACCAACGCATGATGGATCGAGTCTTCCATGGGCAGAGAAGGAGAAACTTGGAAGTCTATGTCGATGACCTGATGGTGAAAAGAAAGTGTGTGAGCTCACACCTGCAGGACCTAGAAGAGACCTTTGCCACCCTCTGGAGGTTCAAGATGAGGCTGAATCCCTTGAACTGTGTCTTCGGGGCCAGCCGCGGGAAGTTCCTTGGACATCTCTTGACTCCGGCAGGGGTGGAGCCTAACCCGGATAAGGTGAAGGTCATCCTAGACCTGCAATCACCTCACAATGCCAAGGAGGTCCATCGCTTGGCAGACAAGCTGGCTGGACTAAGCAGGTTCCTTTCTCGGTCTGAAGACAAGTGTTCATCGTTCTTCAAGGTGTTGAGTGGTAACCAGAGGTTTGAGTGGACAGCCGAGTGTGAGGAAGCCTTCCAAGGGCTGAAGAGACAGCTCTCCCAGGCTCCCCTACTTCAAAGCCCAAAAGAAGGGGAGGACCTAGCCCTGTATCTCGGGGTGGGAGCGGAAGCCGTGAGCTCTTTTCTAGTCAGGGAAGAGGGGAAGAAGCAACTACCCATCTACTACGTAAGCCGGATCTTGAGGAAGGCGGAGCTCCGTTACCCCATCCTCGAAAAGCTAGCGTATGCTATGATCGTTTCGGCAAGGAAGCTTCGGCCATATTTCCAAGCGCACACGATTAGGGTGGTAACCGACCATCCTCTTCGCAAGATCTTTGAAGGGGTGGAGCACTCGGGGAGGCTGGCTAAGTGGTCCATTGAGCTGAACGAGTTCAACATCTCTTTTGTCCCAAAGCTCTCCATTAAGGCGCAAGCAGTGGCGGACTTCCTGGCAGACTATGTTGTTGAAGTCGGGGAAGAGGAGCCGCGACAGAAGGGGGCGTGGAAGGTGATGGTTGATGGGGCATCGGGAAAGCATTCCATGGGGGGAGGAGTGGTGTTGGTAAGCCCCCAGGGGGTAGCTATAGAACAGGCGGTGGCCTATCACTTTCCGGTGACCAATAATCAGGCAAAGTACGAAGCCGTGATAGCTGGTCTTCGTTTGGCAAAGGAGCTTGAGATCCAGGATGTGGAGGTCTTCACGGACTCGATGGTTGTGGCATCGCAGATTCGAGGAGAGTTTGAAGCTCGGGAGCCTACCCTCATAAAGTACTTATCCAAGGTAAGGGCAGTCATCAGAGGCTTCCGATCATTCTCAATCAGGCACGTCCCCCGGGAGGAGAGTGTGGCTGCCGACCGATTGGCGAAGTTCGGACCTCGGGGAGGATGGACCCTAACCGAACTGTTCCGACCAGCGATCGAAGAAGGGGAGCTGATTGAGATAGGTCGACGACCCTCGTGGGTGGACCCACTTGTAACCTTCCTGTCAACCGGCGAACTGACAGAAGAGGTAAATGATGCAAGGAGTTTCAGGCGCAAGGCAGCTCACTACCTGATGTTGGAAGGGGGGTTACATCGTAAGATGTCGTCAGGATTCCTAGCCAGGTGTGTGACCGAGGAAGAAATCCCGAAGATACTTGGGGAGATACACTCAGGCGAGTGCGACAGTCACTCAGGGGGGAAGGACTTTAGAGGCAAGGGTGGTCAGGCAGGGGTACTTCTGGCAGACTCTGAGGAAGGATGCGACAGAATTCGCAAGGAGATGTAAAAAGTGCCAGCTGTATGCCCCCCTCCAGCTCTTGCCCGCTCAAAGACTAAGGAGCATAACGTCACTATGGCCTTGAACCGAACCGCTCAAGTTAGAACCATTTGGGGGTTCCGGTTCTGGTTCCGAATGGACTTGGTCGGGCCTTTTCCTCCGGCTAGTTCCAACTAAAACTAAAACCAAATTTGGGAAATAAAAGTGGCAGAGGAGGTTCCTCCTGGTCATGATCGATTACTTCTCAAAGTGACTGGAGGTTAAGGCCTTGGCTAAAGTCACCTCGCAGGTCATAAGGAACTTCGTCTGGGGGGAGATCATATGCAGGCACGAGCAGCCTCAAGCGATATGTTGAAGTTAGTGACCGGGCTGTCTGACGGCCTGTCTTGGCGGATTGAAGGCCACGCGGTCTAGCGGTTTGTCTCTGGCGGCTTGGAGACCGAGCGGTCTAGCGGTCTCCCCTGACGGCTTCTCTCTCTCTCTCTGGTGGTAGCCGAGCGGTTAGCCCTTCTCATTTAACCGCGCGGCTTGTGCGGTTTGTTTTGTGTATAGGCCGCTTAGTCCTGTAAATTTTTAGTCCCACATCTCTTATTTGTATTCTCTCTTCTCTCCTCCATTCTATAAAAGGGAGGCCATACCTTTGTAATAGATACCTTTTTCAGATAATAAAATTTCTGTTAAACCTCTCCGGTTTGTTTTTTGTTCGTTTCTCACATGGTATCATAGGACTCGATTTCTCCTCCTGATTCTGGGTGCCTTGTCTGACCGCCGCGACCTGTCCTCCCGGTTTGCTTCTTCTTTTCACGACCTGTCCTCGCGGTCTGTCTCTTTGGCCTGCTCGCGCCCTGTTCGCACGGCCTCTTCCTCTCTGTGTCGTTGCCCTTAGTGTGCGCGACCTCCTTGTTTCCCCTTTCTTCGCGCCGCGGCCTGTCCTTAGTTGCCGCGCCCTCTTCTCTAGTCGCCGCGACCTGTCGCCGTGACCTGTTGTCGTGTTTGCCTTCCCGCGGACCTTTCTCTGTTCGCGCGGTTTCTCTCATTTCTCAGTTCGCGCGAGTTGCTTTCTAGCCGCACGACTTCTTTCCCTCTGCTTGGTTCTGCGGCTTGGTCGTGGTTTTTCTGACCGCTGGTGTCTTTCATCGTGACCGCCACAGCTCTTTTTCTTCTAACCACTGTGATTTCTCGCACACGGTTTTCTTGCCTAACCGCCCGGTTTCGTTCCTAACCGCGCGACTTCCTGTTGTTTTATCCTATGGCTCTCTCTGATGCTTCTACTGCCACCACTCCTGTCACCAATCCGGCTCCGCCTCTTCCTCCTACTCCTTCCGGGAACCTTGACACCGTTTCCAAACTTGTCGGCTCCAACTACCCGGATTGGAGCGTCTCCTTCACCTTTCTCCTTCGCTCATAACGCAAACGCCATCATCTCGTTGATGACCCTCCGCCAACCACTTCACCTCTCTTTGATGACTGGGATGCGAGTAACGCACTTGTGCGTACTTGGCTCGCTAACAGCCTCTCCGATGAATGCCTCCCCGTTATCCGTCATGATGAGACGGTCAAGGCCGCTTGACTTCATCTTGCTGCTCTGTACTCAAAGGAGGCTCAGACGTCCCGCATCTATACGTTGTATGCGGACCTCTTTGCCCGTCCTACTTATCCCCTGCTGCTGCCTACCAATAGGTTCAGGCTCTTGGGGCTGAGATTCTTCAAAATCCCCCCTTTTCTGTGGATTTGGCTCAACAACACAAGCATTTCCAGGAGCTTCTGGTTGTGTGTTATCTGCTCCGGCTTCCTGATACTTATGATATGATCCACCATCAAATTCTGGGTGAGGCAGAATCTCCTACCTTAGATGCCACTGCTGTCCGCATCGCTGCTGTCACCTCCCTTCTTCAGCTCCCCCTTCTGCCCGCTCCCTCTCCACCGGACAACTATGCTCACCAAACTCAGCGGAGTGGCTCTGGTAGCCGCAGTCACCCGTCTCGCGGACGTGCTCCTTCCCGCTACCTCTGCTTTCACTGTGGTCGCACCGACCACACTATGGAACGCTGCTGGACGAAGCATCCCCATCTTCGCCCCTACGGTGACTCTTCCGCCTCCTCTTCCAAGCCGTCTGCCTCCATGGTTACATCATCAGGTAGTGCCCACGTGGTGACTCAAGGTAAATGGCTTATCGACTCTTGTGCAACTAATCACATGACGGACAATCCTCAGTGTTTCTCTCTCCTCGAAACAGCATGATCGGTTGCCTCCTGTCCTCGTTGCAGACGGTTCTCCCTCCCCGATTCATGGGTCGGGGGTCGTTCATGTTACTCCGTCTCTTCGCATAGCGAACACTCTTTATGTGCCCAAGTTTCCGTGCAATTTATTGTCGGTTACTTCTTTATGCAAGCAGCTTCAGTGCTCTGTGACGTTTACTCCTACTTCTTGTTCTTTTCAGGATCCGAGCTCCCACCGAACGATTGCTACTGGGACTGAGAGTGGAGGCCTCTACTTCCTCGACAACGTTTCCGCCTTATCCGCCTTCTCCTCCTCTTGTACGGATCTTCTACAGTGGCATCTCCGCCTTGGTCATCCTCCTCCACGACTTCTACATCAGCTTCTGCCCCACCTCCCTCCTTCCAGTACTCCTCTCAACTGCGATGCTTGTCAGCTTGGCAAGCATCACTGTTCCTCCTGTTGGGTTTCTCTTTGAGGTGGGCACAACACTTGTGCACGCAGCGGAAGTAATAAAATCTAGAACAACCCAAAAGAGATTGGATCGGGCCATGAATGTTGAATCAAGAAGTTAACAAAAATTAGGCAAAAATTACCTCTTCGGTGTTGAGTCACAACTCAACGAAGATGCTCCAAATGTGATTCCTTGTCGGTGGCGAGTTCCACGTAGAATAATATCTACGTCTCTGCAGAAATCCACACGAGCGGGAGAACCCCGAGCTTCGTCGCACGAAGGGTCGGGAAGAAGATCAGCCGCACCTTTTGCACTTCCCACGGACTGCTAGGTCCGCGCCAGGGAAAGCAAGATCAACGACGGTCGTCGGAGAGGAGGTGGTCGGCTGAGCGAACAGCCGGCGGCGGAACGTTTCCGTCCGGCGGAATCGGGATTCGGCGGATCGGGAGATCGGCGGAACTCTTTCCGTCGGCTTCCGTTTTTCTACAGAAATCCCGATGTTGGTCGATCATATCCCCAAAACCCTAAGTATCCTATTTATACCAAAGGCATAAACAGTTCACAGGAATCGCTATCCGCAGACCACCCAAGTTAGGGTTTCTGGAACGTTCGGCGAGAATCACGTCCAGATTCGGCGAGAATCAGTCGGCGAGAATCAGTCGCAGAATCGGCGAGAATCAGTCGGCGAGAATCAGTCGGCGAGAATCAGTCGCAGAATCGGCGAGAATCAGACGCAGAATCGGCGAGAATCGAACAGTTCGATTCTCGACGATTATCCCTTAGTCGGCGAGACATACACGACGACTCCCGTCGATTCTCGTCGATTTTGCCATAGTAGAAGAGTCATACTCGACGACTCTCGTCGATTCTCGACGATTTTCCCTTGGCAACATTTGCCTGACTCCCCATACGGTAGGGTGATTGGTAACCCTTACCAACACAGTTAATCTTCCAATTTCTCCACATGCTCTTATGTGCGACCCTGCAGGTTCATATCGCGTTGTCAGTGAGATTACATGTTTGACCACTTCTAGATCACCATGGTAACTCCAACAGTCTCCCACTTGATCTTGAAAGTATCAAACCAAAAACCTCACAAACAATGAGCGGCATTTAGCAATGCATCATTGCTCCCCAAGCAATAAGAGTTCATAACTCATAAGCCTTCATGACCAATGTTCCAGCGTTGTCTTTGTCTCTTTGTCCCTTACATCCGGAAAGAACTAGAGGCATGGACCGTGTCACCCTCATAATAGCTCAATCCAAGTTTCTTGATCTAGAACGGACTTCCAGAGAATGGTGAGTCCAATATCACATACTGACTCAACCAAGCATGACCATGCATTTCTCAGTCCAGTTTCATCAAGGGGCCCATGGATGCAACTCCTGTTATATAGGAGGACAAATCCCATATCTGCTCACACACAAACACCCAAATGATTCGTAACGTACCCAACAATCACCCTTATCATCAACCTTTCTCAAGGAAGACTTTACATGGCATCAAAGCACGCTCTTCCTCACTTGATGAATGCTGTGACGTCAGGTCAAAGGACCACAACACCATTGTCAATAGAGACCTACTTGCGACACGATTAGATAACAATCCACAAAGTAGTCTCAGGATGGATCTGTCCAGTACAACTTGTTCATTAACAAGTACCCACGTGATGACTTGATATCACAATATCATGACCTGTAAGAACTGGTCATCAGTCAACGCACGTGCCAGTCTTAAAGTATCATCATCACCCTTAGCTTCTATGATGATACAACGACCAGAGACCTTTTAAGAATGAAGCTTCAAATAAATCATAGGCTCTCACATTCAAGTCACGTACTTGATGTCCTATGAAAGCGAACACTCTAAGGGTATTTATTATGTTACAATTTAACTATCACATAGAAAAATCACAATAAAAGAACTTGCCATTAATTGTAAAAAGAAACATTTGGTACACAATTCATCATATGAATAAACAATAAGCAGCCAACAGAATATATGTTTACATGCAAACCACAAGACTCCCACTAGAGTTGATCACTTAGGTATCGTATACCCATCGATCTAGTATGACCATCATGCTTTCTCTGCGCGAGAGGCTTTGTCAGTGGATCCGCAATATTCTCCTCAGTCGGCACTCTGCAAATGTTCACATCTCCTCGTTCGACAATCTCACAAATTAGATGGAACCGCCGAAGTATGTGCTTGGAACGCTGATGGGATCTAGGTTCCTTAGATTGTGCAATTGCACCATTGTTATCACAGTAGAGAACTACATGACCAACAATGCTAGGAACTACATCAAGCTCGCCGATGAATTTCCTAATCCATACAGCCCCCTTCGCTGCATTAGCTGCAGCGATATACTCGGCCTCTGTTGTAGAATCAGCAACTGTCTCTTGCTTGGAACTCTTCCAGCTCACAGCTCCTCTATTAAGGCAAAACACAAACCCTGACTGAGACTTTGAATCGTCTCTATCAGTATGGAAGCTAGCATCCGTGTAACCACTTACAACGAGCTCTTCCTCTCCACCATACACCAAGAACACATCCTTAGTCCTTCTCAAGTACTTCAGGATATTCTTGACTGCAATCCAGTGACATTCACCGGGGTCTGACTGATACCTGCTAGTCATGCTCAAAGCAAAGGAGACATCGGGTCGAGTACACAACATTGCATACATGATTGATCCAATTGCCGAAGCATATGGAATCAACTTCATGCGATCCTTATCTTCACAAGATTTTGGACTCAAGCATGTTGAACCGCTTCAATACCTTTTCAATGTATGTACTCTGGGTCAGACCCAGCAACTTCTTCGATCTATCTCTATAGATCTTAATACCGAGTGTGTAAGTCGCTTCACCCAAGTCCTTCATAGAAAAACAGTTCCCTAGGTTGTTCTTAACAACTTTCAGGGTAGGAATGTCATTCCCAATCAAAAGTATGTCATCTACATACAATATCAGGAAGACAACAATGCTTCCACTGATTCGCTTGTAAACACAAGGCTCATCTTCATTCTTGATGAAACCAAACTCTTTGATTTTCTCATCAAAACGAAGATTCCAACTTCGAGAGGCCTGTTTCAGTCCATAGATGGACTTATTCAGCTTGCATATTTTAGTGGCTTCATTTGGGGATACAAAACCCTCGGGTTGTGTCATGTACACTTCCTCAAGGAGGTTTCCATTAAGGAAAGCCGTTTTGACATCCATCTGCCAGATCTCGTAGTCATAATACGCAGCAATAGCAAGCAATATCCTTATGGACTTTACCATGACAATAGGGGAAATGGTCTCATCATAGTCAATACCATGAATTTGCTTGAAACCCTTAGCCACCAGTCGCCCTTTGAATGTCTATACATTCCTATCCATGTCGGTCTTCTTCTTGAAGACCCATTTGCACCCTATGGGTCGTACCCCTTCAGGTGGTTCCACCAAGTTCCAAACTTGGTTTGCATACATGGAGTCCATTTCGGATTTCATAGCCTCAAGCCATTTGTCGGAGTCCGGTCCATTCATAGCCTCTTGGTAGGTTGCTGGTTCATCATCATGATCCATAAGCAACACATTACCAATTTGAGACATTAGAAATCCATATCTCTCAGGCTCAAACCTCGGTCTACCAGATCTACGTAGGACTTGTGTTTCTTGAGCAAGTTCTACCTTTTCAGTCTTTCTTGATAAGAACTCTTTCTCTAAGAAGACGCCAGTCCTTGCGACAAACACTTTGCCCTCGGACGGTAGGTAAAAGTAATACCCTTTCGTTTCCTTAGGATATCCCACCAGATAACATTTATCCGATTTGGGTTCCAGCTTGTCAGGCATTTGACGTCGCACGTATGGCTCACAGCCCCAAATTTTAATGAACGACATACTAGGACGCTTCCCAGTCCATATATCATATGGTATCTTCAGAACCGTTTTCGTTGGAGCGCGATTCAGTGTCACAACAGTCTCTAAAGCAAAACCCCAAATGGAAACAGACAAGTCTGCATGACTCATCATCGAACGTACCATGTCTAACAAAGTACGATTTCTCCTCTCAGATATACCATTATGCTGTGGTGTTCTAGGTGGAGTGAGCTGTGATACAATACCACACTCTTTCAGATGATCACGGAACTCATGACTCAGGTTTTCGCCACCTCGATCAGATCGGAGTGATTTAACCCTTTTACCCAACTGGTTTTCTACTTCATTCTTGAACTCTTTGAACTTTTCAAAGGTCTCGGATTTGCACTTCATAAGATACACATATCCGTATCTACTGAAATCATCAGTAAATGTAACGAAGTAGAAATACCCACCTCTAGCCATGGAACTCATGGGTCCGCTAACATCACTATGTACAACACCCAAGAGATCCTCAGCCCTCTTAGTATAACCAGTGAAAGGGGCCTTAGTCATCTTGCCTAACAAACAAGATTCGCATCGCTCAAATGATTCATAATCAAATGAGTCCAAAAGTCCATCTTTATGGAGCTTGGTTATGCGCTTATCGTTTATATGACCCAAATGACGATGCCAGAGATATGTAGGGTTTGAGTCATTTGTTCTTAGTCTTTTATTATTTTCTACATTATAGATCTGATGGTCAAAGTTCAAAACATAAAGACCATTAAACAATTGGGCTACAACATAACAAACATCATTCTTAAATATAGAACAACAGTTGTTCTTAATCATAAAAGAAAATCCAATCATGTCCAAACATAAAATGGATATAATGTTTCTAGTTATTGCCGGAACAAAATAACAGTTATCTAGTTCTATTACAAGCCCACTGGGCAAAGAAAGACGGTAAACCCCTACGACTACAGTAGCAACTCTTGCTCCATTACGGACGTGAAGGTCCACCTCCCCTTTACTCAGCAATCTTCTCATTCCCAGTTCCTGCACATTTGTACAAATGTGAGAACCACATCCGGTATCCAATACCCAAGATGAAGGAGCAGAAAGGTTTATCTCTATAACGTAAATACTTGAAGCGGAAGTCATACTTCCCTTCATTTTCTGCAGACCCTCAATGTACGAAGGACAGTTCCTCCTCCAATGACCAGCCTTGCCACAGTGGTGGCATTTCCCCTCCTTCACCGTGTTCTTCTTCTTCATCAATGAAAAAGACTTGGGCTCAAGATGTGACTTAGGTCCCACCTTCATCTTCTTGAAGCCCTTGGCCTTGCCCTTGCCCTTATGCACCATCAGTATGGGGTGGCAGGCTTGGCCTTCTTCATATTGATCTCGGCAGTTCTCAACATGCCTAGGAGCTCGGGCAGTGTCTTGTCTATCTCATTCATGTTGTAGTTCAAGACAAACTGCTCGTAACTGTCCGGCAACGATTGCAGGATCAGATCTGTGGCCAACTCTTGACCCAGAGGAAAACCCAGTCTTTCAAGGTTCTCTATATACCCAATCATCTTGAGTACGTGAGTCCCTACTGAGTCTCGAACTCCCATCTTGCACTGAAACAACGCTTTGGTGACGTCAAACCTCTCTTGACGAGCTTGCCCTTGAAACATTTTCTTGAGATGCTCGTTAATCTCTTTGCACCCCATGTTCTCATGTTGCTTCTTAAGCTCAGAGTTCATGGTGGCAAGCATAAGGCATTCGACGTCCAAGGCGTCATCAGTATACTTCTTATAAGTATCTTTATCAGCACGGGAAGAATTCCCGGTCGGCACCTCAGAGGCTTCTTCTTCCAAGACGTAGAGCTTTCGCTTTTGCCTGAGAACAATTCTCAGGTTCCTGTACCAGTCCATGTAATTAGTCCCACTGAGCTTATCCTTCTCAAGGATGGCTCTCAGAGACAGAGTGGAGTGCGAACCACTTGTCATGGAATTCTACACGAATTTATGCAGAATAAAATCAGTACCAAAATTTCAAAATATAATTATTTTTCTTAATTTGGACTTCAACTAAAACTCCCACTATTTTATTCGAAATAATAGCCCTCACTATCAATTCGGAGAGTTCATGCGAGCTACTCTCTTAGTGGACAAGATCCGTATTTCACCAACACAATGAGTCAGCTTTGGCTTTCCTCTCACGATGTGGTTAATTAGGTAGGCAACGCTTGCCAATTGCATGCTCATGCAATTCTTGTATGGTTGGTGAATAACTCCTTATTCGCATCCATCATATGGTGCATGCTAACCCCATGCCTCTAGGCACTCAACCTTTGAGGTCACCTAGTTAAGTTAGACCCGATGTCGACAGTGGGATATCACAATTATCCGCTCGCACCCTTACCAAGATAGATTAATGCACCTTGCTTTGGCAAGCCGACACTTCATCGATCGAGGCAGGAAGAGTGTAATCCATCGGAAGGCATCCGAACACTTAATATTAGAGGAAGGGATTTTGATAATAGGTTAACAATTAACCATGATCAACATTTGATCAATGTGCACATCCAAAGAAAAACACTTCACTAAAATCCCCATGCATCCCTTATGTGCACAACAGAACACTATCAACATTTGATAGAGAAAAAGGATAAATCTGAACATCTGGACACTTCCAAATCTTCAGGTTTACATGCATTGGACAAGGGACAAAGACAACTCAACTTAAAGCAGTAGACAAACTCATCTCTCCTTGTTGGATTCAAAATCCAAAACAAAATTGAGGGATGGTTACTGCTAAGGAGACAGTAATTCCTAACGATTAGAAATTACTACAAGATTCCAGACGTTCCCGGCGGGGTGCCAAGATTAAATCTAGACATTTAGAACACTTCTAAATCCCTAGGTTTACACGTACTGGAATAACCTAACTTCCAATACAACAAACATGGCCGAAACCTGGCTATGATACCACTGTTGGGTTTCTCTTTGAGGTGGGCACAACACTTGTGCACGCAGCGGAGGTAATAAAATCTAGAACAACCCAAAAGAGATTGGATCGGACCATGAATGTTGAATCAAGAAGTTAACAAAAATTAGGCAAAAATTACCTCTTCGGTGTTGAGTCACAACTCAACGAAGATGCTCCAAATGTGATTCCTTGTCGGTGGCGAGTTCCACGTAGAATAATATCTACGTCTCTGCAGAAATCCACACGAGCGGGAGAACCCCGAGCTTCGTCGCACGAAGGGTCGGGAAGAAGATCAGCCGCACCTTTTGCACTTCCCACGGACTGCTAGGTCCGCGCCAGGGAAAACAAGATCAGCGACGGTCTCCGGAGAGGAGGTGGTCGGCGGAGCGAACAGCCGGCGGCGGAACGTTTCCGTCCGGCGGAATCGGGATTCGGCGGATCGGGAGATCGGCAGAACTCTTTCCGTCGGCTTCCGTTTTTCTACAGAAATCCCGATGTTGGTCGATCATATCCCCAAAACCCTAAGTGTCCTATTTATACCAAAGGCATAAACAATTCACAGGAATCGCTATCCGCAGACCACCCAAGTTAGGGTTTCTGGACCGTTCGGCGAGAATCACCTCCAGATTCGGCGAGAATCAGTCGGCGAGAATCAGTCGCAAAATCGGCGAGAATCAGTCGGCGAGAATCAGTCGCAGAATCGGCGAGAATCAGTCGGCGAGAATCAGTCGCAGAATCGGCGAGAATCAGACGCAGAATCGGCGAGAATCGAACAGTTCGATTCTCGACGATTATCCCTTAGTCGGCGAGACATACACGACGACTCCCGTCGATTCTCGTCGATTTTGCCATAGTCGACGAGTCATACTCGACGACTCCCGTCGATTCTCGACGATTTTCATTTGGCAACATTTCCCTGACTCCCCATACGGTAAGGTGATTGGTAACCCTTACCAACACAGTTAATCTTCCAATTTCTCCACATGCTCTTATGTGCGACCCTGTAGGCTCATATCGCGTTGGCAGTGAGATTACATGTTTGACCACTTCTAGATCACCATGGTAACTCCAACACCTCCTTCCCGCCGAAGCAAGGTCGGGGCTCTACCCGTCCGTTTGATCTAGTCCACTCCGATGTCTGGGGACCTGCTCCTACCCTCACCATTGGTCGGGGTAGTTCTTATTTTGTAACATTTATTGATGCTTTTTCTAGATGTACTTGGGTGTATCTCTTACGAGATCGCTCTGAACTTTTGGATGTATGGATCTCCTTTTATCAGTTAATTAAAACTCAGTTTAATGTTTGTATTAAAACTTTTCGCTCCGACAATGTAAAAGAATATTTGAGTCATGCGTTCACCTCTTTCTGTGTGCAACATGACATTATTCATCAGACTTGCTGTGTTTATACCTCCCAACAAAATGGGGTGGCGGAACGCAAAAACCGTCATCTTCTCGATGTCGCTTGTACCTTAATGACCCAGATGCATGTTCCTAGCTCCTATTGGGGCTATGCTGTTCTCCTTGCCTGTTACCAAATCAATCGCATTCCCTCCACAGTTCTCCACGAGAAAACCCCATTCTCCATTCTGTATCCGGGCAAGGAGCCCTTCCCTCTCCCTCTCCGAATCTTTGGATGCACTGCCTTCGTGCATGCCCCATCTGCCACCCGGGATAAGCTCTCCCCTCGCTCCACCAAATGTGTCTTTCTGGGGTACTCTCCTACTCAGAATGACTACTGTTGCTTTGACCCCATTCTTCGTAAGCAGTTCGTCTCTGCGGACGTCACCTTCTTCGAGAATGCCTCCTACTTCTCGGATAACTCCTCTACTCTCCCCCCAGCTTCTAATACTCCTGCTGTTCTCTTCGTTCCCTCGTCTCCTACTGCGATCTCCACCCCCACTCCGTCTCTGTCCGCTCCTCTCCCTCCGCCTTTCTCTCCCTCCCCTCCGCCATCGTCTCCCTCATCTCCGCCGCCGTCGCTCTCTACTCCCGGGCCAGCTCTCTCTGCCACGGATGCTCCGGATGCCGAGGGACCCGCCGACCTGGATCTTCCGGTAGCTCTTCGCAAAGGGGTGTAGACGTGTACTCTACACCCCTTTGCTGTTGTTGTTTCATATGATCGCCTTACCTCTTCTCGCAGGGCCTTTGCACTGGCTATCTTAGCCACTGCCACTCCCCGTTCCTACCAGGAGGCCCTTGATATCCCTCATTGGAAGATGACCATGGATGAGGAAATGACAACCCTCACTGAGCGGGGTACCTGGACTCTTGTTCCTCCTCCCTTCGGTACTAATGTTGTTGGCTGTCGCTGGGTCTTTGTGGTCAAATTTGGCCCAGACGGCACTGCCGATCGTTATAAGTCCCACCTTGTTGCTAAAGGGCTTTACTCAGACATATGAGGTTGATTGCTTTGACATCTTTTCTCCTATGGCTCGTCTCAGTACTATCCGAGTCTTTCTCTCTGTGGCTGTCAATAGAGATTGGCAGATATCTCAGCTGGATGTCAAGAATGCCTTCCTTTATGGTGATCTTCAGGAGACCGTCTACATGGAACAACCTCCTGTGTATGTTGCTCAGGGGGAGACACAGGTATGCCGGCTGAAGAAGGCAATCTATGGCCTCAAGCAGAGCCCTCAAGCTTTGTTTGACAAGTTCAACGGCATCGTGACGGCCGTTGGGTTTACGCGAAGCTCTGCCGATCACTCGTTATTCATTCGCAAAACCTCCTTGGGACTGGTGGTTCTTGCTGTGTACGTTGATGATATTCTTCTCACTAGCGATGATCAGGAAGGGGTAGCCTTGACAAAGCGGCATCTTCGTCAACATCTGGTCACGAAAGATATGGGCTCTCCGAAGTACTTTCTGGGGATCGAAATCTATCGAAAGCCCAACTCCTTAGTCCTCTCCCAACGTAAGTATGCTCTTGATCTATTAAAAGAGGCAGGATTGACTGGAGCAAAACCTCCCCGATGCCCCATGACAATTGGAGAAGACAAAACCTGGACAGATGATTCGCCTCCTTTTTCAGATATTACGCGGTATAGGCGTCTGGTTGGTAAACTCATATATCTCACAGTGACCAGACCCGACATTTCCTATGCTGTGGGCAAGGTGAGTCAATTCATGCAAGCACCTAGGGAGTGCCATCTACAGTCCGCCTTGCGAATCTTGGAGTATGTCAAAGCAGCACCTGAGAAAGGATTACTCTTTCAGAAGAATGGTCATCTGAGGGTTGAAGCATACTCAGATGCGAGTTACGCTGATGACAAAAGGGATCGCAAGTCAACCTCGGGTTTTTGCACCTTTGTTGGGGGAAATCTGGTGAGCTGGAAGAGCAAAAAGCAGTCTGTTGTTTCCAGGTCCAGTGCAGAAGCAGAGTATCGAAGTATGATATCGACCACTTGTGAGTTAAAGTGGTTACGGACGCTCATGATTGATTTAGAAGAGGTCTACAACCATCCTCTACCTATGTTCTGTGATAACAAGACTGCCATATACATCTCCAAAAATCCGGTATTTCATGAAAGAATGAAGCACATTGAGGTCGACTATCATTTTATTCGTGAGGAGATTTTGAAGGAACAAATTTGCACTCCCTTCGTCACTTCTGATAAAGAGTTGACTGACATCTTCACCAAGCCAGTGTCCGCCTCGTTTCTTCATATTTGTGACAAGCTGGGCATGATCGATATATATGCTCCAGCTTGAGGGGGAGTGTTGAAGTTAGTGACCGGGCGGTCTGGCGGCCTGTCTTGGCGGATTGAAGGCCGCACGGTCTAGCGGTTTGTCTCTGGCGGCTTGGAGACCGAGCGGTCTAGCAGTCTCCCCTGACGGCTTCTCTCTCTCTTTCTGGTGGTAGCCGAGCGGTTAGCCCTTCTCATCTAACCGCGCGGCTTATGCGGTTTGTTTTGTGTATAAGCCGCTTAGTCCTGTAAATTTTTAGTCTCACATCTCTTATTTGTATTCTCTCTTCTCTCCTCCATTCTATAAAAGGGAGGCCATACCTTTATAATAGATACATTTTTTCAGATAATAACATTTCTGTTAAACCTCTCCGGTTTGTTTTTTGTTCGTTTCTCACACGATAGTAACAGACAACGGTTCTCAGTTCGCCAGTGAGGAGTTCATCAGCTTCTGCGCCCAGCTGGGGATAGATCTCAGATTTGCCTCTGTCCACCACCCCCGGAGCAACGACCAGGTGGAAGCAGCAAACAAAATTATCGTAAACCTGCTCAAGAAAAAAGTGGAGAAACTGAGGGGAAATTGGGTGGAACAGCTCCCCTCGGTTCTATGGGCCTTGAGAACGACCCCGAACACGGCCACCAGTGAGACCCCCTTCAAGCTCTCTCACGGGTGCGAGGCGGTCCTGCCAGTGGAATTCGAAGTTCGGCCCCCTCGGGTCGCAGTGGCAGAGGAAGGAGATGAGACTTGGAGGTTGGAAAATGAGGAAGGGTTGCACCTCTCGCTGGACATGATGGAAGAAGCGCGGGATGTCGCAATCATCAGGCAAGAAGAGATCAAGCGACACATGGCAAGATACTTCGATAAGCATGTCAGGATCAGGCAGTTCGTCGAAGGGGATCTGGTGTTGAAAAAGGTTGACGCGGCGGGAAGGTCAGCCCCCGTGGGCAAGCTCAACCCGAACTGGGAAAGGCCTTACATAGTAAAAGAGGTCCTTAGAATGGGAAGTTACTACCTCCAGGATGTGGAAGGGAGGACCTTGAGCCACACTTGGAGCGGTGACGATCTAAGACGCTTCTACCCGTGAGGGGGAGGAGGTGATTGTAATTTTGTTTTCAAATGTTATCATGTGTTACCATAATACATCCCATACTTTGATCCGCTGTCAACTCTTTTCATTTTAAAGGTTAGGATAAGAACAGGTCTTGGTTATGAAATCTTCATCACCACCCCGAGCTCGGCTCGGCCCCAGGTAGACCCGCTGCGCAGGCTCTCATCTAGATGGCAGGTCCGAAGGCTCGCCTGTGGGGGAGAGATCTTGGTTATGAAATCTTCATCAACACCCCGAGCTCGGCTCGGCCCCAGGTAGACCCGCTGCGCAAGCTCTCATCTAGCTGGTAGGTCCGAAGGCTCGCCTGTGGGGGAGTGGTCTTGGTTATGAAATCTTCATCAACACCCCGAGCTCGGCTCGGCCCCAGGTAGACCCGCTGCGCAGGCTCTCATCTAGCTGGCAGGTCCGATGGCTCGCCTGTGGGGGAGAAGTTTGGTTGTGAAATCTTCATCAACACCCCGAGCTCGGCTCGGCCCCAGGTAGACCCGCTGCGCAGGCTCTCATCTAGCTGGCAGGTCCGAAGGCTCGCCTGTGGGGGAGAGGTTTGGTTGTGAAATCTTCATCAACACCCCGAGCTCGGCTCGGCCCCAGGTAGACCCGCTGCGCAGGCTCTCATCTAGCTGGGAGGTCCGAAGGCTCGCCTGTGGGGGAGAGGTCTTGGTTATGAAATCTTCATCAACACCCCGAGCTCGGCTCGGCCGCAGGTAGACCCGCTGCGCAGGCTCTCATCTAGCTGGCAGGTCCGAAGGCTCGCCTGTGGGGGAGAGGTCTTGGTTATGAAATCTTCATCAACACCCCGAGCTCGGCTCGGCCCCAGGTAGACCCGTTGCGCAGGCTCTCATCTAGCTGGCAGGTCCGAAGGCTCGCCTGTGGGGGAGAGGTCTTGGTTATGAAATCTTCATCAACACCCCGAGCTCGGCTCGGCCCCAGGTAGACCCGCTTTGTAGGCTCTCATCTAGCTGGCAGGTCCGAAGGCTTGCCTGTGGGGGAGAGGTCTTGGTTATGAAATCTTCATCAACACCCCGAGCTCGGCTCGGCCCCGGGTAGACCCGCTGCGCAGACTCTCATCTAGCTGGCAGGTCCGAAGGCTCGCCTGTGGGGGAGAGGTCTTGGTTATGAAATCTTCATCAACACCACGAGCTCGGCTCGGCCCCAGGTAGACCCGCTGTGCAGGCTCTCATCTAGCTGGCAGGTCCGAAGGCTCGTCTGTGGGGGAGAGGTCTTGGTTATGAAATCTTCATCAACACCCCGAGCTCGGCTCGGCCCCGGGTAGACCCGCTGCGCAGACTCTCATCTAGCTGGCAGGTCCGAAGGCTCGCCTGTGGGGGAGAGGTTTGGTTGTAAAATCTTCATCAACACCCCGAGCTCGGCTCGACCCCAGGTAGGTCCGCTGCGCAGGCTCCCATCTAGCTGACAGGTCCGAAGGCTCGCCTGTGGGGGAGAGGTTTGGTTGTGAAATCTTCATCAACACCCCGAGCTCAGCTCGGCCCCAGGTAGACCCGCTGCGCATGCTCTCATCTAGCTGGCAGGTCCGAAAGCTCGTCTGTGGGGGAGAGGTTTGGTTATGAAATCTTCATCAACACCCCGAGCTCGGCTCGGCCCCAAGTAGACCCGCTGCGCAGGCTCTCATCAAGCTGGCAGGTCCGAAAGCTCGCCTGTGGGGGAGAGGTTTGGTTGTGAAATCTTCATCAACACTCCGAGCTCGGCTCGGCTCCGGGTAGACCCGCTGCGCAGGCTCTCATCTAGCTGGCAGGTCCGAAGGCTCGCCTGTGGGGGAGAAGTTTTGTTGTGAATTCTTCATCAACACCCCGAGCTCGGCTCGGCCCCCGGTAGACCCGTTGCGCAGGCTCTCATCTAGCTGGCAGGTCCGAAGGCTCGCCTGAGGGGGATAGGTTTGGTGTTTTCAAATATTTCGACACGAATGTTCTAGGCTTGGACCAGAGACACCCAGAAGGCAGAACAGGAGGATTGAGGATCTCCTTTATCAGGAGGGGTCTCGACCTGGAGAAATCTCGTCCGAGAGGTCTCGGGTAAGGGGATCTCGACAAAAGAAGTTCCCGGCAGGGAGACTTTGGTGGTGGATTCTTTTTCAGACAGGGAGAAGGTCTATGCGCGAAGTCTCGACCGACCGCGCAAGGTCAGGAAGGGGGTCTTCCCTTAAAAAAGGGGGCCATGGACGACGCTCTCGGCAAATGGCTCTCGGCAGAACGCGGAAACGACGTGTCTCGGTCTCAAGGTCCCGGTACGTTCCCACCTATGGATCGCTAAGGGAGACTGCCCTAGGGGGGCCGTGGGCCCCCGACGGAAGCGTTCTTAAGCAACATTCGTTTTCAACAGTTAGAAAAAAGAGGGGAGCAAAGTTCCAACATTTACATTATAAACTGTTCACAATATTACAAAAATGGGAACCTCTCGCCCATTACAAATCAAAGAAAAGAAGGAAACCCCTCAGGGAGAAGCGCTGTATCCGCTCGAGCTCCTGCTTGAGCTTCTGCGGGAGCTCTCGCCCGAGCTCTCCCCGGATGTCTCGCCAGCAGCCGTGGGGGATCTCGGGACATCCGGGGGAGGAGAGTCGGGTGCGCCTGGGGGCTTCGGGACAGGCTCGAAGAGCCAGGGAACAAGCCGGGGAGCGGTGATGACCTTGCCACTCTCGTTCAAACACCCCACCTCCCGCAACATATCAAGGGTCAGCCTGACCGTCGCTTGGGCGTTGGTCTGCAGGAGCTTGTCAATGTCATATTCCGAGAAGTGACGGCTCCTCAGCCTCTCGTCCAACGATGGGGGAGGCGGAACCGCAGCCGTTTCCGCGCGCCAGAGCTGGTCCTTTAACAGGATGTTCTCGTATCTTAGCTCGGTCAGCTCCGCGCGAAGGGCCGCATTCTGGGAGGAATCCTGCAGAAGGGAGGATCAAGTCAATACCGTGACGACCCGTAGGTTATAAAGACGAGAGCGATGCTTGAAAGATCTCGCTTACCTCCTCCGCTGGGCGCGAGGAAAGGCGTCCCATAGCATCCGCCAGCTGTGCCTTCAGAACCGCCGCCTGGGCCACCGCCTGGTCCCGCGCCTTAAGCATCTCGCCGAAGTTGCGGTTGATGGTGATGCTTCGGCGTGCGCAAGCTCAAACCCGTGCATCAGAGCCCTGACGGAGTTAAGGGCCAAAAGCCGTGTGGGCAGCTGATCATAGAGACCGGCGAACTTCCAGTTGTAAAGGCCGTAGCCCAGCGCGAAGGCCTCGCCGGTGACCTCATCACGCTCTGCCCAGCTCGGAAGCAGCGTCGAGAGGGATACCCGGTTGGCCTCCGGGTCCCATTGTAGCAGGGGGTTCCCTTCAGCATCCAGGCACTTCACGCCGAGGCCAAAATTCCTGTGCCCCTTTGGCGCCTCCTTGGATGGAGACCGAGTGGAGGTCTCGGCAGCCGCCCCCTCGCCGCCAGCCCTGCTTGTGGCTGGAAGGTTTTCGGCAGGAGCCCCGCCGCTACTCCTGGCAGCGAGGGTCATCTCGCTGGCCACCTGCAGGACCTCTTCGAAAGACCGGCCTGGCGGGAGAGGTCGGACGGGCATAGCCGTCAAGGATTTCCCTTTGTCGGCAGCTGTCGGCTTGGGTCTTTTCAGCGGCTGGGACGAGAAGGCGCCGGGTTTTCGCTTCCCGGCGCTGGTTGAAGGAGGCGGGGCAGGCTCGTCCCGGCAAGCCTGGGCCGCAGACTGCGCGAAAGCCAGCGGATCTCTCGCAGCCTGGCCCTCGGTACCCGGAGACTCGACAAAAGGTTGGTGCAGAGGAACTTCTCGCTCTCCTGCAAGGGTGACAGTGGAATGAGTTGGAAGTTAGGAATGGGAGTATCAGATTGAAGACGAGACCGTACCTTCACCGGGAGGCACGGGAGTGAGAGAATCCACGTCCCGCCGGAGGAATTGTACGTCAAATTCTTTCGTCCCAAAGAACTCTAGAAGGGCGCTCTCGCGAGATCCCAGGGTAGGCGGCGTCCTCATATTGAACAGGCGCGAGAGGGACGCTGCCGAAGTCGCCAGAGACGAAGATAAACTTCTCGCCCCAATGATGATGCTTGTTGGCGAGACCGGTTGTCTTGAGCAGTTGCCTAGAGAAGAAAACTACACCTCCCTTCGCGCTGAAGATGAACAGCTTTTGGAAGATCGGGAGGCTGAACTCTATCTTCTCCGATCGCCTGTAGCAGATGAACGCTACACGGATGGCGACCGAGTTTGGGTTCAGCTGGGCGGGAACAACACCGTAGTAACGGAGTGCCTGACGCATCTCTGGCCAGAGGGGAAGGCGAAAGCCCACCTCGAAGTGTTCGAGGGGGATGACGAGCTCCCCTTCTCTCGCGCTGTTTACCCTGTCCCGGTTACCGGGTTGTCTCGCGGTGAAGCCGGCGGGAACGTACTGGGAAGTCATCCGTTGGTACTCTTCAGGGGTTAGGCGACAAGTGGGGAATTGATGTTTTCGGAAGCCTTCCACGCAATGGGAACGTCCCTCGTTCTCGCCCGACATTCTATGGGGAGGATTGAAGACGAAAGGAATGGGCGAGAACGAAAGATAGGCGAGAACAAGAGAAGAAGGCGAAAGCAAGGGGGAGTTCTCGGCAAGCCGCGAAAGCAACGAGGAGAGGAAAGGAGGTTCCGGATCGGAGAAATAAATGCGTTTGGTGACTCCTCTATTTATAGGAAATCAGGGTAATGATGTTTTTTCTAAAAAAGAGAAATAAAAATAGCGGCGGCGGTACAGGCCCCAGGTTAGCGACGCCTCGGGTTCCGGCTCGGGATGACAGCGAATGACCGAAGGTTCAGACTCGTACAAGGCATTTCGAAACGGCCAGGTGGAACATGAAGACCAAAGAAGGGATCGCTCTCGCCGGGCGAGAGCTAAAAAGGAAAAAATAAATAATAACATTACAAGTGAGCTGTTCAAAATATAAAAAAGAAAAACAGGGTACATTGCGAGAAGGGAAGACCGAGAGGCGAGAAGGGGCGAGATTTCTTCAAGTCAATACGGTTCCCAACACCATCGTCCTTGCTCCCGCCGTCTGGTCCTCGGGGGCGCTGACGGGTTGTAGTAGGAAGACAGGGTGGTGCACCCTATGTTGATCCGACGGGCCTGGTCTCGAATCTGCGCGATACATCTCCCAGGGGAAGACTCGATGGAAGGCCCACCCGGCCGCCCCGTCTCGCCGAAAAAAATAATCGCGCTCCAGGGCCTCCAGCCTCTGCTCCACCATCTCGCGGAATTCTTTCGCCGCAGTAGCGCGGGCTCGCTCCCGCCGCATAAGCTTCGACAGGAGGACAACAATCTTCTTCCCACGTTTCTTCGAGCTCCCGGCGTCGTTCACAATGGCCTCCATCTCGCCAGACGAAGGAAGGAGTGAGCTCTCGCCATCCTCTTCCTCTCCGTCTTCATCATCGTCTTCGTCATCTTTATCGGCCCTCGTTCTTGAGTCCGGATCCTCTGAAAAATTGTTTCATGATTACGGCGAGGGCTGAGCAAGAGCTATGATAATGCTTCGCTTACCTGCAGCCTGGCGAGAGCCACTGGCCGGCGGATGGCGAGAAGGCCCGGGCCCCCCTCGGTCCCGTAGAGGAGGTGGAGTGGCTTCCGCATCCCGGGCGAAAAGTCTCGTGCACGGTGGTCCCGACTTGGTCTGAAGCATGGGGGAAGTCGTTCTCTCTCGCGGGATGGCTGACCTCCTTTTGGGCTATGGAGGGGTCGATAGACACCTCTCCCGCCAGTGCGGCGGGATTAGCCACTTGGCCGGGCATGTTAGAAGCCATTATCTCACCCCCCCGGGTGGCGAGACCCGGGTCGGCGGGAGCTGAAGATGCGAGAAGTCAGCTCGACAATAGGAGACGCTACAAGTGAAATGGTCAGAAAGGGGTGACAGAGAAAAACATACCCGTGATTCTCGGAGAGGCAGCCGGAGGAGTGACCTCCGCGACCCGTGGTCTATCCTCGGGAAGGTGAGGCGACGGATCCGGGGGCACCGGTGGTGACCCGGTGTCATCACCTCGAGCCGCTTCCTGCGAAAGATTTTCCGCCAGTTATCAACCCTTGCGCATAGTCAGATCGTAATCGACTCGCAATCTTGGGGATCAGCGAATCAGAAAGGCGTACCTTCTACAGAGGGGAAGCATCATCCGCACGATCGAGAGTCGGGGTAGGCGGGTCCCTGTTCTCGCGGGAAGGGTCCCGCTGGATCGCCTTTGCCTTCTTTTTCTTCTCTTTCTTCTTCTTCGGCGGTGGAGGATTAGCGGTCGACGACTTTCTCACCAGCCAAGGGGTAACCAAAGCGCTGTTCGCCAGGGCTCGCGCCTGGGCCGCGTTGATGCGATCCTGGAGGTCTCGCGGGAGCGGTTTGTCAACACGTTTGGAACGCATGATGAGATCTCGCGAGAGCTCAAGCAGAGAGCGGCGACTCAAGAACAGATTTACGGTCGTCTATCCACGCATATATATAGCCCTGGTATGACCCACCAAAAGATTCTCCTTTCTCTGAAATGACACGTGCCCAGCAAATATGGCTGGGTTGGACGTGTCTTTTCGAGCGCAGGGCTAGCTCAAAAAGAGCAGGGATTGTGTACAACCTCATATTCGCTTGGTGGAACCCGGGGGCATCAACGGTCGGAGTTGGACTAGTTTCAAACTAGTTCGGGGCCTTGGGGGCCAGAGTGTGTACAACCCCATATTCGCTGGGTGGAACCCGGGGGCATCAACGGTCAGAGTTGGACTAGCTTCAAACTAGTTCGGGGCCTTGGGGGCCAGAGGAGCTCTCGCCTAGGAAGAGCTCTCGGCTCGGAAGAGCTCCCGCCTAAGGTCCTCGACGAGATCCCTATTGCCGAGCCACGGGTCGGCACCCCGAGGTGACCGAGGAGGTAGGCGAGAAGGCGCCGCGTCCTCTTAAACCCGCAGGAGGTGCAGGCGGAAAGGTCCCCGACTCAAGGGTTCTCGCCACCCGCAGGAGGTGCAGGCGGAAAGGTTCCCGGCTCAAGGGTTCTCGCCGCCCGCAGGAAGTGTAGGCGAAAAGGTCCTCGACATAGGATTCTCGCCATGTGGGGCCCAGGGTCCGGGGTAAAATGACTTAATTACCCTTGGGTAAAATTACCCTTATACCCCCTGGAGCTGCGTTTAATGTTTTCTGGACAGCGGGATTTGGCTATTGGCAGACCAGCTAGGGGTATTTCAGTAATTTCAGGTCAGCAGAAGGCTATAAATAGACCCATAAGGGCTCCTTAGAAAGCGGACTCTCATTTTTCTCTGAATCTCTTGTGCTTTCTGAGGAGCTCCTAGCCCAGCTTTTGGCTTTGGAGGGGAAGCTCTCAGAGATCTTTCGTGTGTGAGGTGGGACCTCCCTGCTGAGGCTTTGGGTCAGTCCTAGGTCGTTGACAACCAGTCAAGGGGCGGGGCTTGAGAGAAGTAGGTGTTGGCTGCACCCCTATTTTGAACATTCGTTGAGGTCAATTTTGGCTCCAACAAGCAGTACATGAATAAATTGGGGCAGGTGTTGGAGGAATATGAGGAGAAACAACAATCGAAAGAGGAGAGTCGAGGGTCTTGTCAATATCAATACTTGTCTCCCCCTGACGAGGACCAAATTCGACTTCCCCTCACGAAAAGTTACATCAACAGTGCAGTAGAAGCGATTTGTAGGAGGGTGATAACACCGATAACCTTTGGTGGTAGGAGATTAGCCAATAAAAACACATTTAAGAGAACGAGCGTCCAATTTATCTCGATGTGAGGTATGAACATGAACAAAGCAAACAAAACTAAAGATGCGAGGAGAGATGTGAGAGGTGTGGACAATGTTTTTCTGGGATAAACGGGAAAGGGGTGCATCGTAGTGAAGGGAGCACGACGACAGACGATTAATGAGATGAGCTGCAGTCAAAACTGCATCGCCCCAATAAGACTTGAGAAGGTTCATGACAATTAACAAATGACGAACAACCTCCAGTAAGTGCCTATTTTTTCGTTCGGCCGCGCCATTTTGAGTAGAAGTGTGGACACAGGTGGTTTGGTGAAGAATGTCCTGTTCGACAAGATAGGTACCAAACGCTCCCAGATCATCATAATTCCTACCATTATCACTACGAAGCACACGAATTATGTCATTAAACTGTGCCACAACTCTTTGATGAAAGAAACGAAAGCAAGTAAACTCATCACTCTTCCTTTTTAACCAATACAACCAAGTAGTACGAGAATAACAATCAATAAAGGAAACAAATCATTTATAGCCAGATAAAGATAACACGAGGGAGGGACCCCAAACTTCAGAATGAATTACATCAAACGAACATGAACTAGGAGAAGAAACATGACTGAGACTATTACGAACATGTTTTGATAGTTCACAAGTTTCACATGTAAATGATTTAATTAAACAACTGAAAGCATAAAATATTTTGGTAAGATATAAAGCAGAAGGGTGGCCAAGATGAAGATGCCAGCGCCAGATGTCATGCAAAGTCGGAGGGCAGGTGGTGGAGAGAGCACTGGGAGATAATGGCTGGTTTAGTAAGTACAGTTCGCCAACGTTCCTAACACTGCCAAGCATCCTCTTCGTATCCAGATCCTGAAACACATATACATATGAAAAAAAGTTACGGATTAGTTTAAAGATGCGATTAAGTTACTAATGGTGATAAGATTGTGAGTAAACAAAAGACATACAAGACCGAAGAAAGAGATATGTCCGGAGAACAAGCAATGGTTCCTTTGCCGGCAATAGAAGAATGAGAACCATTGGCAGCGATAACCTTATCACGACCAGAGAGGAGTGGAGTTAAAACCTGAGGCAGAGCCGGTCATGTGTTCAGTCGCAGCCGAGTCAATGATCCACTCGGAGTGGGATGAAGACACGACATGAGCACTAGAGATACTTGAAGTAGCAAACGCGGCAGTGAAATCAACCGATATAGAGTCAATAAGAACACAACATACGACGGAAGGTCTCTAACTCCATAGCAGAAAGGCCCCCAGAGGGGGGGGGGGAGGTTGTCCTCATAAACTTCAGTCGAATGCGCATAATACTGTGTGCGGGACTAGTCTGACGACCACCACCACGGTGATCACCTCTCCCACGAGCACCAGATCCCCGACCAAGAGGAGCAAGATGAGGGTGTAGACGAAAACAGACGTCCTTAATATGTCCTTTCTTTCCACAGTGTCCGCATACATGAGAGGAAAAAGGAGGAGGTCCATGACCAATCCCAGCAAGGGCAGAGTGGTTTGTAGAGGGATCAGGAGATCTGCGATGATTCTCATCACCGAGGAGCATATTGAAGGCTTCCGTAAGAGAGGGAAGAGGCTCGCGGTGGAGGACATGTATGCGAACAACATCAAACTCCATATTGAGCCCCGTAAGAAAGACGTGAACACAAAAGCGGTCTTTATCCTTTTGAAGAGCCTGCGCATTGGCAGTGCATGCAGCTGTAAAGGTGTTTAAGTTGTCCAATTCCTAATAGAGGCATTCACACTCAGAGTAATAAGCAGAGACAGACATGGTGCCCTGCATCAGCTCCAAAATATGTGACTGAGCTCATAAATCTGCGTCGAACTGCCTGCCTGAGAGTTGGTGTCACATGCCATTTTCTAAATTTTGTGATCAGAATCCAGAAGCATGTATCTGTGATACACCTGAGGGGACAGAGTTAATTAACCACGAGACAACCAAAGAATTGTCTGCATCCCATTTTTTCCATGAGGGGTCGGTACGCGGTGACTCAACAGTGGTGCCATCAATATGTCCATATAGATGGTGACTTCGAATAACATGCTGTGCCGGCCCGGACCATTCAAGACAATTTGTGAAATCCAAGGCAACAATAGTGATCTTTAAGGAGCCAGATAGGCCGTGACTCTGAGGAGGATCACTAGAGGGAACTGTGCGGGGAGAAGATGAGATTTCATAGGAATCACCCATCGATGACCGTCCGAAGGCAACTAGCAAGAAGAAGAACTCAGGAAGAAAGAAACCACATCCTATGAGTGTCCCTAGATCACGCTGCAGGAGAGGACACTGGAGTATGTGACTACGAGGTCTCCGACAATCCCCGTTGAGGACAAAACAACCAGATACAAAGGGTCGCCTGTAAAATGGGCGGAGAGAGGCGCTATAGGCTGCGAATGCCGCTGGAGGAAGTCCTTGGCGCTGGAGACGACGCTGGAGGAAGCCATGGGCGTGGGAACTGTGCGTTGGAGGAGTGGAAGGACGCCGCTGGAAGCCCTACATGAGAGGTTGCGGAAGAAGGGACGCCGCTGGAGGAGGAAGTGGGGTCGAAAGAGGCGAGGAGAACGCGAGATCGAGCGTGGCGAGACGAACGCTGGAGGACGCAAGATCGAACGCGGCGAGCGGATCTAGCGACGTAAGCGGACGGGCGAGCGCAAGGCTCTGATACTGAGTAGACAGGAGAAAATAATATTATAATTATGCCCTAACTCAATGGCAAGCATACTTGTATAAGATACCAAGCACACGACATATCATGTGTAATGTGCAGAGGTAAAATAAAATATGCATATTCAACTTTAGGTCGTGGCGTGAGTATGCCCTAACAAAACACTAATGGGTAAATGCAAGTGAAGTGCCATGTAGGGATCTAAATGATGCAATGCACATGCAATTGTCCAACAAATACTATAACATATTTTGAAACTAAATGATGCAATGCTCATGCAGTACTCCGATAAATAACTATAACAAAATTTGAAATTAATTGAAGAATTCACAAACATGCACAGTAGAAAGTAAATTTTAGAAATACAGACAAATTCCAATTAGAATTGACAGAAGAGTGCATCGATGAATCACCTGATGCATGCAATCTTTCAAGCAGATTAAAAACTAGTCAAAGTTTTGTAAATGAAGATCCCCAATCATGTGTACAACAACACTCAAGCCTTTATCCCACTATAGTGGGGTTGGCTATATGGATCCTTTGTCGCCATTATGCCCTATCTTTTGTCATAATCTCACTAATGCCTAAGTACATCATGTCTTTCCCTATGGTTTCATTCCAAGTCTTTATTGGTCTACCACTCCCTCATTTAACATGCCTAGTGACTAGACTCTCACAACGCCTAACAAGTTCCTCTAATGGTCTCCTTTGTGTGTGTCCAAACCATCTTAGTCGAGCTTCTCGCTTCTTCTCTGCAATTGGAGCTACTCGTCTTATTCCTGATACATTCATTCCTAATTCTATCTAGTCTCATGTGTCTACACATCCACCTAAGCATTCTCATCTCCACAACTCCCATTTTTTGCTCGTGTACACAATTCACTGCCCAACACTCAGAATCATAGAGCATTGCTGGTTTAATCACAATACAGTAGAACTTGCCCTTAAGTTTTAATGGTACTTTACGACCACACAAGATCCCTGACGCGTCTCTCCACTTCAACCAACCCGCTTGGGTTCTGTGTCACATCTTTATCAATACCTATGTCTTTTTGAACCATCGATCCAAAATATTTAAAATATTCACTACGGGAAATATCTTGATCACCCAACTTAATAACAAAGTCATCCGTTCTTCTTGTAATGCTAAATTTAAGATCCATATACTCTGTCTTTGCCCTGCTCAACCTAAAACCCTTCGTTTCTAAAGTATCTCGTCAAGATTCTAGTTTTGCGTTTACACCCTCGCTTGTCTCATCGACCAAAACGATATCATCCGCAAATAATAAACACCAAGGTATTGCTTGCTGGATATGTCCGGTGAGCTCATCTAAGATAAGGGTAAAGAGATAAGGGCTTAAAGCTGCACCTTGATATAAGGCAACATTGATAGGGAATTCCTGTGTTAATCCTCCAGATGTCCTCACCATTGTCATTGAATTTGTATACATATCTTTGATTATTTCAATGTATGATACATTTACACCTTCTTTTCTAAGACTCTCCATAAGATCTCTCTTGGAACTCTATCATAAGCCTTCTCAAGGTCGATAAACAACATATGCAAATCTTATTTTCTTTCTCGTAGTTGTCAATGAGTCTCCTCAAGAGATGTATAACTTCCATGGTCGACTGCCCTTGCATGAGTCCAAATTGATTCTCCGAGATGTTAGTGTCCCGTCTTATTCTTCTTTCTATTACTCGTTCCCATAATTTCATGGTATGACTCATCAATTTAATTTCTCTGTAATTAACACAATTTTGTATATCTCCAATAATGCGTATTTCCGCAAAATAATCAATGCAAAGTAATTCAAACTTCAAATTAAAATTTACACAAGTAGTTGGGTTCCAATGGCAGTGCATGTTTGCTGTTTCTGCTCTGGACCGCATGATTAATGTGATCTTAGCATTATAACGATAAATTCCTACACAGATTTTTAGCTTCAAGGTGTTGGGCTGTAGTTGGGGCAGCTAAGTGTTATGTGTTAGGGTCCTCCGTCAGTTATCTTATTATCTCGTTGTGTGTATTGAGTCATTGTTATTAGACTCGTCGTACTGTTTTAATGTTTTTAATATTTTACGCATCTTATGTAATTACGGGTATGCCCCGGGGTCTTATAAATAGGCCTTGTCTTGTATTTGGAAAGTAAGCAATAAAAATATGAAAGTTTCTTTCTCTTTCTAAAATCCTCTCTCTCTCTCTAACCCCTCTTCTCCCTCTAGGGTTTCCTCTTCCCCCTTCCCTCAACTTCTTCTCCTTTCCCAAGCTTTAGGGTTTCAACCCCCTTGTATCTCCGCTGCCCATAACAACTTGGTATCAGAGCCTCTCGATCCTCCTTCCCGGACGCACGTCATTCCACTCATCCACCGTCCAGCCGTCGTCCATTCCAGCTTCGCCTATTTCCGAGAAATCAACACCGACAACTTCTACTATTTCCGCAAGCTGGGACGATTCAGAGACGACCAGCCGTCGGTCGATCTTCCCGGGCCATCCGTCGGTTTCCGTCGTTCCTCGCAGTCGAGCAACCGCACGCCACTGCTTCGACGACCCGATCCGCACGTCCGACGTGCCTCCCCGACGCACCTTGTCCTTCGGTGCACCTATTGCAACCACATCCCTGATCGACTACCTCGACGACGGACTCGCACGCTTCTCCGGTGTCGATTCCTCCTCGAGCCCTCAGTTGCACACGTTTTTTCCTCTCCAAATCGACGAGGGCCTTTCCGCTCGAGCCGCCCTTTCCGCATCAAGCGCCGAACCGCAGCAGGTTTTTCTCCTTAATTGACGATTAGGGTTAATTCTTCTTGGAATTAATTCTATTCCCTAATCAATGACAACAGGTTTCCAACTTCGGGACATAAAAATGAGAGCCGCGGACGAAGCCGCCCTTTATTCACTGTTGTGGAAAAGTTTGCAGACATTTCAGGCTACCACATCTCGACTCAACACTACATTGGACAAATTAGCAAATTCCGAACACTTTGGCGTTTCGCCTCACCCAGTGTCGGGGCCCTCTCAGCTCGCCCATGCTGCCGCCGCTTCCGATCCATCGGGACCGCCGACGAGTCCCCCAGCCACGTCGCCTTCCGCTCTGTCTGCCACTACTCTACAAGCCCCTTCGACCGCATTGTCGTTGCTGCCTCAGAACGCACCGCCGCCTCTGCCGGAACCGGGCCATCCGCCGACCATGGTTTCGCCTACCCTCTTCCAGCCGTTGTTTCGCCGCCGCATTGCCAGTCCCGCCGGACCCCTTCATTCGGCCGACCGCTGAACCCTCAGCCATCCTGCCATTTCTGTCTCTTGCTGCTCCGCCGGACCAACCAGACTCTTTCCTTCAGCCACTCGTCCATCGGAAGATGTCGTCGCTACAACTCGCGCCCCACGCCACCGCGATGCGCTATCAGGCACTATTTTGGCGCGAGATAAAGGAGCCCGACGAGCCGATCATCATACTGGACTTCGAGCTTGGGGACAAGCTCAATCTCAAGGACGGGTGGAATGTTATGTGTTAGGGTCCTCCGTTAGTTATCTTATTATCTCGTTGTGTGTATTGAGTCATTGTTATTAGACTCGTCGTACTATTTTAATGTTTTTAATATTTTACGCATCTTATGTAATTACGGGTATGCCCCGGGGTCTTATAAATAGGCCTTGTCTTGTATTTGGAAAGCAAGCAATTAAAATATGAAAGTTTCTTTCTCTTTCTAAACTCCCCTCTGTCTCTCTCTAACCCCTCTTCTCCCTCTAGGGTTTCCTCTTCCCCCTTCCCTCAACTTCTTCTCCTTTCCCAAGCTTTAGGGTTTCAACCCCCTTGTATCTCCGCTGCCCATAACACTAAGGGGCTGTAGAGTTGTAAATGTGGTGGTCGACGGTGTAAATAGGGGGCCGGGAATGGGGTGGTGCGTTGGTTTGGAGGTGGGTGGATTCACGAGCGGCAGTTGGAGTGCTGGAATGCGCCTGGCAGCAAAAATGCGGGCAAAATTCAGGTTGTGCGGCAAGGAAGAGATGAGGAATTTGGAAGAGGGATTTCCGTCCAAGATCAAGGGAGGGAGGGGTGTCCACTTTGGGGCCGAAAGGGCAAGGATACTACCAATAACCGTCGGAGTAGTGGGTGGTTACATAAGTTGCAAGCTGTTTTGGTGAATACATGATGAATTCTTATGGATTCAAATCCTTAATGTACTCAAGTACTCCTGTGGGTCATAATATGAATTCAAATCCTTTATGTTTAATGCATGATGAATTCATATACTCTTGGAGATATTTAATCTGTGGGCAGTCGATCCAATTTTTCATACTACTTTCCTAAGAAAACCTCTCAACTATAATTCTCACCATCACTTGCTCACCTCATCTAAAGTTTCATGTTCCTGTGAATGTTTGCATAAATTTTATAATTTTCATAACTTATTGCAATTTTACTCTGATACATTCATGCAGTTCACACAAATGATGTGCAAATGACATCGCTAATCCACCAGACCGAGATGTAAGTGGGAGTGACACAAGGTCAATATGCTTGCTAGGTTCATATCCTAATACTATGTGAAATGTACTAAACCCTGTGGACCTTTGAACAAACTGTTATATGCAAACTCTGCAATGGATAATATAGAATCCCAACTAGATGGATGGTCGCCTACTAGACACTGCAAGAAGTTTCCTAACTATGGTTAACCGCTTTAGTACGCCAATCAGTTTGTGGGCGAGTCAATGGAAAACTGAAGAGTGGTGTTGATCTTATGCCATAATGTTTTTCGGAAATAGCTCTGCAATGGATAATATAGAATCCCAACTAGATGGATGGTCGCCTACTAGACACTGCAAGAAGTTTCCTAACTATGGCTAACCACTTTAGTACGCCAATCAGTTTGTGGGCGAGTCAATGGAAAACTGAAGAGTGGTGTTGATCTTATGCCATAGTGTTTTTCGGAAATAACTTACAAAATTAACATTGCGATCATATATTTTTGTCTTAGCCATGCAGCCGAAAAATATCCTTGACAAAGAAACCATTTACTACCACAAATATGGAGTTGTGCTTCATAAACGTGTGCGGGATTTCGAGCACGAAACCAATACTTATATCAACCCAAGGATGATAGGAATGAGTAGTGGAGTATATAAGCTAGTATTTTGACGCGAGCCTTTAGTTGTCTAGCAAATGCTACAAGGACGATCCAGGCTACATCCTTCAGGCTGGGCAAGAAGAAGCGATTCTTTACAAGGTTGATCACCTTATCCCTTCCAAATGACTTATTGCATCTTCAGCGTGCATCTCCTATTTAAAATAGTCACATAAGTACATGAGATGCACAAACGAGACTATAGAATAAATACCCATCCACCAGATGAAATCCGTCGATAATCTTCGGCAGGTCTCTAGATAAAGCACTATACATTTTGCCATAATCGGAGCATGAGGGGTAGTTAGGTATGAGACGCTCAAAGCCCTCTACTTGACACTCTTTATTTGTGTTAGAGAATATAGGGAAAACAATGTAAAAGTCCAATAAGTTGGCCCATTTATTGTCTTTTTGTTTAGTCCCACATCTTCTATATAGGATGCTTTCTCTATCTTCTCTCCTATATATTTGTACTCATACTTGTATTTTAAGATTCAAGAAGTATATACAAGGTTTGAACCACTTCTCTACATGGTATCAGAGGGAAACCGGTCCTCCGCGCGATTAAGCTTTTTTTTAACCGCGGCTTCCCGTGCGGTTAACTTCTTTTCTAACCGCGGATTCCCGCGCGGTTAAGCTCTTTCTATCCGCTCCTCCTGCTCTCTCTCTCGCGTGGCTTCCACCTCTTCTTCTCTTGCCCCCTCCTTTTATAACTCTCTCTCTGTCTGGTGGGGCCTGTTCCCTTTTTCCTCTAACTGCGCGGTTTCTTCCCGGCTACCCGCTTCCTGTCTACTCGCTGCGGTCTCCTTCTCTACCCGCCGAGTTCTCGCCTTCTCGTCATCTCGCCGCGACTTCTCCTAGTCGTTGACGCCTCCCTAACCGGTGTGTTTCTTCTACCCATCTTCTCGCTGCTCTCCTCTCTTCTCGCTGCTCTCCTCTCTTCTCGCCGCGACTTCTCTTAGTCGCTGCGACTTCCCTAACCACTGCGAGCTTCGCATCTAGGTCGCGACATCTTTCCTTGCCGCTAGTGTGCTTACCGCCGCGGCTTGTTTCTATCCGCTGCGGGCTCTTTTCTATCTGCTGGTCGTGGCCTTTCCTGCTGCTAGTGTGTTAACACCGTGATCGCTGAAGACCGTTTCTTACCGGGCGAGGTCTCTCTTCCTTGCCGCTGCTACTGCTGCTGCGATCTCTCTTAGTCCCGTGATCGCTGCGGACTGTCTCGCGGATTGCTTCTACCGATCTTGTTGCGGCTTGCTTCTAACCGCACGGTCTGGTGTCTGTCGCCGTTTTTGATCTTGGTGTGGTCTCTCCTCGTCACTGCTGCTTGCTGACCGCTGCGGTTTCTCCTTGCCGCGCAGCTTGGTCGCAAGTTCTTGCCGCATGCGATCTTGCCTAGTCCCTGCTACTTGCCGACCGCTGCGGTTTCTCCTTGCCGCGCAGCTTGGTTGCAAGTCCTTGCCGCTCGGTCTCTTTTTTTGCCTCTGTGGACAGTATTGCCTTAGTGTGCCTGCCGACCTTCTATTCTCTCCCGGCTAGTCTCCGGGCTCTTGCTGTGTGGTCTTTGCCTGCTCCTCTGCGGTCTTGTTTTAACCGCTCGAGTAGGTTGCCTTCTCGCTGCTCCTTGGTTCAGTTCGCATGATGTCAGATTCGCTTACTGTTTCAAATGCTTCCACACCTCCCCCAACCACCCGTGACGACATTGCTGCTCTGCGTGCTCAACTTCAACAGCTCCAAAAGATGGTCAGTCGCTCCTCTGGATCCGTGGCCTCGATCTCCGATGAAGGGATATCTTGCCTCTCCCTCGGCTCTCACTGGATTATGGACTCGGGTGCCACACATCATCTCTCTCCGCAGAAGCCGCCGCAGTACTTAACTTCTGATTATCTCAAGTTTATCACTGTGGCTAATGGTGACACGACACCGGTTTCTGGCGCTGCCCATCTGCCTCTTACCCCCTCCCTCTCCTTATCCTCGGTTCTTCATGATCCGGGGTTCCCCTTTAATCTTCTCTCTATTAGCCGTCTTACTCAGGAACTTGACTGTTGTGTAACCTTCTCCCGTTCTTTTTTTGTTGTGCAGGATCGACTAACGCAGACTATACTTGGTCGGGGGCGGCTGCCCAACGGGTTGTATCTTCTTGATTTTCCTCCTACTGCTCTTACCACTATCTCCTCCGTTGACTGACATCGTCGTCTTGGGCATGCTCCTCTCCAGATTCTCAAGAAAGCTTTTCCAGGTGTTCCTCTTCAGGAGTTTTTTTGTGAATCGTGTATCTTTGACAAAAAACAACGTATCTCTTTTACTTCTTCCTGTACTAGGAGCGATGCTCTTTTTTCGCTAGTATATTCTGATATTTGGGGACTATATAAGATCTTAGTGTTTTTGGCTATCAGTACTTTGTAACCTTTATTGATGATTACTCGCGGGTTACTTGGTTATAGTTCCTTCGTGATCGTACCGAACTCACATCGACTTTCCGTACTTTTCTTACCGAGACTCGCACACAGTTTTCCACATGTGTTAAAATAATCCATACTGATAACGCTCGTGAGTATACTAGTCGAACCTTCTCCAATCTGTGCGCCGAGTTTGGTATTATCCATCAGACTTCGTGTGCGTATACCCTTCAACAAAATGGCGTCGCAGAACGGAAAAATCGCCACCTTCTTGATGTTGCTCGCTCTCTTATGATTCAAATGCAAGTTCCCCCTCTCTATTGGAACTTTGCTGTCTCCACTGCATGCCATCTTATCAATCACATGCACTTGTCTATCCTCCGCTTTGTGGCCCCCCTGACTCTCCTGTACCCATCCAAGAATCTCTTCTCTCTCATACCTCGTGTGTTTGGATGTACCTGTTATGTCCATACTCTTGGCCCCTCAAATGACAAGCTTGCCCCTCGTGCTACCAATGCTATGTTTGTTGGATACTCTCGCACTCAGAAATGGTGTCTGTTATTATCCTGCCACTGGTAAGGTGATTGTCTCTGCCGATGTCTCTTTTCATGAGGACCATCCCTATCACACCGCTCCTATTGATCCTCTTCTTCTTCCTTCCCCTCTACCTCGACCCACAGTTCCAGTTACGTCTCCGCTTCCACCTCTTCTTCCCACACCTACTCCAATTTCAGTTACATCTCCTCTGCCACCTCTTCTTCCCACACCTCCAGCGCTAGTCCTCTCCAAACCACCCATCGTTCAGGTTTACACTCGCCGTACTCCACGTTCTGATGCCCTGCAGCAGCTTCCCTCTACCGGTATGGTCTCGCGGCCTGTTGATTCGACATCAACCTCTACGGCTCATCCCTTGGCCATTTATGCATCTTTACATCGCCTCTTCTCGCCACTTCTTACATTTGTGCTCTCTCTCTATCCTCTATTTCTATACCTAATTCTGTGCAGGAAGCTCTCCAACATCCGGGGTGGCGTGCTGCCATGGATGAGGAAATGACTGCTCTATAGGGCAATCAGACTTGGGATCTTGTCTCTCTCCCTCCTGGCCATAGCTGTGTTGGTTGCAAGTGGATTTTTACATTCAAGCAGACGGCGGATGGAAAAATTGATCGCTTGAAAGCTCAGCTTGTTGCATGGGGGTTCACTCAACAATACGACCTTGATTATGATGAGACTTTCTCCCTTGTCGCCAAGTTAAACTCGGTTTGGGTTCTGCTCTCCTTAGCTCTTCATCGCCAGTGACCCCTACATCAGCTTGATATCAAAAATGCCTTCCTGAATGGTGACCTTATTGAAACTGTTTACATGCATCAACCGCCCGGGTTTGAGACCACGGGAGAGTCTTGTGTATGTTTGCTTCAAAAATCTATGGTCTCAAACAGTCTCCTCAGGAGTGGTTTGAGAAGTTCAGTACCGTTGTTCGTGAGATTGGTTTCAAGAGAAGCTCGACTGATTTCTCTCTCTTCACTCGTCATTAGTCAACTGGGACGGTCATACTTCTTGTTTATGTGGACGACATTTTGATTACTGGTGACGACTTCGCGGGAATACAACATGTTAAGCAACACTTAAATTCTGTATTTCAAATAAAAGATCTCAGAAATTTTCGGTACTTCCTTGGCCTTGAGGTAGTAAGGCGACTTGATGTCCTTGTCTTATCTCAACAAAAGTATTGCATTGACCTTCTGCAAGATGCTGGACTCTCAGGATGCAAACCTGCGGAGACCCCGATGGATGTCAACCACAAGTTATGTGCTCAAGGATCTGAGTCAGATTCTCTACTTCTAAATCCATAGTATTATCGACGTCTTGTGAGAAAACTAATATACCTAATAGTTACAAGACCCGATATCTCATTTGCAGTTGGAGTGGTCAGCCGATTTATGCACACTCCACGAGTTTTTCATCTTCAGGGAGTCAAACACATTCTCAGGTATCTGAAGACTTCTCCTGGACAGGGACTCGTGTATACGCCATCTTCGTCTCTTTCTCTTGTTGCATACTCTGATGCGGATTATGCGGGTTCTCTTGACGATCGACGGTCCACGACTGGCTTCTGTACTTACTTTGGAGGAAATCTCATCACCCGGCGTAGCAAGAAGCAGTCTGTGGTTGCTCGCTCATCCGCTAAGGCTTAATACCGTGCGATGACGTCTGTTGTATCAAAACTCACATGGCTTGAGAGTCTCCTTGGGGATCTGGGAGTTGAATTATCCTCACCATTAGTTTTGTTATACGACAGTCAGGCTGCAATCCACATTGCAAAGAATCCCGTGTTCCATGAGCGGACCAAACACATTGAAGTCGACTGCCACTTTACTCGAGAAAAGTTCAATTGAAGAAGTTGATGCTAAAACATGTTACTGCCTCTGATCAAGTTGCTGACATTCTCACCAAGACATTATCACGAAAATTGTACCATTAATTCTTGTCCAAGCTTGGTGCCTACGCCTTTGTATGCTCCAGCTTGCGGGAGAGTGTTAGAGAATATAGGGAAAAGCAATGTAAAAGCCCAATAAGTTGACCCATTTATTGTCTTTTTGTTTAGTCCCACATCTTTTGTATATGATACTTTCTCTCTCTTCTCTCCTATATTTTTGTACTCATACTTGTATTTTAAGATTCAAGAAGTATATACAAGGTTTGAACCACTTCTCTACAGTTTGTAGTAGGCTAACTAATGCAGGGTAAGGTCCTATCCGGGCCTAATTGATTATTTCTAAATGCAATCACAAATCTGACAACGAACTTTCAATAATGAAATTATAAATGAAATTATACTAGATACATTACAGTTGATGAAGCTTAACAAATAGGAAAGCAAGTATTGTTGTACAAGTGCGAGGGAGCGCACAATCAAATTATTTGAGCAAATAAGAACATATAAAGTTACAAAAGTTTGACAACAATGATTATAAATTAAATATTACTACAATTGTGAATAGACACTAATTCAATACAAAATAATTAACACTCAACCAGGGAACTTGCACAACTATGAAGTACGGGGTCTTGAGGGGCATACAACAAGTCTCAGGTGGTCGGAAAAGAGGCAATATACTAGGGCTCTGTTTGGGACAGCTCCGGCGGATTGAAAAGCTGCTGTTCGGATAGAGCTGTTTTAAAATAGATCTCTGGGGAGCAGTTTTGAAAAGCTGCAGAGTGTTTGGGTATTCTGTGCAGAAGTGCGCTCAGAATCGCCGGAGAAAGGCCGTCGGGGAATCGGAATCGCCGGAGGAAGGCCGTTCGGGGGCTCGGAATCGCCGGAGGAAGGCCGTCCGGCCTCTGAGCATGTTCCAACTGAAGAAACCATTAAATTTCCAAAACCTGTGAGAGAGAAAGCTATTTTGCGGAAGCTGAAGCTGGGGGGGGGAGAGATTTCTGAAGAGCTGCAAAACAGCTCCAGATTTCTGAAAAGCTGCTGTTAAGGAGTTGTCCCAAACAGTTAAAAAACAGCTTTGGCGGCTGGAATAGAGATTCTCCAGCCGCAAGAGCTGCGCCAAACAGACCCTAGATTAGGGCCTCTGGGGAACTAAATTTGCTGAACTGGGCTGCTACAGGGTTGGATGATTGGGGAACGTCAGCTGGGCTCAACACCGGGCCTCTTCTGCGCTATCACGATTAACCTACGTAGTACCCTTCATAGATTGTAGTGGCTGTTTTGAGGAGCTGAGTGACTGGAGAACAAAGAACTAGGTGCTGGATTTAACTTCAGAGACTGGAATCCAGAGTTGGGAGAGAGTCCGGATTGTTGAGGAGTGAAGAACAAAAGCTAGGTGCTGGATTTAACCTAAACCGGGCTGCTAGAATTAATTAGTGGCTGGAATATGCGGTTGTGAGCAAGGTTGTCAGGATCGAGATCCTAGATCGGATCGTGGTATCGGATCGAGGATCGTAAGATCCTACACAAATCATAAATTAAGACTAATAAACTAATAAACTAATGAACAATGTGTATTTATATCAAAAACTAATAAACTAATGAACTATAAAACTAATAAACATTTGAGTAGCTCATAAGACAATTGTCTTCTCAATTAGATGCATGGGTGAGCTTTCCTACTAGTACAAATCTATGTAGATGATATTTTTTTTGGCTCTACTGATTCAAATTTGTGCAAGAGGTTTTCCAACCTAATGCATTCTAAATTTGAAATGAGTAGCATGAGTGAGCTTTCCTTCTTTCTAGGATTGCAAGTCAAACAACATGCTGATGGCATATTCATTTCTCAAACCAAGTATGCAAAAGAGTTGGTTAAGAAATTTGGTATGTCTGAAGCATCCTGCATGAAAACACGTATGCCTACTAATGCTGTATTAGATGCTGATGAACATGGGAAACTTGTTGATCAGACAACATATAGAGCAATGATTGGCTCTCTATTGTACCTTACAGTTAGTAGACTTGATATAATGTTTGTTACATGCATATGTGCTACATTCCAAGTAAGCCCTAGAGAGTCACACCTAACATTAGTAAAAAGGATTCTTAGGTATGTGAAAAGTTGTCCAAATCTAGGTCTCTGGTATCCAAAAGACTCAGGATTTGAATTAACTGGATTTTCAGATGCTGATTATGCTGGATGTAGAGTAGACAGGAAAAACACCAGTGGAACTTGCCAGTTTCTTGGTGACAGACTTGTCTCCTGGTTCTGTAAGAAACAGACATCTGTGTCCACTTCAACTGTTGAAACTGAATACATGGCAGCAGGCAGTTGTTGCTCACAGATTTTGTGGATTCAAAACCAGCTCCTAGACTATGGTTACAACTTAAAAGGTCAACAATATTTTGTGATAACACCAGTTCTATCTTTATTGCACAAAATCCAGTCCTCCATAGTAGGACAAAATATATAGAGATTAAGCATCACTTTTAAGGGATAATGTTGAGAAGAATAAAATTAAACTTCAATATATCCCAACTGATTTGCAAAGGGGAGACATTTTCACCAAACCATTGGATGAAAAGAAACACACTTTCTTCCTGAATCAATTAGGTATGTTAGATGGAGGAAGTTTAAATTAAGATCCAAGATTTTAAAACTCTAAAATTGATCAAGACTAGGCTAAAAACTTTATTTTTCTAGTGTCTATATGTTATTTCTGATCTCTGAACTGCGCTCGACGTTTTTCCCCAAGATCGTCGAACGGAGATCGACGATCACAACAATCGTCGACCTGAGTTCATCGCTTTCAGATAGCGCTAGGCTATCCTCTTCTGGTCAGAGATCGTCGAACGGAGTTCGACGCTCTCCAATATCGTCGAACGGAGATCGACGATGTTGAAGACCCTTCAGATTCCTTTAGAAGCCCAGATCGTCGAACTGAGTTCAACGCTCTTTCCTTTTCTGCGTCGAACCCTAATATAAAATTCATTTTCGGCTGTCGTTCTCTTTTGCGCTTTCATACTCTCTGCAGAACTTTTCTTTCCCTCCAAACTTCTCTGCACTTGGTCTCGTTTGTTCGTTTTTGCAGGTATACAATGGCCGTTTCTGTTGCAGCTCTAGCCGCGATGAAATTTGATACTGGATTCGACATCGATATGGATTCATTTGAAGGCAGTGACGAAATATTCAAAGACATTCTAGAATTATTCAAGGAACAGCAGTTGGTGTATATCATGTCCACAAGGATAAAACTTGCTGCCGATGAAATCAAGGAGTGGATATATACGGCTCATAACCTTGATCAAAATACAGTGGTTGGTACAATAGCCGGTACGTAGGTATCCCTAACTCCTGCCCTCCTTACAGAAGTTTTTCAATTGAGCACTGGGAATGATTCAGTTGAGTTATCTGGAGAAGAGTTTGCAAGTATGCTTGATAGAATGGTCACTCTGCAGCAAACCCTAACAAGCTGCTTAAGAAGAATTTGTCAGTTGAATATAAATTTTTAGCTGATGTTGTGGGTAAGGTGCTGTTAGCCAAGCATTCTGCTCATGATACCATTTCAAAGTATCAATTTTGTTTGATGACTGCTTTAGTGGATAAGAAACACTTGGATTGGGGAGAGATTTTCTTTGATTTAATCAAGAAAAAGGTGAATAAGAATCTTGTTAATTTTGGGAGGATTCTAGGGATGTTTTTGCATAACAGATGCCCTCAGTTGCTTGTGTCCAGTGGGATGCACATTAATGCCTCTAAGAGGCTGTCCTGTGTCCTATTTGGTAAATGGGACAGGCAGATTGTCAAACCAAACAGAGCTCCTGCAACTATCTCAACTTCAGGCACCAGGACTGTTCAGGTCACTTCCCCACAGACAACTGTCCCATTGGAAGAATATCCTGCCTCCTCCTCATCTCCACCATCTACACCCATTGTTTCTTCTACCATTCCTTCATTCACCATCACCATCTCATCTCCACTATCAATTCCTTCTCCTCCTCCAGCAATTTCTGTAGACCTTTTCCATCCCCTACATTATTATCCACCACTTGATATTGACTCATCCATTCCATCTTTCAGTCTTCTGGATGATTCCTACATGGATGATTCCCATTCCTCACCTCTTGATCTCCCATCAACCTCTACCTCCTACCAACAACTACTCCAAGACATTCTTGCACAACCATCTTTCACCCCATCCATTTCCACTCCAATAACTTCCATCTCCACCATTCCCATTTCTCAACCATCCATCCCACCATCCACAACTTCTCTTCCCATATCTGCAGCTCCTTCTACACCAATCTCTCTCACTCTCTCCTCTACCAAGATCGTTCTTCAACGACACCACCAAAGATACGCCGGCGGGAGAGAAACTAGTTGCCTTCTTCGTTTCACGCTGTATTTGGAAAGTCCCAGATAAGATCTTCTCAATAGGGTAGTAATATCTCCACTTATGGCAGGAGAGAGAAAAGGTGGTAGGTTTGTGGTATATTTAAGGAATGATATATTCCAAATATGGTGGGTTAAGGGATGAATATGGTAGAGGATCTTTAAGGTTTTAGGAAGGGGAATAGGGTGGGGGGTCGGATTAGGTGAGGAGGAGGAGGGCTCGGGTGAGAGGTGGGGTTGCTCGGTTTTAGAGGGAGGGGGCTGCTCGGGTTGAGGGAGTTTGGTGGTGGCCGGACTTGTGAGGGTGGAGGTGGCGGCTTGGAGGTTGGGGAAAGAAGATGGCTCGGGTAGCAAGGAGGCAAAGTGGAGATGAGGAAGGAGGGGAAGGGTGGCCGGCGACCAACACAAGAAGAAGAAAGGGAGAGGAGAATTTCGGCCCAAGGGAGAGAAGGAGGAGAACTTCAAGAGGAATTAGGTTTCAACTTTTCTTTTTATTCAATAATGATCAAAATATGAAGATACATGCCTATTTATAGGCTACACCACTCCATCTCCACCATACAAATTAAAAAATACTCATGATGGCTAAATGCACCCATCATGACATGAAATAAAACTATAGTTCGCAACATGAAATAAGATAACGAGGATGGTTATAGGTCTCCATCTTACATGAAATTAAAACATGAAATAGAATGATAATTCGAAATAAAAACACATAATAAAATATATTATTACTCAATAATAATTTATTAAAATATATTATTAATAAATAATAATTGGGCTTGCGCTCCGGACGACTATTTTGGCGACGTTCCACCTGGTCGTCCGCGAGCATGTCGTCGCCGTACTCAAGTTGTTGTGGGTCGTCGTCTCCATCCATATAACCGGGTCACCATCATCGTCAGAGGGAGGACGTTCCAAAACAACCAGTCGTGGGAAGTCGGCTCCATCATTGCGTTCACATCCAGAAGAGCTACATGTCAAACTTAGAACGTGAATAACAAATTTTTTCAATTCCGGACAATTATCACCATAGGAATCCCACCAATCAGCTATAAAATACAATGTTGTAAAATTATAATTGATTAAAATGATATTAATTATTTAATATGCATAATGATTAATAAACTAAAACTATTTTACCTGGAGCTCTTTTACTTCTAGTTGCCTTTGCAGAGTCTAAACAAAATAAGCCTCTTGCGTATTTGAAATCATCCATCTGAATATCTATCTTTGTCCTCTCATCTTCGTTTGGAATCATCCGTTGGAGGCAACTATAAAAACCAATTTTGACTTCTGCATCCGCTCTAAAAGTCGGGCTAAAATGATAATGTGGATTTAAATAATATGTTGTCGCATGCAATGGTCTATGAAGTTGGCTTGCCCATCTCTCATCAATGATGACCCATATTGGCTCATATCTGCATAAGAAGCAATATTGTATATTGTCACAAAATAATAAAATAAAATAACCATTGCATATATTATAAACACTTAAATTCAAAATAACCAACTAACTTTTTTTTGATGTTATCAAAATTGAGTTGAATTTTTTCCTTTGCTTTATCCATCTGCTCATATATAAATCCCATCATAGGACCTTCTGAGTCAACCATTCTAAGCACTTTGATTAGTGGAAATGCTGCTTTCAAACATATGGTCACATGAGACCAAAAACGCTCCGTATTCAAAACAATTTTTTGAATCAATTTTCCCTCCTTAGAACCAACAAATCTATTAGACTTCCATTTGGAGGAAGTAAACATTGTCATCAAACCACCTTTGTTCTCTGAAAGACATCCCAATGTCAAGTAAGCAGTTGCAAATCTGGTCACTGCAGGTCGGATCAATTCTCTCCCCTTTGTAAATTCAAGCAACCAAGCATGAACCAAAGTTCTAGAGTATATGTATGTTGTTATTTTTCTACCCTTTGCTATTGTTGATTTATGCAGCTCAATTTTTTTCAAAATCTTCTAATATCAAGTCAATTCAGTGGGCAACACATGATGTCCAATATAAGTGTTTTCTCTTCTCCATCAACATATGACCGGCCGCCTTATAGTTCGATGCATTATCAGTTACTACTTGCACAACGTTACATATAAATCTTCTTTTCCTATCTGACCATCCATCAGACATAATTGTGCAACCAACTTTTCTCCATTCTGCCTTGTAGTCCTCTAGTAATTGAAGAGTTATGTCGACCTCTTGTTTCAGGTATTTGACTCTTATGTCGTTATAAGAAGGAGGTTTCATTCCGGGGCCATGTTGGCCGATCGCTTCAACCATACTTATGAATTCCGGATTCTTCACACAATTGAAGGGAATTGCACTTGTGTAGAAGAAACGAGCAATATGTTCGCATGCTCTTTCGCGTGCATCTTTTTTGAATATATTTCCAATTGTTGATTGACTGCTCTTTCTTACAAAAGCATTCATTGACTCTTTTCCCTTTGATTTTTTTAGTTGCCCCAACTCAGCTTCATAGTCAACTGTTGCTTCCTCAATATCTCTTTTCTTCTTTATAACATCCTCTCCATGAGCTTGAAGAATGCTCAAAAATTGATTTCTCACTTTTTCGGGTATTTTAGTGCAGTCTTCCACGTTAAATTTTGTCTCTGCTAGATGATGTTTCAACCTATATATTCCACCGGATCTAATGACTAGACAATATTTACACTGTACTTTTTTAGTTGTACTGTCTATTTCGATCCCATGCTCCCACCCAAGATCACTTCTAGAGCTGGATGCTTTTTTTCGGGACTTTTTGCTTATGGGATTTGAACCAAAACGTCCAGAACTCGAGGTGGACTTCTAAATATTAGCAAAAATTAACCAAAAAATAAGGTCATGAACTAATGATAAGAGAAACTTTCACATTCAGATTATTTCTTGACTGAAATCAATCCAGAATTTCTGAACTGATTTCAGTCCAGAAATCATCTAGATTTCTGAATTTCAGTCCAGAAATCATCCAGATATCCAGATTTCTGGACTGATTTTTGGATCAAAAATCTGGATGATTTCTGATCCAGAAATCAGCACAGAAATCTGGATGATTTCTAGTCCAGAAATCATGCAATTTCTTGACCAGAAGTCATCCAGTTTTCTGGATGATTTCTGGATCAGAAATCATCCACAAAAATCAATCATCCACATTAAACCCTAAAATCATCCACAGAAATCATCCACATTAAACCCTAAAATCATCCACAGAAATCATCCACATTAAACCCTAAAACCATCCACTGAAATCATCCACATTAAACCCTAAAACCATCCACTGAAATCATCCACATTGAAGAAGAAGAGGAAGAAGTGTGGGACGGGAGCCGGGAGGAAAAGCCGTCGGGGTCGGACTCGGGAGAGGAAATGGCCAGGAGGAAATAAGGTTTACGAAGCTGTGCGGGACGGGAGCCGGGAGGAAATAGGCCGCGAAGAAGAAGAAGACCTTGTTATGCAGTGCAGCTGTGCGGGACGGGAGCCGGGAGGAAAAGCCGTCGGGGTCGGACTCGCGAGAGGAAATGGCTGGGAGGAAATAGGGTTTACGAAGCAGTGCAGCTGAAGAAGAAGAAGACCTTGTTATGCAGTGCAGCTGTGCGGGACGGGAGCCGGGAGGAAAAGCCGTCGGGGTCGGACTCGGGAGAGGAAATGGCTGGGAGGAAATAGGGTTTACAAAGCTGTGCGGGGCGGGAGCCGGGAGGAAATAGGCCGCGAAGAAGAAGAAGAAGACCTTGCTATGCGGGACGGGAGCCGGGAGGAAAAGCCGTCGGGGTCGGACTCGGGAGAGGAAATGGCCGGGAGGAAATAGGGTTTACAAAGTAGTGCAGCTGTGCGGGACGGGAGCCGGGAGGAAATAGGCCGCGACTTTTAACTACACGGATACGAATCGTGGAATCGTTTAGTAATCACGATCCTAGCGATTCCACGATCCGGATTGCGATCCATCGTGGACGCGGCCGGATTGCGATCCAGATTAAGATCCGGATCGAAATGTAGAATCTTGATCGTAGGATCGTGCGATCCTACGATCCAGATCGCGATCCTGACAACTTGAATAACATTTGCTTCCCCAACCTTCTCCACAACTTCATCTAACATTTCAAAAACTTTATTCGTAGTTTTGGAAATTTCTAAAGTATCAATCGATGATAAGAACACTGCGTCTTTGAGACTATTCACCAGGAAGTTGCATATAGTTCTTCGTTTCATATCCGTGTAGTTGGGATTATTGTAGGAGAGTTGTGATCGGCCAAGTCTGGATGGAGGGCATTGCCCGGGGTGGTGGTGGTGGCCGGAGGTGGTTTCCGTTGATCGCCGAAAAACTGAAAATCGTGGGAAATTTAAGTTGTGGTGATGGTGGAGGACAACGTCCATACTGATGCCTACATACCGATGGCGTGAGACTGAGAATGGTGTGTATAGACCCGTCTTTTGTGGCGTCCCTTTGCCAGTTTAACAAATGTAGCAATGTCAGACGACTCGAACATCTTTCTTGAGGGTAGGGCAATAAAACGGTCTTCTACTAGTGTGATGGTCTTATTTCTCCGAAAGTACCTAGCAGCGCCACCCGCATGCCACAAAACAAATAAACATCGGTGATCGGGAAGTCAGAGATGAACTAGTGTGGGCCCTGAGATAATGCAAATTATATAGTCGTAAAATTGTCATGGGTAGTCTTGATCAGGCACTCAAACCCTATGGTTTGAGTGGTAAGGGTGTGGAGTAAACTCACCTTACGGTTGCATTAACAGTTTGGTTTTCACCAGCTTGATGTTTGAGAACATAATGAAAATCTTGTAAGTACTCACCAACCTAGCATGATGCTGACTCAATTTCTTCTGGGAGTCCAAACAGTATAAGATCTGGTGATCCAAATAAAACACGAATTCTTGAGGGAGTGGCAGTGGCTCCAATATTTGTGCAGACTAAATAATATCGTAAAACTCTCGATTGTAGTTGAAATACCTCTGTTGGGAGTCATTTAGTTTCTCACTGTAGTATGCGACTGGATGACCTTCCGAACTGAGTACTCCTATACCTTTGGCGGCTACCTCGAATGTTTGACTAAATTTAGGTAATCAGTGAACTGGGGTTGAGGTCAATTTAACTTTAATGTCCTCAAATGCTTGGGAGGCGGAGGGTGTCCACTGAGAATCTCTCTAACGAAGGCAACTCATGTAGGGAGCGCTGGAAAAAACCTTATGATTTGATATAACTAATTATTTATGTGATTTAATAAATTGCCTAAGTATGTATAGAAATGTAATAAGTCTATTTGTATTAAGTGTAATCAGGTCCGGATTGTCAAAGACACAGAATGCACCCAAGAAGCTAAATTGATTAAGTTAAAGCTTTTGTGCGTTGAGAGATATTCAACCAACGTCGACTAAGAATAAGTTTGTACGTCAAGAAGTAATCAACGTACGTTGAGAAGTTAACTTCATACGTCAAAAAGTAATCAACACACGTCAAAAGCATTGATCCATTCCTTACGTTGAGTTCTTCCTAAAGGAAAGTTTGCTCAGAATACAACTATTTAGCTTACGTCGAATTCACTCCACTCAACATTTCGACGTACATCGACAAGTATTTGATGTATAAGTAACAAAATGTCAAAATATCTCGAGACTTCTGTTATTAATTCCCCAGCAGATTATGATCTTGATTGAGATTCAATTAGAGATGTTGATAGTCTATTTCAAGTAGGTGATTATGTTGATTGACACAAATCAGGAAAGACTTCTAATTGCAGCAGTCCTATATATACGAAGAATTCAAAAAGGAAGAGAGCTTCTCTTTCCTTAAGCTGGATTCAAATTTATCTTCTTCAGAATTCCAAGCACTCTAGCCGACAAGATCTCTTCTCATTGATCTTATACTTCCCTTCTCTCAAGGGGTTCTTCCTTTTCTTCTTCAGGATTTCTCTTAGATTGGATTCATATTATTCTTATTGAATCCATAATTCTTTCACAAGGGGGTTTGTGTGCTGCTGTTATAATCAAGAATCCACACAATATTTAATGATAAAAAATTCTTCAGAGCTTTGTTGAAGAACAATCACATTATGGAAAAGCTTTTACAACAATCATCCAAAAAAGAGTTTTGAGAATCTATCGTACAAGGATTCAGATTTGGTTCTAAGAGCCTCCTTATAAAAAACTCAGTTGGTCCTTAGAATCCCCTTATCAAAGGATTCAGGTTGTTTTTTTTTTGAATCTTCTTATGAAAAGATTCAGTGTATTGGTTTTATGAATCTCATTATCAAAAGATTTAGAATATTGTTTCTAAGAGTCTACTTATCAAAAGATTTAATGCCGTTCAGTGGAAATCCTACTAAGGAGTTGAACAGAGGATGTACCCAAATATTTAGAAGAACCTTTATAAAATTTCGTGTCTTCTGGTTGCATTGCTCTTTATAATTTTCTTTTATTATTATTGTGTTTTAGTTTCTTTTGCTATGCATAAATAGTTAACTATGACATGTACTGTGAATGATTGTGGTGAAAAATATTTAAAACTCTATTCACCCCTCTAGAGTAATTCTCAATACCTTACCCTCACTTTCAATTAGTATCAGTGGATGGTTGATTATAAAAAAGTTAACACCTTGATCTAAGAGATTAGAATTACTTGTGAGATTAATAACATAATCGTGAGTTCTACACATCTCAGAGAATAAGCAACTACGCGACCTACTATGTATAATCTAGATAACTTTTATTTATGAAAATCTATAATTAAATTATACATGAATTCTATTGATGAAAACGTCATTGATTCTGTGATTGGAGGTCCTATTAATCCTACCGCGCATATGATAAATGGAATATTGTCCCTAAGCCTAAGGCCGACTGGAATGAAACTGAGAAGAAGCAAGATCTCGTGATGGCAAGACTGTGAATATCCAATTGTTTACAATGATTGATGATATCTTTCACAAAGTTGCTGACTGCCAATCAGTAAATGAAATCTGAGAGTCTTTGACCAGAATTTTTGAAGGAAGTTCTCATGAAAAGAAGGATAATAGATCACTCTTGATCTCTCAATATGAGTATTTTAAGAAAATTCAAGAAGAATCTGTGGCTAAGATGTACCGGAGATTCAGTCTTATAGTGAGAGAACTTACAAGGCTGAATAAGGATATCTTAATCACTGAGATCAATGATAAGCTTTTAATGTGCTCCCTATGCTCATGAGATTCTAGAATTTGGGCAATCAGAGAAGCAGAATGCAAAAGGAGATCTCCATAGTTGCTCTCCTTGGAAAACTCAAATCATATGAGAAGTTGTTAAGGACAATGGCTGAAAATGAGGCAAAAGAGAATACTCCATCCTCCTCAAAGGAAAAATTTATTGCGTTCAAGGTCTCTGATGAAGAAGGATCAACTATTGATGATGAGCTGATAAGTCTAATGGTTAGGAGAATCAGGAAATGGATCAAGAGAGAAGATCGTAAAAGAAAAGCTGAAAGCCACACTAAGCTAAAATATGGCACAACTCCTTCAAAAGAGATTATTTGCTTTTCTTGTAAGAAACTTTGACATATTACTCCCGAGTTCCCAGAAGGGAACAAAGATAGAGTTCAGAAGAAAAGCAAGGATCATAGAAGAAAATATGATCTAAGGAGGAGTCAAAAGAAGAAGGCCAAAGACTTCACAATGGGTCTTGGAGTGACTGTGACAGCAGCTCTGGCTTTTATGATGATAATTGCAAAGTCAAAGAAAAATGCCTTATGACATTAAATTTTGCTTATCAGGAAAATGATGTAACTTGCTTTAATAATTTTGATTTCACTTTTGATGAATTCAAAACTACATTCAAGGAATTCTACCAAGATCAACTTAAGAGTTAAGATAGAAAAAAATTAAAATCTTTAGAGAAGAAATTTCATCTCTCAAGAAAAAGTTAATTGAAAAAAAAACTTAGTAGTTATTGAACCCAGAAATCACGACTCAAAGAGGAGTTTAGATCGATGGGACAACTTGCACCTATTTCTCCCAATAGAGGGCACTCGACCAGCGACTTAGAACAAAAAGACAGACCCTTGAGCTGTAGCGAGGAGGTCCCACCACACACCCGGAAGATTAAAGAGAGCTTCCTCTCTTTAGCCAATGCTGAGCTAGGCACCTTGGAGGGCACTGAGGAGCACCAAACTATTCAAACGGAAATCATGACAAATAGTATGGTAGTTCCAACCAACCAGGATCAACCAGAGGAGAGAGAAGCCAAAAAGTCCTCTCCAAAGGTGCCTTTGGGGGTTTATTTTTTGTTTTCTGAAGCTGGTCTGCAAATAGCGGAATTCCATCTCTTGTATTTACTATACACATCCCAAATTGGTTTGGCAACAATGAAACTTCGCTGGTTAGAGGGGTTATTAGCATGCCATAATGGGACAACTAGGCGAGCCGACTGGTGTTATTCCATCTCGATTGGGGTGGCGAGTGCCCAGTGAAGCTGAGACTCGTCTCCCCCTGGACCTGGGGCGAGTGCGGGCCGGACCGCCCGACTCGCCCTACTCGCTCGACTCGCCCCTAGCCACTCGCCCATTTGACTCGCCTGGACCCAACTTGTCCTTCAGATCTCGACCTGTTCTAAAAAACCCACTCGACAAATACGTGGTTTGTCGTGTCAGTCGTTAGTCATTTGCATCTGTTGCATAATTTGCATGGTCATTCATTGCCTGACTCTCCTATGTTGCATGATTTGAGTCCATCATATGATCCTCATACTTCGCATGAGTCAGCAGAGTCTTTCATACAATATGTGCATGCACTCTATGAGTTGGTCCGAAAAAAAATTGCAGCTAGTAATGATTATTATAAAGATCAAGCAGACCAGCGCAGACAGAAACAAATCTTTGAGACGGGAGAACAAATATTCATTCACACTCGATCTGAGAGGGTCCCACAAGGACCAACAAAGAAATTAAGCGCACATAGAATGATCCCCTATACATTTGTATGACGGATTGGTACGAACGAATATGCGATAGACATCCCTCATGGTATGAGCATCAACCGAGTATTCAACATAATTGATTTGACTCCTTACTACGAGGAGCACGTGTATGTGAACCCCTTTTCCACACCTCTACCAGAGCCTTCTTTTCTCTTAGCCCCTCTTCCTGAGCCTTCACCTTCTATTTCCTCCACCTGTCCCTCTTTGTTTCCACCCGCGGAGTCGCGCCATACAGATCGCATTGCACCATCGGCGGTTCCACTGACACTGCAGCCACACAGAGATATATTATGGTCAGACGGAGATACATTATTGTCGGACGAAGATGCATCACATCCAGAGCGACCAAGTTCTACAGACGGTGTTCTTCTGATCATCGGCCACAACTACTACACCACGGGCGAGCGAGATATTGTGCGCAATCTTGTCCGTTGGAGCGGCAGACCACTACACAGTGCCACTTGGATATCTTCAGAAGAGCTCGAGAGACTCGCCCCGTGGCTATACAACGAGGATGACCACCTGCACTCACCGAAGATGAGTGCTTTTAAGCCGGGGGGAGTTGACGACGTGGCACGACCGACACACGTGTATTTCCACTGGAGGCGGTGATCCGCTGCCCCGACGGACGATCCGAGACCGTGGTTGCGTCCGGATGGTCGATCCGAATCGACTTTATATTTTACTTGTTTATTTTTTTGGAGTTGTATTTAATGCCCGATCGGCCAAAACAGTGTAAGCCGTTCGATTTTGGTGTTTATGTGGGTTATATGGTCATGCAACGATTTTATTTTATGGTTTTATATATATGGGCAGCGGTTCACGGAAGGGGGATCGAAGGTAGTTTGCATTTCACGCAAACCGTCGGTCGCACTTCAGGAGCGATTCCTGGAGTCTCCTTGCTTGGTACGATGCCGAGTCATCCCGTCCTCCTACTCCACCGCCGGTCAGCCGTCGTGAGTCCCTCTCCCCCTTCCCGCCTCCCTCTTTCCTGCACCTACACAAGCCCGTCGGCCTTGTTCCCGTTCAAATCCCGCAACCTGCTGAGACCCGACGTTGGGAAGCCCCCTCTTCGCCATTCATCCTTCACCGTAAGGCCTCCTCTCCCCAATTCGAGCCCTCCCCTAACCCCACGACACTCCTCGCTACAGTCTTCCCCTCCCTATCCCGTATCTCACTCCCACCCCTTCCCTTGCCTCCAGTCTCCATCCACGCCAAACCACCACCATTCCCCTCCTAATTGACCTCTATCCAACCTCAAAACGCCACCATTGTGGACCTCCTTCTCTTCACTCCGGTTCCCCGTTTCCTCTACCACATTCATTCCCCAAACCCCTCTATTGTGGAACCACTTCAAATCCGTCGGCTCCAACATTGCAACAACCTTAGATGTCCTCCAACCACCGTTAATGCCGCCGCCTACACGTGTAAATTGTGGTAAACGTCTTCTCTTTTATAGTTGTTTATTTTTTGGTAACTCATATTATGGTTGACATCTATCTTATTGTGTTAATAGTTCATTTGACGTATAATTTGCGGGATCTATTCTGTGTGTGCTTAATTAATTGCGCCTCGCTTAGTTTGGACCAATACTTGTTTTATTATGCCAAAGTTTGACAAAGTTCGTGCACCTGCTATTTTTTTATAATAATTAATTACTTGTTGTAATTTTTTAGTGGACCACTCTTGCACTAGCATTACACATCATTGCATATAGGTGTGTATCTAAAGTGTCCACCCCGAGTTAATCGACCAATCACTGCATCGAGAAGGTACATGAATGATTGCTCTTATGACCTTAGAAGATTCTAATGCAGAACTTCCTCAAGAGGAAGAAGATGTAACCTTGTTTGATAATGTTGATTTCAATTCAGATGAGTTAAAATTATTCTTCAAGGAAATGTACTTGAACAAGAGAAGACTGAGAAAAAGGTTGAATCTCTAAAGAAAGTGATTGCTGCTCTATATAAAAAAATGTCCAAAGAAGAAAATTAAGAATTAAGATGTGAAATAATCACTCTGAACCTTATTTTGGAAATTAAGTACCCAAAATGAACTGGGTTCCTCTCAACTATTGATTGTTTTGTTGATGAAAGCCAAGTCTATCATAAACCAGCTGTGGTATTTGGATAGTGTATACTCCAGACACATGACTAGAGACATTAACTTGCCTGGAGAATTTAAAGAAAAACTAGACTCTAAGGTGATCTTTCATGACTCCAGTAGTGGTCAAACCAAAGGATATGAGAAGATCAGAGTAGGAGATATCACATTCAGAAATATAGCCTTAGTAGAAGGGCTCAAACAAAATTTGATCAACATCAGTCAACTATGTGTTAGAAGATACAAAATTATCTTCACTCAATGTGAATGCAAGATTATGTGCAATGAATCAGGTATTATAATTCTTAGGGGCAATTTGAGAGGTAACATTTACTTAGTCAAATTTTCTTCGGGTAATCCTGAAATATGTTTGTTTAATATGAATTCCGGTAATAGTGAATTGTGACATGAGATTAGGTCACTGAAATCTTAAGACCATCTGTAAGCTTTCTAAGGATAACCTTGTGAGTGGTTTTCCCCTAGGTAAATACACCAAAGAGAGACCTTGTAGAGCATGCCAACTTGGGAATCAAACAAAAACTTCGTTTAAGAGTGTTTAAAAAGATGATTCCCCAAGAATCTTATACTTGCTCAACATGGACTTGTTTGGCCTTATAACTGTTCCCAATTTAGGAATCAAGTCTTACACTCTTGTAATTGTGAATAATTTTTTTAGATTCTCTTGGGTGTTCTTCATGAGAAACAAATCTGACATTTTCAAAATTCTCTCAAGATACTTAAAACAGATCCAAAATGAAGTGAATACTTCAGTAATTAAGATTAGAAGTGATCATGACACTGAGTTTGAGTTTCATAGATGTATGAGGTCTGTGAGAATGAAAGGATTAGACATAGCTTCTCTGCTTACTGAACTCCTCAACAAAATGGTGTAGCTGAAATGAAGAATATAACCCTAATAGAAGCAAGTAGAACATTGCTTGTTGAGGCTAACTTGCCTATGCAATTTTGGGTTGAGGCTGTCAACATAGCTAATTATGTTTTCAATAAAAGTATCATTCATAACGACAAGAATAAGAATCCTTATGAGTTGCTAAAAGACAAGGCTCCAAACATTTCGCACTTCAAAATCTTTGAAAGCATTTTTTATATTCTTAACAATAAACATATTTAGAAAAGTTTGGTAAAAAAACTGATGGTATATTCTTGCTTTACTCTTCATCAAGCAAAGCATATAAATGCTATAATAAAAGGACTTCAAGGATAGAAAAATCCATGCATGTTATATTTGATGAGACTAATATGTTAAATGTAGGGGAAAACCTGTCTTCTAGTACTTTGCAGGAAGAAAATCTGTCCACCATATTCAAAGAATTGGATGTAAATAAAGAATCTCCCAAAACTTTAATTCTTCATGCTGGTGCTGAATTACAGAAGGATAATGACCAACACAGGGATGGAGATAGTGATGAAGAATTAGTTCAAGCAATGGACTGTCCAATCCAACAAACTCAGATTGCTGCTGTTGAAGAAAATCTGCCAGAATTTTAGGAAATTCAGCAAGAAGAAATGCAATTTGCCGCACCTTTGTGACAGAGATGATGACATTGATTAATCATCCTTCTGGAAAAAGATTTACAGATCAGTTATTCTCAAAATGGCAAGATACATACCAAAAGTCTTGGCCCCTGCAGCTTGTACATCCATGGGAAGAAAGTTCTCCTCACTCTCCAATCACAACCATCCCATCCACCTCCATTTCCGTCATTCCAACTACATTAACCATTCCCTCCTCTCCACAATCAACTCCACAATTCAGTGCATTAGAAACCATCACTCTACCTCCTTCCAACATTCCAGAAGAAGTATCAATTCGTCCTTCATCTTCCTTTCACATTCATGACATTTCATCTCCATCATTTCCACGACATCTTTTCTAGACATTCATGTTTCTTCCCCCATCTATATACCACATGTTGATGACTCCATCCAAATATCTACTACAGTTCCTACCTATCCTATCATTAGAACAACACCTCCACTCACACTTCCTATACCTACATTGCCATCCTCAACATCAATCCCTCTCCCCAGAGTTTTTCAATCCATTTCCTCCTCCATATCTCTACTCCTATCAATATTCAATCTATCATCTACCATGAGATTGAGTATGTTTTTTCAGAATTCTCCTCTCAGTTCTCCACCATCATCTCAAACCTTTCCACCCAAATAGATAGTATCCAAAATCAACTCTCTGTGCTCACTTCTTCTTTTTCCTCCCTCAAGCATGCTTTGGGTGACCCCCCTGTCACTCTCTGTCTTGACATCCCTTTTATAAGATGTCAAGAAGGGGGAGAACGTTCATGATAGGAGTGCTTTCCCAGAAACAGCTTCTCCATCTTCTCCATTCTCTTCCTCTTCAAATCCAAGTACTCCTATTGGAGATACATTTGCATATGAGCCCATAGACAGATATTGGGCATGATATTTATTAGCCTGTTCAGGGTGATGTTGTTCCCGATGAGGTTGCCCCAAAGTAGGTGGCTCCTGAGGTTGTTCCAGAGAAGGTTACTTCTGATGAGGTTGCCCCAGAGCAGGAGGCTCCAGAGGTTGCCCCAGAGCAGGAGGCTCCAGAGGTTGCCCCAGAGAATGTCCTTTCTGATGTCCCTATTTCTGAATCTGTTGAAAATATTATTATGATTGATACTCAAATTGAGCAAGCTATTCCTGTTAATACTATTTCTGAAGAAGATATGACCTTGGCCATTGAAGTTATTGACCAAATGATTGAAAGCATAGCTGAGGCCAACAACACTGGAATTTCTTAAAGTGCTGATATGGACAAAACATCAGGAAATACTCTTAACCCAGAAGATTTTTCTGAGTTTGATATGGACAAAATAGTAGGAAATACTCTTGACCCAGAAGAGTTGGCCATTGATAATGGGGTTGCTGCTCATAGTGCTCCTGTGGTTCCTGTTACAAATGATTAGATTTCTGTGAAGGAGATTGATGTTCCTAAGGAACCCCCATTGCCTCCCTCTGATACTCAAGTACCTTCCTTATCTCCTCTACTCCTAAACCAAGGAAGAAAAGGGTAAAGAAATCTGTAATTCTTTGTCCCTTTTGAGTTTGGTCCTCTCATAAGGTCCAACATGAGCAGGTTATATGGATACTCAAAAGGGCTTTTGAGAATGTGCCTGTAGAAATTTTAGTGCAATGCTACTACAATTTTGCAGTCTATGTGATGACCATGCTACTTCTCAGGGTGAAATCTCTTCTAATCTTATGACCTTCTTAGTCCTATGGAGAGCCCTACAACAAATGTTGAAGTAGACATTATCAAACCTTGGACTGAGTCTCCTCTACCTGAAAATATCTCAAAATATCTGTCCTCTGTAGAATTTACTTATGAACAATGTAGAAGGCAGAAGAGGAATATCTAAGCTGAAGAAGTGCTGCTGGGCTCCAATTTCCAAATATAAGATGATAAATGAAGAACTAGATGCTATCAAAATTCCAAAAGGAATGTTTGATTTGGAGGAATACACTTCTCTCTATCCTGCAGCTCAAGTTTCAGAAGTCTCCAAGAGACCCTACAATCTTGGGCTAGGTTATGCCACTAAAATGGTACATGTACCTTATGTGAAGCCTGCTCCTAATATTCCAGGACAAACTCCTCCACCCATGATCTTCATAAAATATTTTGATTCTGATGAATCCAGTATGATGCTTAGTTGTCAAGGCGCGGGCCTGAGGCGCCGGGCGCAGCCCGTCACGCCTCAGCACGGATGAGGCGGGCGATGTGCCCCAGGCGCGCCCAGGCGCAGCCCGTCGCGCCTCAGGCGCGTCCAGGCGCGCGCCTTACAGGCTCCTAGGCGGCGCGCCCGGGCCTTTCAAGGTATTTTTTTTTGATATGGGCAAAAACATTATCTTAGACGCACTCGAGGCACCCATAGGCACACTTGGGCGCCCAATTTGCTGAAATTGAGCGAATTGAGCGTCCAATTCGCTGAAATTGAGCGAATTGTGCGCCCAATTCGCTGAAGTTGAGGGAATTGGGTGCAATTTCAGCGAATTGGGCGCTTGATTCGCACAATTTCAGCGAATTGGGCGCCCGATTCGCACAATTTCAGCGAATTGGGCGCCCGATTCGCTCAAATTCAGCGAATTGGGCGCACATTTCGCACAATTTCCTTTTCCCCCATTTTTGCTTCTCAAGCGCCCATTCAGCGAATTGAGCCCGCGCCTTGCTCTTAGGCTCCAGGGGCCCTTTGCGCCTCGGTGCGCCTTGCGCCTTTGATAACTTAGGTATGATGCCTCCTCCAACTGCAGTACCTGAATACCTAAAGCCTATTCCTCCAGGATAAGAACTTCAAGCAATAAATGAGCCTGTAACTTTGGTGATCCAAAAGTGATATACAATGAAGAGAGTTTCTCTTTATTGTGAAGTTAAAATCAAGAAGATCATAAAAGTTAGGAAAGATATTGAGGAGCATCTCACTCAGGCCAAAGATGGGCACTTTGATTATGTTAAGAACACACAAGACATGCTCATCTCTCTCCGACAACTATTTCAGAAGAATTATAAGTGAACTCTCTGTGTGGTATTACTTTTCGAAAACTGCTAAAATCTCTGATGTCTTAGTCTTACATGCTTTTCGATTCTATTTAATACATGTGAATGAATTACTGGATTATGTATGATTATCACTTTCTATATTGCCATATGTTGCTTTATTCTTTGCCAAAAATCACTTAGTTTTCTTGTGATATCTGGTCTATCAAATAAGAGGAGATTGTTGGGAAAAATATCTGATTTGCTAAAACAGATTAGGGTTAAAGTGATTTTAGGATAAGCCTAAAAATGTATAGAAAAACTATTTTAATTTTGATGGTTAGATCCCTTGATGTTTAGGAAGTCATCAACAAAATTTTCTAAGGAAAAAGATTTTTCAGATTAGTGTCGAATAGTATTCAACGCAACGTTGAGAGTAATCAACGCATCATCAATATCTAATCAGAGCAACTCAAAGTTCTCTTCCTTCAACAACTCAGAGTTTCTCAGATTTCTTATTAACTTAGAGATGCGTCGACTTATGAAGACCAAGTTGCGTCGACTTCTCAAAGTATATACACTCTTATTTCTTCTCCACTTCTCAGAGGTGTGTCGAGTTGTATTCGATTCTACGCCGAATATTCTCCACTGTTGAGGCAGATCTTTTCCAAAATATTCTCAGCCCAATCAGGAAAATTATCTCCTAACTGTTATAACTTGTTTCAAGAAAGTATCGATGACCCTTGAAACTTGATTTGAAAAATAATAAATGATTTTTATTTGCCAGCATTAAATATTCAAAAGAAGATAATTGAAAAGAATTTGAATTTCTTTCAGTCCAATATTTGCCAAAGAATTATAAAAGAGAACTCTCTATTTTATCAACATATATAGAGAAGATACAGACACATATATACAATAGATAAAGAAACTCCTGAGAATTATTCTGCCAACCTCTCTCTTCTCCTTTTTTTTCTCTCTGAATATTCTTCAATTCTGAAGAACTTCTATAACTTTAAGCAAGAAATCTTGTACACTCTCAGAAGATAATCACACTCACAGATCCTCTTTTCTCTTAAGTATCAAGTCTCATTCTTTTCTACAAGGAAGTTGCTACTCATCGTTTGCCAGAATCCATACAATGCTTACAAAGTATATATCAGGAGAAAACCATGTGGAAACTTCATTCCAATCAGCTTTTAAGGAGTCATGAGAATTCCTCCTTAAGGATTCAGTTATGCTTCTAAGACTATCAGTGGTTGAGAGACCTTATTAAAATCTCAAGTTGTGGTTACTGGACACCTTATCAAAAGTCCTTGGTTCTGAGAGTTTTCTTATCTGAAGACACAACACTGAGATGGTGGAATCCTGCTATTGCAGAAGAGTAGATGGACTTAATTTTTGGGGAACTTTTGTAAAACTTTGTGTCTTCTGTGTTGCTATTCTCTATGTTTTTCTTTGTGTGCTTTTATTTTCTTGTGATTGCTATGTTCATTAATTCTATAATTGTGATATAATCTGGGTGCTATGTGTAACATCCGTCGTTTGACTCAAGAATATAATTTAATTTTCAAGGTTTGATCGCGAGTGGAGTTGATCGGATGTTTATCTTGCCGAGGTACGATTTTAGTAGGGTTTGGTATTATTCGCGGCATGTATATGGTTGTACGAGGGCATAATATATAAATGCCTTTTAGAATTTAGGGAGCTGTCGATTTAAAATTCCTAATAAATGCCTAAGTTATTATATTCTTTATTTTTTTGGGGGGGGGGGGGGTTGTTACACCGGTTAGGGTGTTCCTGCGGTTACCAAAACCGCATCTTACGTGCGGAATATTTATGCCGCAAAATCCCCCTATCGATTAGAAATATCCGCTGCCCCTTTTAGAAAATCCCGCTCGGTTTTCTCCCTCCCGCAGTCGACGAACCGGCGTACCGCTGTCTCCCTTTCACCCTCTCCTGGTAGCGCTTCGAGAGGACGCCACCACCTCCTTTCCTCTTTGTCACGACCCGTCTCGACAAAAGTCAGAGCGTGCTTCGGGCAGGCCGTGATGCCACAAGCATGAGCGGAAAGGAAACCATGTCTGCTAAGGTGGATGCAAAAATGCTGAAAATAGTTTTAAAATAATTATTTTTAGGTAAAAACGGTTTGATTTTATGTTATGCAGAAGCTTTTAGAGTTTTAAAACAGTGTGGAGTTTAAATGCACATGTATTTTGTAAAAATTATGTTTTTCAGGCCACTATTATAGTTTTCATGCAATTATGATTCAACAGAGGGTGCACATACATTAATTTCAAATTCTAGTACATAAATATTTAAATACCCTAGCAGTTGTCCATGATACCAGAGAAAATGTCTGATTGCAATTATTACATAAAAGAAATATTTGAGAGTAAAAGAAATGTAAACATAGAACCTGAAACTTAATGCTGATCGGGCTCGATGACCTGGCAGCGCTGCACGAATGCTAAGACAATTCCAAAACAAGAAGGAAAAGCCTCAGAACATTGAAATAAATATGGTAAACATAGTAAAGTATAGAACAATGACAGAAGAAGAAAAGTATGAGTGTACCAGTTTCTCCTGAAGCAAAACTATTTGAGACAAGCAAATAAAATAGCTAAACAGAACAAGTTAATTTATCAGACTACTCCGGAGTGTAACATATAGACAAATCAAGAAATGTCATTAGTTGTAATCAGTGAAATGTGGAAGTGTTTTATTTGATGCACGAGATTCTAATGTAAGTCTAAATGCATGTCTTATCAAAATGGTTATGCTTGCTGTGACCATTTGCTTGTTTCTATTGTCAGTCAAGCGGAAACTTGAGTCAAAGCGTTACATTAATTTAACACTACCTCACATTGATTGCTTATGACATTAATGACTTTAAAGATTCATAATTTAAGAGATTCCTAACATATCAAGAGCTGATACAAATTTAGCGATTCAGTTGTACAAGATTAGAGTTCATAAATGCGTCAAGAGAGGAATTGAGCTATGGAGCTACATTCGCTCAAGTCTTAGAACAGACCTAAGAAATAGAATTCGATGACACAAGATTCGATGACACCAACAAAACTAGATATGGAGCAATATATTTTGCGGGATTCAAGTATTTGCGAGTGGTATGACTATTACTATACATCATTCTTCTCGGATACCAAAATACTTAATTAGATTAATCCATCTCAATACACGATCGTCTTTCAAGTAAATGTGTATTCGATACGAATATTTATATAAAATCACAGATCATCAATTGGTTTACTATCTAGAATCATCATTAATTACAATTAAGACACTTATTACACATGTCCAACAATCTATCATTCTTCCAGTTTTATCTAAATTGAACAAATCCTTCATCTAAGCGAATATCCAAATAAAAATCATCCGCGATCATAATTTCATGTAAATCCAACACATCAAACCCTAAATTATGAACTTCTCAGATTGGGCATTCAAGATTTAAATTCATTTGACAAACCAGACATTTTAGGGTGAAATCATAGAATCGTACGCGTAGACAACACAATCAGAATGCAAATCCAATTAACAGATCAATACATACAGAAAATGCATTTAAGAATAAAAAAACAAAGGCATTTTTTAAAATTCGATGCTTCCAAGAGAGAGAGATCTCTACTTGCCTTGAAGAAGCTGAAATTGGCGGCGGCGGCTAAGCGGCGCTAGCAAAATTGACACTACTCAAGCGAACCTGTTTAAGAAAAACGAAATCGATACAACAATTTATCACTACGCTAACAGACAATTATTCGCTACAAAAATTGAATCAAAGGCGGTTAAGAGATTTACCTTCCTCATGAGTAAGGGGAGAAGAGATTCCATACGGAGACGGAGACTTGATGACGCTTGGACTAGGGGAAACCCTAATTTGGTGAGGACTTAGAGGAATTCCATCACTTGAGTCGAGGAGCTGCGCTGAAAATCAGAAATGCGACGAGATTATACGATTACGAAGGGGGGGGGGGGGCAAAAATCTTGGATGCGCGAACGGGAGGAAGGGTTTGCGGGAAATAGAAATACGGGAGGGGTTGGCTCGGGTTTAGGTTAAGTTGGAAGGGAAATTAGGTTTTTTTTATAAATTATAATAATTATTATTATCATAGTTATAAAAACCGGGTTGTTACACTCTTTGCCATCACTCCAGTCGGCACTATAGGAGTTTTCCCCGTCCAGACCATGTGCGACGAGCAGCCGGGTGGGTGTCCGATTTGTACCTTTTGATTTGTGTAGTTTTCCGGTAGCATTCCAAAGTTTTTCTTCCTATTGTTATCGTTGTTTTTCCGCCATCCCAACCCAATTTCAGAATGCTAAACTCGAGTTCCACATTCTCCATTCTCAGATTTTAGGGTTTGAGGTTATTTCCTTGTCTTCCTCAACAATCCTAGTTTAGGTCGGAGTTGTTAATAGAGATCGAGTTTCTTCTAGCACATTTCTTTAGGTAACATCAACTCTTCCCATTAGAAATTTCAGATTTCACATGTTTCCTGGATGACAAAGAAATTTTTGGTGAAATCCTAGTTTTGAGAAATTGTTTTGATTAGTGTGTACATAATTTTAGAACTTACGTGTATCGCAGGTACGGATTTAGGGTGAACATATTACCAGGGCCTCATACTAGACTTTACTTGAGGGAAATCATGTCGCCGCGCCGGGTGTACAAGCGCCCAACGCCACGGTAAGAAACTCTAATTCTCTTTGACTAGACATATCAAGTAAACTTCACTATGAATGTTCGTGTAATACCGTATAGAATATTATAGCTGTACTCAAATAAATAGTATAGTTTAGAAAATGGTAGATTAATATTCATAAAGTTGACTAGTACAGGATAATAACCAATTTCCAAATCTCTCAAATAGTTACATCACGGGTTAGTGCATGATACGAAACTTCCACTCGTATATGCATATAGATACAAATATGAAATATTAGGGGCTCGAATACAACTTCTAGCCAACCATATCAATTTGTTGAACAGTCTTTAGTATACAAAAAGAAATGTCACTAGCAGAGTAGTACTAGTTCAAGATGATTATACAACATGTAGAGTTCTCCTCTCGTGCTTGATAGAGGCGCTCTATCTTTCTTATAGGGCGTAGTGTACTTTATGGGCCTCAGAGTTTTGGGAGATGTTTTCACTTTTAGATAATAAGTAGATTCGAGTCTATGTCCACATGACACTAGAACACTCTGCTTAGAGCTTTAAAAAGGAGTACAAGCATGACCCATCTAGAACTCAATAATAGACCGTGCGTTAGAAGATACTTAGATAACTAACGTCAGAACTTGATTAAATATACGAGAGTACATAAACATATAATCAAAAATTTATGTTGCTAGTGATATCTTGGCAGAACATGCATAACATATTAGTATAAGTTTCTCTGTAGTATAAAACTTATTTTAAATAAAAAGCATGCATTCATTTTTTTTTAGAAAATTTTAGTGTCACTAGAGAGAATGATTTTTCTTACTCTCCCGTTGGGCTGACCCATTTTTGGGCATGTTTTTACAGGGGTCTCAGGTGGGAAGTTGCGCTTAGGATGAACATTTATTGTGGAGTCCATCACGTAGTTGGTTTCCTTTCATTTATTTCATTTCAGTACTTTGTTACTTAATTCATAACCTTGATGTAATATTGAAGTTTAAGATTTTCTTGTAGCAGACTTGTTGTAAGAATTTCAGATATGCAATTATTTGTTTCCTATTCTTTTCTAGTTGTTTTGTGAAATCATCAGAATGAGATACACTTTTAACCTTAGTCACATGTTCAACTTCCGCTGTAAGTTTACATTTCAACAATTTTCTTTTATACTTGCTATGTGTTAGTTTTAATACCGTTTCTTGGTTTTTCTTCATATCTCTGACCCGACCGGACGACTGAATTGTTGTTAAACTTGGATGGAGTGCTACAAATTGGTATCAAAGGCAGGTTTAGGATCTCATGACCTAGAAAATTCACAGACACATAGGATTTTGTCCCAATCACTCATTCGACGATAGTGTCATCGAGTTTATTCTAATCTTAGTTGTGTATTCGTTTAAGTTTGTCATTCTTAGTAGATTCTTTATTATATTTTTTCACAGGAATAAATATTTCCTTTCCTCACGTGTTATAGGTACCGCGTACTAGTGAGGCCGGCGAGCCTTCTCGCCAGAATGCTACACCTATGATAGCCATTGATGATAATAGTGCCCCAGCAGCGCCTCCAGCACCAGCAGTTCCAGACCTAGTTGATATGACCGCCATTATTGCTAGAGCGGTGACCTTAGCTATGGTGGAATTCAGAAATGCACTGCCTGCTACAGATCCAACCGCACTTCCTGTGCTAGCTGCAAGGGACTTAGAGATGGAGCGCTATCTGAGGAATCTACGCGACCTTCACCCCTCCAACTTCACTGGAGAAGTGAAGCCAATGGAGACTGATGATTGACTGATTAAGACCCGTGAACTGCTTGAGGTGATGGAGTGCCCAAAGAACAAGATGGTTTCGTTAGCGGGTTTTCTCCTGAAGGGGGAGGCACATCAGTGGTGGACCAGAGAATTGGCGGATGACCCCGCTCGTAAGTGCTTTAGTGTAAGATTTGTCTTTACCTAGTGTTCCTTATCCTTTTAACGTAATGACTTGTGTTTACCTTTTTTGTCAGGTCGTACCACAGACATGTTCACCTGGAATGCCTTCTCGTCGGCACTAGCTAGCTGGTTTGTTCCCCGTCTGAACGCCGCAGTATCCAGGAGAAGTACCTTAAGCTGATCCAGGTGGACAAGACAGTGGGTACTTATGAACGAGAGCTAACCCATCTTTCTCGTTATGCGGGCATGATGCAGGGGGACGAGAACGAGAAGTGCAGCCGTTTTGTCGACGGACTGCATGATTCACTGAGGAAGCCGTTGATGACAATGGTGAATGCAGATTATTAGAGTTTAGTGGACACTGCTAGGAAGTTAGAAGCTGATCAGCAGAAGGTGCAAAAGCGCAACAGTTTCCATTTGAAGCAATCTTAGGATGCACCTCAGCAACAACATAACAATAATAGCTAGGGTAGAAACTGGAATAAGATGCAGAGGTCAGGAGCCCAGAAAGGTGATCAGACTGGGACCAGGATCAAGGATTACCCCCTATGTCCGAAGTGTTATCAACACCATCTAGGAGAGTGTTTGACCACCGCAGGGGTATGTTACAAATGTCAGCAACCGGGACACATAGCCCGTTACTGTCAAGGAACTTCTGGAAATCAGGTAATTTAGTAAAGGTTTGATTAGTATTTATTTACCCTCCCCCTCTTTTGCCTTAGTCTGTTTTATCGTAACCCTCTCTTGTAGTCAAAATTTGAGGTTGGTGGCCCGAGTAAAGTTGAAAAGGAAAAACACTAATGTGTGCTGACACGAGACTAGCTCCGGGACGTGGACCAGTGCAGCCTAGAGCTTATGGTCTTGACCAACAGGAAGCCAAGGAGCAGGATGATGTGGTGACAAGTATGTGTTATAGTATGGCTGTCATATATAAAATTTAATTAAATCCTCCTTACTGACACTGTAAATTTCCATGTTCAATCATTCATGTAGGTATTCTTATGATATATAATGTACCCTTCAAGATTCTCTTTGACACGAGCGCTTCACACTCGTTCATAGCAGAATCTCTAGTGCATAGGCTGGGATTAGTAGTCTGTCCAGAGGTATTACCGTTAGAGGTCATGATGCTCAATGGATCCTTCTTGCAGACCAGAGATAAGTATAGGGCACCAATGCAATTTGGAGAATCAGAGATTGTTGTAGAAGCCTTGCTACTCCCTATCGCGGGTTTTGATTTGATTGTGGGGATGGACTGGTTATCGGCTGTGAATGCTAAGATAGACTGCAAAAATAAGCTGATACAGTTTGAAGGACCCAACCAAATCACTGTTACTTTCCAGGGCATGAAGGGAGTCACTAAGCTAATTATCTCATCCGTTAAAGCGGTTAGATGCATTAACAAAGGTTGCGAAACCTTCTTAGTGTTGATGAATGCAGAAGCCAAGGTCGATTTATCAAAGGTACCTGTGGTCCAGGATTTTCCTGACGTCTTTCCAGAAGAATTACCTGGTGCCCCTCCTACTAGAGATATTGACTTCCAAATCGATCTTTTACCTGGAGTGGCACCACTGACCAAGTCTCCTTATCATATGGCCCCCAGAGAACTCGCAGAGTTGAAGGTCTAGTTGCAAGAGTTGCTCGATTTGTGTTTCATTCGCCCCTGCACTTCTTCGCCTTGGGGTGCACCAGTTTTGTTTGTGAAAAAAATGATGGTAGTCTGAGGTTGTACATTGACTACTGCGAGCTGAACATGTTGACAGTGAAGAGCAAGTATCCTATCCCCAGGATCGACGACCTGTTTTATCAGCTTGAGGGTTCTTGCACGTTTTCTAAGTTAACCTCAGGTCAGGCTATCATCAGTTGAAGATTTGAGAAACAGACATTCAGAAGACGTTGTTCAGGACCATATACGGACATTATGAGTTTGTGATTATGCCGTTTGGGCTGACCAATGCCCCGTACGCTTTTATGGATTTGATGAACAGAGTTTTCCAGGAATTCTTAGACAGTTTTGTTATTGTCTTCATAGATAATATTTTAGTGTATTCCAGAAGTGCAGAAGATCACGTCTCTCACCTTAGGACTGTTTTGGGGGCGCTCAGAAGGAATCAGTTGTATGCAAAATTTTCTAAGTGCAAATTTGGCTGTCAGAGGTTGCATTTTTAGAATATGTTATCAGTCAGAGAGGCCTGTCCGTTGACCCGAAGAAGATAGAAGCAATAAGGGAATGACCGAGACCAAGGGCAGTCACGGAGGTCTGCAGTTTTTTGGGTTTGGCAGGATATTACAGGAGGTTTATAAAAGACTTCTCGAAGATACCCTTACAACTGACTTCGCTTACCAGGAAGGGTAAAACTTTTAGTTGGTTAGTGGAGTGCGAGATGGCGTTTGAGGAGTTGAAGAACAGGCTGATGACCGCCCCGATTTTGAGTTTACCATCAGGGTCAGATGGATTTCAGATATATAGCGACGCCTCGGGTCAAGGTTTGGGCTGTGTACTTATGCAGCATGGTAAGGTTTTAGCCTTTGCCTCCAGACAGTTGAAGGTTTATGAGAAGAACTATCGCGTGCATGACCTTGAGCTAGCAGCGGTCATCCACGCTCTGAAGATTTGGAGGCACTATATTTATGGGGTCCGTTGTGAGATCTTTACGGATCACAAAAGTCTCAAGTACATTTTCGATCAGCAAGAACTCAATATGAGGCAACGCAGATGGTTAGAGTTTTTGTCAGATTATGAGGTGGACATTCAGTACCACCCAGGAAAGACGAACGTGGTGGCTGATGCGCTTAGCCATAGAGGACTGAGTTACTCTCTCCTTACTCAGCAGGAGGAACTTGTGTGAGAGTTGGAGAGGCTAGAGATCAGTGTTGTACCGCATTCAAAGGTCAGATCTGTAATGTTGAGTTGGATGAAAATCACTTGCGACATCAAGGATAGGATCAGAACAGCTTTACCATTTGATCCAAAGATGTCAGTGATTTGGGTTTTGACCAGCAGGTCAGAAGGAGAAGTTCAGTATACTTGAGGATTTACTACTGCACGACGGTAGGGTGTGCATTACAGATATTAGCCACCTTCGAGATGACATACTGTTTGAAGCCCATAATTCTAGATATTCGATACATCCAGGTAGCACAAAGATGTATGCGGATCTGAAGAAGATAATGTTGTGGCCAGGCTTGAAGGTTGACGTTGCTGAGTATGTTGGGAAGTGCGAAACTTGCAAGTTAGTCAAAGTTGAATGCTAGAGACCAAAATACAAGTTGCAACCACTTCCCATCCCAGAGTGGAATTTCGAGGACATTTCGATGGATTTTGTTCACGGCCTTCCCCAATCACAGAGTGAGAATGATTCCTTATCTGTTATAATTGTCCGTCTCTCTAAAGTTGTCCATTTCATACCTAATAGGAGGACAAATCAGGGTCCCAGATTGGCGCAGTTGTATGTTGATGAGATTGTTCGACTTCACGGTGTTCCCAAGACCATTGTATCAGACAGAGATGACAAATTTACTTCTAAGGAGTGGAGACACGTTCAAGAGAGGTTGAGCACTAAGCTATATTTCAGTACCGCCTTCCATCCTCAGACAGATGGAAAGATTGAGCGTACAAATAGAACCTTGGAAGATATGCTTCGGATGTGCATTATGGACTTTGAAGGGAAGTGGGAGAAGTACGTTACTCTCGTCGAGTTCTCCTACAACAATAATTATTAGGAGAGTATTGGTATGTCATCGTTCGAGGCTCTTTATGGTAGGCGTTGTCGGACACCGTTGTGTTGGGCTGAAAGTGAAGAAAGAGCTACCATCAGGGAATCCTGGATTGACAAGACCATAGATCGAATCAAGTTCATTCGAGAATGTATGAAGATAGCTCAGGATCGCCAAGCCAAGTATTATGACTAGAAGCACAAGGCAGTGAAATTTAGGGTTGGTGATTACGTATATCTGAAGGTCAGACCAGTTAGAGGAGTCTCTCGAATTAAGCAGATGAAGAAATTGAGTCCCAGATTCGTTGGTCCTTTCGAGGTACTGGAGCGCATTGGTGAGGTTGCGTATAAGTTGACTTTGCATGAGGAAATGAGTGGTCTACATGATGTATTCCACGTCTCCTATCTGAGGAAAGCAGTTAGAGACCCTAACCAGATAATCAGTACCGAAGAAACACCAATTGAATCAGATCTTAGAATCAATGTTAAACATGTCAGAATAGTGGACTCAAGAATTCAGAAGCTTAGGAGTAGCGAGATCCCGTTTGTAAAAGTCCTTTGGATGAATTGTGGCCGACCAGAATATACTTGTGAAAAAGAGGATGAGCTTCAGAACAATGCTGACTGTGTTTTCCTCTTTGAATCATGTATGTTGTAATTTTCGAGGACAAAATTTTTTTTAGGAGGGGAGATTTTTAACATCCGTCGTTTGACTCGATTCTAGTAGGGTTTGGTATTATTCACGACATGTATATGGTTGTACGAGGGTGTAATATATAAATGTCTTTTAGAATTTAGGGAGATGTCGATTTAAAATTCATAATAAATGCCTAAGTTATTATATTTTTTATTGGGGGGGGGGGTGTTACACCGGTTAGGGTGTTCCTGCGGTTACCGAAACAGCATTTTACATGCGGATTATTTAAGCCGCAAAATCCCCTATCTATTAGAAACCCCTGCTGCCGCTTTCAGAAAATCCCGCTCGGTTTTCTCCCTCCCGCGGTCGACGAACCGGCGTACCACTGTCTCCCTTTCGCCGTCTCCTGGTAGCGCTTCGAGAGGACGCCACCGCCTCCTTTCCTCTTGGCCATCACTCCAGTCGGCACTGTAGGAGTTTTCCCCATCCATACCGTGTGCGACGAGCAGCCGGGTGGGTGTACGATTTGTTCCTTTTGATTTGTGTAGTTTCCCGGCAGCATTCCAAAGTTTTTCTTCCTATTGTTATCGTTGTTTTTCCGCTATCCCAACTCAATTTCAGAATGCTAAACTCGAGTTCCACTTTCTCCATTCTCAGATTTTAGGGCTTGAGGTTATTTCCTTGTCTTCCTCAACGACCCTAGTTGAGGCCGGAGTTGTTAATAGAGATCGAGTTTCTTCCAGCACTTTTCTTTAGGTAACATCTACCCTTCCCATTAAAAATTTCAGATTTCACATGTTTCGTGGATGACAGAGAATTTTTTTGGTGAAATCCTAGTGTTGAGAAATTGTTTTGATTAGTGTGTACATAATTCTAGAACTTACGTGTTCGCAGGTACGGATTTAGGGTGAACATATGACTAGGGCATCATACTATACTTTACTTAAGGGAAATCATGCCGCCACGTCGTGTGTACGAGTGCCGCAAAGCCACGGTAAGAAACTCTAATTATCTTTGGCTAGACATATCAAGTAAACTGCATTATGATTGTTCCTGTAATACCGTATAGAATATTATAGCTGCACTCAAATAAATAGTATAGTTTGGAAAATGGTAGATTAGTATTCATAAAGTTGACTAGTACATGATAATAACCAATTTCCAAATCTCTCAAACAGTTAGATCACGGGTTAGTGCATGATACAAAACTTCCACTCGTATATGCATATAGATACAAATATGAAATATTAGGGGCTCAAATACAACTTCTAGCCAACCATATCAATTTGATGAACGGTCTTTAGTACACAAAAAGAAATGTCAGCAGAGTAGTACTAGTTTAAGATTATTATAAAACACGTAGAGTTCTCCTCTCGTGCTTGATAGAGGCGCACTATCTTTCTCATAGGGCGTAGTGTACCTTATGGGCCTCAGAGTTTGGGGAGATGTTTTCCCTTTTAGACAATTAGTAGATTCGACTCTGTATCCACGTGACACTAGAACACCTGAGTTCGTTAGTTGGACTCGAATCGTTAGATTACAGTTGCGCGTTAGGAACTACTCTGCTTAGAGCTTTAAAAAGGAGTACAAGCATAACCCATCTAGAACTCAAGAATAGACTGTGCGTTAAAAGATACTTAGATAATAAACGTCGGAACTTGATTAAATATATGAGAGTACGTAAACATATAACCAAAAAATTATGTTGCTAGTGATATCTTGACAGAGCATGCATAACATATTAGTATAAGTTTCTCTGTAGTATAAAACTGATTTTAAATAAAAAGCATGCATTCATTTATTTTTAGAAAATTTTAGTGTCACTAGGGAGAATGGTTTTTCTTACTCTCCCGTTGGGCTGACCCATTTTTGGGCATGTTTTTACAGGGGACCCAGGTGGGAAGTTGCACTTAGGATGAACGTTTATTGTGGAGTCCATCACGTAGTTTGTTTCCTTTCAGTTATTTCATTTCAGTACTTTGTTACTTAGTTCATAACCTTGATGTAATATTAAAATTTAAGATTTTCTTGTACCAGACTTGTTGTAAAAATTTCAGATATGCAGTTATTTGTTTCCTATTCTTTTCTAGCGGCTTTGTGAAATCATCAGGATGATGTACACTTTTAACCTTAGTCGCATGTTCAACTTCCGCTGTAAGTTTACGTTTCAGCATTTTTCTTTTATACTTGCTATGTACTAGTTTTAATACCGTTTCTTGGTTTTCTTCATATCGCTGACCCGGCCGGACGGCTGAATTGTTGTTAAACTGGGATGAGGTGTTACACTATGTGAATATGATAAATATTAAAAAATTTAAATACTCTATTCTCCCCCTCTAGAGTACTTATCAAGAGATCTACTTCTCTTTCACAACATCATACACAATGCCTAAATTCGCAACTGTTATCAAATTTCTAGTCCTTTTCATGCTAAGGACTAACACATGTCCCGAGGTCCTAGTGAATGAAAGGAAGTCATGCCTTGAACTAATTAGCGGAGGCAGCTCTTCTTATGTACACAAAACAAAATGGAATGGACAAACATTGTCCTAAAATCGAGACGGACCATTACCCTTGGTATTTGCTTCAGTGATATTTAAACGTTGAATGAGATGGATGGTGTCGATCACAACGAACTCCTCTCCACGAATCCGACCTCTACTCGATGTTCAGAGCTTTGCAGAACCTCCAATGTCAGAATGATCATCATCATCTTCTTCTTCCTTTCTCTCCTCTTTCTCAAACTGAAGAGAGAGAACCATGTAAAATGAGGCTGGAAGCAACTTTTAATAACCTCAAGAAAACGTCCCAGCCGTTGGATCTCAAATCCCCACATCGAACGTCTCGTTTTTGCTATTAAAACAAGTTCACGGCCCCGATCGTGCAGCTTACCCGCGCATAACCGTGCAAGAGTAATTGTCGACAAAGCCGTTGAACTGAAAACAATCGTGCAGTTTGGGTACGCACAATCGTCATGACTAATTCACACGATCAGTACTTTCACACGAATGTGTGGCTTAACACGGGAGAGACCGTGTGGCTTAACATAGCACGATCGTATATCATAACATGGGCACTACCGTGCGCTTGATAAACCAGCTCAAACCAATAAATTGAAACCGATCGTGCGATTTGTCGACGCACAATCGTGAAATTTGTCGACGCATGATCGTGCGTGCCTAACTTCGCATGACCAATTGCCTTAGCTCCTATAAAATGGTACCGAGCAGTCCTCAATCGTCTTGGGACTTCCTTAGGCCCTGTAGGGCCCTAATGCCCTTAATTTAAATGAGTTTTCAGATAGTTAGATTGAGATTCTGGGGTTTTACAAGTCTCTCCTTAAATGTATTTCATTCCAAAATTTTAAGAATAGTAAATGCTCTAAAATTCCTCATACCTGAGGGAACAACTCGGGATATTCCCCGAGTATAGCATGGTCTCGCTCCCAAGAGAGCTCTTCACGACCGTAACAACTTTGACCATCTTTATCGCATTGTTGCGTAATTGTCGGACATCAGTGTTTTCGATGCGAATGAGCTTGACCTTGGTCGATAACCCTTCGTCAACTAGCACTGTGTCGGCTATAAAAATCTGAGTAGGCTCTTTCACCGCCTTCCTCGATATCAATATATGGAAAACGTCATTTAATCCAATATGCTCTGTAGATAAAGCAAGCCGATAAGTAATATCACTAATGCGCTCCATAATCTCAAACGGTCCCAGGTACCTCTCACTTAGCTTTTCCAAGCATTGAATCCTTGATACTCTCTTGAGCTGTTTGATCTTCAGATAAACCCAATCGTCCACAACAAACTCTATATTACGGTCCTAGGCATTATAATACTACGCCTGCCTATTCTAGGCAATTAGCAGTCTTTCACATATCGCCCAAATCGTCGTATTCGCCTCTTCAACTATTTTGCGTTTTATCAGCTTCATGTCTCCCATCTCTGCCCAAGCCATGGTCGTTTGACACTTCCTATCATATCGGACCTCAAATGGTGTCATCTGAATGGTGGCTTGGTAGTTGGTAAACTCGATCATATAGAGGTGGTCTTCCCACCACTTTATGAAATATAAGCCGCACATTTGAAATATATCCTCCATAGTTCTGTTAGTCCTCTCAGTCTGCCCATTTATTTGTGGATGGAAAGCTGTGCTAAACATCAGCTTGTTACCTAATATGTGGTGAATTGACCTCAAATCGTTCGACGCAAAGCGCACATCTTGACCACACACAATGCGATGAGGAATACAATGTAATTGTATAATGTTATCAACATACATCTTTGTGAGTTTATCCACATAATTATCCTTCTGGTTCGAAATAAAGTGTGGCGCTTTTGTCAAACGATCAACGATCACCCAGACGACGTCGTTGCCCTGCTGCGATCTCGGTAATCCGTGCAGAAAGTCAATTGGTATCGTCAAACTTTTATTCCAGGACCGACAAGGACTTTAGAAATCCACCGAGTCGTTAGCATTCGGCCTGCACAAGTTCACAAGTGTGACATCTTGCCATGTATAGGACAATATATTTCTTCATGCCCGACTACCAAAACACTCTTTTCATGTCCATGTACATCATAGTGCTCCTTGGATAAATCAAGTATTTTGTAAAAAGAGTTTCATACATCAATTCATCCGAGGTTTCCAAAATTGTGTATGCATAATCTACTATCCTTCTCAAGCCTTTTTCGGGAGTGTAATGAATATCAAAGGTGTAGTCCTCGAGAAACTCCATCCACCTCCTTTGTCGCATATTCAAATATCTTTGATTTAATGGGGACTCAAACTCTTGTTGTCCATAAAGATATCGATCTTCACGCTATACTAGTAATGCCATCACAACTTCAAAGTGAACACCATGGCTGCTAACTTTAGGTCGTAGACTGGGTAGTTCCTCTCATGCTCCTTTTGCTGGCGCGAACCATAAACCATCACTTTTCCAAACTGGCAAAGAACATAACCCTTAGGCATCAATACTCCACATCTCATCCGGGGTCTTCCCCATCATTGATCCACCTGCAGGTGAAGCGACATTCGATCTTATGCTTAGATCAAAAGCCCCATATAAGGTGTTCATGAGTATCCATAGAGGGACCTCATGCTGATGACACCTCTTTAGGAGCTCTTTCAACATCTTTCAGACTTCAACAAGGGACTCTTGTTCTCTCTGCCTAAAGGTGGCAATATCATTACGTGCTGCTTGAATTTTCGCAGCGAGGAGGAATTTATTCAAAAAAGCATTTTCAAGTTGTGCCTAAATGGTGATAGTTTTGGACAGGATCGAATATACCCAGGACTTGGCTTTATACCTAAGAGTGAAGGGAAAAGTCGTATCCTTACGATAGCATCCGAGATTTCGTTAATCTAGAATGTATCACATATTTTACTAAAATTATAAAGATGTATATAAGGATCCTCTAGGGGCAAAACCACACAATTGAACATAGTTCCAAAGCATGTTTAGAATGGAGGGCCTAATCTTAAAGTGCTGATTAGTGATGACCTAACTCAATATTGGGTAGACACTGCCCATGGTAGGGGAAGTGCAATCTAGCATTGTGAGAGCATGTGACTGCACCACTTCATAATCAATATGAATATTGGGATCAGGATTATTAGCATTATTATTTGGGGGATTCAAGAGGGGGTTCACTTGGGGGTTTCGAGCGTCCATGATCCGAGCCTGCTCTCTTCTTAGATTTCGCAGAGTACACTCAAATTCAAGATCAAGAAGGACAAGCTCACCCCAGATTCTTTCTAGAACCACAACAAGACAAAATCTTAAAACAGTAATAGAAAAGAGTAAACAATAAACGAAAAATGGAAAAGACAAAAACAACGCGATGTAACACTTGGAAGAAAAACTTCTATTCTCAAGATACTCATTCGTGCTGTGTTCCCGAAAACAGCGCCAAAAACTCGATGTATCGTGACAAGAGTATCTATCATTCATGTAATCTAAAATGGAGAGTAAATTCCTGAGTATCGAATCTTGCGGAACACGACGGGGTGGAGTAATCATTTGATAAAAGACTTCGATTGAAGTTTTGGTCGGTGGTTTTTATCGGAAAACGGGGGGTTTTGCTATTGACTATTGCAAAGAAATAAAACTAATTAAAGTGCGAGTCGTCGTCACCTCTTCGCTCCTCTGCAGATCACAAGCACCGCTTCACATCTCCGCAGGTCACAAGCACCGCTTCGCACCTCCACGGGTCTCCCTCTTCTGCTTTGCTCGCACTCTCCAAATGAGGGCCACCTTCACCCCTTTTCAGCTCCACGAGTCGCACATCTCTGCTTCGCACTTATGTTGTGCTTTCCTCCCGCAAAGGACTAACTCGCTTGCTCGCTTTTAGACACTCAACCACAAAACCACAAAGATCGAAATGGCACTAATCCCAAATCACAAGAACACAATATTAACAAAACTAGAATAACATTCACAAATCCAAACCATCCACAACTAAGAGTGAACCTATGTACGTCTATGCCCAATGATCATGACACATAAACTTTTTAGAGAACACTTCAATATAGATTACAGGTTTCTTAAATGAGAAGGGAAAGATACATGTTACCACTCCTTGACACGGAGGGAACATGACTCTTCCTCAGATTCGAAGGGGAGCACGACTTGGTCCACGAGCTCTTCCTACTCCTCGTTGATTGCTTCCACGATACGGGAGAGAGCTATCACCTCCTCCTAGTTATGTCTTCGCCCAGGTCTGTTCGTCTCAACACCAAGTGCTCCGGCTTGGATCTCCAATGGATCCTTGCAAATGTTCTCTAGCACTTTTAAGAAGCTTGGGGAGGTAGGAAATGGCTAGGTGTCAAAACCCTAAATTTTTGGGTGAAAGAGGAGAGAAAATGATGCTTTCGGTGCAAAAATGCGAAGCAAATCACAGATGATGTAATTTATAGGCTGCCTGCATTTTAACTCGCATATGATCGTGCATGTTCAAAGCACATGGTCTTGTGTTGGATCACGCGTGAAGGAATGAGAACCAACATGGGAAAATGTAGGCGCCCTAAAATGACAGATGATCGTGCGCAAAGTAACACGATCGTGCGTAAGAACGCACATGGAGGCCCTTTTTTTGGGGGGGGGGGGGTCTCAGGATGATCCAAAAACACACGCACGATTGTGCGCATAGAGCAGGTGTTCGTGCGAGAATAATTTGCGCCTGATCGTGCGATGTGTATATAGAAGATGTCTGCTCATGCATGAACAAACGCACGACCGTGCGTGATCAAAATGTACGAACAAATGCATTTGTGCTTCAAAATCGACTACAGACCTCCCGAAACCCAAACATGTGTTGGTAAAATTGTCCACAAAGAAAGCATTTTCAGTATGACGACTAGAAGACTCTTAGACAAAGTAAGCATAATCAATAAGTCGACTAGAAGACCCTTGGACAAGGAAATCATTCTGTGCATGCCAACTAGGATTGCCTTTGACAGATTCAGTGAGAGGTGTATGTCGAATAAAAGATCTCTGGACAAAGATAAGGATGAAGTCTTTATCAACTAAACATGCTCACTTCTTTGCTTTAATGAGCAGTGTCTGTTGCCCAGAGAAGCCTTGGATTAGATAATTGTTAACAACTTATGTCGACCAGATTAATCCGTGACTTAGTAAAGATCTTTTTTTGTCGTATAAATAATTTATGCCGACTAGAAGGTTTACTTGTCGACTGCAATGTTTAAGACAGTGGATGTCGACTGGAGTAATTATGTTGACTAGAGCTGTACAATGCATATCGACAAGACCATCTAGATTGACGAGAAGATTTGTGCTGATTGACGATCCCAATCATTCTTATCACTTTGTACAACTATCACAGACACATGGAAGCATCAGGACAAAGTCAAAATAGTCGTTATTCTTGTTTTTCTCATAAATTAGGAAGATATGTCAGCGGCTAAACCTAATTCTGACAGTCACGATAACTCTAGCGATTTATGAGAATGAAAGCAACCGATCGACAACTGAGACTGCACATCTGCTCAAGACTGGCTCGAATCCTTCAATCAAATCTTCAATTGAGGAAATCCAGTTCTCAGAACAGTTGAATCAAGATCAGACCGGTCTCTTCACATCAAGTTTCTCCTCTCACTCACCGAAAACCGATCCGTTAGAGGAGACAGATTTCGTCAAAGTCTGAAGTCGTTGTTTTACAAATTTTTTTTTTCAATTCAATTGTTTCAAGCTTCAAGAAGACTCAACACGTTCAAGATCTATCTTGTTGAGTCTAGGGAGTGAGTTGTAAAAAACAATTATAATTCTTTTTTATAGGATTCATTTGTTGAATCCTAGTTTTCTGTAGGATTCCTAGATGGAACCTGAGGTAGGATCCTGAGTTAGAGGATCTGAGGGTAGGAAACGTGTTAATGTTTTTGAGGTAGAAGATTTGTTCTCCGAGTGTAAGATCATCTGTTGATCTGAGTTGATTTGGAGTTGTTGTCGAGGCTAGCACACTGCTAGATACGCGAAGGAGGGAAGTAGACGTACCCAAATCGGGGAATCATTATAAATTCTTTTGTTTGTGTTGTGCTTGTTTTCTCTCTGTGTACATCTAGATTATTCCGCTGCGACAAATTTTTATAAAATGCCACATTCACCCCCCTTTAGGTGGAAGTTAGTCTATCCTATATATAACAATATGATCAAGGTACCTCTAAACATGTAAAATAGAGCTTATATAACAATCGAAATATGAATGAAAGGGAGATGTGATCTCCCTCATGCATTTAATGCCTAAATAACACCCTATCTAGCATGAATGCGCTCAAATTACTACTCTAGAGATCTAATACGATATGATATGAAAATCAACAAGGAATGAGAAGTAAAAATGTAAAAAAAGTGCTAGAAAGGTGCCTAAATCACTATACAGAAATCACTCATAAGCTCTCCAAAGGAACTCTCTTGGAACCCTATCAAAGCCATCTCAAGATCGATAGACAATTGATGCGCGTTCGGCAAGTGCACCGATCACTCAAGTAATATAAAATGAGAGGTTATCCCCAAGTATCAATCTATCAAGGAACGCAGGTTGGGGTGCGCAAATCTAATGCTCAGAAAACCAATTATAAAGAATTGAAAGTAAAAACAGGAGCTTGATTGGGTTTTTGCAATAGAAAAGGAAACTAGCTAAACTAATGCGGGTCGCCTTCACCGCTTCACAATGGTGGAATGGTTTGCAACGGAGGATGAGGGTCGAGAGCACCTCTTCACTACGCACGCCACTAGCAATTGCTAGTGTAGCACACACACGATGACGAGGGTACGAGATGGAATGGAGGCGCTCCTCACACGCATAAACCATAGAACATCCAGCATTGCAGTAGCACGATGACGCGCACGCAGCGTCCGCTTAATTTCTCGGTTAAGTTTCACTAGATCCCCAGGGCCACGCCCCTGCATAAACTCACAATAGAACAACAGGAAAAAAAATCAAAAGCGCAGTCCTTATAACGATTTTCTTTCCAGAAGATTCACAGACGCCTGCGTCCCCGACAACGACGTCAAAAACTTGATGCGCGTTTGACAAGTACACCGGTCGCTCAAGTAATATAAAATGGAAGGTTATTCTCAAGTATCAATCTCTAAAGGAACGCAGGTTGGGGTGCGCAATTCTAATCCTCAGAAAACCAATTATAAAGACTTGAAAGTAAAAACCGGAGCTTGGTTTGGGTTTTTACAACAGAAAAGGAAAATAGCTAAACTAATGCGGGTCGCCTTCACCGCTTCGCATGGATGGAATGCTTTGCAACGACGGATAAGGGTTGAGAGTACCTCTTCACTACGCACGCCACTAGTAATTGCTAGTGCGGCACACACGATGACAGAGGGTACGAGATAAAATAGAGGCACTCCTCACACGCATAAACCATAGAATATCCACATAGACATGAATGATTTCAAAAATAACAAGTTAGGGTTCATACGATCATCAAACACAAATCCCAAATATTTTAAAGGAAAAATACTACAAATGAAGAGGAGGGAGGGAATACAACCAGAGCACAAAGACTCATCTAGGTTCACAGCCAAAATCGTGGGTTGTCAAGCCTCGTCCGCGCTCGGGCTTCGACTGTCGTCCGGGGTCCAGAAGAGCTGTCACCTTCTTCCAATATACCCGTCTTCTCCGTCAATAACCTCTGATAGAAATTTCATCGGAGAACTCTTCAAATGCGGCAATGAAAACCTTGGAGTGGAGTCTGGAAGCTTGTGGATGATGGAAGAGGCCGAGAGGAACTCCAAGCTTGAGATTTAGCTCTAAACCGTGGCCGGAGCACCACAAGATGATAGGCGGTGGTGGAGCGGCGGAGTGGTGCGAACAAGACTCTCTCCCCCGAGAAAATGAAGGTCTGATCCGGAATAGGGCGAAACCTGTGTCTTAAATAGTACGCAATCAAAAAAAATAGGCACGCACGGTCGAACGCACGACCGTGCGTGCATCGTGCGTTATTAACAATATAGGAACCACTCAACCTGGAAGAAGAAAATCCAATCGTGCATTTTGAACACGCACGATCCAACAGCCCGTGCGAGAACAAAATGCACGGGAGGAGATAGAATGCTGAAATTCCCGGTAAACAGAAAGGTCGTGGGTTTTGTTCGCCAACGGTTGAATCCAACTGTGTGAAGAAAATACACGGACAAAAATTTCATAAAATCTTGTCTAAAAGACGTGGTCGTTCGATTTGGTCACGCACAGGCAAAACAGCCCGTGCGCGAGCAAATCTCACGACCCGGGGCAGAGCAACAGAAAAACTGTAGGCATCGCACGACTGCATCAATCGTGCGTAAAAACAACGCACGAATGTGCAATTCCTACATGAAGGAACTTGGCTGGATGGGGTTCTTCCCTCCTGCATAGGAAAACCAGAACTGGGGCACAGGCCTCGAGCACGACAGAAAACCAGAAAAAGCATAGTAAACAATGGGGAGCACATAGTGCTTACCACCAACAATAAGACGTGCAATTGCACACCCCAACGAGCCTAAATTGTGCACTAAGCGTGAACGTGTGTATAAGTGAAATAGGAGCAAATATAGATTAAAAGTGTAGTGCACACGAGTGAAAACTAGGCCGACTGCGTCCTCAAAACACTATATAATTCAGGATCATCAACAACATATATAAATCTTGTTTTCTCCCGATAGTTGTCAATGAGTATCCTCATGTGGTGTATAACTTCCATGGCCGACTGCCCTTACATATATCAAAATTATTCTCCAAGATGCTAGTCTCTCGTCTTACTCATCTCTCTATTATATGTTCCCATAGTTTCATGGTATGACTCATTAATTTTTTTCTTCTGTAATTTACACAATTTTGTATATCTTATTTGTTCTTATATGAAAGTACTAAGTTATTTTCTCTCCATTGGTCTGACATCATCTTTGTCTTCAGTATCTTATTGAAGAATTATGCAAGTCACAAAAATCCTTCATTCCCTAGGCATTTCTATGTTTAAATTGATTTATTGTCTGACTCAACCATTTTTTTTATTTTTTCGTATTCTTTAGAGCATCATTTACCTCCGATGCTTGAATTTTATGAATAAAAGTTATGTTCCTATACTCTTATTTACCGAACTCTTTTCATGCTCATTTCATTGTCTCTTTGTTTGTAGAGTTGATAAAAATATCTTTTTCATTACTCCTTAATTGCTACATCATCCATCAAAATTGTATCTATTTAACCTCTTATGCATTTAACTTGACTTAAATCTCTTGTCTTACTCTCTCTAGCTCGGACAATTTTATATATATCTTGCTCTCCATTTTTGGTATCTAGTTGCTTGTAAAATTTTTCATAAGCTTTACTTCTTCCTTTACTATCTTTCTAGCTTCTTTCTTGACAACTTTATACTTTGTCAAGTTTTCATCATTTTTGTAAGCGTCGAGTGCTTATAGCTAGCTCTCTTTGCCTTCACTTTATCTTGCACTTACTCTTTCCACCACAAAGAATCTTTTATGTTGGGCGCAAAATCCGAATTCGAATATGAATCTCTGCATTTTATGTCAAATTTGGATTTGAATGAAGAACTATTCGATTAGATTCGGTTCGTGAACACCCCTAGTCACAATTTACTCATGTTTTATGGCAAAGTCTAAAATGATTCTTCCTCCTTCATTTTTTTCTCCATAACCAAAATCCTTATTTAACGATAATCCGTAATTTCCTTCCCTATATGCTCATTTAAGTCTCCTTCAATGAAAATCTTCTCCTTTTGTAGGTGCAACAGTACTTGCAAAGACGCCGCATTCGGACCATACGACGAGAACTCTTGGATATTTAACACTATCCCTATATTCTAGAGTTGTGGCGGTCCTTGTCGAGACGCTGCATTCGACCATACGAGATATTTCTTGCGGGGAACAAGCTAGATTTTTTATAATTTTTCAAACGATTCATATTCATAAGAGAGATTGAATTTTACGCTGATTATCTACCTAACACAAGCCTCACCATTTTTCATCAAAGTTTGTGACTAGTATCAGTCAGAATACAGATGATAACAAAAAATTCTTCTACATTTATCAAACGGCAGGAAGTTTCACATATTTCTTATAGAAATTGTTTTCATGTCTAGTTTAATCTGCAGTGTTGTTTGGCACAATATTTCATCATCTCTACTTGTTTTTTTATATAATATTACATATAATGTTAAATTAGCAGAAATCGTATTTTCATATGTTTAATTTGATTGCATGTTCTCCATACCACAGCTAATTTACTCTGGATATAGCTGCACTCAGGGATGGTTCTTTACTCCATGCACAGCTGATCCGAGCTTAAGGTTTGCAGTTTGATTCTTTTCCTTTCATTTATTGACTCTTTTTTTTTGTTATATTTTGATATTATCTCTCATTATTTGAAATTTATGCTATTGCATGCCTCATCAACCAAACAAATACCTTTTAAGGAGTATAAATATGACAGCTTGAAGCATATTGTGGGTGTTTGGTTCATTGTTATTAGGGAGTTTGACAAAGTGGCATGATGGACTCGATTATAATAGAAGTTAAACATTTATTTATGAGACTATACTTTGTCATTATACATTCTCTTTAGAATCTAAATTTCACAGGCTATGAATTATGTTGTACATATCAAAAGAGAATATTATGGGCTTCCCAATGGGTGCAGGTGGGCGGTTGTGGGATGGAAAAATCCAAGAGAGGATCCTCGTGACCCTTCCTCCGCCTAGCCTTTCTGATGGAAAAGTCTCTTTTGTGACATTTTGACATTGTTTGAAGAAAACAAGTTGAAAAAGTTTCTGTCAGAAATGATAAGAATCTTTGAGGAAGAATTGTGTGAGCTTCATAGGACTGCAAACACCCTAGATGAACATTAAATTACTGCAACAGTAAGAGACACATAAGTAATGATTTCTGCTGTGTAGATTGTAGATACTTTTGGTACGATAAGGATGTGGGAGTTGAAGTTGTCTCTGAAGAGGATGTGAGTATTGCCTTTCAACTTTCATTGATGAAATTCTCTGGAATGAAGCCTTCAAATACTAAAAAAAAATGAGGTTGCTGAGGAGGTTAGGCTTTTGGCCGACATGTCGGTAAAGTAATTTTTGCAAGACTTCGGCACATGTTGCCATTACAATGAAGCAAGTAAAAGGGATGGCCCTTTTGACGTTAAGGAAGAAAGACAATTGGGGAAAGCTGGTGCCCAAACTTCTAAGGACCAAGCTTGGGCAGCCGACGGTTCAATTTGGAAGAATTTTAAGTATCATTATGTTTTCTTCTTATCCCTCACTCTGCACCTCCGGAGGCGTTCACCTTCCCTCTAGGAAAAGGTTCTCCTCCTTTCTCTTCTCAAAGTGGAAAAGGACTATTCAAAAATCCAAGCCATCTTCTATCTCTAAAACATCTTCACATACTTCTCCTTCACCTTCTGACATTCCCCCTCATACATCCACCTTACTTACATCTCCACCTCCTCCTACACACATCCCTTCTTCATCTATTCCAACTGTTTCTCCATCACTACCCTCACTACCATCACAACTAACAGTACAATCTTAACCTACCACCACTCTCACATCATTTCATACCTCTTCTCCAGTTGAATCAATATATTACCAAGTGTATATTGCATGTTGTGGCTCATTATCTATATTCTTACTTCCATCCTCCTTACTAAGATATAACATCTCTCACAACAATTCAATACAAGATTTGACCACTTTAGGGTCAAATATCTAACATTGTCTTCGAATTCTGACATCCTTCATTAAAAAACTCACTCTGATATATCGCTGACATATGATATTTATAACTTTAGTATAAATATGCATGTGATTGTAACATTTTTGTTTTTTGAGTAGATATAAAAAAATTTTAATTTTACTATTTCAGTATCCTTTTAGTTTCTCTCTTTCATTTCCTTCCAAACCAATGAGAGCCTAAATGTATGCTTGGGGAGAGTCCTTCATTATCACGGACTCTTAACAAAGGAACACTGGCATTTTGATTATCTGAATTTGAAGTAAAGTTCAGAACTTCAGATTATGTAGGGCATATGATAGCTAAAAGGATAATTTAGAACCTCTTTGTTTTTTTATTTTTCTTTGTACATAACTTACTGATTAATAACAAAATTTTACCTCCTTATGCAGGGGACTCAGAAACATTGTACGTATATATGTGAAAAAGGTAAATTGTTCTGAATGGGAGCAAATTAAAATTCCCAATAGGTAAGTTATTTTCTTAATTCAAATTATAATTTAGATTAGATAACATTGCTTACTTTGGTTGTACGGCTTGTTCAATAATCTATTAGTATCAAATTTTATTTTTGGCACTGGGCTCTTCCTTTTGTATATTTTAAGGAGTGTTCACGCTTGATATTTGGCTGCAGTGTTAGGTCAATAGTTTGTCTAAATCTTCCCAACTATGGCAGTGGAAGGAATCCGTGGGGTCATCCCAAGCCTGAATATCTTGAAAAGGTTAGGACATTTACATAATACCAGGTTTAGTATTTTTGATGTTTGTTTGCTATGAGATATCAATATGACGACCCACAACACTATTTTGGGGATCTAGTATTCGTGATTTTGGCTAGCAAATGCGTGAAGCATCCCTTGACGGAGTTTTGCCCCCAAAGCTGCATTTTGGGGGTGGGTCTTTTGGGACCACAACAAACCAAACGCTAGGCCGTTTCAGCAGTATCTTTTCTTCCATGATGGGGAAAAGCTCCGGCCAAAGGATGTTTGTATAAAAATGGGAAATTTTGTATTATCATCAATTTGGCAAACTTCATCAATTGTTTTTTTCATTGTGGTTAACAGAGAGGTTTCGTTGAGGCCCACTTGGATGATGGTCTGCTTGAAATTTTCGGCCTCAAACAAGGCTGGCATGCTTCATTCGTTATGATTGAGCTTATAACCGCGAAACACATAGCTCAGGTGATTCAAATTTTACTTCAAATTTTCCTATATTGACGTGTCCATATTGCATTTACAATATATTTGCAATTCATAGAGTATTAATTATTCTTATATCACAACTTTGTTTGTTATGATGTAAACCAATTTTGTATGCTATAGATTTATTTTAACACTTAAACATAATTTATAGGTAGAAGAATGAACGATTCCACTAGATGACTAGAATAGGAATACAATGCACAAATTCGTAAGACAAGCTCATGGCTCCACTTTTAAAGATGGCTCCCTCTAAGAGTCCTCTCTATTGAGAGTTTTTTAAAAAATTCAAGTTAACCCTTAAGACTCACATTGCACTCACTTTTATAGGGAGGACCATTTTCATTCCTAAAATTACCAAAATACCACAAAAAGGACTTACATAAAAGATAAAATACTAAATAAAAAATAATAAAATATTTTCTTGGGGAGATGTCTTTGAAACCAGCAAAAGGGTCCTCTTAGAGCACATATATATATTTGTTTTACTCGCTTAAAAATTGACCTTGTCCTCAAAATTGAGTCCAGGTGGTACCATCATCCTGCACAAGCACTTCAAAATTTGTGAGGGTGATGTCTTCATCTTTGATGTTGATCATCATGCACAATTCTTCTTTTTGGATATATTTTTGTACAAGAGTAGGGTTGTTTGCCTCTGAGATAGTCTATGATGACTGAGATCTAGGTACTCTTAGTTGGGTGAACATTTTGGGTTGCAAGAAAATTTTATTTGTTATGACATACCCTCACAATATCAGAAGTATTTTTCATTTTTGTTCATCCCAACCCTGACCAAGTTGAACAACACTATTTTGTCATTTTCCATGTTTCCACGAGCATTTCGTAAGAGGTCACCCGTCACAGAAATACTCCAACTCATGCACGCTTAACGACAGTTTCTGACACAGCTACTCTACTTACTCCAAAGCGATGCCTCTAATTTTTTATTGTTCAAATTATTATTTAAGCATAATAACTTTTTCTCCAATTTCGATATATGTTCCAGTTCATTCCCGCCCCTCCTTTCACATAGAAGCCTGCCATTCTAAAAGAATACCAGGAGCTACCTTTTGGCTTCACCACCCCAAGGACACTCCCTGCCCTCATTCGATTCAGGATGTTACTATCCCAAGTCGCTTGAAAGTATTGCTCGCTCGTTGACTATCATATCGACGAATAAGCTCCTCTTTGGATTGTGTCCGCCACTATTTCAAATGACCTCCTTAAAAAATAAGTTGTCCTTTTGTAAGTATGGACCGACATATCCAATTTTTTCCTATATATCGGTCGACACGACTTTTTAACATGTCTTCAACTATTTTATTTTATATTATATTGACAGACTAACAATATATGTTTAAATCGCCTATTTGCATTATATTATATATGTTTTAAATTTTAAATTAATTAGACAAATAGAGCTATTGTTTTGTTCTCTTTAATGTTTTCTCCTTTCATTCAATTTTGTAAAATTATTTCGGAAATTTTTAATTTCATATTACAAAAAATGTGTAAAAAATTCAGCACATTTATTAGTTGATTTTTTATGGCTTGAATATAAATTAATGATCTTAGAAAGACTTATAATCAATCAAGAATATTTAGCTTTTAAATATTTTCTATTTGCTATAAATTTAGTGTTATCAAAATAAATTTATTATATAACATTAAATATATTTTATAATGTATTATTTTGTACTTGTTAATAATATTCTTTTTTTGATATTATTTGAATTTATTTTTGGATATACATGACTTATTTTTCGTCTATTTGATATATATATATATTATAACATATAATTATAATTAGTATATATATAAATAACTTTTAATTTATAAAATCTGAAAATCTGATATTTTAAAATATCTCCGACATGTTCGACTTCTACATCCGACATTTTAAAACTCAATCCTACATGTCGTCGATATCCGATATTTACAACCTCGGTGTCTGCATTAAGGATATGTTTATTTGGCGTGTCAAATAGAGCCATTGAAGAGCGGAGCAATCTATCCTAAATGAAAAATTTTGTTGACCACTGGAATGTCGATGCATAAAAAATGTGAGGGGGGATCCCCACGGTGAGTTTGAGGATGGTGTCTGAATCTGCAAGTATTGTTGGACGACAACATGTTGATGGTTGGTGCTTCTAAGGTTTTAGGGATTAGCCGTTGTGGGGTTGGACGATCGATTAAGAGGGCATCCGCATACTGATCTTGGGGTTGGACAAGATAGTCTCGACATGATCCAGACAACTTTGAGATGGATGTGACCATGAGAGCTATTTCTTCTTTGGCGTCCTTCTAGTGGGTGGATTCATGCATCAATGGAGCGACAACAAAAAGGTGCAGAGCCATGCTGCGGGCTGTTGCTTGGAGTGACTGAGGCGATGTGTTTGGTGTTTCTATTAGACAAGTTATGCACGGAAGAATGTTGCACTACGAAGAGGGGTGATAGACGTGTGATGAAGTAGAGTCGAGGCAGTTGTGAAATGCTATGTACAAGTCGTGTTTTATCTTTTTCTATGTTCACCCCGGGTCGGGGTAGTTATGTCTTTTCCTTGTTTTTTAGGTTTTCCCTTACTCAAGAATATGTATGAGTAAGGGACTAGCATTATGATCATTGGAATACATCCTTTTTTCCCTCTCCACTTGGTATCAGAGGCGAAAAAAAACACGTGCCCTAGCCGTCGATCAGATCGATCTCGCCGTCTCCTGTCGCGGCTCTTCCCGCAACTCGTCGCCCGTATCCCGTCGCGCGCTTCTTCCCGCAACTCGTCGTCGGCCGTCTCCCGTCGCTTCTTCCTCTTCGTGATGCCGGGCGACACCCTTGCCGGCTGCTGAGAGGAACGATGCCGCCGTTCCTCCGTGAAGCAGCCCGCCTCTCCTTCATGAAAAGCTATTGGATCGCTGTCCTTCTTGGCACCAATCTGTGCTGCCTGTGCCGCTACCCCGGGTGATGATTACTGTAGCCCCGGGCCGCTGTCCTGTTACCGTGCCGCTCCTGTGCCGCTGAAGGTGCTGCTGATCTATGCTTCTTAAGGTGGTATGGGTGAACCCGATTCATCAGTTTCTTCTCCGGGCGTGATCCAGCCTCCGATGGTTGAGCCTCAGCGGCCCCATGACCACTCTAGCTCCTTGAAGATTACCACGGTTCCTCTGGATGACACAAATTACCTGAAATGGTCTCGTGCTGCTCAACATGTCATCCGTAGTCAACAGATGTTTGGCTATATCGATGGGTCGATTACGGATCCTCCAGCGACTGATCCCTCTTCGAAGCGCTGGGATTCTGACATCTCTCTGGTTGTGTCTTGGCTCCTGCATTCGATGTCGCCCATGGTTTATCGGAGTTATATACTGATGGACTCTGCGTTCGTGATCTAGACTTGTGCTCGGGAAACATACTCTCAGATTGGTAGTTTCACCCAGGTTTATGAGCTCACTCGCCGCATTTTGAAGTTGTGTCATGGGTCAATGACTGTCTCATCTTTCTTCTCGGAGTTTGAGCGCTTGTATCAAGAACTGGACTACTTTGAACATTTCACTCCAGCATGTACAACAAATGCCGTCCTATTAAAGCAATGAGAGGACCGCTTTCGCCTTCGTGTCTTCTTAATGGGATTGAACATGGAATTTGATGTGGTCCGGACACATGTTCTCCATCGTTCTCCACTTCCCTCTCTTCGGGAGGCGTTCAATATGATTCTGGGTGATGAAGACCGCCGCAAGTCTCTCTGTGTTATGACACCTCCAGATCGTTCTGCCTTGACCAGTGTTGGCCATGGCCTCATCCCTATTCCTGCATCTTCTGTGCCTATCTGCGATTACTGTGGTCGACTGGGACACTCTCGGGAGGCATGCTTCAAACTTCATCCGCATTTGGCTCTTCCTGGTCTTGGTCGTGGTCGGAGCCGTGGACCTGGCTGCGGGGGCCATAGGCACAGTGGCTACCGTTTTCATGACGTTGCTTACACTACTGATGTCTATGATGAGTCCCAGTCTTCGGCTTCCTCCTCTCTTACTGCACATGAGTTGGATGCCTTTCGCCGCTTGGTCCACTCTCAGTCCGATTCAGTCACTGGAAGCTCTACCTCTCTTGCCACTGTTGCTATGCCTAGTGCTCGTGCGGCCACCACCTCACCTTCTGAGTGGGTGCTCGACTCCGGTGCCACCCACCACATGACTGGATCCTCCTCAGGTTTTCTCTCTTATACTCCTTTGTCTGGTGAGGAGAAAGTTATTTCTGCTAACAGATCGTTGTCCTCCATTGCGAGCAAGGGCAATATTTCTTGTTCTCCGTCCATATCTCTTACCTCTGTTCTTCACGTCCCCTCCTTTCCACGCAATTTATTTTCCATCAATAATCTTAAGAAATCTCTTAACTGCTCTGTAACATTCTTTCCTGATTCTTGTGTTTTTCAGGAACTGGGTATGAAGCGGAATATTGGCAGTGGTAGGTGCAGTGGAGGCTTGTACTACCCGGACACTCCTCGTTCTCAGGCTCTTTCCAGCTCTACTGTTACTGTAGAGGATGTTCATCGTTGACATCTGCGTTTGGGACACTCGTCCTCCGTCTACCTAAAAAAATTATTTCCTGTTTTTTTTACCTTTTCTTCAGAAATTTTCTTGTGATATTTGTGATCGGTCTAAACATGTGCGACAAACCTCTTCACATCTTTCTTTTCCTAGTAGCACTCATTTTGATGTTATACATTCATATGTTTGAGGGCCGTTCCCCGTTGTATCGTTGGCTGGTTTTCGCTGGTTCGTCACCTTTATTGATTTTTTCTTGCGTACTGCATAAGTTTATCTATTAAAAAAGAAAAGTGACATTTTTTCGTGTTTTCAAGTCTTTCATAACATGGGAAAAAATCAGTTTAATGCCATTATCCGTGTTCTTCGAAGTTATAATGGAGGAGAGTATGACGATCGTGGTTTCTTTGACGCTTACCTCACCTCTCACGGTATCATCCACCAGAAAACTTGTGCTTACACATCTACTAAGAACGGAGTGACTGAACGAAAAAATCGGCATCTCCTCGAGGTTGCCCATTGTCTCCTCTTGACGATGCATCTTTCTAAACCATATTGGGGTGATACGGTGCTTACTGCTGCACATCTTATCAACCGTCTTCCTTCTCATGTTCTCTCCTTTACTACTCTTCTAGCCCCTCTCTCTACCTTTGGCGTTGTACATACTTCCCATTTAACATTTGCCACCCCGTGTCTTTGGGTGCGTCTATTACGTGCATGTGCTCCAACCTCAACGTGACAAACTTGACCCTCGGGCTCAACGTTGTGTCTTCCTAGGTTATTCCTCCACGACCAAAGGATATCGCTGTTATCACCCCCCTTCCGGCGTATGTTCTGTACCATGGATGTTACCTTCCATGATGGGGAGTCCTACTTTCCGTCCTCGACTCATTTTCTTCGTCAGGGGGAGAGTACTACTACGGATGGTGCTACTGCTGTCCCTCTGCCTCTTCTTCCGTCCTCTTCCTCTATTCCTTCAACGCCTTCTACTCCGGTACCCAGAGCTCCTCCTATCCCGATACCGGGCTCCTCTACTATGCTCTCTCCTTTTCCCCATGTATACCACCGTCGTTCAGGTACACAGGTCACCGCCGTTCCTCTACCAGTGCCGAATTCGGACTCAGATTCTAATGATGCCGACCTACATATGCCTCATGACTTGCTGAAAAATGGTAAAACTACTTCCACGCAACATCCGATTTCTAATCATGTGGCTTATCGCCATCTTACTCCGATCCATCAGACTTTTGTTTCATCTCTTTCTCTAGTTGTTATTCCAAAGACTTGGCAGGAGGTTTTGGCAATACCAGCTTGGACACAGGCTATGCGTGATGAGATGTCCGCCTTGGACAAAAATCATACGTGGGATATCTCCGCTCTCCCTTCAGGAAAGAAAGCTATAGGTTCCCGGTGGGTCTTCTCTGTTAAACAGAACTAAGATGGCAAGGTTGAACGGTACAATGCGCGTCTTGTCGCTCAAGGATACACCCAGACTCAAGGAGTTGATTATCAGGAGACTTTTGCTCTTGTAGTAAAAATGGACTCTATTCGGGTTCTGTTATCATGTGCAACTTGTCTGGACTGGGAACTTCATCAACTGAACTTGAAAAATGCATTTCTCCATGGTGAGCTTGAGGAGGAGGTGTACATGAAATTCCGTCCTGGTTTTGTGAAGGAAGGAACTGAAGGGCTTGTCTGCCGCCTAAGGAAATCTTTATATGGCCTAAAGCAATCTCCAAGAGCCTGGTTTGGAAGATTTCTCACCACAATGCTCAAGTTTGGGTACAAGCAAGCCCAATCGGATCATACCATGTTCATCCGGATACATGAACAACGGGTTGTGGTTCTCATTTTCTACGTGGATGACATCGTGATCACTGGAAATGATACAGAGGAGATTGTCAACCTCAAGACCCTACTATCGGCTGAATTTGAAGTGAAGGACTTGGGAATATTATGGTACTTTCTGGGCATCGAAGTGGTTAAATCTGAGCGGAGTATCTTTATATCTCAATGGAAGTACATATTGGATCTCCTAAAGGAAACTGGTATGCTTGGTTGTGTTCCTGTGAACACCCCTATGGAGGAAAATCATATAATTGATGAAGATGGTGATGGTGATCATGCAAATGTATCATGTTACCAAAGATTGGTCGGAAAACTTATATACCTATCCCATACTCGTCCCGACATTACGTATGCAGTTGGTATTCTTAGCAGATATATGCATTCTCCTAGAATCAGACATCAAGAAGCGGTGTATCATCTACTGCGGTATTTAAAGAAAGCTCCTGGTCGCGACCTCCAATTCTCTAGGAACAACAACTTGCAGATTGAGGTTTTTATTGACGCTGATTGGGCTGGTTGGCAGGATGACAGAAAGTCCACAACAGGATACTGCTCCTTTGTTGGTGGTAACCTCGTAACGTGGTGGAGTAAGAAGCAAAATGTGGTGGCCAGGTCAAGTGCAGAGGCAGAATATCATGCCATGACCCAAGGCTTATGTGAGGGATTATGACTGCGTACTATGTTACAAGGTTTTTGTTTCCCTGTGACATCCCCTTTTTCCCTATTCTGTGACAATAAGGCTGCAATTAGTATTGCTCATAACCCGGTCCAACATGACACGGTCCAACATGATAGGACAAAATATGTCGAAGTGGATCAACACTTTATTAAGGATCACTTGGATAAGAAAACAGTTGTTACTCCGTTTGTTCACTCCAGGGATTAGCTGGCTGATGTGTTCACCAAAAGCTTGGGGTGTGATGTGTTTACCGACGATATCCAAAAAATTGGGATGACTGATATCTTTTGTCCGACTTGAGGGGAAGAGTTGTGAAATGTTATGTACAAGCCGTGTTATCTTTTTTTTTATGTTCACCCAGGTCGGGATAGTTATGTCTTTTCCTTGTTTTTAGGGTTTCCCTTACTCAAGTATATGTATGAGTAAGGGACTAGCATTATGATCATTGGAATACATCCTTTTTCCCTGTCCACTGAGTCTACTGACGTTGTCCGACATTTATGATTAGTCGCAACGCCGAGTTAGAAGTTGAAGTTAAGTGGGTGAATAGACAGCTAATTTGGGCTAAGGAATTTAGGCTAACCCTCATAATGCACTCCCTGAATATAGAGAGAACACTTTCATACCTAAAATTATCAAGGTGCCACGAAAAAGGCAAATACATGAAACATAAAATATTAATTCAAAGTGGAATAAAAGATATACTTGGGGAGATCACTATCTATCTTTTCTCCACGAGGAGGGTCGTCCACATGCTCATTTGGATCTCAATACTTATCTCTTAAAAACTTCCCTTGCCACAAAATTGTGCCAGAGTGGGACCATAATCCTGTTGAAGCTCTTCAAAGTTTGCATGAATGATATCCATATCTTTGGTGCATATCAACATACTCAATTTTTTATTTAGACATGTTAGTGTATGGGAGTGGGCTTCCTGCAGCTGAAACATAGTCCAACTGCAGAGGTCTAGGTGCTATTGGTGGTTATGCGTTGAGTTTTTTGGATTATTTTTTGGTGGAGGTATGGATAGAGGTAGTGTAAATGTGGTTATTGTCGGAGAATGCGATGGTGGAAGCTCATGTTGGTGGATGTATAAGCTATTGGAGTTATCATAATATTGTAATATTGTGTATGGGCACAATTAAAATAGTGTATTTGAGAATATATATATATATATATATATATATATATATATATATATATATACGAGTGACAGGCACGGGCCTCCGGCCCGATGGCCACGCGCCACAGTACCCGGCCGGCGACGGCGGGCTCCGCCCGCCCTGGCGACGGAGGGCTCCGCCCGCCCTGGCGACGGCGGGCTTCGCCCGTCCTATAACAAAACATTAAAAAGCAGGCGAGCCTGCTATTTATAATAAAACATATAATATTTAATATATAATAAATATATAATAAATTTTTTTTTATAAATATTAAAACAGGAGTCAGCCCGCGAAAAAATGCAAGCCAGCCAAGCCCGCAAGCCCGTGAAATCAAGCCCACAACACAGTAATTCTGGAAGTGGCCGAAAACCGTCCGAGAGCTTCGAGCACGGGTATAGCCTCGAATAGTTTTAAAATTATTTAGATTTTTATTATATTTTTTATTGTAAAATTATTTTAAGAATAATAAGTATAATAAAAATAATAAAGTTTAGACTTTAGGCGCCTGAACATTAAATTGATTTACAGGACCTACGGGACCGCCGGTAATGCACCGCAACAATATATACTTTAGTTAAATTTTTAGCTGAATAGATCTGAAAATCTATTCCCGGCTTTATTATATATAGTTAAAAATAAACTTTTAACTGGCTGTGTGGGACTAAAACAGGCGGGTGAACCCGCCTGTTTTAGTCCCACACCGCCAGTTAAAAGTTTATTTTTTGGTATATATTGCATATCCCGGAATGATGTTTGAAGCAATGTTGGCTGCAGGCTTGCGCTTGCGAAATTACTGTTTGGCGGGCTTGCAGGCTCGCATTCTGCGGGCTGGGCCGACTGGCTGGTGAATTTTGCTAACACAATTTTGTACCTATTTCACATAGGTTTAGGACTCTCCTAGAGTAGGTTTAGGAGGCCTATAAAAAAATCTGGAGAGAGGGTTAGTTTGATCCAACGGTTCACGATCAAAACTCTGAAATCCGACGGCCACCTAATTTCCCTCTAATTTCGAACTCATGCTATTTGCAGACCACAGTATTTCTATTATAGTGGTAAAGATATATATATATATATATATATATATATATATATATATATATATATATATATATATATATGCTAGGGCTTCTAATTAGGAGTCAATGCTTTTCCTTATTTCATTTCACATGTTATTAGAGCGATTCCTGGCCTCCTAGGTTCGCCCGCGTCTCGCGCCCCAGCCTCCCGCATCGGACGCTTCCGCACTGTTTGCCGGCCTCCCGCTTCTCCAGAGACTCCCTTCTCGTCGCCGCTTGCGGCTTCGTCCCGCCCCGCGGGGCTTCCCGCGCTCCTTGGTCGCGGCTGGCATCCCCGCACGTGGGTTTCTCCCGCTTCCGCCGCCGTCTCTAGCCCCCGACGTTTTCTGCAGCGCCTCCCGCCGGCCTTTCTAGCCAATTTCGCAACCGCAGCAGGCTTCCCGCCTCGATCCCATAGCCGCCTAGTCCCGCCGGAGTCTTCTCCAGCGGTTTCACCGCCCCTGCTCTTTGTCTTCTCCATGGAGACCTAATGGTGTCCTCGTCTTCTCCATGGAGTCGTTCTTGATGATTTGTATGTGATTTTTCGTTCTTCGGTCCCCGATCTCTTTTGCGGGAGGGATCTCGTTACTTGTTGTTTCTGTGCTTCATGGAGTCCTGCTTCCACATTGTGAAAAAGAACTAAATAAAGACAAATTTTATTACTCCAAAAAGATAAACAATATATAGGTATGCCCCCTTATATATAAAAAATGGGGGAGATAAGAGAATACAACAGACGATGTGAGAATAAATACAAGCCGCGCGGCTAAGCGGTTTGACATAGTCAAACCATCATGCTATACAAAATACAAGACCAGGAAGCCTCTGAACTCCAGCTGCGGCTAACACCCAGACCGCTATTGCGGTTAATCACCAGACCGCTACTGCGGCTAATTGCCAGACCACTGCTGCGGCTAATTGCCAGACCGCTGCTGCGGCTAATTGCCAGACCGCTGCTGCGGCTCATTGTCAGACCGCTGCTGCGGCTCATTGCCAGACCGCTGCTGCGGCTAACCACCTGACCGCTGTTGCGGCTAACCTTCAGACCGCTGCTGCGGCTAACCTCCAGTGTCTCTACTGCGGCTAACCACTAGCCCGCTGTTGCGGCAATCCTCCAGACCGTTGCTGCGGCTAACCTCCCAGATTGCTGCTGCGGCTATCCCTCAGACCGCCACTGCTGCTATCCTCCTGACTGCTAGCTGCGGTTCACCACCAGACCGCTTAGCCAAACCGCAAGACCGAAGAGAGCAGTAGACCGCTGCGGCTAGATATAAAACCGCCCGATCTCTTCAAGCTCCAACACTTCCCCTCAAGCTGGAGCATATATATCTATCATGCCCAACTTGCTACAAACCTTCCCAAAAGGAGTAACTGGCTTGGTGAAGAAATCAACTAGTTCTCTCTCTGAGGTAACAAACGGAGTGCAGATCTGATTCTTCAAAATCTCCTCTCTGATGAAGTGATAATCAACCTCAATATGCTCGTCCTCTCATGAAAGACTGGATTCATCGAAATATATATGACTGCCTTATTATCACAGAACATTGGCATAGGATGATCATAAACCTCTCCAAAATCAAGCATAAGTATCTGTAACCACTTCAGCTCGCAAGTAGTTAGAGCCATGCTCCTATACTCGGCTTCTGCACTTGACCTGGAAACTATAGCTTGTTTCTTGCTCTTCCAACTGACCAAATTCCCTCCAACAAAAGTACAAAAATCTGATGTAGACTTTTTGTCTTCCTTATCATCTGCATAGTTAGCATCAGAGTATGCCTCCACCTTCAAATGTCCTCTCTTCTGAAACAGAAGTCTTTTCCCTAGAGCACCTTTCACATACTCTAGAATCTTCATAGCCGATTGAAGATGACACTGCTTAGGAGCTTGCATAAACTGGCTCACTCTTCCTACTGCATAACAAATATCCGGTCTTGTGACTGTCAGATGAATGAGTTTCCCCACAAACAATCTGTACCTGGTGACATTTTTAAAAGAGGTGAGTCCTTACTCTAACACTTGTCATCTCCAACAGACATCGGAGATTAAGCAGGTTTAGCCCCAAGGAGACCTGTCTCTTTTAAGAGATCCAAGACATACTTCCGCTGTGAAAGAACAATTGAACCTGGTTTCCTAGATATTTCAATCCCCAAAAAATATTTCTGAGATTCCATATCTTTGTTAACAAAATGCTGAAGAAGATGCTTCTTTGTAATATCCACATCTTCTCTATCATTCCCAGTAAGAAGAATGTCATTCACATAAACCGCTAGGATAACAAGACCAACCGTTGTTTTGCGAATGAATAAAGATTGATTTGCATCACTTCGAGCAAACCCAACCACAAAAATAACTTCATTGAACTTGTCAAATCAGGCCCTGAGACTTTGCTTAAGACCATAGATCGCCTTTCGCAGTTTACAGACCTAAGACTCCCCCTGAGCAACATACCCAGGAGGTTGCTCCATATAGACAGTTTCCTGCAAATTACCATAAAGAAATGCATTTTTCACATCCAACTGAGACATTTCCCAGTCCCTGTTGACAGCCACCTAAAAGAGAACACATATTGTAGTAATCCGAGCAACAGGAGAGAAAATATAAAAGAAATCCACACCTTAGGTTTGCGTAAACCCTTTGGCAACAAGCCGTGCCTTGTAACGATCAATACTACCATCAGGGAGAAATTTGATGACAAAGACCCAGCGACAGCCAACCACATCAACTCCTGGAGGAGTAAGAACAAGAGTCTAAGTACCCCGTTCAGTGAGAGTGTGCATCTCTTCATCCACAGCAGCCTTCCAATGAGGAATAACAAGAGCATCGTGATACGAGGCTGGAACAACATTGGCCGAGAGGGCAAGAGCAAAGCTCCTAGACGAAGGAGAGAGCTAAGCATAAGAAACCACAGCCCGAAGAGGATGTTAAGTGCATGAGCGAACACCTTTCCGCAGAGCAATCAGAAGATCAAGATCTGTCCTTTCTACTGTTTCAGTCCCATCCAAAGGAGAGACTATTGTCCTAGGAGCTGGTAGCAACGGCTCAGGAGAAGAATTAGGGACAGTAGAAGAATCAGAAACAGAAGGAGAAGAAACAAGTTCAGGCTCTAGAAGGGGTGCCGTCACATTTGGGAAAGAAGAATCATCAGAAGAAGGAAGAATAAAGGAAGAAGAAAAGAGTGGAGCATCCTCAAAGAAAGTAACATCCGTCAAGATATACTGTCTCCGAAGAATAGGATCAAAATACCTATATCCTTTCTGTGTCGGACAATAGCCCAAAAATATGCACTTAATAGAACGAGGAAAGAGTTTGTCGTGACCAGAAGCAGGAGAGTGGACAAATGCTGTGCATCCAAAGACACAAGGAGGTAACGGAAACAGTGTCCCGTCATGATATAGGACAGAAATATGGGTTTTGCTATTGAGAACCGAAGTCGGAACTCGATTAATGAGAAAACAGGAAAGAACTGCATGACCCCAATAAGACCGAGGAACATGCATATGAGTGAGAAGACTACGAACCACATCCAGAAGATGACGATTTTTACGTCCAACAACATCATTCTGTTGTGAAGTGTAAGGGCAAGTAGTTTGATGGATGTAGATAATAACCCAAAAGCTTATATGTATGTATTAAGTGTCCAAATACAAGAGGAGAATACAAATATATAGGAAAGATGAGAGAAGAATAAATCCTATACAAGATGTGGGACTAAAGAAGGAGGAGAGAAAAATAAAGAAAGAGGGCCCAATAATGGGCCCTTTACATGGGCTTTTCCAATACTCCCCCGCAAGCTGGAGCGTACAAGTCGTATGCGCCAAGCTTGGATAGGCACTGATAGAAGAGGGTACTTGGTAGAGCCTTTGTGAGTACGTTCGCGACCTATTCAGTACCAGGAACATGCTTGAGTTCGATCTTCTTCATGTGGACTTTCTCTCGGATGAAATGACAATCTACCTCAATATGCTTCGTTCTTTCGTGAAAGACTGGGTTCTTGGCTATATGTATAACATCTTGACTGCCACATAGGAGGATAGCTGGTGAAGAGAGCCTTACACCAAGGTCGGCAAGGAGACTCTCAATCTATGTAAGTTCCGAGACCACAGAAGCCATTGCCCGATATTCTGCTTCTGCTGAGAATCGAGCAACCACTGCTTGTTTCTTGCTCCGCTAAGTAATCAGATGTCCTCCAAAATATGTGCAGAACCCGCTAGTGGATCGTCGATCATCAAGAGAACCTGCGTAATTGACATAAGAATATGCCACCACTGTTGGGATTGAAGATGAGGTTTTGTATACAAGTCCTTGGTCAGAAGCTGTCTTAAGGTATCTGAGAATCCGTTCCACTGCCTGAAGATGAGAGCTTCGAGGAGAGTGCTTATACCGACTGACGATACCCACAACGAAGGATATATTAGGTCTTGTTACCGTTAGGTAGATTAGTTTCCCAACAAGACGACGGTAATATTCTTGATTTTGTAGAAGAGAATCAGAATCTGAGGCCTGAGCACATAGTTTGTGATTGACATAAATGGGAGTGTTCACAGGTTTGCAGCCGGAGTAGTCTGCATCATGAAGGAGATCTAGGCAGTATTTTCGCTGAGAGAGGACCAGACCATCTGATCGTCTGGCAACCTCCAGACCTAGGAAGTACCGAAGGTGTCCCAGATCTTTAGTTTGAAAGACGGAGCTCAGATGTTGCTTAACGACCTGTATTCCGTTCGAGTCGTCTCCAGTAATGATGATGTCATCGACGTATACCAATAGGAGAACCGTACCCGTTGCCTGGTGGCGAGTAAATAATGAGAAGTCAGCCGAGCTCCGAGTAAAGCCAATTTCCCGGAGAGCCTTACTGAACTTGTCGAACCATGCCCGAGAGGATTGTTTGAGACCATAGAGCGATTTGAGAAGATGACACACCCGAGACTCCCCCGTGGTCTCAAACCCGGGAGGTTGCTACATGTAAACCGTTTCGTGGAGGTCGCCATTCAGAAAAGCATTCTTGATGTCTAGTTGAAGTAAGGGCCATTGGCGATGGACAGCCACCGAGATGAGAACGCGAACCGTATTGAGCTTTGCTACCGGAGAGAAAGTCTCGTCATAGTCGAGACCCTGTTGTTGAGTGAAGCCACGAGCTACCAGACGAGCTTTGAGTCTGTCAATGGCCCCATCAGGAGCATGTTTGATGACAAATACCCAATTGCACCCAACTGATTTCTGTCCGGGAGGAAGGGGCACCAGGGTCCAAGTCTGGTTTGCCTAAAGAGCAGCCATTTCTTCTTCCATGGCAGCGCGCCATCCAGGATGTTGAAGAGCTTCCTGTACGGAGTTCGGAATAGAGACCGAGGATAGTGAAGTAGCCAATGTCTGAAGATGTGGAGAGAGGCGATGTAGAGAAACAAAGTTGGCCATCAGATGATCTGTAGAGGCGGGCACCAGAGCAGCAGAGCACGAAGAAGCTGAGGTCGAAGCCGACTGCATAGGGGCAACGAAAGTAGGAGGGCGGCGAGTGTAGACCCGAATTATGGGCGGCTGAGGAGGAGCAATAGTGGGAGTGGGCAGAGTGAGGGGGAAAGGCGTGTTGACGGGGATAATCAGTCGTGGAATGGAAGGTGGTAGAGTGGTTGGTGGTAGAAGAGGCGGTAAAGGAGGAGGGAAGAAGGGTTGATCCTCCCGGAAGGTAACATCAGCGGACACAGAGACCTTCCGAGTAGCCGGAGAATAACACACATAGCCCTTTTAGGTGCGGGAGTAGCCGACGAAAATGTGTTTCGCTGCTCGGGGATCCAGTTTGTCTATAGTGGGACCCAGGATATGGACGAAACAAGTACATCCAAAGACCCTGGGTGTGAGAGGGAAGGCTGAAGCGGAGGGAAAGAGAAGGCTGAATGGGGTAGCATTTTGGAGAACCGAAGAAGAGAGACGGTTGATGAGAAAGCACGCAGTGGAGACCGCAATGTTCCAGTATACTTTGGGAACATGCATGTGAAGCATGAGGGATCGAGCAACATCAAGAAGGTGTCTGTTCTTTCGTTCCGCGATGCCGTTTTGTTGAGGGGTGTAGGGACAAGATGTCTGATGAACAATACCGAAGTCCGCACATAGATTGACAAACTCGTGGCTTGTGTACTCGCGGGCATTATCAGAGCATAATGTTTTGATAGTAGTGGAGAATTGCGTACGAGTCTCTATAACAAAAAAACCCGAAGGACGCGAGGAAGCTCCGAGCGATCACGAAGTAAATATAGGCATGTTGTGCGAGAGTAATCGTCAATAAATATTATAAAGTAACGATAACCGGAGATACTTGTAACCTTGTACGGATCCCAAATATGAGAATATATTAAATCAAAAGGAGCAGAGCTCCGAGTACAATGTACGGGAAAAGAAGAACGTGGTTGTTTGCCAATAATACATGAATCACATTTAAATGAAGGAAGAGATACGTCAGGAAGCGCCTTCTGGAGGATAGATAGAGGAGCATACCCAAGACGACAATGCCAATCACTGGATGACACAGAGGAGAGGACGGTAGGAGAGACATCGAGGAGGTAGAGCCCATTCTGCAGTCGACCCCTACCAATAGTAATCTGCGTTTGCCGATCCTGTATCAAAAAACCAAAAGAGGTGAAGGTTATATAGCAGTTCATATCATGAGTAAGACGACCAACAGATAGTAAATTAAATGGGGATGCCGACACATAAAGAGCAGAGAGAAGAGATATGGAGGGGTGGATCAAGAGATCAACACATCCGGAGACCGGAACAATCGCACCATTCGCCACGGTAATAGACGTTGGATGAGGAGCATCTGAGAACCTTGGAGGCAGCAGTGAGGTGATGTGGTGTGTGAAACCCGAGTCCAAGATCCAACGGGAACTGGAGGAAATACAGGCGGTACTTGTAGTGGAGGTGGATGCAATACCTGCAGTGGAGGTGGATGCAACCAAAGCAGGAGGGTTGAGTAGCCCCTGGAGTTGTTGCAGCTGAAGGCGAACAGCCTCAAGGTCCATACTATTGGGTGATGGGCTATCCGCAGTAACAGCAGTAGGCGGGCGAGGAGGGTAGCCATATTTCTTGTGACAGACTGCTTTAGTGTGGCCATCCCGGCCGCAATATGAGCACCGTGGGCGACCCCGACCACCACACCCCCTTCCGCGGTAGCCCGTACGGCCACCATGAGTAGAAGACGGTGGGGGAAGTAAGGGGGGAAGGGTCTGCTGAAGAAGGGCCGGAGAAGGTGGTGCAGAAGTCTCCAGGGAGGTGGTACTCGAAGTAACATAAAGCAAATGTCCGAGAAGGAGGGGGTAGCAGCTGATGCCAGAACCTGGGCCCGGATACTCTGAAGGTGTGGCGGGACTCGATCCATAATCATAGCAATGCAGACAGCCTCCTTTTGGGCAAGCTGAGCTGCGAGATCAGTGGTAGATGGATGGTGCTGAATCCAGGCCTCCGTGAGAGTCTTAGCACGAGCCACAAATGAGGTCATGTTCATAGCCTTGCCAACATCCAAAGCCTGAAGATCGGTGATGATGTCATAGAGGTGCTGGAGACTGCCCTTGCCCGAGTACAAGGAGTGGAGCTCATCCTACATTGCTTTGGCGGTCTCATGATACATGATCATCTGGTAGGGCTCACCCTCCAGAGAGTTGAGGAGCAAGGTCTGGACGGGACCGTCATTTCGCAGCCAGTCATCAGTAGTAGGAGAAGGAGGTCCCTGGGTAAGGTGGAGCACAAGGCCCTTGGCCTGGAGGACCCGACGAACGGAGTGAACCCAAGGGATTAAGTTCTTCTTCCCAGAGAGAGAAAGAGTAGTAATCCGAAGCTCATCGCGGAGTTCAGGAGCAGGAGCCATGCGGTCTGCAGAGGAGCTAGCTGTAGTGGAGTCGCTGGAAGACATGGAGGTCTTTAAAAGAGGAAGCGAGCAGCAACAACGGACAGGAGCAAGGCAGAAGGCAGGCCGCTGCGAGTAGAGAAGTTAGGCCTCGACGAGTCGAGAAGAGAGACGTGCCGAGAAGAGAGGGCAGGCCGCAACGACTAAGCAGTAGGCAAGCCGGGAGTAGATACTACAGGTCGCTGCGACGAGGTGTACAACAGGCCGCGGCGAGTAGAGAACAACAAAGCGCGCCGAGAAGAGAGGGCAGGCCGCGGCGAGAAGGAGAATTCAAGTCGGGAGCACTCGGCAGGTCGCGACGACTAGGTCGGAGATCGTGGTAAGGCTTGAGTTGAGAGAGACCGCGGCGGGCTGGATCATTCCGCAAGACGGAAATTGCAGAGAGAAGAGAACGCGGCCTGGGTAAGAGAACAAGCCCGCTAGAAGAGTGGAGAAGAGGGAGGGAGTCCGCAGCGGACTGAGCAAGCAGAGCGGGGAGAGGAGAGCTCGCAAGAGCGATAAGAGGTGGAAGAGAGCGAGAAGAGGGAGCGATTTCGCAGAGCTCGCAATGGACAGAAGGAGACCGCATAACTCACAGCGGACAGAAGGAGACCGCAACAGACTGTGGGAAGCAGTGGACCCTACAGGACAGAGAAAGGGGGGCCATAAAAGGACCAGAAGAGGAGTGGATCCACGAAAATGGAGAGGGAGCGGATAGAAGAGGGGCAGGCCGCAGAAGCTAGGCGACCAAGGGAAGGTGCGGACTCAAGAATCAGGCCGCGGAAAAACGCAGGCCGCCGGAGAGCCGTTCGGATACAAGTCTGAACCCGCAGGAGGCACTGAGTCCCTCTGATACCATGTAGATAATAGCCCAAAAGCTTGTATGTATGTATTAAATGTCCAAATACAAGAGGAGAATACAAATATATAGGAAAGAGGAGAGAAGAATAAATCCTATACAAGATGTGGGACTAAAGAAGGAGGAGCGAAAAATAAACAAAGAGGGCCCAATAATGTGCCCTTTACATGGGCTTTTCCAATAATGGACAATGCCATGATCCAAACAAAACGATGTAAACTGATGAGTACGATATTCAACATTATCAGTGCGAAATGTTTTAATAGGGATATCAAATTGTGTACGAATTTCATTATAAAACGCAGTAAAAATTGAGAAATCTCAGAGCGTTCATGTAACAAATATAATCACATACACCGAGAAAAATCATCTATAAATATAACAAAATACAAACTCCCCCTAGCAATAGTCTGAAGGGGAACAGGACCCAAAACATCCGAATGAACAAGTTCAAAAGGACGAGAAGAACTGCGGTCATGCTTAGCAGGAAAAGTAGACCGGTGATGCTTGCCAAATTGACAAGCTTCACAATCAAGAGAAGAATCACCGCGAGGTAAATCAGACAGAAGCTGATAAAGAATCCGAGGAGGAGGATGCACAAGGCAAAGATGCCACTGAAGTAGAGAAGAAGAGGCAGAAAACGCAGAAGCAGTATCAACATAGAACAAGCCACCACTCTCAGTCCCAGTAACAATCATCTCTTTGGAATGAGGGATCTAAAAAGCACAAGTAGAGGCAGTAAAAATAGCTTCACAATTCAACTATTTGCAAAGAGCAGTAACAGAAAGAAGATTGCACGAAAAATTCGGGACATAAAGAGTGTCCTGCAGCTGAAGAGAATGAGTAACATGCACGGTGCCAGACTCACAAATCGGAGATGGAGAGCCATCCACAATAAGAACCGGAGGTAACCGGTTGATCTTGTCAAGATAAGAAAAAAGACGAGAATTGCCCGTCGTATGATTAGTAGCACCAGAATCAATGAGCCACTTACCCGTTATAGCCAACTGAGCAGCACCAGAAGTAGCTAGAGAAGAAGTAGACTGCGTGGATGAATCAACCGATGTTGGACGAAGATGAGGATGTTTGGTCCAACAACGATCAACCAAGTGTCCAAGATGGCCACAATGAGAACAAAGATGCTTAGAGTAACTACGACCACCACCACGGCCCCCGTGGCCACCAGAGGTGTCATGACGAGCAGGATGAGCAACAATATCAGGAGATGAAGAGGGACGCAAAGGATGCTGAAGAAGAGTAGTAACAGCGAAAATTCGAGCAGCAGTAGCATCCAGAGTCGGAGTATCCGCCTCTCCAAGAATTTGCTGGTGGATCATATCATAAGAGTCTTGTAGGCGAAATAAATAACAAACAACAAGAAGCTCCTGAAAATGCTTGTGTTGCTCAGCCAGATCAACAAAAAAAGGTCTATGCTGAAGAAGTTCAACACCAAGAGTCTGAACTTCCTGATAGGCTGAAGCAAGAGTCATGACTGGTCGAGCAAAAAGATCGGCATATAGAGTATAAATGCGCGAAGTTTCGGACCCCTTGGAATATAAAGCGGCAAGATGATTCCAGACAGCCTTGACTGTCAGATCATGGCGAATGACAGGAAGACACTCATCAGACAAATTATTGGCCAACCAAGTACGCACCAATGCATCAGAAGCATCTCAATCATCAAAAGAAATAGAGCTAGAAGGAGGGGGGTCATCAGTCAAATGATGACGCTTGCGCTGAGAACGCAATAGAAAAGTGAAAGAAACACTCCAGTCAGGGTAATTGGGACCGGTAAGCTTCGAAGCAGTACCCAAATTACCGAAAGCAGAGAAAGAAGAAGTAGAAAGAGAATGAGGGGCAGAGATAGTAAAAGACGAAGATAGAGCAGGAGTGTCCATAGAAACCAACGAGAAACAACACGGGTAGAGAATACATCCTGCGCGAACACAACCAGTCGCAAAAACAAACCGCGCGAACAGAACAAGCCGCAAGGAAAACCGCGCGAACAAAACAAGTCGCAAAGGAACAACGACAACCAAGGGAGGGGAGGAAGGGAAGAAAACCAGAAGAAGTCCGGAAGAAACAGGTCGAAGCGGTTAGACAAACAAACCGCAATCTAATTGGAGCAAATGATCGGAACCTCCCTCTGATATCATGTGAAAAAGAACTAAATAAAGACAAATTTTATTGCTTCAAAAAGATAAACAATACATAGGTATGCCCCCATATATATAGAAAATGGGGGAGATGAGAGAATACAACAAGCGATGTGAGACTAAATACAAGTCGCGCGGCTAGGCGGTTTGATACAGTCAAACCTCCATGCTATACTGAATACAAAACCAGGAAGCTTCTGAACTCCAGCTGCGGCTAACACCCAGACCGCTGTTGCGGTTAATCACAAGACCGCTGTTGCGGCTAATTGCCAGACCACTGCTGCGGTTAATCACCAGACCGCTGCTGCGGCTCATTGCCAGACCGCTGCTACGGCTAACCACGAGACCGCTGCTGCGGCTAACCTTCAGACCGCTGCTGCGGCTAATCTCCAGACCGCTGCTGCGGCTAACCACCAGCCCGCTGTTGCGGCAATCCTTTAGACCGCTGTTGCGGCTAACTCCCAGACCGCTGCTGCGCCTATCCCTCAGACCACCGTTGCTGCTATCCTCCTAACCGCTAGCTGAGGTTCACCACCAAACCGCTGAGCCAAATCGCCAGACCGAGGAGAGCAGTAGACCGCTGCGGCTAGATATAAAACTGTCCGGTCTCCTCAAGCTCCAACACACATGATCAACGAGCTAGAGCGGAGACAAACTATGATCGAGCATCGCCAACAGCTACACCAAGAGGAGTTGTCCGTGATGCGATCGAGCATGGGCTCTGCGGGGAGGCTGGCGAGGATGGAGGAACTGCTGCGCCGAGGTGAAGATGCACTAGCCGTGGACAGCGAGCACTACCGGCGCACGCGCGACATGGGCTGGGACGGGCAACATCCTCCTTTTCTTGAGCAACAGGCTCCTAGGAATTAGGGTTTTCCCTAAGTCTTTTTTTCTCTTCTTCGTCTTTGGCGACATTGTAACAATCTGATTTCTTTATATTTATTCTAAGTGGCGAGCTTCGATCTCGCACTGGGTCTGTGCCTTGTATTTTTTGCGATAATGTTTGTGTTTGTTTTATTCCTTTCTGCGACTATGTAGGTTTTGACGAGTCAACGCTTTTCCGACGAATCATTGCGAGATAGAGTTTTGGCGACTTTCTGGGTACGACGGGTAAGTGCAACTTTGTGCGACACTCGCGACAAGGTGCCCCCGACGTCCACCTATAAATAGAGGGGGTGGGTACGTATTAATTACGCTGTTGTGATTTTCCTTTTTTACTCGCGACTTTTCCTAACCTTCATCTTTCTTGTTCTCAATACTCTCCATTCTTCCTACTCACACTTCATGATGGTTGGATATGATGCTAATGCTCGCCGCATGGCTCATGCGAGAAACTTTGCTTATGCCGTCTTCAAGAAGTTCGTCGCTGGGTAGAGGGACTCAGAATATTTCACAAAGAGGTTCCTTCCAGAGGGATACTCGACAAGGATTCTTCGCCGGGGGGAGCGACTAAATACCGTCATGGAGGATGAGCTTATTCTCTTCATCCGCCATTTCGAAGTCGGCCTACGACTTCCACTATGGCCAGAGTACTGCCAGATACTTCAGTATTTCGGCATAGCCCCAACCCAGATCAACCCGAACGACGTGGCGATGATCATGCGATTTCTCTGCTTCCTGCTATCTGAGAAAATCGCCTTTGATCTCTCTGTCTTCTGAAAGATTTTCGTCTTCGCATCGACTAACGTGGGTGCTGTCTTTCTCAGCAGCCACGTCTGCACTTTAGTCGGCACGACGAACAAGGTTCATCGCTGGGGGAATGGCTCGTCATCGTCTGCGGCGATTTTGAAGGAGTTCCTTGCCAACCGCAATAGCCATTAGCTGCGACCTTCCTGCCACCTCTCCTAGAGGGGCCGAGAGAGCAACTCGTTGAAGCTTTCAGAGGTCGCAAGTTCGATGTTGTCCACTGGCGATTTCATGTTAATCAACTGGGGCAAATCTTCCGGGAGAAGGTGTATCGTTAGCGAGCTTCTTCCATACTTGCAGCCTTTGGCGCGTATCTTGGTTGGTCACAACGATTAACTGCTCTCTTTCTTCTTTGCAACTTCTCGCATTCTTCCGCGAGAACCACCCCTCCCACTGGTGAAGGAGGTCGCGAATTCTCGGCAGAGCTCGGTAAATTCCCCTACCGATGTCGAGGAAGGGACGGGGCCCCTGGCCAACCCACCCGCGGGCACTGAAGGCCAGCAATGACTTTGCGAGAAAGGAGGCTCCTCGCAAAAGAAGCAAGACAAGGGGAAGGACAATTCCAAGTCCCAAGAGCCTGCTAGGAATAATGAGGTCTCCCGCGAGATCTTTGGCAAGAAGGACGTTCCCTCCGAGGTCGACGAGCGTTACCTCCACCCAAACTACGGGCTAGGGCTTGACGATCAGGATGCCTATAGTCGCTCGCTGGTGACCTGGGATGAGCGCAAGCACAAGGTGACTCTGAGCACCAACTTACCCGCCTGGTTGAGGATTGAGAGGATTGGGGCGATGCGTATGACGTCGTCTTCGCTCTCTATGGTCGCACAGATGCCGAGTCGCTGTAGGATGTTGGTACAGAGGATCTCGCGAACCAGACTGCTCGCTCGCTCTTGCGATCTGCCGAGTCGGGCCACTACATGGTGAGGAGACTGCTCGAGGCCTAACAGTAGGTCAAGATGCCAAGTAAAAGAATTCTGGAGCTGGGGACCAAGGCCGCCTAGCGCAAAGTCTATGAGGTAATCTTGGTTTGGATGCGCGACCTTCGCATAGTCGCTTTTTGATGATTGTCTTGCTGACAATTATTGTTATTACTCGCAGGAAGCTGAGCTCGAGATGGCAATGAAGATTTCCCAGCTGGAACAAGAGCTTGCAGACACCAAAGCCGCGCTGGAGGCCGCCCAAGTGCGGAATTCTGAGCTTGAAACTCACCTTGCCGAGTAGCTTCCATCGGTGGCGAGTACCTCAGGAATAGGGAAGAAGATCCGCTTCCACGGCGAAGAGATACCCGCGATTCGTCGCTGCATCGCGCAGGCGAAGGTGAATGCCGTCCTCGCCAAGCTAAGGATCGACGACTACCTCGACCCGGAGGTGGCCGACTTGACCGTGATGGACCTCATCCCGAGCATGCTCGCCGAAGAATCAAACTCACCTGACCGCGTCCTGTCTTCCCCACTGACTTTGTCGAAGATGAAGATGAGGATGACGAGGATGGTGAATATGGCGAGGGCGAGGAAGATAACGAGCATGGCGAGGAGTCAGAAGCCGATGCCATGATCGAGGACGAGGAGGATAATGAAGCTGATACTGGCGACGACGACACTTAGTCGGCGGAAGACCTCTTGTGCGTTAACATGTTTAATCTTTGTAAAATAGATAGATATTTTTGGACGAACCTTTATACAAGGCGTCATTGCTTCTTTTGTAATGTAATGCTCGCTAGATATATATCAAAGGAGAATCTTTTGCTCGCTTTGTTGTTTTTATGCTCGCTTATATTCAATATTTGCTAGGCTCATAGGCGCGAGGATATTGAGTGTTCTCTACGCGCATCCCATGCTTATATACTCGCAAATGCATACTCGCACGACATTGCTCGTACCTGCATACTCGACCTGCATGCTCGCACCTGTATGCTCGCACCTGTATACTCACACATGTATACTCGCACTTGCATGCTCACACAAAGAATTCATCATATCTGTTTGTTCGCAAGCCAATGAATTCGCCCTAGTACATACTCTCTAATAAGACAAAATTTCTCCATTTTTTAGCTGCGACCCTTTGGACAAGGGAGTGACACTCGGGGCGTCTCGCAAGACGCTCACTCTTGAGGCTTCCACTCTACTTCAACTGGCAAAGAACTGAGGGGACCTAGAGATATGAAATTACAGTCGGGGGGTCCCGCGGGGCGCGCACTATCGAGGTCTCCATCCTATTATAGATTCTCACCTCCCTGAATGTCTTCGCTTAGTCACCTTCCAAAGCATGAGGTGTTATCCTCACCTAGATACTGACCAGACCCAGAGTCGCTTCCTGCTTTTTAGGACAAAAGACTCTTAGAGTGGGTCTTTAGTCTTTTCAAAGATCGATGACGCCTTTATGCAAGGTATCGCTTTGTTAAGTCGACCTTTCGTCGAGTTGAGAGGTTAGCATCCAAACCTGTTCCTGATAGTTCCTACAGTCGGATAAGAAGTGCAATCAGGAGGTATTTAGGCCAATGTGCAAGGAGGGAGTTGATCTCGACCGTCAATGGAAGAGTTTGGTCTTATAAGAACGCATTAAAACCCGTCGCTCTGTCCCATCACCCGCTCTGTGCTCTTTAAAAAAATCAGGTCGGAGGCAAGTTTCCAATGCCGATCGTGGAGATCGTCTTCACTGCTTTAGTAATCTCAAGACATTTCTTGGGAATAAAGACAACTCGCTCAATCTCGTATTTCAGGGGGAGAGAAATTTATTAAAAAATTGAACTTTTTACATCTAGGTAGGCCTACCCTTTTCTACTATGGATAGTACTTTAGGTCATCACCGCTCTAGGTGCTTCCAAGTAGCTCTCCTTCTTGATTTTGCAGGTGGTATCCTCCAGTGGACAATCCTTTGTTGACAATGAAGGCCCCTCCCAATTAGGGTTCAGCTTCCCGACAGCGGCTGCTCTTCTGCCCCGTCCACCTTCTTCATGACGAGATCTTCTGCAAGGAACTTCTTGATGCAAACATTTTTGTCTAAGTTCTTCGCCATTCGCCTCTTGACCTCCTCCTGGCGGATAGATGCTAGGTCTCGAAGTTCTTTGATGTAATCCAAAGAAAGCTTCTGAGCGTCTTCATTCTCCAAGCTCCATTCCTCATCGCCTTCTCCCGCCGCAACGACTCTCGGGCTTCTGACTTTGAACTCCACTGGGATGAGAGCTCAGACCCGTGGGATAAAGGGTGTTTCCCCCGTGGTTGAGTTAGGAGTGGTTCTCAAAGCCCATAGGACCGAAGGAAGCTTCTCCGCCCAGTTCCTCTTCAGATTCGTGACCTAATTCAAGAGATTGATGATCAGCTTGTTGGTGGCCTCCTCCTGCCCCTTGCTCCGAGGATGATGGACAGAGGCAAATCAGAGATCTGTCCCTAGCGACCTGCACAAGTCTTCCAGCTCCAAGCTGACAAATTGTGGGCCGTTGTCAGTGATGATAGCGAGAGGAATCCTGAATTTACATGCAATCTCTCCTCTAATGAAGTTCTTCACGATCTGGAATGTGGTCTTGGCCAGAGCTTTTGTTTCAATCCACTTGGAGAAGTCGTCGATCATGACAAGAACGAACTTCCTCTGACCGCTATCCTGGGGAAAAAGATCTATCAAATCCATTCCCTAGATAACAAAGGGCTAGGGGGAGGTAATCGAGCAAAGTTGCTTAGCTAGCTGCAACTGGAGGGGAGTGAAGAGCTGACACTCCTGACACTTCTTCGAGAAGGCTTTCACATCTTTTCTGATGGTGGGCCAGAAGTAGCCATGTCTGAGAATTTGTTATTCCAGAGTGCGAGTCCCAGAGTGACTGTTGCCTGCCATAATCTCCTGAATGGATTTCTCCAAGTACCAGAGGAATCTCAGTCTCTGACACGCATCTGTCCAGTGAGCCAAGATGGTCTTGTGATATAACTCTCCTTCATGCAACAAGTAGTAGACTGCCTTGTATCAAAACTTCCTTTGGTCGCCATCGCCGACTGGAAGTATGCCCGTTGCTTGAAAGTGACGAGCGGATCCATCCAAGAAGCTCGTTGTTTGATCTCCTTCATCTCCCCCTCTTCGATGGACGATCGAAACAACTCTTTCACGGTTCCCCCGGCTTTCGGGCCGTACTTGGCTAGGCGGTCAGCTACCGAGTTCTCTTCTCGCGGCACATGCTCAACGAAGAAAGATTAAAAGCTCCCTATCAAGGCTTTCACCTTGACCAAGTATCTTTGCTGGATAGGGTTGCTCACTTCGAACTCCTCTTTGATTTGTGATGCGACCACCATTGAGTCGGTGAAGACCCTGATATATTGGATCCCAAAATCCTTGGCGAGACTTAAGCCTGCCATCATGACCTCGTACTCCACCTGATTGTTCGGGACGGGGAAGAGGATCTCGACGGCTTGCTCGATCCTACTTCCTTGCGGGCTCACTAGAACAATGCCCACTCCTACCGAATTCTTTCCCGAAGCTCTGTCCCCGAACATCTTCCAGTAAACCGGGCTTGAAGAGTATTCTTCTCTTACTGCTTCGGCTTAGAAGTCAGCCAAGAAATCCGCCACGGCTTGGACTTTGATTGCTACCCTTGGCGAGAAAGAGACGTCGAACTCACTGAGTTCTACCGCCCACTTCGCTAGCCTTCCTGAATACTCCACTCCATCCAAGATACTTCGAAGAGGATGATCGGAGACGACTTTGATGGAGTGATCTTGAAAATAAGGTCTGAGCTTCCACACTGAAATCACCAGGGAGAAAGCTAACTTCTCCAAGATAAGATACCTCATCTCTGCCTTCCTAAGCACCCGACTCACATAGTAGATGAGAAGCTGCCCCTTCCCTTCTTCTCTGCAAGCACCGAGTTGACTGTTTCTGCTCTCACTTCTAAATAAAGGAGGAGATCTTCACCTTCTTTAGGGTATTGAAGTAGAGGAGCTTGGGTTAGCTGCTGCTTAAGCTTTCCGAAGGCCTCCTCACACTCCTTGGTCCACTCGAAGTGCTGATTGCCTCGAAAAGTTTTGAAGAATGGAGAGCACTTCTCCCCTACCTTGGACAGGAAGCGGCTGCGATCCGCCATCCGCCATCCTTCCCGTTAGCCTCTAAGCTTCTTTGGAATTTCTCGGGGATGCTATCTCCAGGATAGTTTTGTTCTTGTCGGGGTTAGGCTCCACTCCCCTCGGAGTGAGGATATGACCTAAGAACTTTTCCCTTTCGGCTCCAAACACGCACTTCGCTGGATTGAGCCTCAACTTGAACTTTCGAAGGGTTTCGAAGGTCTCTACCAGATGCTTGGTGTGTTTCCGTGATGCTCCTGCTTTTGGCCAAGAGCTCATCCACGTACATTTCCAGATTATGCCTATTTTACTCTTTGAAGATATGATCCATCATTCTTTGGTATATAACGTCTGCGTTCTTCAACCCGAAGAGTATCATTTTGCAGCTGTAGCAGCTATCACTGGTGATGAAAGAGACATCGTGGTAATCTGGGGGATGCATTCAAATCTGATGATACCCTGAAATAACATCAAGGAAACAGATCACAAAAAAACCGACGGCTGAATTAACCAGTGCGTCGATTTGAGGCAAGGGGTAACAATCCTTCGTGCAAGCTTTATTCAGCATCGAAAAATCAATACAAAGTCTCCAGCCCCTCCAACTTCCTTCACCATTACAACATTGAAGACCTAGACTGGATGATGGATCTCCGAAATAAAACCTGCTTCTAGCAGCTTCCCCACTTCCTCCTTGATGGGCTCGACCAACACTATTGTGCTCTTCCTTTGCTTTTGTCGGACGGGTGCGACCTTGGGGTCCAGATTGAGATGATGACAAGCTACCTCTGCATCGATCCCTGACAATTCCGCGACGCTCCAAGCGAAGATGTCTACATTTTCTTGCAAACATGCCCCATCTCCACCTTGCCGCCTAGAGTCAGGGATCCTCCGATTTTCAGCAGTTCGGGTTCTCCATCCTTAGAGATCACCTCCACTTCCTCCAGCTCCTCCACAACTTCCAGTCTGCCCTCTCCTTCCATGATCTTCTCAAGCCTCTTTGCGTCCTCCATCCAGCTGATGGTACCGAAGACACTGAGATAACACTCCCGAGCAGCTTTAGGATCTCCCTTGATCCTTACTTAAACATCTCCACGGTAGTACTTCATGCACTGATGGTAAGAGGATGAGACGACCTTGAAGTAGTTGATGAACGACCTCCCAAAGATAACGTTGTAACAACTTGATGCGTCCAAGATATCGAACCTGCACCTGATCAATGTGCCACCAAGTGTTACCAGTAGATCTGCCCCTCCCTCCACCTCCTTCTCTCCAGAGAAGCCAAAGAGGGGTCCATCTGCAGTTAGGACCCTGGATGCCTCCACTTGCAACCTGACGAATGTCTTTTTGAAGATGACATTCACCGAGCTCCCATTGTCCGCCAGGATCCGATTGACGGTGAAGTCTTCAATGGCTGCTTGGATGACGAGAGCATTATGAAAGGGATTCTCGTTCCCTAACATGTCCTCTTCTGAGAAGGTGATCTCCAATGGGGGAGGTGCTTGAGGGGTCGAAGTGACATTCTTGCGGTAGATTTGATGGAAACTTACCTTTTGGGAAGCTCCTAGCCCGCCCCCATGGATCACCCCAACCTGTCTTCCTCCCGCTCCTTGGACCACTTCCCCGTGACCGCCTTAGTCGATCTGGTCTTCATTCCTCCTCGCTGGAGCTTGGAATGTTGTCGGTCCTGCTGGGACTTCCTGCCTCCCTTGCTCTCTTTTTGTCGCTCCTGCTTCTAACCTCCTTTTTTCTTCCCAAAAATTCGGGCAAACCATGGTCCCGTGTGTAACAGCCTCCCCAGCCCACGGATCGAAAGGACGGCCGTCGGCACCCCCAACACCACGCTCGAAAGGGTTCATCCTCAAATAGTTTGCTGACCATGCACGCCAACCCGTCTCCGGTCCACCGTCTGGTTGTTGGACGCCGCAGCCTCCCTTTGATGAGGGAAAGTCAAGTTAAGCGCCCCTACGGGGACTTCTCAGGAGGTCACCCATCCCAGTAGTACTCCAGCCCGAGCACGCTTAACTATGGAGTTTTCCAACTTCTCATCACCAATTGAGCTGCAGCTCAATTGGTGATGAGAAGTGAAGGAACTCCATAGTTAAGCGTATTCAGGCTGGAGTAGTACTGGGACGGGTGACCTCCTGAGAAGTTCCCGTGATGCGCGCTTGAATATCGAGTTTGCCTCATCAAAGGGAGGCTGTGGCCACCAACAACCCGCCAGTAGGCTGGAGAGGGGTTGGGGTGCTTGGGCTACAACCCGATAGCGTCGCCTAGAGCGGAGCCGTGACATTGTCACGTTGGATCGGCTAGGTTCGTTACAAAAAAGTGCATTTTTTTGTAACGGCCTCCCCAACCCACGACTCGAAAGGACAGCCGCCGGCACCCCTAGTGATTGAGTTCACGAAAGGTGAAAGGGGACGTTACACCGTGCACCTCTACTCGATGCAGATCGTTGTAAAGGGGAATCTCCTCCGTCTGGTTCCTCTTTGGCTGATTCCTTCTACGATGCCTATTCCCTCGTCGGGCAATAGCCATCACCTCCTCGTGTGCTCCTCCTTGTCTCCTCTTTTGCTGGTTAACATTTCTCCTTTCAGGGGAGAATCTCGTCCCCTGACCTTGGTACTGGGTCATTCCCGCTGGCCTCCACGGGGGCCGGTTTACCAGATACTGGAACATCCGTGCCTCCTTTCTACTCTCCGGAGCCGCTACAGGCCTCCTCTCTTCCTGTCTTTGAGACCTTTCCTGCCTCCTCATTTCCTTCGTCCTTCTCGGCTCTTCCCTCCTCTCTTCCCATCTTTCTTGATCTACCCTGGGCCTTCTCTCAGACGATCCTCCTTTCTTCCCATCTTCCTGGGTCACCTTCTCCAGCTTAGCCTAAAAGTCGGTATTCGTCTCCTCCCCCTGCACAAATTTATTCGCCCTCTCAATCAGGTCTTCATAAGACACTGGGGGATTCGAGCCGACCTCCATACAGAAGAGATCTTGCTTCAGGCCGAACGTCAGTGCCAGCTGCAAGGTGAAGCCATCCACCTCCTGGATGCCAAGGACCTCTTCCTGCAACCAGTCGATGTAGCGACCAATCCTCTCATGCTTCACTTGCTTAATATGGAAGAGAGCGGTTGCCTCCTTCTTCCTCTTCTTTGACGTCGCAAACCTCACCATCAACCCTCAACGCAGATTCTCGAAGCAGTAAATAGAACCTCCTAGCAGCTGGTAAAACCAATCTCTGGCCTTCCCCTCGAAGGTGATGGAGAAGAATCTGCACTTGAACACATCCGTCATGTTACTCGGTCCACAGTTTCCGCGTTATTCTCTCCCGAGTTGCTTCCTTCTCGCACGACATTCACATAGCCGCCTTCCCTCGACCGTGTCCGACTATCTTTTCACACGAAGATCGCGTCACATGATTGCTTCCGTGTCGTGCTTCTCTTACCCGTCGACTTTCCCGACTTTATTGCCTTGCCCGTGCCCGATTCCAGCTTTGTCCGACTTCCAGTGACCGATTCTTGATCTTTCCCATGTCCGACTCTCCTCTAGTGGCCGATCTGGATCTTTCCCGTGTCCGTCCCTCCTCTAGCGCTGATTCCCAGTCATTCCCGTGTCCAACCCTCCTCTAATGAACGATTCCAGTGCGCCTTCGGTTTCTACGCCTCCAGCTGACCCTCTTCTTCTCTAGCCGTGTCCGACCGCACCTTCGGCGGCCCTCCAACACTCATGCAACAATTTGACGCTTCTCGCCGGGCCTCTTCTTCTCAAGCCGTGTCCCGAGCCACATGAGGTTTTTGCACCCCGCTGCGGACATCTACTCGACTCATCTCCGTCAGATCAAGATTCCTATGTTCGACGACACCGACCCTCTTGGGTGGCTCGCCCGCGCCGAGTAGTTCTTTGACCTTCAGTCCACCCCCTCAAACCAGATGGTCCCCTTCACCACTATCTATATGGAGGGTTTGCCCTCCATTGTGTTCGTTGGATGCGCCAACAGTTCCTGACCTCACCTTGCCCACACTGAAAGAGGCACTCCTCCGCCATTATGACGCCTGATAGGCGGGTAATTCCTTTGAACTACTCAGCTCCGTCCGTCAATCCGACACCGTGGTCACCTACATCGACTAGTTTATCGTGGTTGCTACGTACGTACCCGAACTAGCCCCTTACCACTACCTGGGGTATTTTCTGGTTGGTCTGTGAGTCCACCTCCGGGAGTGCCTGCGGGTCTACAACCCGTCTACTCTTTCCCGCGCCATTTAGCAGACTCGACACCTCGACGAGGAACTCTACACAACTCGACCTTCGTCCTCGATAGGGCCTCCCCACCAACCACCGTCTCCGTCTCTTCCTCGCTTGGCTCCCCTACAACCATCCGAGCTCCAGTTGCTCGGCCCGCCTCCGCGGCCGCCAGTTCCACCAGTCCCTCTTCCACAGGCACCTCAGCGACCCCAGTGCTTGTCGCATGAGAAGCACCTGGAGCTTCGCCGCAAGGGCGTATTCTTTCGCTGCGAGCAACCATACTCGCTCTCCCATGTCTGTCCTTTCAAAAACCTATGTATGCTAATTGGATCTGAAGATGGCGGTCTTGATTTTGTGGACTTGGATCTGCTGACACTCTCTTACGTCCCCTACAGACCTTGACCTTGAGGATACAGTTGCTTTTTTGGGCAGGGCGTGCTGATACGATGCTGGCCGCCACACATATCTTTATTATTCTATGTAGCCCTAGAGGCATGTTTATATTTTGTATCCTTCCTACTCTTTATATGTGAGTGGGAGTGTCTCTTTATGTTTATATTTTGATTTGTAGTATTTTGGTCTCTCTTGAACTATGAAGCACAAATACTTCCCCGAAGGCAGCGTACCTTACCGTATACGTATTCTGGTACCGGTACGTACCCGATACTTGATGGATTCTCCTATGCGTACACACTTGGACTTAGCACATCATTCTGCATATTGTGATATGATTCTGTTTTTTTAGAGTAAGCATAACATGGCTCTATGCTAGCAAGCATTGGTACGCCCAATTAATTGTGTATCTGTACCGAGTATGCTTCTGGTACTGGTACGTTTCTGTTACAAGTACGTGTATTGAACGTGTTAATACGACGCAAGTTATTAACAAAACGACTAACTTGTCTCTAGACTAACTAGAGATTGAAGATGTTGATCTCTAACAATGAAGAAGAAAAAAAGACTGATGAGTAGACTTAAGTTTAATTTTATCTCTTTTGGTTACATATAAGATCCTAAATTTTGTAATCTTCACGAATGCTTAATGTTTGAAAACTTCATGTTATGTTACATTGATTTGTGGACTTGTAATTCAAATTATGATTTATGTTGATGTTTTGATGTTTTGAGAACTATTTATTGCACTTGATATATATATACACACACACACAAAAATATATCACCGACCAATCAAAGCTTGCGGCGTAACACGCGACCGCCATCAAATTGATCTGGACTGTCTGATCTGCTTAAATCATATGATCTCAGTCGTTCGATCGCAGAAATGAGTAAGAACCGCCCATATATTTTTCCTAGGTCTCTTAAACCTACCATGCTAGGGTATCCTAAACCTAAAAATTTTGTGTGGCTCCTACCCTACAATGAGAAATTACTATTTTACACCTTCAGAATATGAAAAAAAATCCTAGGCCAGCCAGATCTGCATATACAATTATGCAGCCTGCCTAGTCCAGCCAAAATGATCCAATCCGGGCCATTTCACGGCCAAAAAAGCCCAGAACAATTAAGCCCGCATGATTTCAACTGAATATACTTCAGCGTGCTACTCATATATACAACAGAAAATGAAAATTGTTGCCGGTGTGGGACTATTATTCTCCGCCCCGCCAAATTTTTCCGCATATAGCTCACCGGAATTTTTCCGCATTACTATAGCGCGCTGCCATGCAAATTTTTAAAAATATTAAAAATTAAAATTTAAAAAGAATGGCTCACGGGAGGCGTGAGGCTGCATGCGGATTTTATCAAAAAAAATAAAATTGTTTTTTTAATTTTTTTTCTTTATTTTAAAAATGATATGGCCAATGAGGTTCTTTAATTAAATAAAATTGTTTTTTTAATTATTCTTCAGAGTCCGTCAAGCCCGTCGGTGGGCGGGCGGAGCCCGCCGGGGGCGGGCAGGTACTGTCGCTCGGTGCACGGGGGGCCCCCCGTGCACTGTCACTCGTGTGTACACACACACACACACACACACACACACACACACACACACACACACACACACGAGTGACAGGCACGGGCCTCCGGCCCGGAGGGCATTCGGCGAGGGAGCGACATTGGTCGTAGGGGAGCAACATTGGTCGTGGGGGCGACATTGGTCGTGGGGGCGACATTGGTCGTGGGGGCGATCTTGGGGGCGACTTGGTCCTGGGGGCGACATTGGTCCCCACGATATTGGTTGTGGGGAAACTGAAGTAGTTTGTAAACTTAGAGGGATATCTGGTTTTTGGCCTGTAAATTGTGCATGTAATCAAATGACCTAATCAAGCTCTCATTACTACCAATATAATACAAAAATATAGACAATTCATAGGAAGCCAATGCCATAACATCAACATATTAACTATGAAAACATGAGTGTTATTGAATTTTCAAAATGGTCACAATATTATTTTCATAAAGTGGACATAATCAACATCAGGCCGTGAGTTAGAAAGCTAAGCAAAAAAAATATTTTGCAGCATCCAATTTTTGATGGTTAGAAAGCTAAGCAAAAATTTCTTTAACCTCAACAATTGTAATTGCCTTATATGTTCTGATAATTTTGTGCACAAACTGAACATAACAACATCTCAACAGGTATGCTGATGATTATGATGACAAAAATAAATATTTTGCAGCATTTAATTTTGTGGAAAGCTTCCATGCTGCAGTCATCCTTGATGATTTTGGAGATAGTATAGATGAATGAAAACATACATCATACACAATAATCAATCACCCGGATCAAGCCAAAGTATACAACACAACTCATTATGAAGCCACTGGAATGATTACACGTGATAATTGCAATTAACATATTATCTAAAGACCATAGACATCAGTGAACATATTAGGGGCAAAAAACTTACAAAAATACAGCCCGACACTTGATTTCATTGTTTGAGGCTCGGTTTCAACAAACAACATTGAACATATTAGGGAGTTGCAGCAATCCTGTGAACATATGTCAGAATGGCTAATCTTAAGAGCATAACATCAACTATTTTTTTTTTTGAAATCCTAAGAGGTTGCCTTAACCTGAAGCGGTGATAGTAAATCGAACCCAATCGCTTTGTGGACAACCTGTTAGGAAATACGAGATCCAGAGAACACGCAAGAAATCGCAGAAAAAGTAACAAGCAAAACACACAAGGATTTAACGTGAAAAAACCCCAAGATCGGAGAAAAACCCACAACCACCCGCGCCCAGAAAATCCATTATGAAAAGAGATCAAGAGTACACCGCTTCTATTCCGCTGCTCCTCTTCTTCAGTTTTCGCATACGCGTACACAACCCTAGGCCGAAACCTGCCTTTTATACACGTAACAAACAGGATGAGGAAAATTACATAAATGCCCCTGAAATCATGACGAGTGCCTAGTACTCCCAGACGCAGTCAGACTCCACAAAATAACACAACCCTATCAGTAGAGCATGCATCAACTTGAGAATGATGTAGTGATAGATATGGAGAATTTTTACTCGATCTCCAAGCCTGAAAACAGATGACACCCTTTGTTCAGAATTAACCCTAAAAAAACTGACGGGTGAGATCCACCGGAAGAAGAGGATGGGTGCAGAAATCTGATCTAACACGTTTTTCTGTTGAGATCTACCCAAAGAAGATGGAGGAAGCAGAGGTTCGTCCGAGACGGCCGTGTGCGCGGCCGGGCACCTCCGACTTCTAGCCGAAGAAGAGAATGTCAGTTTTGATGGGGCGTCGATGGAACACCTTTTGCGGAGAGTGGGAGGCGGATTAGCGGCGGCTATCTCCTAGAGGAGATGTGATCGGGTAGAGTAGCAACGCGAGAGGGTTTTGGGAGGGAAAGTTTTTTGCTGGAGTTGTGGCGCCGACGGTGGTTGCGGATGAGGCGAGCCTGCGAAGAAGAGATTGAGAGGTCATGGAAGGGTATCAGGGTGAGAGGGAGGCGGCGTGAGTGTAGTTTCGGGATTTAGAGATTGCGTTAGGTTTTGTTTTTTTTTATCCAACAGTTGTTGTGTTTTTGTAGCCATGTCTGATGGCTTTTATTTTTTGATGTATTTTAGTGGACACGGTATTGGTAGGCCACCATAAATCTTTTTAATATAGTATATATATATATACACACGAATTAATGGATATACATGTCGCGCAGATATTTCTTTTATATCCGCGCGGCACGTATTTTCTAAAGGGGCGGCCGGCGGCTGCGGTCTCTCCGGCCGTCCTGGGTTGGTCGGCATGGATGCCGACCAGCCCAGGGAGGCCGACAAGACCGCAGCCGCCAGTCGCCCTCCTGTAAAAAAAATGCAGCACAGGGCGGCCGGGGGCCGGCGAGCCCGCGACCTCCCCGCTGTAATGCCGCTTGCCCCATTTTTTAGTCTCCTGTAGCAATTGGATTAAATCAAACGGCTACAGCGCGTTGCACGCATATCCAGCTTCCCCATATATATATTATATTTGTTATAATGTATCATTCCGCACCCGTATTCTTGTTTTTTAAAGTTTGACGTGTCGACGTATCATGTATGTATCGTATCCGTACCGGTACTTCCTAGCTCTTGAAGAGTGGAGTACCAAGGAGGACCTTGCCTCTAGATGCTTTACAAGAGTTACCTTCTTATTGTATCTTTATGTTTGTTTAATGCAATGCAAATTTTTTGTTCTCGTTCTTGATAAGACTTCGGTGTATCAAGGACTAGGCCATACCAGTTGATAGGTAGAACTAACGATCTCATTGGAATAGGAATATAAGATACGAACTTACAAAACATGCTTGTTTGTCATGGTGTGTGTGTGTGGGGGGGGGGGGGGGGGGGGGGGGGACTGAGTACACTGAATCACGTGTGGTTGTCGTAACAAATCGCATTTTGTTTGATCCAGTCTAAATCAATGGTTGTGATACCACTTGTTAAAGAGAAACCAAACAGCACTATTACTCCGTCCCCACGAAGAAATTGCTTGGGTTTGTGTGACTCGATGCTGCTCTCTGCAGATCACTGAATTGCTCGCTATTTCCTGTCTTTGTTATGTGTGCTGATTCTCATGTTTCAATACTCTGCGCATTTTGTTTGATCCAGTCTAAATCAATGGTTGAGATACCACTTGTTAAAGAGAAACCAAACAGCACTATTACTCCGTCCCCATGAGGAAATTGCTTGGGTTTGTGTGACTCGATGCTGCTCTCTGCAGATCACTGAATTGCTCGCTATTTCCTGTCTTTGTTATGTGCTGATCCTCGTGTTTCAATACTCTGCGCTCTCTCTCATAGCTAGGACTATCGCACTTCATCCCTCCTAACTGCTCTTCTCCCTGCAATCCTCCCTTGTTTGTACTTCTCACCAATGAATCCCACCGAAACAAAATTTACATGTTCAAGCTTCTTCAACTCGGCATTGAACCAGCCTGAATCGGTTCAAATTAAGCCGGTTCAATTCAGCCCATAAATTAACAAATTTGCAACAATCGTAGTCTTACTAGTCTATTTTTTATCTTCTTTTTAATGTTTTTCATTTAATATAATCCTGCCTACCGGTATACTATTTTTCAGGCTGCCGCAATTAGGATTGAAATCAGAGGCGATGAGTGGAGAAGAGCATTCATGCAGATGGATGGTGAGCCATGGAAGCAGCCACTAAGAGGCGACTACTCTACGCTAATTGATATTAAGAAAGTGCCTTATCAATCCCTTATGGTTACCGGATAATTTTTCAACTCTTCTCATTTAATGGGTTTTGTATAAATAATCTTAGTGGAAAAGAGAAATGAAATGAAATTGTAGAGTATCGATATTGATACTTTATTGCCTTGTGATCATCTGATGTTTATATTTAAGTGGAATCAGCTTGCTTTCTCGGTAGTGTTGCTTCCAGGCCAAATGTATTTTATTTTATTTAACAAATGTCGTTGTATCCTGTAAAATCTTATTTTTAATCATTTATTGAGATTCGCCATAAAGGATAGTTGGGTGCGCTAAATAATATTGTATGCAATTAAAATGAAATTAAATAGGTCTGCAATAAGAGAAATATTTATGAATTTCTGTTAGCTATTAATCTAGAGCAATGTTGTGCACTATCAATTATAGTATCGCCTACAAACAGTTGGGTTTTAGGCGAAACTATAATTGAACCAAATAATTTTGGGTTTGGCACAGCCCAAACTGAAACTGAGCTCAAACTGATCGGTTAGATTTGTTTCGGCTTTTAAACATCGGGTTTGTTTTTCTGCATACTAAATTATTTTTGTTAGTATATTTCACGCTTTCATATTTTAGGTGAATTATTGATTTATTTTGTAGGTACAAATGCTGAAATCTAATTATTTACACTGAGTAGAAATCTAAGATTTCATTTGGTTTAGCATTTTCGGGCGGCGTTTGAAGCAAACACCACTGGCCGGCGGGTAACCAAACGAAACTCCGTCTCCGTTTGCACCCGTAGCAAGGAGGAAACGCCCCCCACCGCTCCGTTTCGACCCCGCCTCCCCCCTCCGGTTCGAAATCTCCGTTTGGACCCACTTGCTCCTCCCGTCACCGCTCAATGAAACGAAGCCTAAGTATGTGATAGTTGAAACTTTAAACCAATTAATTAGTTCTTAAGCATGAATATTTATCCCCTTTTTAAAGTGGATCTTCTTGGTTACCGTTGGATCTCAAAAAACATACATCTGTTGGATCTCCTACTCTCAAATATACCCCTCTCCACGTTTTCCTAGTCAAAACCCTTCTCGCGCTTCTGCGGTGCTCGCGAAACACGAAGCCTCCACAAAATCTTCTCCCGAATCTTCATCGTCGCTCTGCTACTCACCCGAAGCCTCCACAAACCCCTCGCCTGAAGACCTCGTCGACGTTGCGGTTTTCGCTTGAAGTCATCTTCCTCTCCCGAGATTCCCGTTGACGCCGACCCCGTAGACGAAGCCCTCCCTCCAAGTCGCAGGTCGACACATAGATCTGCCGTCGACACATAGATCTGATGCCCCCGCCTAATGTAACCGCCTCCAATAGAAGACTTACCCGACTCTTGTAGTCATTGTCTGTCGTCGTAGCCTCCAGTTGCGTGCCACCAAAGCATAATGTTGGATCCCTAGTTGGATTTTGGCTAGGTTCATTAAATTGGGCTGAGTCTGACCCACCTTGTATAGCCAGGGTCAAGTCTAGTAGTTTTAGAGTTTAGGCCAAGTCATTAGGTTCAACCTCCTTGGACCAGCCAGCAGAGGACCTCAGAAGAGTCAGACTTAGAAGATTCAGAGAACAGAATGATCAGTTCGAAGTTCTTCGAACTCAGCTCGACGATCGTCGATCTCAGATCGACGAACTCAGAGTTATTTCTCTGAGCTGAGCTCGATGATATTCGAGCTCAGGTCGACGATCGTTTCTTTCAGACAGATTCTCAGCTCGACGAATTCAGAGCACAGAATTGGCAAGTTATTCTCTGAATGCAGTTCGCAGAGCTCAGGTCGACGATCAGGAATTCTCAGGTCGACGAACTTGGAACTCAGGTCGATGAATTCCGTTCAAAGGTCGACGATTTCTTTCCCGCTCCAGAATGAGAAGTTTTCTTTCTTCTGTCTCTTACTTTCTATATTATTTAGCAGTAATATTCCTAAGTAATTAATGCTCATATTCCTCTGAATATAGCCGTTATTAGCAGCATTAATTATGTTCTTCATCAGAATAATTACTTTCTTATTTTATTAGGGACAGTTGGGGAAACTCATTTAAGTCATATTCCAGCCGTTTGTATTCTCCAGATCAGTCAGCAATTCGCCAGCAATTCAAATTTCAAAGGAGAAATTAACTGAAGAATATAAAAAAGATTTTCTCTTTTCAGTCGAGAGACACTGAGACACTTAGCAAGAAATCAAAAAAATACTGAGCCAGAGATTCTCAGAAAACATTCAGCACACAAGAAAATACAGAGAGACAGTCACTGAACTTTCAGAACTCTCTCACAGTGCAGAAAACAATCTGTTTTCTAGCTTATCATTTCTGAAGACTGAAGAAGAATATTCATCACAATCAAGTCTTCTTCAACCTTCTCCTCCAGGAACATTCAAGGACAACAAATCTAGATTTAGTCAGAAAGTTCCAGGACTGTTTTCAGATAAGGCTGAAGACCTACACCCTGAAGCAAAGCTTCCAGTTTTCCTGAACCATTCCACATCTCAGGGGGAGATTTGTCAACATCAAGATCCACTAGTCTTCTCTGTTGATTAGAGAAAGAGAAGACACCATCACCTCCTGTAAAAGGGTTTTAACTCCCTTTAAAAGTTAACCACTTGGTTGTCAAGTCTTCTGATCAAAAGACTTGGGTTGGTTTTTGGGCACCTGATCAAAAGCCTAAAGGGTTGCTATATCTCCCTCCAAATAGATATTGTGGTGGCAGTCACCTGATCAAAACCTGTTAGTGGACTCCTACCAGGGTGGTAGAAGAGTGGATGTACCTAGTTGGGGAACCACTATAAAATTCTTGTGTTGTCTGGTTGTGTTTCATTTTCATTCTGTTCTTGCTATGGCTGTGATAGATAGAGTAGTTTAACCTATTTTCTATTTCTTTCTATATTATTGATATCACCTATTTTAAACTTTGATATAAATATTAAAAACAACCAAAGGTTTTAATACTCTATTCACCCCCCTCTAGAGTAAATCAGGTTTAACCCCCATCTTTCAATTGGTATCAGAGGGGTGTTCCTTTGGTTGTACAAGCTAACACTTGAACCAAGATCATTGTTAGATCAGACTTCCTCTTTTCCTAGTTTTTCTGTTATCAAAATGGTACAGAACAAAGACTATGCAAGCACCAGACCTCCAGTGTGCAACTTAAATAAGTTTGCCATCTGGAATGCAAGAATCAAACTCTATACGAATTCTATTGATGATGACATTTTTAATTCCATCTTGACAGGACCGCCAGTTCTAATGACAAAAACTATTGCTAGTGCCAACACAAATGTTGTTCCACCATATGAGTGGACAGATGCACAGAAAAAGGCCAAGATAGCTGATGCAAAGGCCATGAATATTATGGCTCAGACAATGTCTAATGACATTTTCTAGAAGGTGGATGAATGCACATCAGCCAAGGCAATATGAGACTCACTTAACCAGATGGTTGTTGGTTCTGCTGATGAGAGAAAGGATAGGAGATCCAACCTCATCTCTCAATATGAGAATTTTAAGAAGGATGAATCAGAGTCTGTTTGTGACATGTACAACAGACTAAGCTTAATAATCAATGAGCTGAAAACTCTAGACAAAGATATCACCCTTACTCAAGTGAATGATAAAATCATCATGTGCTTACCTAGCTCATAGGATTCAAGAATCTGGCTTATCAAGGAAGCCAGAAGTCTAAATGAGATTTCCACAGAATCTCTACTGGGAAAGCTCAAGTCTCATGAGCAATTGATAAAGTCCAGATAGGCTGCAGAACAGAAGACTCCTTCATCAGGAAGAAAGGAGCAAAATATTGCATTCAAGGTAACTGGAGAATCAACAACCCCAACAGTCAATGAAGAATTCCTGAGCATCTTAGCCAAGAGAATATACAAAATGGGCAAGAAAGATTTTAGAAGAAAGTCATCAAGGCAAGATGACAAGCCCAGGTATGACAAGACTCCCACTAAAGAAGTTGTTTGTTTTGGAAGCAAGAAGCTTGGACACTTCATCTCAGAGTGTCCAGAGAACCAAAAGAAGAAGAGGAGAAGAGAAAAGGAAACAAGGAAATAGCATTACAACAAGCCCTCCTTCAGCAAGAACAAAAGGAAGGAGAAATGTTTCATTGCTGAAACCTTGAGTGACACTGAAGAAGAATCTTCATCTTCCAGCTCTAGTGAAGATGAAGAGGAAGCAAAGGCCAAGGAGATATGCTTGATGGCCATTGATGCATCATGCACCCATTCTGAAGCTGACCAATCAGACACTGAAGAACCTCTATCTGAAGAAGATTAGGTATTATCTTCTTTTGATTTTGATTCACAAGAATTTAAAACTGAATTCAAGTCCTTATGCTTTGATTTAATAAATTCTGAAAAAGAGTTAAGCAACTTAGAGAGAAATTAAATTAATAAGAAAACATACTTTTAGGAAATAATAAGTTAAAGGATGAAATCACTCTAGGTAATGAACAAATCATTAAATTAAAGACTGAATTATCTGAGGCTAGGCAACTTGAAGAATCCCTGAATGGGAGAAGTATCAAGTTGATGAACATCACAAGCACAGTGAATGCCAAACTCAATGACAAGCTGGGCTTAGGTGCTTCATCAAGCCAACCCCCACTGATTCAGAAGAATATATTAACAACCCCTATAACATTTGTTTATGAAAAAGGTAAAGAGGAAATAGAAGATAACAATCTTAATCAAACAGAACTTAAACACAAGAATAAGAAAAAGAGAAAGAGTAAGAAAAATCTTAACCAAAACAATGTTTAGCAGATTTCGTCGAACTCAGACCAACGAAATGTGTACAGTTCATCGAGCTCAAGTCGACGAACTCCGAACAGAAACTTCTATTATAACTATTCTCTGAACTGCGATCGACGAAATCAGTATGGTTCGTCGTCCAGAGATCGATGAAATTGGGGCCCAGAAAATGAATACTTTCATTCTCTAAGTGGAGTTCGACGAACTCATCCCCGTTCGTCGACCTTAGTTCGACGAACGTACCATAATTCGTCGACCCCAGTTTATAATAATAGAAACTTTAATTCCAACAGGACTTTTAATCAACAAAGACAAAACATTAATCTTTTTAACCAATGGATAATTCCACCTAAAAGATATCATCCCTTAGGTTATAAAAATCAACCTTAATATTCATAAATTTTCAGCTTTAGTTATATAAATGAACAAGGATCCAAGGTAACCTGGGTCAAGAACAACTAATTCCTATTATTGCAGGTGAAGAGCTGTCCAGCTTTTAAACAACAATGGTATCTGGACAGTGGATGCTCCAAGCATATGATTGGAAGTAAGGACAACTTAATAAATTACAAGTCCAAGATGGGACCAAAGGTGATCTTTGGTGACTCCAATTGTGGCCAGACTGAAGGCTTTGGAGAAGTCATGGTTGGGGCAGTAACCTTCAAAAAGGTTGCATATGTAAGTGGACTAAAGCATAACCTCATCTCCATAAGTTAATTATGTGATGAAGGTTATTAGGTATCTTTTAACTCAAGCTCTTGCATTATTTCTACTAAAAAAACAAAACTATTTTAATTGGAAATAGACAAGGCAACATATATTTAGTGAATTTTCAATCAGCTGTTTCAGATATTTGTCTTTTTAATCAGGTTAGCAATCAAAATGATTTGTGGCATAAAAGACTAGGACATGTAAATCTGAAAAATATTGCTAAGCTATCTAGGGACAACCTTGTTAGAGGATTGCCTTCTGGTCCCTACAAGAAGGAAGGTCTCTGTAGGGCTTGTCAATTAGGCAAGCAAACTAAATCTAGTTTTAAATCTGTAAATAAAAGTGATTCACCTAGGATCTTGTACTTGCTACATATGGACCTCTTTGGTCCTATTACTTTATAAATCCTAGGAGGGAAATCCTATAATTTAGTTATTGTAGATGACTTCTCAAGATTCACTTGGGTGTTCTTTCTGAGATCTAAGTCAGATAACTTTAAGGTTCTTATATATTTTCTCAAGACCATACAGATTGAGTACTCTACTCCAGTTGCATTGATCAGAAGTGATCATGGTACTGTGTTTGAGTCTCTTCTTATGCAAGAGTTCTGTGAGAAGGAAGGTATTAGGCACTGCTTCTCAGCTCCTAGAACTCCTCAACAAAATGGGGTACCTGAAAGGAAGAATAGAACCCTAATTGAAGCTGCAGGCACATTACTTGCAGATGCTTACATGCCCCTCTCCTTTTGGGCAGTGGCTGTGAGCACAACAAACTATGTACTGAACAAAAGTTTAATACATAAACTTAAGAATAAAACTCCCTATGAATTACTTAAAGGGAAGAAACCTAAAATCACTTATTTTAAAGTATTTGATTGTATATGCTATATTCACAATAACAACAAGAAACATATTAGAAAGTTTGAAGCCAAAACTGTAGAGGGAATTTTCTAGGATATTCCCAAGTCAGTAAAGCTTATAGGGTTTTTAATAAATCTACCTTAAAAATTGAGGAATCAGTCCATGTGACTTTTGATGAAGCTAATATGTATTATAAGGAGAAAGAAATTTCTACCAGTAGCTCATTGCGGGTACCTTACTTGTGTGAGAGATTGGATAATATAAACCTCACCCAAGAGGCTCCATCTAATCCCTCTCCACAAGCTGTTGAAGATGATAGTGAAGAATATAACTTGGATTCTTCTGACACTCTCCAAACAGATAACCCAATTCCACAAGAGGAATTAATCCCTCAAGCTGTTACTCAAACTCCTCCCACTGATCTTGGCATACTTAGAGATCATCCCATATCTCAAGTGCTTGGAGACATATCAGCTGGTGTGCAAACAAGGCATCAACTCAACCCTGACTTGATGTTTTCTTGTTTCCTCTCTCAACTTGATCCCCATTCCATCAAAGATGCAGAACAAGATTCCCACGGGATCATTGCAATGCAAGAGGAGCTTAATCAATTTGTGAGATGTAGAGTTTGGGATTTGGTTCCTAGACCCAAAGACTACCCAGTCATTGGAACTAAATGGGTGTTCAGAAATAAATTGGATGCTGATTGTAACATAATAAGGAACAAAGCAAGGCTAGTGTCTCAAGGCTACTCATAAGAGGAAGGAATTGATTATGACCAGACCTTTGCTTCAGTGGCAAGGCTTGAATCCATAAGAATTTTCTTATCTTATGCTGCCTACAAAAGGTTCAAAGTCTACCGGATAGATGTAAAGAGTGCTTTCCTCAATGGTGAACTCAAAGAGGAAGTATATGTGGAGCAACCACCATGTTTTATCTCCCCAACTCATCCCTCTTATGTCTTTAGATTGCATAAAGCTCTCTATAGTTTAAAGAAAGCTCCAAGAGCTTGGTATGAGACCTTAGCTAGCTTCCTGTTAGAGTATAAATTTTCTAGAGGCATTGTAGATAGGACTCTTTTTACTAGACATCATAAAGATAAAATTTTATTAGTACAAATCTATGTAGATGACATAATATTTGGCTCAACTGATCCTAAACTATGCCAAAGGTTTTCTGACCTTATGCATTCAAAGTTTGAGATGAGTAACATGGGTGAGCTCTCCTACTTCCTTAGTCTCTAAGTGAAGCAGACCCCTGATGACATTTTCATATCCCAATCCAAGTATGCTAAAGAGATGATAAAAAGGTTTGGGATGGCTGATGCCTCAGCTAAGAAAACACCTATGGCTACAAATGCTGTGGTTGATTCTGATGAATATGGGAAACCTATTGATCAGAAATTGTATAGGGCCATTGTTGGGTCCCTATTATATCTTACAACAAGTAGACATATATTATGTTTGCTACCTGTCTTTATGCTAGGTTCCAGGTGTTCCCTAAAGAATCTCACCTTACTTTCTTAAAAAGGATTTTAAGATATATAAAGAGTTGCCCTAATCTAGTACTCTGGTATCCAATAGAGTCAAAATTTGAGTTAACTGGATACTCTGATGCTGACTTTGCTGGATGTAGAGTGGACAAGAAGAGCATATCAGGAACATGCCAGTTCCTTGGTGTTAGACTTGTCTCCTGGTTTTGTAAAAAACAAACATCTGTTTCTACATCAACAGTAGAAGCTGAGTGCATTGCAGCTGACAGTTGTTGTTCACAGATACTGTGGATTCAAAACCAACTCCTGGATTATGGATACAACTTAAATAAATCAAATCTACTTTGTGACAACACTAGTTCAATTTCTATTGCCAAGAATCCAGTGCATCATAGTAGAACTAAGCATATAGAGATAAGACATCATTTCATTAGAGAGTGAGTGGACAAAAAGAAAATTAATCTTGTATACATCTATACTGATTTGCAAAGAGAAGATATCTTGAAAGTGAGGGTTAGATTTAATATACTCTAGAAGGGGGGTGAATAGAGTATTTGTGAGTAATTAAAATCTTTTGCTCTATAATATAACTTGTTCCAAAACTTAGATGCTATATCACAGCACAGCAGATTAAACTAATAAAAATCACAGAATCCTAACTATCATAACCACAGCAAGAACAAAAGAAAAAGACAACCATACAACACAATAATTTTATAGTGGTTCCCCAACCTGGGTACATCCACTCTTCTACCACCCTGGTAGGAATCCACTCAGGTTTTTGTACAGGTGACTGCCACCAATGAGCTTTTGGTGCTCAAAAACCAAACCTCAAGTCTTTTGGTTAGGAGACTTGCAACCAGGAATCACTTTTGAAGGGAGTAGAGAACCCTTTTTACATAGGGGGTGAGAGAGTGATGATGTCTTCGCTTTCTCAAGTTTTAACCTGAGAAGACTCTGTGGATTTGATGGTGGCAAAAGCTCCCCCTGAAACACTGAATTTATTCAGGGTAAAAGGAACTTTGCTTCAGGGTGATAGACCTTCAAGCTTTAAACTTCAACTAGAAGAACTTCAGGAACTTTTTGATAGATACAGTAGTTGTTGTCCTTTGGAAGTTCCTGAGAGGATGACAAAAGAAGAAGACTCTTGATTTAAATGGTTGTTCTTCTTCTTCTGAAAGCTATTCTTCTAGTCTAGCAATTCTTTCTTTCTAGCGCTTTGTTGTCAAGAGAGAGCAAGAACAGAGAGAATCCTTGTTGCGAGACGATGGTGTTCTACTCTTCCTTGAACTGGTTTTCTGTTTGTCTGTATCAGTTGTGTGTTCTGGAAGAAGAAAAATCTCTCTTTTATATTTTTTATGTAAACGTCCTTTTGAATTTCGAAATACTTTCTGCATTCAATGCTAACGGCTAGAGAATATTTTGCATTAATTGATTTCCCCAACTGTCCCATTGGATAAACGACAGGCAATAATCCTGATGAAGGCCATAATTAATGCTCTTGTCTAACGGTAATATTCAGAGAATATTAGTGCATTAATTACTCAGGAATCATTGCAATATAATAGGATCAGAAGAGGCAAACAGCCAAGTCTGGATTCGTCGACCTGAGTTCATAGTTCTTCGAGCTGAGGTCCAAGTTCGTCGACCTCTGAATGGCTGACTACTGTTTGATGACTTTCCTATTCTGTGCACCAAGTTCGTCGATCTGAGGTCCAAGATCATTGACTTGAGACTTGAGAACTGAGTTCGTCTAGCTGAGGTCCAAGATCGTCGACCTGAGTTTTGATTCTGGACTTAGACTGTTTTCTGGTGCTGAGTGTTGAAACATCATTTTGGCGTTGAGTGTGAAGTTCTCTGTTGTTGAGTGTTGAAACATCATTCTGGCGTTGAGTGTGATGTTCTCTGTCGTTGAGTGTTGAATCATCATTCTGGCGTTGAGTGTGACGTTCTCTGGCAATGAGTGTTGAAACATCTGATCCAGAATTAGTCGATCTGGGACCATAGAACAGAGTTCGTCTAGCTTATGTTCTAAGTTTGTCGATCGAAGTTTTACTTAGAAGTGTTGTCAATTTGTCCAGAGTTCGTCGATCTGAGAACCAAGTTTGTCAAGCTCAGCTCAGAGAATTGTCTCTGAGTTCATCGAGCTGAGCACGACTTTCGTCGACCTGAGATCGACGAACATAGAGCTCTTTTTCTAAGTCTTGAATTTTCTCTAAGTCTTGAGTCTCTGGCAGTGTTGGAGGCTGGTCCCTGGCATTGTTGACTCTAAGGACTAGACCTAGACTCTAGGACACAACCATGACCCTGACTATACATGTTGGGTCATATCCTAACTTAGTGAACCTAGCCCAAATCCAACTAGGGATCCAACAATCTCCCCCTATTTGGGTGAGGTCACTAATTACAGACTCAATGATAAAAAGAAATGTATAATGCAAGAAAATATATATCTGGCAGAGAATGAAATAATATATATGCAGCAGATATATTTACACTGTTAGCTTTGTATCATATAACATAGTTTTTCAAAAGTATACCATACACATAGGAGTTCAGGTTCTATTTCTTCTGTTTCTTTGCTTCTTTGCTCTTATCCCCGGGCTGAGTAAAGATGATTTCCCTGTCAGGATTAGCAGCTTATTTCTTTGACATGTACATATCTGCTTCTCCAATCACTGTCAGGGTGGAGGTTCTGGGTACTACAGCCTCTGGGTGTATTGCCATGTACTCTGCAGGATCAAACACTTTCTTGCTCACTTGAAGTTTACCCAGTTCTTTTTCTCTGTATGAAGACATAGTTGTGAACTTTGTTGGATCTTCACCCTCTTCTCTAGCCTTCTTTATTTGTGACAGACCAATCAACTCTTGGAGCCTAGCCATCCTGAAGTTGAGATCAATATCCTGACTAACAGATGATTGATCATCTTGTGGGGGTAGCAGGGTAACAAGCTTGAATTGAGTGGTCTATGCTTGGAAATTTGTTACTTTTTGGCTTTCATCGCCCTGAGTATACAGAGACCTTAGAGGAGCAGTCTCACTATATTTTCTTTTGGGCTTGCGGGATTCTGTGTGCCTTCTTTGTTGAGCTTACTGTTTGGGAGGTGAGAACTCTAGTTTCTTATAAACTTCCTCATTTATTTGCTCTATAGAACTGAAATTCCTTTGCTAGCTGCTTCTTTGAGAATGATGTCTAGATGGCCTTTCCTGTCTTTGATATGTTCTGGTGAAGGATGTAGACTTGGAAGGTGCATCTGTCCCTTGAGGAGTAGTTCCTGAGGCACCAGCAGCAGGAGGAGGAGGAGGAGGAGGACCTCTCTTTAATTTCTGTGGGGGAGGAGAATAACTTTTGCTCTTCTTCCTTGCCTTTTATTCATTTTTGGATAGCCACATCCAAGCTGGCATACCCTTGTATGGAGTTATGTTCTACAGAATGTAATAGGGTGTGTCATTTGCTGGATTGGGTTTTGGGGCAGGAGGTGGAGGAGCTTTCCTTTTCTTTGAAACTTTCTTCTTTGAGTCCTCATCAGAATCAGAATCATCATCATCATCAGAAGGCTGAGGATTTTCATACATGGCATCAATCTCTCTAAATGTGCCATCAGAAGTTGTTGTCTTTTTTGTCTTTGAAGGAACTAGGGCGGGGGGGGGGGGGGGGGGGAACTGGAGAACTGTGTACATCAGTGCTTTGAGTTGCTAATTTATTTTCTTCCTCAATATCAGCCATGATCAATGCATCTAGGTCAGGCATTGGAGAATCATCCATAATATACACTGGTGCTATAGGGGATGAGACGGTGGGGGAAGCAACTCTGGGAGGAGGCTCAGGAGCTGCAAAAGTGGCCTTGAGCAAAATTGGTGTGGTATATGGAATTATAGCCATAGATGGCTTAGTGTTGTCTGTTGGTACATCTTCTGCCATTACTTCTTCTTGTACTTCTTCTTCTATAACTTCTTCTTGTAATTTTGTTGCTGTGTCCATATCCTTATCATCTGATTCTACTGGTGCTACATCTTCTGCTGGTGCTATATCTTCTGCTATAACTGTTGTTGCTTCTTCATCAAGTATCTCCCCCTGCCTGGTTTCAGGAGGAACTGAAGCCAGGCCCCTAACTGAAGAGGGAGCAGTAGTTAAGAAAGAAATTTGAGCAGCTAGAGAGGATATGGAGGTAGCAAGAGGAGAAATAGCCTCTGCTATGAGTGTTTTTAGGAGGGGTGTGAGGAGGGAAATGAGTGGGGAGACAAGGGAGGGATCCAAGTGTGGAGAGGTAGATGTTGTGGCAGTGGTTGGTTAAGTGGATATGGTAGGTGTTGGGGGAGTTAGAGGTGGAGATGGAGGTGGAGGTGGGATTTGAGTGTGTAGGGGAGAGTCATTTGGAGGAGAGGGAGTGTGTAGTGGGGATGATAAGTGGATGAAGGATAGGAGGGATGATATGTTGGTTTGGGGGATATCAGCAGGATGATTTGGGAGAGGAGATTGGGGTGGTGAGGGTGCATATGTGTCAGGCTGGGGGGATGGAGTATTAGAGGGAATGTTTGTTTGAGAGGAAAGAAGTTGGGATGTTGGAGGTGTAGAGGAAGGGACTGTAGTGGTAGTGGAAGGTGAGGTTGGTTGTATTGCTGGTTGGGATAGAACCTGAGTAGCTGGAGGTGGTGGAGGGGTGGAAGGGATCTCTTCAATGGGGTGGGGAGTGGCTGGTACAGCCTTGGTACTTTCAGAAGTTTTGGTGGAAGAGGAGGGAGCCTTTATTGGCTTAGTGATTGTCCTCTCCCACTTGCTAAACAGAGCACAAATGAGTCTCTTGCTAGCATTAATTAATATGGTCGGGGAGACCAGTGATTCAGCAGCCTTCTCCTTGAGGAAGATCCCTAGGATCCTTCCAAAGCAAACCTCCTTTTTGTTCTTCTTCTTTCTAATAAGATCAAATAAGATCTGTGCCCAATTCACTGTCTTTTTATTCACTATGGAACACATGACCAGGAACTGATGCCTAGTGATATAGTCATGTGCAGTGTTCTTCCCTTGCAGCACCTTCCCCATAATGTTTGCAAAAAACTTGTACTCTGCAGACAAATGTTTCTTGAGCAATTTATTGGGGGTTTGTCCCGAATACCCCATCATGCTAAGCATCATATCAAATTCTTCCGAATTTATATCTGTTAAAAGTAGCGAACAAACGACTAGAGTAGAGAATAAACGACTAGAAAACAAGCCGGAACTTTGAATAATTGAAATTTTATTATCCAAAAAGATATCATTTACAAAGGTATGACCTCCCTTTTATAGAATGGAGGAGAGAGAGTAGAATACAAATTAATAATGTGGGACTAAAGCTATACAACAGATCTGGGCAGCTAGAATAAGAGACCGGAACAGGCCGCGCGGTTAGACAATGTTCTAACCGCTCGGCAATACCAGAACCAAGAGAGAGATGCGGTAGGAGACCGCTAGACCGGCCGGTTTCCAAGCCGCTGGAGATAAGCCGTCAGACCGCCGGATACCACACAGCAACAGTCTGGAAATCAACCCGCCAACCTCAATCCGCCAGACCGCCCGGTCAACAACCCGCCATGCTCAAACCGCCAGACCGCCCGGTCTCATACTTCGACACTCCCCCTCAAGCTGGAGCATATATATCAATCATGCCCAGGTTGTCACAAATGTGGAAGAAGGAAGTAGAAACCGGCTTGGTGAAGATATCAGCCAACTCTTTGTCGGAGGTGACGAACGGAGTGCAAATCTGTTTCTTCAAGACCTCTTCTCGGATGAAATGGTAGTCAACCTCTATATGTTTCGTTCTCTCATGGAAGACCGGATTTTTGGATATGTATATAGCGGATTTGTTGTCACAGAACATAGGCAGAGGATAGTTGTAGACCTCTCCTAGGTCAAGCATGAGAGCCCGCAACCATTTTAACTCACACGTGGTTGACGCCATACTCCGGTATTCGGCTTCTGCACTGGACCTTGAGACAACAGACTGCTTCTTGCTCTTCCAGCTCACAAGATTACCTCCAACAAATGTGCAGAAACCCGATGTAGATTTACGGTCACCTTTATCATCCGCATAGCTTGAGTCTGAGTAGGCTTCAACTCTCAGATGACCATGCTTCTGAAAGAGAAGCCCTTTCCCTAGTGCTGCTTTGACATACTCTAGTATCTTTAAGGCAGACTGAAGATGACATTCCCTGGGAGCTTGCATGAACTGACTGACCTTGCCTACAGCATAGGCGATGTCGGGTCTGGTCACCGTGAGATAAATGAGTTTGCCCACCAGACGTCTATACCTCGTGGCATCGGATATAAGAGGTGAGTCATCTGTCCATGTTTTGTCTTCTCCAGTGGCCATGGGATACCGGGCCGGTTTGGCCCCGGTCAATCCTGCCTCTTGTAGAAGATCAAGCGCATACTTCCGTTTGGAGAGAACCAACGAGTCGGGCTTTCGAGAGATTTCTATCCCCAAAAAATATTTCGGGGAGCCCATATCCTTCGTGACAAGGTGTTGACGGAGGTGTTTCTTTGTCAAGTTCACCCCAGCCTGGTCATCGCCGGTAAGAAGGATATCATCCACATACACCGCCAAAACTACAAGGCCTGATGCGGTTTTGCGAATAAATAATGAGTGATCGGCGGAACTTCTTGTAAAGCCAATTGCAGCCACAATGCCACTAAACTTGTCAAACCACGCCCGAGGGCTCTGCTTTAGGCCGTAGATGGCCTTCTTCAACTGGCATACTCGTGTCTCCCCCTGAGCAACATACCCTGGAGGTTGCTCCATATAGACGTCCTCCTAAAGATCCCCATACAGAAAAGCATTCTTGACATCAAGTTGAGAAATTTCCCACTCCCTGTTGACGGCCACAGAAAGAAGAACCCGGATGGTGCTGAGGCGAGCAACCGGAGAGAAAGTATCAAAATAGTCAACTCCATAAGTCTGAGTAAAGCCTTTGGCCACCAGTCGGGCCTTGTAACGATCCACAGTGCCGTCCGGGCGAAACTTCACAACGAACACCCAGCGGCAGCCAACCACATCAGTACCTATCGGTGGAGGAACAAGGGTCCAGGTACCTCTTTCAGTAAGAGTGGCAATTTCCTCATCCATGGCAGATTTCCAATGAGGAATAACAAGAGCCTCCTGGTAAGTGCGGGGAGTGGTAGTAGCCGAGATGGCCAAAGCAAAGCACCTGCGAGAGGGAGTAAGCCGATCATAGGAAACAACAGCCGCAAGCGGGTGTTGGGTACACGCCCGCACCCCTTTGCGAAGGGCAATGGGAAGATCCAGGTCGTCTTGTGCCTCAGGGACCGGAGCATCCGTGGCAGAGAAAGCTGGCCCGGGACTAGAGAGAGACGGCTGCGGAGAAGAAGGAGGGGAGATAATGGGGAGAGGAGGAGACGGAGGAGGAGACGACATAGGAGGGGAGACGTCGACATGTGTGGAAGGCTCACAGAGAGATGGTGGAGAGTCAGAGACAGCAAGAGGAGGTGAGGATGGGAAAGAAAAGTAGGATGCATTTTCAAAGAAGGTGACGTCTGCGGAAACAAACTGTTTGCGCAGAACGAGATCAAAGCAACAGTAGCCTTTTTGAGTTGTCGAGTAACCCAAAAAGACACATTTGGTGGAGCGGGGGGAAAGCTTGTCGCGGGTAGCAGACGGAGCATGCACAAAGGCCGTACACCCAAAGATACGGAGAGGAAGAGGAAAGGGTTCCTTGCTCGGGTAGAGAATGGAGAAGGGGGTCTTGCCGTGAAGAACAGAAGAGGGAATGCGATTGATGAGATAGCAGGCAAGAAGAACAGCATAGCCCCAGTAGGAGCGAGGCACCTGCATCTGTGTCATCAGAGTGCGAGCGATATCGAGGAGATGTCGATTTTTACGTTCCGCCACCCCATTTTGTTGGGAGGTGTAAACACAGCTGGTCTGATGAATAAGACCATGTTGCATACAAAAAGATGAAAACTCATGACTGAGATATTCTTTAGCATTATCAGAGCGCAATACTTTAATAGAAATAGCAAACTGAGTTTTAATCATATTATAAAAAGATTGCCATACAGATAAGAGTTCAGAGCGGTCTTTTAATAGATACACCCAGGTACATCTGGAGAAATCATCAATAAAAGTTACAAAGTAAAAACTACCCCGACCAACGGTGGGAGTAGGAGCAGGACCCCAGATATCAGAATGAATGAGATCAAAAGGGCGGGAGGAACCACGGCCTTGCTTCTGCGGGAAGGAGGAGCGGTGATGCTTGCTAAGTTGACACGCATCACAGTTGAGCGGAGGACTGGTTTGAGGTAAGTGGGGAAGAAGCTGACGAAGAATCCGAGGAGGAGGATGTCCAAGGCGAAGATGCCATTGAAGCAGATTAGTAGACGAGGAAGAGAAGGCGGACAGAGCGGAAACATTGTCGAGGAAGTAGAGGCCGCCGCTCTCAGTCCCAGTAGCAATCGTCCGTTGGGTCCTCGGGTCCTGAAAACAACAAGAAGTAGGAGTAAATAATACAGAGCACTGAAGTTGCTTGCATAAAGTAGTAACTGAGAGTAAATTGCAAGGGAACTTCGGGACATAGAGAGTGTCCGCTAAGCGAAGCGAGGGAGTTACTTGAACCATGCCCGTTCCATGAACCGGGGAAGGCGAACCATCCGCAACGAGAACCGGGGGTAACCGATCATGCGTCTCTAGGAGAGAGAAGCAGTGAGGGTTTCCGGTCATGTGATTTGTAGCACCAGAGTCAATCAGCCATTTACCTTGGGTAACGACGTGTGCACTACCTGAGGTGGTGGCCACAGAAGCAGATGGCCGAGAGGAGGTGGAGGTTGAGGAAGAAGTATCACCGGAGGGACGAAGATGAGGATGTTTCTGCCAGCAGCGGTCAACAGAGTGGCCGGTACGACCACAGTGAGAGCAGAGGAACCTTGACGGACCGCGCGTGCCAGATTGGCTGCGACCACTATTGCCACCCCGCTGGACTTGGTGAGCATAGGAGTCCGGTGGAGGAGGGGAGGACAATAGAGGACGTTGGAGCAGTGAAGTAACAGCGGCGATGCGAGCCGCGGTGGCATCCAAGGTGGGAGACTCGGCTTCGCCCAAGATCTGCTGGCAGATCATATCAAAAGACTCAGGAAGCCGTAGAAGATAACAAACAACCAGGAGTTCCTGGAAGTGTTTGTGCTGCTCGGCCAAGTCCGCGGAGAAGGGGCGATTCTGGAGGATTTCGGCGCCAAGAGCCTGAACTTGCTGATAAGCCGCAGCAGGAGACAAGGAAGGGCGAGCGAAGAGATCCGCGTAGAGAGTATAAATGCGGGATGTCTGGGCCCCCTTTGAGTAGAGAGCAGCAAGGTGAAGCCACGCGGTCTTGACCGTCTCATCATGGCGTATGATAGGAAGACATTCATCGGAGAGGCTGTTAGCCAACCACGTGCGGACAAGCGCATCACTGGCATCCCAGTCATCAAATTCAGCAGAGTCTGAGGGAGGAGGGTCATCGGTGAGGTGATGACGTTTGCGCTGAGAGCGGAGAAGAAATGTGAAAGAGACGCTCCAATCCGGATAGTTGGAGCCTACAAGTTTAGAAACCGTGCCAAGGTTGCCAGAGGGAGTAGGAAGCGGCGCCGGAGTGGCGATAGGAGTGGTGGTGGTGGAGGTTTCAGAAAGGGCCATAGGAGAAAACTGCGAGAAGCCGCGCGGTTAGAATATAAGCCGTGCGGATAGAAAGAAGAAGAGCTGCGGCGGTCACGATGTTAGACACCAGCGGCCAGAGAAGCCACGACCAAGCCGCAGGTCCAAGACGGGGAAGAGGTCGAACGGCTAGAAGATAGACTGCGCGAACGGACAAGGCGAATAAAGCAGCAGGTCGCGACGAACAAGGAGATAGGTCGCTGCGACTGAAAGGCAGGACAAAGAGGACGCGCTGACAGGGCGCAAACAGTGAGAACAGGTCGCGAGAAGAATAGGCAAGTCGCGCGGACAGGGCGCACAGAATCAGGAGGAGAAGATCGAGTCCTCTGATACCATGTTAAAAGTAGCAAACAAACGACTAGAGCAGAGAATAAACGACTAGAAAACAAGCCGGAACTTTGAATAATTGAAATTTTATTATCCAAAAAGATATCATTTACAAAGGTATGGCCTCCCTTTTATAGAATGGAGGAGAGAGAGTAGAATACAAATTAACAATGTGGGACTAAAGCTATACAACAGATCTGGGCGGCTAGAATAAGAGACCGGAACAGGCCGCGCGGTTAGACAATGTTCTAACCGCTCGGCAATACCAGAACCAAGAGAGAGATGCGGTAGGAGACCGCTAGACCGGCCGGTTTCCAAGCCGCTGGAGATAAGCCGTCAGACTGCCGGATACCACACAGCAACAGTCTGGAAATCAACCCGCCAACCTCAATCCGCCAGACCGCCCGGTCAACAACCCGCCATGCTCAAATCGCCAGACCGCCCGGTCTCATACTTCGACAATATCTAATTCTTCATCACCATTTCACAATACAAAAATTTCAGTTAAAACATCGGGGGTAGGAGAAACAGCAGTACCCGCGATTGTTCCAGTCATCGTATTTTCCTCTGTAGAAGCTGTGTAAACCCATTCCCTGATCTCTGTTCCTGATATCTTCATGCGGGTGGAGAGCAGATGTAAGACCCCATTTTTTTCCCTTTTTAACCATCGGGGTCTTATGCCCAGAATTGCCGCTTTGCGGTGACACCGACACTCGGGAAGGCCACCACTACAAAACGCCAATTCTGCTGGCCTTTTTCGATCACAACAGAGAGAGAAGTAAATATAACGTGTCCACATAATCATATATGAATAAAAATCGCAGCAAGTCCATCAATATATAAAAAGTAGAGTACTGCGAAAGATCAGTACAGATGAAATATATAAACGGGCTCAAGCCCGGTACATCAGAGTCCTCACTACAAATCACTCATCGCGGAAGCTATAAGAAAGACTAATCACTCACAGAGCTGGTCACAGGTGCTCCGGAACTAGACTAGCCCACCTCCATGCGCAACGTGCTCCGCTGGTGCTGGTCACTGGGCTGTTGGTCCCGATCTCCCGTCCGGAGCTCCTGTAATGTTGTGGTCCGAAAACAATTAGTCATAAAGACTAAGCTCTATCATCCCCTACCCCTTCCCCCACGACTCCTAAGCACCGAGCGGAGAGGAGGAAAGGGAAGCTATAAAGGTGGAGAGTAAGCAAAGCAGATGACCGTGGAACTAGTCTATCAGTTATTCATGTTGTATATCAGCTAAGTAAGAAAGGTACAACCTATCAGTTCTAAAATAGTGAGCAGTAAGGTAAACATGTAGTAAGTAATATGAATATAAGAAGACAAATAGAAAATAAGTAAGTAACCTTAACTTATATGAGTGCCCATACAAATATATAAGTTAAGGGGTCTTCTACAAGGATCCCATCGGTTGGTACCCTAGTTTGATTTGAGTTTAGTCCTCTCCTTTTGTCCCTTGACCCAAGAAATATCTATGGTCAATGGTTAGTGGTCTAGCTGTAGAGTCCTCGCTTTTCCAGATGAAGAATTTGGTTAAGTAGTTTTTTCGTTCGACTATAGTCGAATGCCGCTCGACTATCGTCGACTAACTGTTCGACGATCGTCTATCAGTTGCACGACGTTCTGTCTGCACGGATAGTTCGACTATCGGTTGATAGTTCGACTATCTGTGTGCTGAGATAGTTCGACTATCTGTTGGTAGTTCGACTATCTGTTTTCTTCTGATAGTTCGACTATCTGTTGATAGATCGACTATCTATTTTTCCTGGGTAGTTCAACTATCTGTTGATAGTTCGACTATCTGTTCTGCGTTGATAGTTCGACTATCTGTTGATAGGTCGACTATCTGTTTTCGCTTGGTAGTTCGACTATCTGCCTTTATAGTTTGACTATCTGATAGTTCGACTATCTGTTGATAGTTCGACTATCTGTTTTGTATTTGATAGTTCGACTATCTGTTTCGCCTTGATAGTTCGACTATCTGTTGATAGGTCGACTATCTGATAGCTCGACTATCTTCTGATAGTTCGACTATCTGTTGTGATAGTTCGACTATCTCCTGTGATAGTTCGACTATTTGGATCGTTCGACTATCTGTCCGATAGTTCGACGATCTCCGTGCGTCGGTCGACGATCTTCGAGGGTCGTTCGACGTTTTCTGTCTGCCTTTATATTTTGTATTTATTTATTATATTTAATTAATTAATACATTATCTGGCATATCTTTTCAGTTGTTTTATGATAATATTTCCAGGCAATATTTGCTCCATCTCTTTTGCCTGAGTCAAATCTTTTCAGATAAAGTTGTTTGTCTTATTAGCTGACATTGTATTTTACTTTATCTGATGTCAGTCCTTTATAGCCGTTAGACTGAAAAGTCTTTCTCCTGCTATAAAGAGTTTGTTTCTGATGTGACTTTATTTAGTACTTTATTATCAGATTGCTTCCTGCAGCTTCCTTGAAAAAGGTTTATCCCTTTTATAGAATGTTTCTGCTGCAGAGATTGTTTGTCTTTTTGATATTTACAGCCCAGGTCTCAAGTTTCAGAAGAAGACAAGCAATTCAAATTGAAGAGAGCCGTTGCTTGTTGCTGCTATAAAAAGGATCCTTTGAAGAAGGATTCAAGCTAGCTAATAGCTACCCAGTTGTTCACTTAAGCATTCAAGCCTTCTTCAAGATCAAGTTCACTGCTCTCAGCAATACTCATCCAATTGAGAAGTGTTAAGCTCTTCTGCTCTTCTTCAACCTGAGTTCTCCTGCTTCCAGGAAGTTCAAACTCAGAGTTCTTTTGAAGAAGAAGAAGAAGAAGACTGCTGCTTGAAGATTTCTAATTTTATTATTTATTATCTTCTTGTAGTTTTTCCTTCAGATCTTTCTGAAGAGTTTTCTGCACTGAAGCAAGACTTCACCTGGACATCTTTGAGCCAGGGGGAGCCTTGATTCTTTAGAGCTTTCTAGCTCAGTGCAAGTCCTTGTGCTTCTCTAATCTTTGTAAAATAGAGAAGACATCTTAACCTTCTTTCCCCCTCATGTACAGGGTTATTACTCCCTTCAAAAGTATCCCTTGGTGGCAGGGCACCTGATCAAAAACCTGTGCTTGGTTTTTAGACACTTGATCAAAAGTCTAAAGGGTTTCTGGATCTACCTGAAGCAGATCCTGTTGGTGGCAGGGCACCTGATCAAAAACCTGAGTGGATTCCTACCTTGTTGGTAGAAGAGTGGACGTACCCAAGTTGTTTGGGGAACCACTATAAATTCCTTGTGTCGTCTGGATTGCCTTGTTTAATTCCTGCATTGTGGCTGTGAATAGATATAACTAGGTTGCTAGTTGCTGATTAGGATTTCCAAGCCTTAACTGTAATTACAGTTAGCTTGAGTTTGTGCACAACACTTGTGTTAGGCTATAGGGTTAATTCTATATCTATAATCTTTTCATTCCGCATTTCACTCCAAGGGAGTTGGATAGACCATTAAGTTTTGTCTAGTGCAAAATTTGATAACTCTATTCACCCCCCTCTAGAGTAGTATCTATCCCTTCACTTTCAATTAGTATCAGAGGGAGGTTGACTGACTGAATAGGCTAACACCTAAGTCACAAGATCCTGATAGATACCAAAGCTTATAGATATTCACTATCATGGCCCAGTCCAAGGATTATTCTAGCACCAGACCTCCAGCATGCAACTTAGCTAAGTTTGGCATCTGGAAGGCAAGGATAAAATTGTATATGAATTCTATTGATGAAAGCATCTTTGCTTCTATTTTGTCAGGTCCCCCAAGAGCACCTGCTGCTGCTACTGCCTCATCATCTGATATAAGTGCAGTGCCTCCTCCAGATTACAACGATGAGTACAAGAAGGCCAAGATAGCAGATCCCAAGGCAATGAATATACTGGCTCAGACAATGTCTGATGAGGTATTCCAGAAGGTAGCTGACTGCTCTTCAGCAAAAGCTATGTGGGATACACTGAACTAGATTGTAGCTGGTTCAGCTGATGAAAGGAAGGACAGAAGGTCCAACCTTATCTCACAATATGAAAACTTCAAGAAAACTGATGCTGAATCAGTTGAAGCCATGTACACCAGGCTCAGCTCAATCATCAATGAGCTGAGGACCCTTGACAAGGACATATCATTGACAGAGGTCAATGATAAGATTCTTATGTGCTTCCCTAGCACATGGGATCTAAGGATCTGGCCCATCAAGGAAGCCAGAAGCACCACAGAGATCTCCACTGAAGCCCTTCTCGGCAAGCTCAAGTCTTTTGAGCAAGTGCTGAAGACAAGGGAAGCAGAAGCAGAAGAAAAGACCCCTACTCCAACCAGAAAAGAGCAATCTCTAGCTCTTAAGGCTGCTGATGCTTCTGAAGGCAGCCAATCCAATGAGGAGCTAATGGCATTGTTTGCCAAGAGGTTTCTCAAGATGGGGAGAAAGGAATTCAGAAAGAAGTCTTCACGATATGAAGACAAACCAAGGTATGACCGTTCACCTGCTAAAGAAATTATATGTTATGGTTGCAGGAAGCCTGGACACATCTTACCAGAGTGTCCAGAGGAGAAGAACAAAGACAAGAGGAAAGAAAAGGAACAACACAGGAAGCACTCCAAGCCATCCTCCTACAAGAACAAGAAAAAGGAGAGAGGTTTCATTGCTGAAACCTGGAGTGATTCTGATGAAGAATCCTCCTCCTCAAGCTCCAGTGAGGATGAGGAAGAGAAGAAGGCAAAAGAAGTTTGCCTGATGGCAATAGATGCCTGCAGCAATCACTCAGCTGCAGAGAGTTCAGATTCAGATGAAGAGATGCCAACAGAAGATGAGGTACTATCTTCTTATGACTTCACTTCTGAAGAATTTAAATTAGATTTTAAATCTTTATGCTTAGATTTGATTAGCTCAGAAAAGGAGATAAAAGAACTTAGAAATAAGTTAGCTGACTCAGAATTAATTGCTACAGAAAATGTTAGGTTAAAGGAAGATCTCACTACTTGTAGTGAAGAAATTAAATTTCTTAAAATAGAGTTAGCTAAGTCTAAAAGGTTAGAGGAATCTCTTAATGGTAGAAGCCTTAAGCTGTTAGAGATAACCAGCATGACTAACACTAGGTCAGGTAATAACAAACTAGGCTTAGGAGCTTCTCCAAGTGAACCCCCAGTTATTCTTAAAAATAATCTTTCAACTCCAGTGAACTTCATTTCAGCTAGTGGAATGAAGAACACTGAGCAAGTAAACCAAGTTAACAAAACTTTAAATAAGACTAAGAGAGAGAAAAGAAAGAAATTTTTTAAAGAAATGCAAAGAGCGTCGAACGCCGCTCGACGATCGGAAGCTCAATGGTCGAACGAAGCTCGACGATCTGAGCGCCCATCGTCGAACGTCGATCGACGTTTTCAATATGATTTTCAAAATCATCATCAGTACCATAGAAACCTAAATGAAAATAGAAACCCTAGGTTTGTTGACCCATCATCTGCATGGAGAATCTCACCTAGGAGATCTCACCCATTAGGTTATCACCCTCAGCCTGCATTTTCATTTATTTCTAGCTTTTCTTATGTGAAAAACAAGGGACCCAAGGTTACCTGGGTCCACTCTGTCTAAATAAATGTCTTGCAGGTGAAGGCCTATCCAATCACTCAAAATAAGTGGTATTTGGATAGTGGATGCTCTAAGCATATGACAGGAAATAAAGATCATCTGTCAAAATTCAAAGCTAAGCTCGGCCCAAAGGTTATCTTTGGAGATTCCAGCTGTGGTCAGACAGAAGGCTATGGCAGGATTACAATTGGAGATGTTACTTTCAAGAGAGTTGCATATGTGACTGGACTGAAGCACAATTTGATCTCAGTCAGCTAGCTATGTGATGCTGGCTACCAGGTTTCATTTTCTAACTCTTCTTGTAATATTACTTTAAATAATAATGTTGTTTTAGTAGGCATTAGAATAGGTAATATTTATTTAGTAGATTTCAATTCATCTCACTCTGAAATATGTTTATTTAATGAAGTAACAATTAATAATAATTCTTTGTGGCATAAGAGGCTTAGTCATGTTAACCTTAAAAATATATCCAGGTTATCTAAACACAACCTTGTTAGAGGTTTACCTTCTTGCCCCTACAAGAAGGAGAGCCTATGCAAGGCTTGTCAGCTAGGCAAGCAAACCAAAAACTCTTTTAAATCAGTAAATAAGAGTGATTCTCCTAGAATCCTGTATCTATTATATTTGGACCTATTTGGCCCAATAAATGTATAGAGTTTAGGAGGGAAGTATTACATCTTAGTAATTGTAGATGACTTCTCTAGGTTCAGTTGGGTTTTTTTTTGAGAACTAAGGCTGATAACTTCAAAGCCCTTACAGACTTTCTACTATGTGTGCAGACTGAGTACTCTACTCATGTGGCCTTGATCAGAAGTGATTATGGTACTGAGTTTGACTCTCTTCTCATGCAAGAATTCTGTGAGAGAGAAGGTATCAAACATAGCTTCTCAGCTCCTAGAACTCCCCAACAAAATGGGGTAGTTGAAAGGAAGAACAAAACACTCATTGAAGCTGCTAGTACATTGTTGGCAGATGCTAACATGCCTCTCTCCTATTGGGCAGAAGCTGTTAGTACAGCCAATTATGTCTTGAATAGAAGTTTGATACACAAGCTTAAGTGTAAAACTCCTTATGAGTTGCTTAAAGGAAAGAAACCTAAAATTAATTATTTTAGAGTATTTGGTTGTATTGTTTATATTCATAATAACAATAAAGAATATCTTAGGAAATTTGAAGCAAAAGCTTCAATGGGAATCATGCTTGGATATTCCCAAGTAAGCAAAGCTTATAGGGTTTATAACAAATCAACCTGTAAAATTGAAGAATCTGTGCATGTATCATTTGATGAGTCTCAGATGTTTTACAAGGATAAGGAAAATTCTCCTTCCTCTAATTCATTGCAGGTACCTGATGCTTCTCAAGAAATTATTCAGCTATCAACTCTTCAGATCACTGAATCAGACAGTGATGAAGACATTGCAGAAGCTGTTGTTATACCACCAACAGTAGATCAAATTCCTCCTGAGGAATTAATCCCAACTGTTGCTGAAGATCACATCCCACCTGCTGATATTGTCACACTTAGAGATCACCCTACATCTCAAGTGATTGGAGACATATCAGTTGGTGTGCAAACAAGACATCAGCTAAGACAGGATGTGATGCATGCTTGTTTCCTCTCACAGGTTGAGCCCCTCACCTTTAAAGATGCAGAGCTAGATCCCCACTGGATCATTGCTATGCAAGAGGAACTTAATCAATTTGAGAGATGTAAAGTTTGGACTTTGGTTCCAAGACCTAAAGGCCAACTGATCATAGGCACCAAGTGGGTGTATAGAAACAAGTTGGATGCAAATGGAATTATTGTAAGGAATAAACCAAGGCTTGTAGCTCAGGGCTACAGACAGGAGGAAGGTATAGATTATGACCAAACCTTTGCTCCTGTTGCAAGGCTAGAAGCAATAAGGATCTTCTTGGCCTATACAGCCTACATGAAGTTTAAGGTCTTTCAAATGGATGTCAAAAGTGCATTCCTGAATGGTGAGCTTAAGGAAGAGGTGTTTGTTGAACAACCACCAGGGTTTGTTTCTTCAACTCAGCCCTCACATGTTTTTAAGTTGCAGAAAGCTCTATATGGACTAAAGCAAGCTCCCAGAGCCTGGTATGAGACTCTAGCTAGTTTCCTTTTAGAGCACAACTTTACTAGGGGAGTAGTTGATAGAACCCTTTTCGTCAAGCATCACAAGGACATAATCCTGTTAGTTCAGGTGTATGTAGATGATATTATTTTTGGCTCAACTGATCCCAAACTTTGCAAAAGGTTCTCTGACCTGATGCACTCTAAGTTTGAGATGAGTAGTATGGGTGTGCTGTCTTACTTTCTTGGTCTCCAAGTTAAGCAAGATGCTGATGGTATCTTCATCTCCCAATCCAAATATGCCAAGGAATTGGTAAAGAAATTTGGGATGGCTGATGCTTCAGCAATGCCTACACCTATGGCTACTAATGTAGTTATTGATTCTGATGATCACGGCAAGCCAGTTGATCAAAAGAATTATAGGGCCATTGTTGGTTCCCTATTATATCTAACTGCAAGTAGGCCTGATATAATGTTTGCTACATGCCTTTGTGCTAGATTCCAGGTCAACCCCAAGGAATCTCATCTGATTCTCCTAAAGAGAATCCTGAGATACCTGAAGGGATGTCCAAATCTAGGACTTTGGTACCCAGCTGAGTCAGAATTTGAATTAATTGGATATTCTGATTCTGATTATGCTTGTTGTCGAGTTGACAGGAAAAATACCTCAGGAACTTGTCAGTTCCTGGGAGAGAGATTGGTCTCTTGGTTCTGTAAGAAGCAGGCTTCTGTCTCAACTTCAACTGCAGAGGCTGAATATATAGCAGCTGCTAGTTGTTGTTCATAGATCCTGTGGATTCAAAACCAGCTTGTGGATTATGGTTACTCACACAAGAATACCAAAATCATGTGTGATAGTACCAGTGCTATCTCAATTGCACAAAATCCAGTGCACCACTCTAGAACGAAGCACATTGAGATTCGGCACCATTTTCTGAGAGATTGTGTGGAAAAGAACAAGATTTGTCTTGAGTTTATATCCACTGAGTTTCAGAGGGGTGATATATTCACCAAGCCCTTAGATGAACAGAAGCATCTGTTCTTTTTAGTTCAACTAGGCATTATCAATGGATGAGACTAAGTGTGACTATATCTGCCTATGTTGAAACCTGCTTGAAGATTGTCGAACGATGATCGAAGATCGTCGAACGGATCAAGCCTATCGTCGACCTCTGGTTAATGATAGCTTATCTGTTTTAAGATCGTCGACCGGCGTTCGAAGATCGTCGAACAGGTCGAGCTTATCGTCGATCTCTGGATGACGACAGCTTGTTGTTTGAGAAGCCAGAAATAGTCGAACGATTGATCGACTACTCTGCTTCTGGGCCGATCGTCGAACGGCCGTTCGACCATCGGGTCCAGTATCTTTTTAATAGATCGACTATTTCCGGTCTAATATAAAGCCGATAGTCGACCTAGGTTAAAAGATCTTTTGTTTTATCGTCGACGGAGTGTGACTTTTCGCATTCTGTCTTCCCGCTTGCGAGTTTCTGCCGCTTCGTCCCCTTCGTCTTCTCCGTCTTTCTCGCGCATTCTCCAGCAATTCAATGGCGATTTCTCCCGCAGTGCTAGCCGTTGTAAAGTTCGATGCAGGGTTCAGCGTCGATTTTGACGCTTTCAGTTGCTGTGAAGCAGGGATTGTAGAAATTTTGCAGTTGTGCCGAGATCAAGGTCTAGAAAGATTAATGCCTGCAAGGATAAAGTTAAATGTCCCCGAGATTAAGGAATGGGCTTTCACTTCGTCATCCTCTGACGATTCGATGACTGGCACCATCCGCGGAGAAGAGGTAATTTTAACTCCGGCCGTTCTGACTGATGTTTTTGGATTAATAAATGGTGAAGAAGATTATGAGCAAGATGCTCAAGAGTTTGGAAGGATGCTGACTGAGCTGGGACATGCGGAGGGCATTCCCACGAAGCTGCTCAAGGTCAATTTCCCCTTTAAGATTAAATT